>JANBXA010000741.1:7025000-8225000 GCA_030556225.1 Cricetiscus sungorus
ACACACACAGTAACATGCATGTTCTTGCATGCATATGTTCACACATGCATACAGAGAAAGGAGCTCTAAATCAAGTCTTAGTCTCTAAGTGGGGGGGCTCATTGGTTGCTCCAATTAGACAGTTTGTTGTGGGCTATTATTGAGAAGAGAATCAGAGCAGAGGTTTTGGAACTGAGTAGAAAAGGGCTGGAGGTCCAGCTCGTGGGTTATGTGACTGGAAGTCTTGGAGGGAAAACCCCTTCGGCTCTTTTCCTTTCAACAGTGTGTGGAATGAAACTGGCTCTTGCCCCCTTAAATCACTGGTCACATCCTGTTAGGAAGGCCTGGCAGCCAACCAGAGGAATATTACGTGAAGGAATTACTTAGGCACTGCTCTAGAATCCGAGGCATGTGGTAACACTATAATAAAACACAGGTCAGCACGGGAGAAGTATCACACTTGATAAATCGGTTTTCTAAGATGTGGGGGAAGCTCTTGGCTCTGGGTGCCATTCCTCCTCCTCCCCCCAGATTTGAAGCAGGACCCTCTAGGATCTGGACCTGGATCTTACTCTCAGACAAGGCTGGTGGACAGTTCCCTTCTGGCAGAGTCCAACACACACCGTGCACATTGGAGGAGGGGCTGGCATTAGGGGTGCTCTGCTTTGGTTTGATTTAGTTTCCAGGACCACCGTGGGGAAGAAGAATTGCATCTTCTGTGACCACCTTGTAGAGAAAAGACAGGAGGATGAAGGGCAGCAGAAGGGCAGTGGAGGCTTCATATCCGGTATCCCTCAGTTCAGAACCAGCACCCCTCGATGCTATGCTCAGAGGCGCCCCTTTCTCAGCTCCAGTGTTCAAAGAGTTGTGGCCCAGGCCTAGAAAAGCCACATAGATAGTGCCCTTCTCAAGTTGGTGACAGCGAATCACCTTCACATCATAGGGGAAAACAGATGCTGCTAGAGCTTGGAGTGCCTGCAACAGTTTGTCAAGGGTTGCAGGGAGGGGCCAGTAGTAGGATCTCATTTCCTCCCCTCCCTCCTTCCAGCCCCTGCTTGTGCCTGAACCCTGGAGTTCCTGGGTATAGACCTACAGTGTGCCTGCTGGGAACACAGATGAATGGGAAAGGTGGTATAGGCCAGTCAAGAAGACAGCCGGTGTCCTATCCTGGAAGGACTAAGGAAGTGAGCCACAGCCACCTCAGGGGTATCACCCTGCTTTAGAAGTCATTAAAATGTCTACAGAGCACATGAGGCACATAGTCACAGGATAGACACAGACACATTTCCAGGGGGGGGGCGGCCACCATGTCACCACCTCCCTCATGCTGGACAGGCACAAAGAACAGATCGACCTCTCGCCCCTAAAAAGGACCTAAGATATAAATATTCTACTTTATATTATGATCACAGTTTATAAAAACTACCAAGTGCAGACAGTACCTGGTATTATAATGTTTGAGAATAATGAAGTTGGGCTGTGATCTATTGTAAAAGGCATTTTTAGTGGTCTTACTCTTTAAAATCTGCAAAAAAACAAAACAAAACAAGAAAAAGAACTTAAAAAACCTTCCAAAACCAAATAATACAAGGCCTCAGTAAAACAATCACCTCAACTGATGGCTACAACGGCAGGACATTCGCAGTTCCCAGGAAATACTGTTTCCTTTTGCGATCACCAGCTCCTCTGCCTGCCACACAGGTTTCTACTGAGCCAGTGTTCTAAAGAGAGCACTCCTGCAGTGTTAGGCTTCAGATCTAGAGTCCAGTGATGTCGGCTGAAAGAGGAATTGTCTGGAATCCAGTGCCAGGGTGCAGGTCTGCCTCCCACGGCCCACACTAAAATGCCAGGGGTCAGGGGAACACCCAGAGATCAGAGAACTAGTGGGAACTCTGTCCTGTGTGGGCGATGGGGGCTGGGAGGCGGGCACAGCAGCCCCGCTGTGACTAATCCTTCCATTCCCATGGTCCATCCTTTTAACCCTGAGTTTTAGGACAAAAAGCTGTCTCCAGACACAGACAGAGCTGGTCTGGGGACATGCTAAGGGCAATACAGAAAGTCTGGATCAAGTTCTCATGCCCTTCGCCTTCCTTCACACAGCAGAGTTTGGGGGCAGGCAGACTGGACCTTTGCTGGGGGCCTGAGGAAAGCCCTATCCAATATATATCTGCAGGAAAATGAATGGGAGGGGGCCCTCCGTATCAAAGGGAGACTGCCGGCTTTGATTCTTGTATCTTTGGGCACTATGTCCAAAGGCTGTGTGTGATGGACACATATTAATCATATTTTACTTCAGAACTGAAGTAAAATACATTTTTATCCCTCTGTTGGTCAAAAGTCCTCAGTCCCAAACTTCCCACAAGAACTAAGTCAAGCATCAACAGGAATCATGCCTGTCTCTCGGCTTTAAAGAAAAAGAAAAAAAAAATTCAATGACATTTATTAAAATAAAGAAAAATTAAGGCCGGTGTAGATGAATGAGATCCTGGGCTCCATCCTTAGATCAAAGAAGGAGAAAGGGAGGAAGGGAAGGAGAGAGGGAGGAACTGAGGGAGGGAGGGACGGAGGGGGGGACGGAGGGAAGGAGGGAAGGAGGGAGGGAGGGAGGATCATATAGAGAGAAAAGGGAAGATAGTGTTGTCCTTGCAATGGTGGAAGAGAAGTTGGCCTCAGCTCTCTGTGTGCACCAGGATCAAGGGAGACTCCACAGGGAGTCTCCACAGCAGACTGGGATCAGAGGATGGAAATTGGCTAAGAAGAAGCAAAACCCACTCAGCAGGATTCTTGCCAGAGACAGGCCTGGGTACCCAGCCACCCATGCTAGGGGTACGGAGCATGAGACACCTGATCAGACTTAGAAGGAGCTCTGACATAGAGAAGGGTGCTCTGGCTGAACCAGCCCACACGGTGCCTTTGTTAAAAGCAGGGTTTTGCTTTTAGATGTATACAGCAGAGCCTAGAATTTTCTAGACCCTAAGTGTGGCCCTCAGAGATTCTGTATACATGTACCCCAATGGCTCTGGGGTGGAGGTAAAGGTTAAAATTATCTCATGATCCGGAGCCATGGACCCAGAATGATACTGTGTTGGAGAAAGTCGCCTTCCTCTAAGGCCTAGGCATTTTAGCTAAATGCAGAGGGAACTGAGGCCTTCTGGAGGCTCCCTGCCTGACCCTTTCCTTCAGGAAGTCTCCCTCTGCCCAGAGCTGGCACTGGGCCTGCAGGCTGGCGCCATCCCATCTTAGGACCAGTATTTGCCAGAGGTGTGTTTGCTCTGTGCCTTGTGTGTGCCAGGTACCATGTGTAAAGGAATGGAGCCAAGGGAGTCACAAATCCCTGTGCCCAGGAGCCCACCCTGGAGACCGCTGGATAATGCAATGGCCAACAGTTTTGCCTACACAGGCTCATGGTGGCCATTACTAAGGAGCAGAGAGCCTTGACCTCCTACAGCGAAAACAGAAACCCTTTTTGGTTTCTACTGTGGGTGCCTGCCCACAAATGAGTAGAGGGGATAAATTCCAACCCTTTTAGGGTGAGGAATGGGTAGAGCCAGGGTGAGGCTGACAAGGCAGGGATGTTGTTAGCAGTAGAAAACAAAGGAAGACAAGTGACAGAGACAGGGCCCCGTGGCAGACACTCCCAACTGCCATTCATTCCATTTCCCTCCTAAGAGCTCAGATGGGAAAACGCCCACCTTCCCAGACTCCCTTGCTGCTAGGGTTGCCCATGTGACACTGTAAGGTATGATGGAGTCAATAGTGGGGTTCCTGAGAAAGTTTCTTAAAGGTGATGTCTTTGAGAAACAGGTACCAGCTGGATGTTGCCCTAGTCCTTCTTCCTGGCACATAGGTCAGGGAACCGTGTTGTCATCTCTCTTATTTTGGAGGAGGTGACTGGGAACACACATTCAATATGTAACACAAGCTGGCCTCAAATTTGCACAAGTCCTTCAGCCCCAGCCTCCTGAGTGCTAGCGTACAGGCCTGCACCACCAAGCCTGACTTACCTTATCACTCACCACAGATTCAAAGCCACATGTTAGCTATAGAGAAATCTAAAGATCCTGGAGCCTGATTCTTATGAAGATGCTATTTTTTGGAGATCACGTTAAAACCTGATCCCTGGTGTGCTGGAGTGTGGAGTATGTGGTCCTTAGGATTAAACCCTTTCTCAGAACTCTGGATTACTTACCAGACTGGAGGACAGTTACAAATGGAGGCTACCCCCATGTTTTTTCTTATCTGCCTGCATGCACATTCTTATCTACGTTTGCACTATGCTATCGCATTTTGTAAGGCCCAAACCAGATGCAGCCTCCTAGTCTTTGACATCTAGCTTTATGATCTGGCTGGGTGGTGGTGGCAGCACACACCTTTGATCCCAGCACTTGGAAGATAGAGGCAGGCAGATCTCTGAGTTGGAGGCCAGCCTGGTCTACATAGCTAGTTTCAGGACAGCCAGGTCAATACAGAGAAAATTGTCTTAAAAAAACAAACAAACAACAAAACAAAACAAGAATTATGATATGAATAAACTTATTTATTTTATAAATTACCCAGTCTTGTGTATTCTGTTAAAGCAACAGAATATGCCTCAACTCTCCTGTTTGGCAGAACAACACAAATCTATTTAGTTATACCACTCCACCCCCTCCTACATACACCAACACACACACACACACACACACACACACACACACACACACACACACCCCATAGCTGGCCCAATGTAACCTAACTCCTGCTGCCTTGTATTAGAGAACTCTGACAGACAGACAGCAAAAGCACTGAATCCAAATTCTGGCTCTAGACCTGAATAATTAGTGTGTGACCTTAGGCAAATGTCCAGAACCTCTGAGCTTCATTTCCTTACCTGGGTAAGTGGAAGTGATGGGCTGGGGCTGTAGCTTGATGTCAGTTACAGAGACACTGGTCTCTGAAGTCATAGTTCCTAACAGGAGCAACTTACAACTGGGCAGGTGTATCTTGGCTCAGTTTCTGCAGGTATGAGCTCACTCCAGCAAGGGAAGCATAGTGGGAGAGCTCAGTTTGTGGTGGAAAAAGAGTATGGTGGCAGCTGGCTCTATAACCAGAACAAGAACCAGGTACCAGATATAACCGTCAGAGGTCTACCCTCAGTGACCCAGGCCCAGCCATCCCCAAAGTTCCTCAGCCTCCCTCAATAGCAGCATCATTTATGAGCCCATAGAGACATTTACATTTCTTCCCCCCCCCTCCCATGTAGCTCTGGCTGTTTTAGAACTTGCTCTGTAGACCAGGGTGGCTTTGAACTCACAGAGATCTACTTGCTGCTGCCTCCCAAGTTCTGGGATGAAAGGTGTGCACCACTGTGCCCTGACATTTCCATTTCAGACTATAATGTTTTTCAATCTAGCTGAAAGCCAATCATGAGTACAAGCTCTAGTCAGTCCCCTACCCAGGAAGGGTTTTATTCTGGGATGTGTCAAGCGAACCTGTGCTTTCAGGGTTGGACTCACCCAGCCCTGCCCCTTGCTCTTATTTATTTGGAGGCAGTAGGCAGGGAGGGATGTTTGGTGAAAGGAGGCTGCTAATTCTTGGAGCAATGTGCCTCTTGTTAGCAGTTGGGCCAGACCTGGATCAATAAGCCCCCCCATCCCCAAAAATGCTTTCATAAGAGAGGAACATAGATGGTTTTTACAGGGTGAGGGACAAAGGGACATCCATAGAGACCCTGACATACATACTATCCTGTTAGACTCAAAGCTCTTACTCTTTAAGATCATCATCCTGCAAGGGAAGCCTAACCCTCTTGGAAGTCAGGTGCCTGTATCTGTACTGTGCATGGCTTCAGAAGGATGGAGGTTGTGTTGAGGCTTTGTTAGCCTGGGGGATGGCATCCATTGTTGTTGATTGTTTTTACTCTTATACTCTTTTCTCTTTTGCTCTTTTGGGGTGTACACAACCCAGCTCCCAAATAAATCACTCTCAGAGGCTTATTATTATTCATGAATTCCTGGCCTTAGCTTGTCTTGTTTCTAGCTAGCTTTTCTTAAATTATCCCTGGGCTTTTCCTTTTCTTTCTTCTGTGTATCTTACTTTCACTCTCCGTGGATGGGTGGATCTTGCTTCGTCTTCCTTTTTTCTTTTATTTTCTTCTAGATATTTCTATTTATTTGCCCTGCCAGCCACGGCTATTCTTTCTCCTGCCGCTCAGCCCTTTATTAGACCATCAGGTGTTTTAGACAGGCAAAGAATCACAGCTTCACAGAGTAAACAAATGCAGCGCAAACAGAAACAACACATCTTTACATCGTTAAACATGTTCCAGAGCATAGACAAATGTCACACAGTTTAAAATAATTTTCCACAACAATCACTCAGCAAGACAGGGAGTCTGAACTTCCCAGCCTCATGTTCCCATGACCAACACAATATAGGAAAGACAGAAGAATGCTCAAGTGTTCATCCATGGTTTTGGAGACCACAATGACAGTGCATTTTAATGGAAAGCTTTTACAGCCTCTAGGAAACTGAGACCTGTGATTGGAGCAGAAAACCCAGTCAGCCCTTGGCAGCACTTCACCCATAGACTATGTATGACTCATGATTGTTTTCAATCCCCCTCAAAAAGATGGGGAGACTACGCTCATTAAATAGGTCCTTGCAGGCCTTCCCTGAGATGACACAGATGGCACAATGTGAAGTTCTGTGTGTATCTTGTCCTCCTAGTGACCTTCTAGTCCTCAGCCTGCAAGAAAAAGTTGCCCAGGAGCAGAAATGCCATGACCAAACCTTTGCCTAGCTAAGGCCCCAGATTTGATTGCTCAAACCAGGGAAAATGAAAACCAAACAAAACAAAATAAAACATAAAAACAGACTTTCAGAGCCCAGCAGCCTTTTCCCTAGGCCTTTGTTTGGTCTCTATCAAGCTAGGGGAGAAAATTTTGCATTGCCTAGTTGCAATCCACTATTCTAACCATTCCTTTGGCTGCCACAGTGCCCTGAAGTATATGGACTTCCCAATCCCCAGAGCCCAATAATCTGACCTTATTGGAAAAAGGGTAATTGTAGATGTAATTAGTTAAAACTGAGTCCTTGGGGTAGGCCCTGGTCCAGTGATTGATGTTTTTAGGAGAGAGTGTGGACAGGGAGACATATGCAGAGAGGAAGAATGATGCCAGAGGCACAGAGGGAAGATGGCTTTCCCTGAACTCCTGACTGCTGGATCCTAAACTGTAGCCTCTGGAATATCCACCCACAAATGAGCTTCTGCTTCTGTAGTTTAAAGCCCGGATTTGTGAGTCATTCTTGAGGCAGTCCTACAAATAACACACACACACACACACACACACACACACACACACACACACACAGACACACACACACACACACACAATTTGTTTTCCTCTCTGCTTTCTGTTTTGTTTGTTTATTATTTGGTTTTGGCATTTTGTTTTGTTTTTATTTTAAGACAGGGTCTCACTTTGTCATTCTGTAACCCAGGCTAGTTTTGAACGCTAGGCAATTCTTCTGTCTCAGCTTTCAGTGCTGAGATTTCAGGTGTGTATCACCATGCTTGACTCCTGATTTGCAATAATTAGGTTCAGGGCTATACACCAATTTTAAACATCTGTATTTTAAAGATTTAAAATTATATTTGTTGAGGGCTAGCATAATTTAGTTGGATTTCAGTTCCTCTTTGGGGAAAAAATAATTCATCTCTCAGATTGAAATTACACCAAGCATGATGGCAAACTTCTGTAATCCTAGAACCAGCGAGGCTGAGGCAGGAAGTGTGTGAATTTAAGACTAGTCTGGGATAAATGGCAGGTCTGAGGCAATTCTGTGCTGCATAGAAAAACTCTATTTCAAAAAAAGAGAAATGTTTTAAAGATAAAATTATGCAATGTGCTTTACTTTCTGTTTCATACTCAACAATGTTTTTAGATTGAATTGGTTTTCCCCAACAAGAAGCTCCCACTAATCCTGAGAATTAGTGCTGGCTCAAGTACCGCAATGAAATGCTAATGATACTGAGAGGGACCACTAACAGCTTAGCATCCTCTGCAGTGATGGATTTGCCTGACCTGAGGGCACTTTATGAGTCCCACAAAAGCTTGCAAATCTACCATGATGAAGAAGAAAGAAACAGGGTTAGGACCCTCCTTGTTAGATGGAGTTTTTGATCTCTGGAAAACAAAGTATTCTCTTTCCGGAGAGGAATTCAAAGGTTCTTGGTTGGACTTAAAAAGGGGTCAACTTCAGAACTGATTCAGAACACTGAGCTTGGTGGGGTAGCTGTGGCAGACAATTTTTCCTAAGTAAATTGTTTTGTTTAATTGGTTTTTTGTTGCTGTTGTTGTTATTTTTGAGGGTGATGAAGCTGGTATTGGGGATGGAAACCAGCTTGGCAACTACCTCAGTGTTAATTGGATAATTTTGTTGGTTTAGGTTTTATGTTTTGGCATATTTATGCTTTTTTATTTGTTATTGTTATTGGTGGTGGTAGAGCTGGTGCTGGGAAAGGAAAGTAGCTTGATAAATACTCTACCTCCAAGTTATACCTTAGCATTAAGAAGATTATTTTTTGTTATTGTTGTTTGATTTTAGTACTTTTGTTTGTTTGGGACAGGGAGTCACTAGCTAGGTTGCTCTTGAATTTATAGTAATCCTCCTGCCTCAGCTCTCCCAAGTACTGGGGTTGTTAACAGGAAATTATTTACCTGAATTTTGAAGGGTTTCATTGGCAGGCCAGGCCTTCCATTACTCATTTGTAACTAGAAATAATGGACAGAAAGAACTAGCACATTTCCAGAAGTGCCGGGTGAGCTCTGGTCCTAGATGTCCCAAAGCTAAGTTGGTAGGCTCAGATTTGGGGACCCCCAAGAAATACTTAAGGAATGCCAAATGACTAAATGTATTTGGGGGCATCCTAGCTTGACTCTCCATTGCTGTGATAAATACCATGACCAAAAGCAACTTGGGGAGGCAAGGGCTTATTTGGCTTAAACATCATGGGATATACAATCCATTATTCAGTGAAGTCAGGGCAAGAACCCAAGGCAGGAACCTAGAGGCAGGAGCCAATGTAGAGGCCACGGAAGAGTGATGCTTACTGGCTTGCTTGCTCAGCCTGCTTTCTTATACAACCCAGCACCACCCAGTGAACTGGGCCCTCTTCCATCACTGAATAAGAAAATGCCCTACAGGCCTGCCCATAGCCTGACCTAATGGAGGTATTTTCTCAATTGAGGTTCCTTCTTTCCAAATGGCTCTAGCTTGTGTCAAGTTGACAAAACCAACCAGCACAGAACACAAGCAATCTGTGTAATGGTGAAAGTTTGATTCAATGTGTTCATTGTCATTCTGAGGAATTAGGTTCTCTCCTTCCACCATGTGGGTTCCAGAGATTAAACTCAGGTTGCTGGTTTTGGCAGCGGGTGCCTTTACCCAGTGAGCTATCCCACGGGTCCTCTAGGGTTCATTATTTTTATGAACAATGTGGTCACATAACTCTGAGTCAGGTATGGGCATCTGGCAATAACCACGGGGGACTTGACAAAACTGTTTTCATACCTCAGACTTCAGCTCCCTTGTCCATTGGCTGATGTCTAAGTCTCCAACAACTTTGAGAAGGTCAGCACAGACTTCTTATCTGTGTGGTGTGGACAGCCACTGAGCCTAGATGAGATGATGCAATCCCAGCTCCAGGCTTCCTCTATTCAGGGGCCAGGATCACACTGCTTAGCGTTTCTGAGCTTCGGCCTCCTCTGTAAAATGGGGAGATGGAGTTTGCTATGTCAGTTACTGCTATCATTGACAAAATATCAAGAGAACAACTTACAAGAAGGAAGTTTTAAAAAAACTTTTTAGGTGTATTTATTTTATTTTATGTATATGAGCATATGAGTATTTGGTTTCTCTCTCTCTCTCTGTGTGTGTGTGTGTGTGTGTGTGTGTGTGTGTGTGTGTGTGTGTGTGCACCACATGTATGCCTGGTGTCTATGGAGACCAGAGCAGGACATCAGATCTCTTGGAACTGGAATTTCAGATGATTATAAGCCACCACATGGGTGCTGGGAACCAAACACGGGTCCTGTGTGTAAAGGCAGCCAGCGCTCTTAACCACTGAGCCATTGCTCCAGCTCTGTAAAGGAATCTTGTCTCTAGGCTCAGTTTCTGAGGTTTGAGTTCAGGGTCAGTTGGCACTGATGTCTGAGCTTGAGGTAAGGCAGAACACTATGTTAGAGGAAGATGCTTACTTCATAGCAGCCAGGAAGTTGAGATACAGCTATCTGCATGCCATCTCTTTTGCTGGCATGCTTCAGTGACCTAATTTCTTCCCTCTAGACTCCATGTCCTAAAGATCCACCATCTCCCGGTAATAACATAGGCCGGTGACCAAGCCTTCAGTGAACGCAACGTTCTTTGGAAATTCAAATTATAACACTTATACCAGTGATTCCTACTAGATACAGAAATCATTATATAACAGAGAAAGGACCTTTGAGGACAGAGATGTAGACTTCAGTGTGAGTTATAATTTTCAAACAGTGGGATACAGTTTGGGGGAAACTTAGCTTTGTGTCCTTTTTTGATATTGTCAGTCAGGTTCACCCACAGGAGAAGCAAAGGAAATTGGAGCTCACTGCACTCACAAGGCCTAGACATAGGACTCTTACACACGGAGCCACACAACAAAGATACCAGCATGACCAGGGGTGAGGGGAAAGTTGAGGTCAGGGCCTTTCCTGAGGCCTTCATAGGAAAGGCACAGTGGGGCAAAGTGGATATCTTGGAATTAGCTAACTTGAATAATTCTGGCAGGTTCTAAACTTGAGAAGTGGTCCTAGGTTGCTTGATGCCTCACCTGTTGCCTCCTGAGACCCTCAGACGAAGTCAAGGACGAGCTCTGCACTGTGAGGTTTTGCCTTTCAGAACTGTCCCAGGGGCTGGCTCCTTTGCTATCACTAAGAATCTTCTAGTTCAAGGAAGGGCAGTCTCTTCCCAGCCACAAAGGATCCTTAAGATGTTAAATATATGAATTTACCTGGAATTTTATGAATGTCTATAGCAGGACCAGCAATATAGCCCAGTGGCAGAGCATTTGTCTGGTGTAATGCAATACAATACAGTACAGCACAATGCATGTGTGTACATACCTAGATACATACTTAGTCTTTTTAAAAAGTCACCTTGAGTGTTTTCTCAAAGTGGCACCAAGTAGTGACACTGAGTGTTATTAGGAAGTGGGGCACTCTGCCCTAAGACCCCAATCTGCAGTCACCGGTAGTCAGAGCCTAAGGAGAAAGAGGAGCTGGGCACTCAGAGATTACTCTGTTATTGGTACTGGGTGGTTACTGGACACCATTTGCCAAGAGAAAGTTATGAAAGCACTTCCGAATCTACATTAGCAAATGACTTTCCCTAGACCCAGAGGGTCTACATTTCTCCCATGGGGAATGTCTGTGTTACTACTGGTTACTGACTTGAAGCTGAGATTTTGCCACTTCAAAAAAGACAAACGGAAAACCAAACCAAACCCTATCACACTGATGACTTATTATACGTTTATTTTATAATTAATAAGGCTGAATAGGTTTTTCCTACAGCTATTTGACAATGGTATTTTTTTGTGGTTAAAATATCTTCCCTATGACCTTTGCCTGCTGGGATATTGTTGGATTTTAGAGTCTTATTAAACTTCTCTAGGTCTGCTGTAGCAAATGATCATAAACTCAATGGCTTACAGAAGCATGCATTTGTTGTTGCATTTGGGGAGACAGCGGTGTGAAATCCAGATGCCAGCAGAGCCCTGCTTTCAGGAGGCTCAGGAGGGTTGGGCACCCTGCCTTGCCTGCCACTTCTGGCTTCTACTGGCTGTCAGGAGTTCTTGACATCTGCTTTGTCTCACATTATATTCTTCTTCTGTACACATGTCCAGTCATCCCTCTTCTTGTGTGTTGAGTGTGCTTCACAGGTGTGTTCACAGGTATGTGGAGCTCACATATGAATACTGGTGTCATCATTAATCATTCTCCACCTTGCTCTTTGAACCTGAGCTTACTGACTTGGCAAGGCTGGCTGGCCAGCTAGCCATGGGTTCTCTCCTTCCTGTAATGCTCCAACTTCTGGGATTAGAAGCATGTACCACCAAACCTCTGACTTTTATGTGAGTGCTGAGGATCTGAATTCGGGCCCTCATGCTTATGCAGCAAATGCCTTACCAACCAAGCCATCTCTCTAGACTGCCCTCTTCTTATAAACTGGATTAAAGGTCACCCTATTGGTCATATTAACAACATCCACAATACCCTACTTCCAAAAAAGATCTATTCGCAGGGATTAAGACTGCAACTTGCCCTTTTGAGGGAGCATCATTCAGCATGCAATAACACTTACAGGGAAAATACGAGTAGGAGACTCTCGTGCAGAAAAGATGGAAACATCGGCAGGTGAGCCACAAGGCAGTGAGAATCTGGGCAGGCATATCATCGACCTTTGAGGTGATTTGGCTTGGCAGTATGAGTGGTAGAAAGCATGTCCTCCGAGAAATAGAGTATGCCTGAATTTATAAAGCAATTTCCCCAACAGCTGCACCCATTTTGTGTCTTAAAATCTGACATGCAGGGGGCGGCCACATCTTAGGCACCATTCAGCTCTTATCACCAAGGACCACACAGGCAGTAAACCTAATGGCTCCAGTTTTCTCACGAGTCTGAAGGGATGATCTACCCTTTCAATTTGTGTACAGAAAACACAGGCCAAGCAGTGCAAGTTAAAAAAAATTTATGTTGGAGCTCCTGTTTTCCTGGAACCTTGCCTTAAATAAGGAAGGTCCCAAGCTCTAATGGATATTGGCCGGCCCCACTATCAATCCTGGCCCTTTCTCCAGGCAGGGAGGGTATACCCACACTATCAATGGCTCACTGATACTTCAGTGAAGCTAGAGATTCTTCAGAGCCCTAGCTAAACAACCCATTGGTGGGTCTGGAAGTAAGAAACTCTAGCACTCGAATACTATAGTCAGATAAGAGAGCCCACCTCTCCCCACAGTGGTCAAACCTTCATGTTCTGGCGTTTGGCTTATGTATGCTTCTGTTCCCATATGTCCTGAAGCAACTGGTGAAGTTTTATCAGATATATAGGGCTAAAATGAAGCTCTGCAGGTCACTAAAGCTAAGATAGATAGATAGATAGATAGATAGATAGATAGATAGATAGATATAGATATAGATATAGATATAGATATAGATATAGATATAGATATAGATATAGATATAGATATAGATATAGATATAGATAGATGAAAATTTCTAAAAAGTCACAGACTATAGAATGATGAGGTGGGGCCACAAATTCTGGGCTAATTTTCTAGCCTGCTAAGTGTCAAACACTGGGATATATTTAGCTGGTGGATATCTGCTACAGTTTCAACATTAAAACCAGCAGAGTTTGTCCATGTCATATAATCTTGCAGGACTTTGGTGAGATTGAAGACTTTTGGAGGTTAATGTATGAGATGTGCTGAGAAATTCTAGTGAAGGTAACTTTTGCAGCCATGGTGACTCTTCCTTGTGCATTCCAGCTGCACTTGATCCATTAACTATATTATGAATATCCACAAACCTTCATACTTGATGAACTCCTATTCTCGGACTCTTACTTGACTTTTCCCATGAAATTAACTCTTCTGTTCTGTGTTTCAAAAATACTTTGCATGTCCCTTCCTTCTCTCTGCTCCAGACTTATTGGTTGATGTCACCTAGGACAGTAGGATGTGAATAGTCACTATCTGCTGGATGATTGGTTGTGGGACCCCACCTCCCAGGGTACCAAAATCTGTGGATGCTCAAGTCCCTATGTAAATGAAAAAATGCATGTGTAGAACCTATAGACACATCTCTGTAGACTTTCAATAATCTCTAAGGGACTTATAATACCCAGTATGAGGCGAATACTGTACATAAATAATTATTGTAGAAATAGGAAAACATGTCTGAACATGTTCAGTATCGATGCAGCCACCAGACAGTACATGTGAGGCAAGCATCCAAATGACTATGCAGGCAAGGGGCCTTATGGCAGTGCTATGGTAATGAATCAGTGTGGTACTGTATGTGTGATCAGTTCAAGCTTGCTCTTTTGGAACTTTCTGAAATTTTCTTTTTAATATTTTCAAACCAACATTGTTTGAATCTGTGGATTCCGAACCTGAGAATTCTGATGGCTGGTGGTCATACTTGACGAGAGGGGCTGAGTCTCAATCCAGGCATCCCCAGCCTGGCATGCAGCCAATAAGAGCAGGACTATGTCAATGGGCTCTGAAGCTGCCAGAGCTTGCCGTAATGCACAATGAGTGAGGCCAGCCTTTCTAACCATGCATCACTGCGAACACAACAATGTGCAGCCTCAGATAGAATAGCCATCACTTTGGGCAAATCTGGCAATTTGCTTTCCTTCCAAATACCACTTTAACATTTTAGATCCTCATCAAGCTATCACCCTGTTTTGAGCATCTCTCCTCAGGACAGTGCTTGCTGGATTGGGTGAAACAGGACTCACAGATGCTGTGGCAGATGCTGCCAGCTGGAGCGATAGCAGAAGCTGGAGTGGTAGCGGAAGCTGGGTTTCTCAATTCTCTGGAGCTCAGCAATCGTGTCTATACTGCAATCTAGGTTTGACATCATAGCAGGCAGGCAGTGCTGACTATGAGAGGGGGGAGTTTGCTTCTGCTTTTATTTAAATATGACTTTAGAGGCTGGAGAGATGGTTCAGCCTTGCAAGCCTGAGGACTTGAGCTCCATCCCCAGAAAACATGTAAAAACGCCAAGCATGATGGCATGTGCTTGTAATCCAAATGTTGCAGAGACAGGAGGCTCCCTGGCCAGCTAGGCTAGCCTAATTAGTGAACTCCAGGCCAGTGGTTCTCAGCCTTACTTCTCAGCATTACTTTGACCCTTTAATCCAGTTTCTCATGTTGTGGTGGCCCCAAACAAAAAGTATTTTCATTGCTATTCGTGACTGTAACTTTGCTACTGTTGTGACTCACAACATAAATATTTGTTTTCTGATCATTTTAAGTAATTCCTGTGAAAGGGTTGTTTGACCCCCAAAGGGGTCACAACCCACGTGCTGAGAACTGCTGCTCTAGGCAAATGAGAGACTCTGCTTCAAAAGAACATTTTGTTCCAAATGACACTGAAGTTGTCCTCTGCCTCCGTACACACATTCATACATATGAACTTGAACACACACATTAATAATAAAAATACTAATTTTAGTGAGTTGGGTGTGATAGTGCATATCTGATTGATTGTGAGTTTGAGATCAGCAAAAAGACACTCTCCCCTCCAAAACACAAGCGTGTGTAAAAGTAATTTTAGCATTTGTGGTAAAGCTCAGTGGTAAGGTGACCATATAGTTTGCATGAAACCCTGCATTTGATCTCCTGCACATAATTAATTAAAATAGTAATAATTTTAGTCTTATAAAATTATTTCAAAAATAGAATATAAGACTCCCCTATATGCTTCTCAAATCTTCCTATATTAGCAGCTGAAAGGCCAGGACATCAATGTGTACGTGATACCAGCTGCTAATCTATAGCCTCTTTAAGGATTCACAAGGATGCCAGCATGACCACACCCTGGTTCACAGAGAATCTAAGTCACTCAGACTCAATGTTAGGATTCTGTCAGAAGACAGCTCAGTTGATCTCTAGACTGGGAAGACTGACCTGGTCAGACTCACCCAGGGCCCTCTTCTCCTGGCACCCTCTTTCTAGCCGTCTAATCTTCACAATGCTTCTTATTACTCTGAGGCAATGATTCAGTAAGTGGTACATTTAGGGGTGAGCCTGGAAATGCCCAAGGGGGCAGACAAGAGAGATGGGGCCATGAGGACTGTCTGTCTTAGAATGAATATTCTCAAGGATGCATACTTCCTTATGTCCTAGAGTGTTCCAACATCCCCCACATAGCTATCTGTGCTGAAAGTATATCTAGAAAAAGCCCTAGTGTCTAAGGGCAAGGGCATAGAAATATGGGTGCATTTGCCTCTCCTTTTCTGCCTTTCCTTTTTCCACTTCTCATTTTCCTTCTCTCATTCTCCAAAACTTTAAGAAACAAATTCCAAATGGACAGGTGTGGTAATGGAGACCATCAAGACAGAGACTTGGGGCTGGAGAATGGTTCAATGGATAAAGGCACTGGCCATCAAGCCAGCTGACCCGAGTTCTATCCTGGGACTCAGGTGGCAGGAAAGGATGAATTCCCCCTAGTTGTCCTCTGAGCTCTGCATTTACTCCTTAGCTCTCAAATGTGCTCCAGCCCACACCCCAACATACACACAAAGCCAAGATTCTGTGAGCTGTGGATGTCCAGGCACTGTCTTATTAACTGTCCTTAAGAGTCTTGTTCATCTTTTTTCCATCATTTGGTGATCCTATTTTTAAAAGATGAATGACCCAAGGCAAGGAGCTTTTCTAGGGCTCAGTCTAGCACTCAGAGCCAGAAGGGTGGTATCCCCCTGCCAGGTCTGTAGGTTTCTTCCCGGAGAATAGCCTTGCTTTGTGTATGCCTTGTTGCCCGACTGTACTCATCACAGTGGTGTATGGGGGGTACCTTTTCCCAGAAACTTTCTGGCTATCTCATGCCACCTCTTCTGGTAACTCTATCCCAAAGGGTATGGAATGGGCATCCCAAATGAGGTACAAAAGTTGGGGGTTCATCTTTAACCTTTTGCTTTCTGGCCAGTGCTCTTAGAAAAAAAAAATGTTTACTCAAGTTTCTCACATGTAAAATGGAATAATAGCACCAACTTCTGTGGGTGCCCTGAGTTGATATCATGCTTGAGAAGAGCCTGGACCGAGGTCACCTGAGTCTCTTCCAGCATTGCACTCTGGAAGGAGGGGAGGGTAACTTCCCACTGTGTATCAGTGAACCTTCCTGCTCCATTCCAGCCAGCCTTGATCACCCAGTGAGGTCATGACTTTGATCCTCACTGCTCAGATCCAAGCTCGGTTCCCATGGCCATGGAGCCTCTGTCCCTGGCTGGAGCCAGGCATGTCCACATCCAGGAGGCAATTTCCCCAAACCTGGCACACAAAGACAGTTCCATGTGCGAGGGATGAAAAAATGGGTGCCTGTGAACCCTATATCTTCTGACAGAATGAGAAAAGGAGAAGAGTTGTCACCCAATAAACTCTGTTTTCCAGGTGTGTACCCTGTTATGCAAAATTATAGAATAAAGGTATCTTGTGTAAGATTCTGAGTGGGAAGGTGTGGCTCAAAGGTAATTTCTAGTGTGCAGGAGGCCCTGGGGTCCATCCCCTGGCAGGAGGACAGAGAGAGAGAGAGAGAGAGAGAGAGAGAGAGAGAGAGAGAGAGAGAGACAGAGACAGAGACAGAGACACAGAGAGAGACAGAGAGAGACAGAGAGAGACAGAGAGAGAGACAGAGAGAGACAGAGAGACAGAGAGACAGAGAGAGATAGATAGATAGAAAGACAGAGACAGAGAGAGACAGAGAGAGAGACAGAGAGAGAGACTCAGTATGCAGGCCACAAATGCAGTTGCTTAGGTGGGTTTTGTTCAAGCTGAGCACCTCTGAGTATGCCTTGGTCCCTGTGAGTTTTTGCATATTCCTCCATTGCTGGGGCCTGGAGTCTGGAATCTGCCTTCCCAGGCTCTGAGCAGGGCTTAACTGACATGCCATTGTCTGGATGCAGAGACACTAAGATGCCAGCCCTGGATGCAGCAGTGTGCAGCACCAGTTAACATTCTGACCCATGTACCTACCTGGCTGTGGCTCTCTCTGCTTTAACCTTTCAGCTCCCGACCAAGGCCATCTTGGACTTAAGGTTCTGGACTCTTGCCAAATAACACTTGCTTCCTCCCCAAATCTGGAAGACTCTGTGACCACAGGGAAGATATAGCAACAGGAAGTCACTACGTGGAATGAGGTCATAGGAAAGGAGGAGGAAAGAAGTCTGGTGAATACATTAGGACAGAACCACCCATTGTTCCCAAAGCCAGCAAGTCAAGAAACCTGTTCCTAAGCTGTCTTCCCAAAGCTCTTCACAGTGCCTTGAAGGGATATCTAACACTTCAGGAAAAGCAGAAAGGCACTGTCCTGCCTAGTTTATATATCAATTTGACAAAAACAAGAGTCATCTGAAAGGAGGGAACCTCAATCAAGAAAATGCCTCCATGCTATCTGGCTGTCAGGCATTTTCCTAATTGGTAATTGATGGGGAGGGTCAAGTCCATGGTGGGTGACGCAATCCCTGGGCTGGTGGTCCCAGGTCCTTTAAGAAAGCAGGCTGAGCAAAGCATGGGGAACAAGCTGGTAAGCAGCACCCCTCCATGGTCTCTGCATCAGCTCCTCCCTCCGGGTTTCTGCCCTATTTGAGTCTCCTCCTGACTTCCTTCAGTGATGGACTGTGATGTGGAAGTGTAAGCCAAATAAACCTCTCCTCCCCAGCTTACTTTTGGTCATGATGTTTCATCGCAGCAATGGTAACTTGATTAAAATGGTGACTTGATAAAAATGGATAAACCCTGCTGCCTCCTGGGTCACAGAATCCTAGCTGGAGATAACTGGTGGAGACCTGCTTTTCTACTGAAAGATACTGACTAGGGTTTCACTCACAGCTGTGGCATTGTAATTGAGTGGGAAGACTGCAGGGTCATTGAATGGAGTATAAAGCTTGACTGTTTTAGGGGAAAAGAAAAGTTCAGGGAAAGTGCCAACGCTGCCCTTTCTATGTATCCCTCTACCTGGGCTCATTTGAGGGCTCAGAGGACACAGTGACCTGTTAGCAGGCCTAGGTAAGAAGGGGCAGGATAGAGGTGAGGGTGTGGAGAGCAGTTGTATGAGGCTATCCCTTGGTGGAATGGGCCAACAGCTCCCTCTTTCTTTCCCTCCTTCCCTCCCTCCCTCCCTCCCTCCTTCCCTCCTTCCGTCCCTCTCTCCCTCCTTTTCCTTCCTCTCTCTCTCTCCCTTCATCCCTTCCTCCCTCCTTTCCTTCTCTGCATCTTTTCTTTTTCTTTTATTATGCATGTATGATACATGCATGTTTGCATGCTGTTGATGTTGGCGTTGTTGGTGTTGTTGGTGGTGTTGGTGGTAGTGTGTATATGAATGTGGAGGTCAGAGATCAATATTGGGTGTCTTCTTCCATATCTCTTGTGGTGATTTGAATAAAAATGGCCTCTATTGGCCAATAGGAAGTGGCACTATTAGGAAGTACGGCCTTGTTGGAATAGGTGTACTTTGTTGGAGGAAGTGCATCACAGTGGGGGCAGGCTTTGAGGTTTCAGATGCTCATGCCTGGTCTAGTGGCTCATTGTCTCTTCCTGCTGCCCTTGGATACAGATGTAGAACCCTGAGCTACCTCTCCAGTACCATGTCTGCCTGCATGCCACTATCACTATGCTTCCCACCATGACAATAGACTAAACCTCTGAACTGTAATCCAACCCCAATTACATGTTTTCCTTTATAATAGTTGCCATGGTCATGGTGACTCTTCACAGCAATGAACCAAAACTAAGACATCTTCCCACCTTTTAACTCCCCCAGAGCTGAGAACCAAACCCAGGGCCTTGTGCTTGCTAGGCAAGCAGTCGACCACCGAGCCAACTCTCCAACCCCTCCACTTACTTTTTGAGTCAGTCTCTTACTGAACCTGGAGCACACCAGTTTGGCTAGAATGTCTGATTGGTGAGCCCTGACTTAAGCATGTCTTTGTCTCTGCCCTCAGCATGGGATTACAGACGTGACATATTTTGTGTGGGTGGTATGGATTTGAACTGAAGTAGCAGTACTTTACACACTGGGCCATCTCCTAGCTCTTTTCTTCTCTCCTCCTTTGCCCTGCTGGGCATTAATTGCAGACATAAGGCAACTGCCCTACCGAGTACACTTGTGATTGTTCCTTGCCTTCCTGGAGACACGTCGACTAAGAGACGATTACCTTCCACTTAAAGACAGGAACTGGAAAAGTAAGGACAGGAACTGATGTTTATACTTGCTAAGTGATAGATACAGAAACATGTGTCTATACTCTGATCTATAACGCTTTAGAAAGAGAAGAAAAATGCATAGGCCTCTGTGATAATCCACATAGACAAACACAATTTACAGATAGCTTCTAAGAACATTTTTACTTATGATGTCATTCTGGAAAGTCAGCAGAAATTTTTAACAATTGCCCAAAGCTTTCTTACTTGTCACAAGTATTTTTAAAAAACATTATGTCATACATTTAATTAGTATGAATTTTTGTCTCTGGAGGTTTTCCGATGTGCTTAGCTGCATAGTACTTATACCACACACATATATGCACACAGACACACACACAGAGGGAGGGGGAGAGAGGGAGGCAGAGGGACAGAGACAGAGAGAGACCGCTTAATCTCTCTTCTTTTTTGAGCACCCATGCCATTTGTAGTCTTAAAGGACTATGTCCAGACACTGAATGTTTTTGTCCTAGAAAAATGACTCATGGCAGTAGGGAGAGCACGTTTTGGAATTCTTGATGTGTATCAATGATTTCTTTCCCTGAAGGTTTCCAGAACAATCCTCACTGCCAAGGGGCACAGAGGGCAAAGAGGAGGGAGCAGGAGGAGACACAAGGCAGGAGGGCTGGAGTTCTGGGCTGTGCACAGGTCCATCCCAGGCTCAGCCAGCTCCTCAGTCTGTGGCATTTTCCCAGTCGCAGCCATGTCAACCTACCCTGCTTAACCCATGTCTTTGAACTAGCCATGGCATTTTCAAATGGCAGTAAATACACATAACATAATTTATCAGCATAGCCATTTTTAGTGTAGAAATACACTCACAGGGCTTGGTGCCCACCATCACCGTCCATTGATTGAAATGCTATGTCCATTAAATGCTTGTTCCCTCCTTCCTTCCATGCAGGCACCCTCTGTTCAGTGAAGTCACACAGCATCTATCTTTTGAAACTTGCTTATCTCCTTTAGCGTAATGTCCTTAAGGTGGTAGCCTGTCAGAAGGTTCTTGTTAAAGTTGAATGACATTACAACTGCCTGATGCTACTGTTACTATAACATTCTCAAGATGATCCAGTCTGAAGAGGAATGGGACTGGGACTCTTCTGGTAGAGTCACTGCCTAGCACGTGTGAAGCCCTGAATTTAATATCCAACACTGAAAACAAAAAACAAAAACAAAACAAACAAACAAACACCAGGGTTGCTTATGGCAAGGCTCTGGAAACCAACTCTTTAACAAGCAGATCTTTGGAGAAACACTTCTGACCCAGCCTTTAGTGTTTAAGTATTTTATTGCTGCATCCACCTATTCATGGCTATTTGCGTTCCTTCCAATAGTTAGCTATTGTTAGAATGCATGGTGGGTACAAACACAGCATCATGAGTCTTTACATTTTTTAATTACATTATTATTGTGTGTGTATACACGCCTGGACCGTGGTGTACATATGGAGGACAGAGGACAATTTATAGGAACTTGTTCCCTCTTTCTACCACTTGGGGCCTGGAGATCCAACTCAGGTTGTCAGAGTTAAGGGTGGGTACCGCTGTCTGCTGAATTCAGTTCTTTGTGGAATATACCCTGAACTGATGAATCATGTGGTTGCCCACCTTTAAAAATAATACAGCCTTTTATTTGCTGCCGTGTTCCTTTGCCCAGAATGAAGCATGCCTTTTCACTGTGCACGTCTTTTGATTAGGATCATCACTACTGCATAAGAGCTGAGAAAATAAACTTGAAAGGTCTGAGGCATTTGCATCACCCTCGCCTTTGTTCTGAACACAGTTACTTCTGCATTCAGTTTTGCAGAATAAGGCTTTGTTTCTTTCCACAGAAATTAGTGCATTACATCAGAGCACAAATTGAAAATGACAGTTATAAGGAAATCAGATGGCTGTTTCTGTTGCTATAGCAAAATACCTGAGACTGGGTTCTTTATAAAGAAATGACATTTATTCTGAGACTAACTTTGTAATCTTGTTAGTCCAAGATCTAGTGGTCCCCATTTGCTCAGCTTTGGTGAAGCCCTGGCTGTATCTCATCAAGACAAATGACATCATAGTGGGGAAAACTGGCCTTACAACCCAGTAATTTTGTTATAGCAACAGAAAATCCCCTGACACAACTAGCCCCTTCTCTCTGCTTCCTCCTCCAAAGCTGTTTCAGCTTCTGTCTTACACGAATGTTGTTTTTCTTTCTTTGGTAAACCCCATCTATAACTTTGAGCTCCTGGAAATCTTATTTCTACAACAATACTGATATTACATGTTCTCAGGTAACTGAAACCAAAGCAGAACCTAGTCCTCTTCTGGTTCAGCATAGAACCAAAAGGCCAAGACCCAGTTCCAGGTCTAACTACCCCAGCAGTGGTGCCATTTTACCAGGCCTCCAGGATGGCAAGGGTTAACCTAAATCCTAGCTGGCCCTGTGGATTTCTCAGCTATCTCCTCCCAGACTGTCTCAGTCACAATCATTTCTTCCTTTGGTCCCACACAACACTAAAATCCTCACGCTGTCTCTTTGTTTATGGATGCAGTTTACATTCCTTGAGGGCTAGTCACCATTAAATCAGAGTTCTCTCATGCCGGCACACTGCTCAGAGCCCTTCCTGGTAGAGACACTCATGGAAACCATGAACAATAAACAAGTGATTTCATGAAATAAACACCGAGGCCCATGCCCTCCCTTACCACCCTGCCCTCCCTGCCTTCCTCAAGCTTCCCAAACCTCTCTACACACCACTGGTAGACTGGAATTCTCTTGTTGCCATGTTCTTCCTTATTCAACTTGTTTGGTCCATGCAGCCAAAATGTCAAAAGCAAGACGGAATCAGAATCTTGCAGACTCTCAACTCTCCGACCAACCTTGCCCTGTTTTTAAGCCTCTGTTCAATCATACTCGAAATTGTGTTTGTGACACTGGTCACCTCTGTGTGTGTGTGTGTGTGTGTGTGTGTGTGTGTGTGTGTGTGTGTGTGTGTGTATACACCAAGTGTCTGTGTTTCTGCTTTAGGTCTGGTGTGTGGTGATATTCTGTTTATGATCTAATAAAGCTTGCCATAACCATAGAGGCCGAACAGTAGTGGCATAGACCTTTAATTCCAGCAGCCATACTAGTTAGCCATAGAGGCCAGACAGTGGTAGCACATACTTTTAAATCCCAGGACTCAGGACACAGAGGCAGATTGATCTCTGTGAGTTCAAGGGCACCCTGGGCTACAGGAGAGTGAATTAGTTTAAAAGAGAAACAGAGCTCACACAAAGGTGATCTCAGCACTTGGGATCCCATGTCTTTAACCCCAGCTCTAGAGAGGTACATAAAACAGGAGCTCAGGGTTTCAGGTGGCATTCAGTATTCAGTTTTCAGAATTCAGTTTCCAGTCACGGTGAGGAAGTGGCCTGGCCACTTTGTGTCTCTGATCTTCAGCTTTAACTCCAATATCTGTCTCCAGGTTTTTATTATTCGTGTTACAGTGGTGTCCTTCTGGAAATAGCATGACAAGGAAGAAAGCTGAGGTTGATAAATTGTTAAAAGATAGTCAGGGGGTTGAGTAGGACAGCACAGAGGTATACCCCTGTGCTATGGCAGGGTTGCGGTTTGCTCTGGGTCAGGCATGGAAGGTCTTGTATCCACTGTGGTGGTATTGAGGAAGTGAGACCTTTAAGAACTAGGTTTAAGCTGGGCTAAGTGGTGATGTAAACCCAGCCACTCTGGAGACTGAGGCAGGTATATCACTGGTTCAAAGTTCTCCTGGACTAAAGATTTCAAGAGCAATTTAATGAGGCCCTATCTCTACATAAAAAGTGAAAAGAAGCTGAGTGGTGGTGCTGACACACACCTTTAATACCAGCACTCAGGGAGGCACAGGCAGGTGGATCTCTGTGAGTTCCAGGCCAGCCTGGTCTACAGAATGAGTTCCAGGGCAGCCAAAGCCACACAAGAAACCCTGTCTCGAAAAATAAAACTAATAAACAAAAAGTGAAAAAGAGGACTGGGGATATAGTTTAGCAGTGGGACACTTCCTAATGAGAGTGAAGTGTCCTGCTCTGCACTGTAAAGGACAGGAGGAGTAGCCATTGTCTGATGGGAAATTCCTTGGGGATACTTCTCTCAGAGGGCATTATAGATGTGAGTGGATTATATGACCTTTAAGGTTGTGGTTTGAATGAGAATGGCCCCCATAGGCTCATATGTTTGAATGCTTGGTCCCTGGTTGGTAGAACTGTTTGGGAAGGAGTGAGAGGTGTGGCCTTGGGGCTGGAGAGATGGCTCAGTGGTTAAGAGCACTGACTGTTCTTCCCAGCACCCACATGGCAGCTCACAATTGTCTGTAACTTCAAGATCTGACACTCCACATACATGAAGGATAAACAGCATTGTATATAAAATAATACATTAATTGGGGAAAAAGAAGGTGCGGCCTTGTTGGAGGAAGCATATCCCTGGGGGTGGGCTTTGAGATTTTAAAAGTCCATCCCTTTCCCTGTTAGCTCGTTCTGTTTGAATCAGGCTTGTTGTCTCAACTTGTAAGCCCTCAGCTACTGCTCCAGCACCCTGCCTGCCTGCCTGCCTGCCTGCCTGCCTGCCTCCTATCATGCTTCCTGCCATGATAGTCACAGATTCATCTTCTGAAACTATAAGCCCAATATATTCTCCTGCAGGTTTCCTTGGACATGGTGTCTTAACACAGCAATAGAAAAGTGACTAAGACAATGGTACTCCAGTAGCTTCTGAGAGGGAGATGTGAAGGGGCAAGCCTAGGTCCTTGCCTTTTTATTCTGTGGAAATATCAAACCAGAAGAGAAATGAACCATGAACCCTGTTAGGTTTTTCAGTTACATGATAACATGTAAGGTCAGCGCCATCATGTAAGTACAATTTCTGGAAGTTTAAAGTGATGGGTGTACCAGTGAAATAACACCAACTTCTCTAGCGGGCAGGTGCAGGACAGAAACTGAAACACGGGGATACCTGGAGGAAACAGAGATACAGAGAGAGGGGCTGTCCTGCCTGCACCCATGTGTTATCACTTCATGCCGGTCACTATAGTGCGTCTCCATCTGCAGGACCCATCACTTAGAGGGGCCAGAATGAAATGAAACAACACAGAATAGAGTGTCCAGTGGGCAGTACCTTCTTTTCACTGTCCTCTGTGTGTCTATGGGATTCTGAGGTGATTTCTGTCTGGCTGTGGGTGTGGGCAGAGATGCTAGAAATAGCCTCACATTTGTCCGTTTTCTTGTCCCCAGCCCTTCCTGTTAGGTCATTCCAGCCCTTCCTGTTAGGTCATTGGGAATCTTGTGTCTGTGATGGTTAATCTAAATTGTCAATTTGATGGATTGTGTGGGGATGATGGAACAGACACATAGGCTGGAGACTCAGATGAATGCTAATTTTGCAATCTTGATGCCCAGATCCTCTCTTTTGGGCAGTGACAATCTTGGCTTTTAAAGCCTTGCACTGATTGGATGATCACTAGCTCCAATATTAAAGGCCATTTACTTCACTTAAAGTCTGCAAGCTTAAACATTAATTGCTGGCAACATCTTAAACCGGTATTTAACTAAACCACTGAGCATGTGGCTCACCCAAGTTGACACACAAATAACCATCTCAAGAGTCCCACTTGGAAGTCGGCAAGTCCCTATCTGAGCCTTCGCATGCTTGAATATATTCCTGCAATAATTCTGGGAAGAGATGGAATCCTCATTTCACATATGAGAATACAGACACTCATATGATTTAGGAAATTTGTCCCAAATCACTTGCCTTCAGAAACAAAGTCCAGGTCATGACCTATAGGCCCCTGGTGCTTCATGCAGCAGCCCCAAGAGGCCTACACTGTGAGTGGACAGGACTCCTTCAACAGCTAGGTGTCCAGACTGCGTGTGCGTGCCTGGCCTTTGATAGGCAGGCAACTCTCCGTTGGCTCATTTCTTTTCACCGTGTTGAGGATAGAGCCCAGGTGTCTTAGTCACTTTTCCATCACTGGGATAAAACACCATGTATCTATGAAAGGAGAATTTAGCAGCCAGGGAAATTTATAAGAGTTTAATTGAAGCTTACAATTTTAGAGGGTTAGCGTCTGTGATGTCAAAGCAAAGGCCTGGCAGCAGGAGCAGCTGGGAGCTCACTTCTTGATCTACAACTATGAAGCAGAGAGAGGGAGAATGCTGGGAATGGTGCACATCTTTTGAAACCTCAAAGTCTGCCCCCAGGATGGACATGTCTCCTCCAACAAGGCCACACCTGTGAATACTTCCCAAGAGTTCCCAACATCTGGGGACCAATTATTCAAACACTGGAGGCCAGTTTTATTCAAACCACCACACCAGGGTTTGGCACACACCGGGAAAGCCCTCCCCGGGAGCAGAATTCCAAGCCTCCATTAAGTTTCAATCCCAATTGTGTCAACCACATGCAGCTGAGGACCTGAAGCCATTTGTTTAACTGTTCTCTGCCCCCGATTCCCTACTGTAAAAATGAAACAAGCAATAAACTTTCCCTGCAGGACAATTTGAACAATGAGATGAAATTGCAACCTGGCAAATCACACCCCAGACAACAGCTCTATGCTAGCAAAAATAATATGCGATGGTTCACGCCCGTTCATTTGGAAGAAAATGAAAATAGCTATTTTGCAGCTGAAGGTTCAGTCAGGCTTCAAGATCAACACTGGCCCCCTGTGCTTATGTACATTTATACTCGATTTTCCCTGATCCAGCACCAAGGATTAAACCCAGGGCCTAGTGCATGCTGGGCAAGCTTCCTCCTGCGGAGCTGTATCCCTGCCTATTGGCTCCTTTAATTGACTCTGTTCTGACTGTCCTTCTGCTTGCATTCCCAGAAAGCAACACCAATTATGAGGCTCAGGTCTGTTGGAGAGTAGAACTTGAGCTCAGTCACCTTGATCCTGAAAGCTTCCAATGGCAGCTGTGGACAAGACACCAACTTGGCTTGGCATGGTGGCACAGACCTTGAACCTCAGTATTGGGAGACAGAAGCAGGCAGGGCTCTGTGAGTTTGAGACCAGTCTAGTCTATATAGTGAGTTTCAGGCCAGCCTGACCTACATAGTGAGACCCTGATTTTTTTTAGTTTGTTTGTTTGGTTGGTTGGTTTTGTTGTTTAGATGCTAGCTTCCAGAACCATCAAGGCCTCAGCTTCTGTATCTATGAAAGCAGAATTTAGCAGCTCCTACCAAACAGGGTCAGTGTGAGTACAAACTTGTAAAATGCTTCTGGTAGAATCTGACATGGCTGCACATATAAGCAAAAGAATGCATGTAATCATAGCTCTCAGGAGGGTGAGCCAGGAGAGATCACAATTTCTAGACCAATCTGAGTGAACTGCCTTTAAAGCAACTTCCAGGCCTAACTTGGTTACATTATCATTGTGAGACGGTGTCAAAGGCAAATGAGTATGTTAAGTATGGTGACTTGTACCTATCAGCCCAGAACTAGTTCATTCTCAGCTCCAAGGCGATTTTAGGGCCATCGAAGGCTATGTAAGTCATTGTCTCAAAATTGAAACAAACAAGAGAATCTAGCACATATTCGGTGTCTAACAGACCCTATGGTGCGTCTCAGGAATGCCGTTTTTTGTATTAATAAGCATTAGATATATTTGATTAATGGGTATGAATGAACTGATACCACACATGGCCCATGATTAGAAGAAGCAGAATGGGTGCAGGGAGTGTGTACTGTTGAGATGTGTTTTAGTTCTCAAGGAACGGAGTCTGTGAAGCTGGCAGAGACCTCCCGGAGCAGAGACCACAAGTGATGTGTGACATCTGTGTGCAGCTCGGCTGCTTGCATTAAGCAACCACTTTGGCTGCTCCACACAGTTGGAGAGGCTGGGAAGTCCCACATCGAGGTGTTGGTTAACTAGGAGTCAGCCTTCGTGCTGTGGCATCACATGGTGTGAGAAACAAGACAACTTTCTGGGGTCTCTTTTATGAAGACAGGACCCCACACAAGGGAACCTCGCCTCATGACCTTTGAACTTAGGGACAACATAAACAGTCTGTCCCAGTCTCCTTTCGGGTATTATAAAACACCCAAGAGTGGGCAACTTATAAATAATAGGAAGCCAATCTCTCATGGTCTGGAAGCTGAAAGGCCCCAGATCAAGACTCCATCAGGCTGGATGTCTGGGAGCTTCCTCGTAGAATTGACACGTGTATCCTGAATTACAGAAAGGACAAACAGCCTTCTACAAGTCCTTTCACAAGGACACAGATTCTACCCATGACCTCGTACACCGTTTGTACCACAGTCCACAGTATGAGGCAGACCACGCAGAGAACCCAGACTTACCTGGTAAGATAGTGGCACTTTTATGTCTTTTGCAATGCCCACATCACACTGCATGTCATGAACTCCTCCTGTGCCTCTTTTACAAGTCAGAAAAGGCAGCTAGAGGAAGGGGTAACCCGCAGTCAAGTAAAGATTAAGTGTATACAAAATTTGAGCAGAAAAACTTACCAATGCTGTCCATACTGTCAGTGAGAACATTTGTGATAAATATCATGGCCCGAAGCAAAGACCCAGTTGTCCATAACACTTCACAGCATCAAAAATGAGCCCAGACCTCAACATAAATCCAGCCACACTGAACCTCTTAGAGGAGAAAGTGGGAGGTACCCCTGAACTAATTGATACAGAAGATAGCTTCCTGAATATAACACCAGTAGCACAGACACTGAGATCAACAATTAATAAATGGAACCTCCTGAAACTGAAAAGCTTCTGTAAGGCAAAAGACACAGTCAACATGACAAAATGGCAGCCTACAGATCTTCCCTAACCCCACATCTGACAGAGGGTTGATCTCCAAAATATACAAAGAACTCAAGAAGCTAGTTACCAAAACACCAAATAATCCAATTAAAAAGTAGGGTAGAGAACTAAATAGAGAATTCTCAATAGAGGAATCTAAAATGGCTAAAAGACACTTAAGAAAGTGCTCAACATCCTTAGCCATCAGGGAAATGCAAATCAAAGTAACTCTGAGACACCATCTTACACCTGTCAGAATGGCTAAAATAAAAAATACCAAAGACAGTTTATGCTGGAGATAATGTGGAGAAAGGGAAACACTCCTCCACTGCTGGTGGGAGTGCAAACTTGTACAGCCAATTTGGAAATCAGTATGGTAGTTCCTTAGGAAAATGGCTATTAGTCTACCTCAAGATCCAGCAATTTCACTCTTAGGCATATACCCAAAGGATGCACATTCATACAACATGGACATCTGTTCAAGTATGTTCATAGCAGCATTATTTGTCATAGTCAGAACCTAGAAGCAACCTAAATGCCCCTCAACTGAAGAATGAATGGAGAAAATGTGGTATATTTACACAATGGAGTACTACTCAGCAGGGGGGAAAAACAATGGAATCTTGAAATTCATAGGCAAATGGATAGAACTGGAAGAAACCATCCTGAGTGGGGTAACCCAGTCACAAAAAGACATACGTGGTATGTACTTACTAATATATAGATTTTAGACATCGAGCAAAGGATCACCAGCCTACAATCCACGCCACAGAGAAGCTAGGAAATTAGGACCCTAAGAGAGAAGGGGAAAGGGACAAGATCTCCCAAGCATATTGAGTGCTTGGGGGAGGAGAGAAGGAGTTAGGAGAAAGAGAAGGGGAGAAGAGGAGGGAAGAGGAAGACATGAGGGAGCAGGAAGATTGAGTCAGGGGAAGAATAGAGGAGAGCAAGAAAAGAGATACCATAGTAGAGGGAGCCATTATAGGTTTAAAGAGAAATCTGGCACTAGGGAAATGTCCAGAGATCTACAAGGATGACCCCAACTTACAATCTAAGCAATAGTGGAGAGGCTACTTTAAATGCTTCCCCAATAATGTGATTGATGACTACCTTATATGCCACCCTAGAGCCCTCATCCAGTAGCTGATGGAAACAGAAGCAGACACCCACAGCTAAACACTGAGATGAACTCCTGAAATCCAGTTGCAGAGAGGGAGGAGTGATGAGCAAGGGGTCCAGACCAGGCTGGAGAAACCCACAGCAACAGCTAACCTGAACAAGAGGGAGCTCATGGGATCAGCTCCAGTCTGATAGCTGGGAAACCAGTATAGGACCGACCCAGACCCCCTAAACGTGCCCAGTTAGGAGGACTGGGCAGTCTACGGGGCCTCTGATAATAGATCAGTATTTATCCCTAGTATATGAATGGACTATGGGAGCCCATTCCATATAGAGGGATGCTCTCTCAGCCTAGACACATGGGGGAGGGCTTAGGCCCTGCTCCAAATGATATGACAGACATTGAGGATCCTCTATGAAAGGCTTCATCCTCTCTTGGGAGCAGAAATGAGATGGGATTGGGGTTTGGGGTGACAGGGGAAGAGAGGAGGGTGAGGGAACTTGGAATGACATGTAAAACAAGCTTGTTTCCAATTTAAATAAAAAATATTATCATTAAAAAATGAGTCACATAGTTCTAAAACAAAAGTAATTTATGATGACAGATAGAGGACAAAAGTTTGCCTTTGAGGTATTGGAAATGAGGGGCTTTCTTGAGGACCCAGAAATGTTCTGCATTTTTTTAAAGATGTATTTGTACGTGTGCATGTGAGTGTGTATGTGTGTGTGTGTGTGTGTGTGTGTGTGTGTGAAGGTGCTCATACAGGTCAGAAGAGGGCAAGGGATCTGGAGCCTAGATGGACATGCTGGGAATTCAACTCAAGGTCCCCGGAAGAACAACAAGGGCTCTTAACCCCTGTTCTGTATTATGATCTGAGTGGTGGTCATATTGGTATTCTCTTAGTTTTTTATGCTCTGAACAAATTGCCAAAAAAAAAAAAAAAAAAAAGGTTAAAAGAGCACGTGCACACACACACACACACACACACACACACACACACACACAACCAAATTATTACTCTCAGTTTATTAGCTCTAGGTTTGCTCAGATCTCACAAAGCTGTAATCAATTTGTGGGCTGGGGCCCAGGAAGGTGATGCAATCTGTGAAAGTACTCACTTGCCTTGGAACCTGGCAGCAGAAATTCTATCCCAGGATCCACATTGTGGGAGGAAAGGAGAAATTTCTCTTAAAGTTGCTGTGGCATGCATATACCCACACAACCAATAATAATAAGCAGAAGAAGTTGTAGCAGTAAGCTGGACTTGGTTTTGTTCCTTTGGGGCTGTGTGGTGAGCACTGCAGCTTTCTGATAGCTGCAGCAGGACACTGCCTCCAAGACCAGGGGCCGCCCACCGTTCCTGTCAAGTGGGCTTCTACAACAAAGTCATTGCATCAAATGGGCAATTTGTTAATTTAGATTTGTTGTTATTTGTTTCATTTATTTGTTTAAATTTAATTATGTAGACAGGATCTCATGTAACCTAGGCTAGCCTCAAAAGCACTGTGTAGCTGAGCATGAGCTTGAGCTTCTGATCCCCCTGCCTCTACCATGGAAGTGCTGAGACTATAGACTGTGCCATCATACTGAGTTAAGGTGGGGTTTTATACAATGTAACATAATCATTACATGACATCTTACTGCTTACAATGTCCTATGGTTAGGGTTTTGTCTACATTCAGGAATAAGGGGTTGTATGGATACACAAACACCAGGGGACAGGCATATCTGGAGGTCATCCTAAGGTCTCACATACACTCTTGCCCAGCTTCACACGTAAGAGTAGGTGCTTCATTACTACTAAAGGAGAAAGGTAAACACCAACTCAGCTACAAACCCGATCTACAAGAGCAACCTGCCTGTAAAATATAATGTACAGTAGTGGCACAAAGCTTGTTGTAATAACCCAACAGTATCTGACTAGACTTATGGCCCACTCCATGAGATGGTACCCATACCCAGTGCTGCTTGGGTTGCCAAGAACCATGAGACTAGATAGGTCAGGGACCTAGTGGAAAACCAAATAGTACTTTTCTGCTAAAGGAACATAGCGATGGAATGATCCCTAATGACACTCTGCCATACTCATAGATCATTGTCTTGCTTAGCCATCATCAGAGAAACTTCCTCCTGCAGCAGAGGATGACAACCAGACATTATGTAGAGAGTAAGAAACCTTGTAATATTTAGGCTCAAAATGATGTCTCCATTAAATCCCTCCTCTCAGAGCTCAGGGAACCTTGCAGAAGAGGAGGAAAGATACCAAGGAACCAAGGCCTTCTAGACACAACAGGGCACACATGAACTCATGGAGACTGTGGCAGCATGCACAGGGCCTGCACATGTCTGCACCAGATAGAGTCCTAGAGCTGAAAGGAAAAGTGGATACATACCCCCATCCCTAACCAGAAACTTGCAAATAAAAACTTAATTTTCTTCAAGTCTCACTGAGAAAACCAACCACTCTTAAGGGTAGGCCAGATACTCAGCAGAAGTAGATCAATACAAAACAAACTCAATGGCCTCTTTGGAGGTTTTTTCTCTTATAATGTTGAGTCAGGGAATTTTTGTTTTGTTTTGTTTTCTGTCTTACAGGTGCATTTCATATGTATTATGGTTTCTGGTGTGTGTGTGTCTGTGTATATGTTTTATGGTATTCCTGAATATATGAACATGTTTCTCTGCATCTATATGCATTTCTTCTGTCTTTTCTTTGGCTCTTTTTCTTATTTGATTGTCATATTCTGTTCTATTTTGATTTATTTTATCATTATTCCTTAGATGGCTGGGTCTTTTTTCTTTTTTCTCATACATTATATTCTGTTCACAGTTTCCCCTCCCTCCATTTCTCCAAGCATCCCCTCCATCCCCTCTCCCCCAGATTCCTCCTCTTCTATTTCTCTTAAAAAAAAAAAAAAAAAAAAAAAAAAAAAGCGGGCCTTTCAGGGATATCAGCAGAACATGGCATAACAAGGTATAATAAGACTAGGCATAAATCCTCATAACAATGCTAGACAAGGCAACTCAGTAAATAGAAAAGGTTCTAAGAGCAGGCAAAATAGTCAGAGATACCTGGCTCCTACAATCCTCCCTCTCCCTCCTGTGGGGGGGGAGGTAAGGGCGGTAGGGGGGCGCGAGGGGGAGGTGTTCCCCTGCTCTGTGTCTATCGGCATCTGCTTCAATCAGTTACCAGATGAAGCCTGTGTGTGTGTTTGAAACAACTCTTTCCTGGATCAATCACTACCTTTAAAAAAAAAAAAAAAAAGCTTTTGAAACAGAATCTCACTGAACCTGATGCTCATTGGTTCAGTGAGACTAGCTAGCCTAGCCAGTGAGCTTCCCAGATCTGCTTGACTCTGCAGACTCCACCTCCACCCCACCCTCCCTGGGCTGAGATTACAGGCACTCACTGCTTGACTTCTTAGGTGGAGTCTATCTATTCAAAGTCAAATTCTTGTGTTTGCACAGCAGGCACTTTAGAAACCCAGCCACTGGCTCCCCAGCAGGTGCGTTAGGAACTGAGCCATTAGCTTTCCAGCCACCTCCTACCCTGTTTAAGATCCTTCTTGTCAGGTGTGTGGTCATAGCAACAAGAGAAGTAATTCAACAGTAGTGAAACTTAGAGTAAGTGGCTCAGAGAATGCTAGTCAACACTTTTATTACTTGTAAACCGTACCAGGTTCACTTGCAAACATGTTTAGGAGTGGTTGACATATCTTGCTGTAGCCAATTTATAATGTTCCAGAATCCTTGTTCTGCTGTACCTTTACCACAGTGTGTCACACTCCCAAGAATCTGCCTGCCACTAGTCCACTTCCCTCAAACCTCATTTGTTCATTGATCCCGGAGACCCCATAACCCCCCCACATCCTGACATGTTCCTTAGAGAGTAGTGCATCAATTTTAAGGTCACTTATAATACAATTCTCTTTATTTTGTTCCTCATCCTTTAAGGCTACTTACAAGTAAACAGTGAGTCATCTTGTTCTCTCCTATCTGTTCTTCTGGGCTTTGGAAGTTGGTGGAAAAAAGGAAGAATTTGATTGGGTTTTAAAATGGAAGATTTTGGTCAAGGGTAGAATTCAAAATGGGTCACATGATCTATTTCAAATGGTAGTCATGGACTATAGTGCTTATGAGTATTTGCTCAGAATTTTGGAGTGGAGAGGAATCGTTGTTTGACACCAAACATTAAAACGGCCGAAAAGAACTGGCAATGCACCCCAATTGTTGGTGTCCCAATTTCAGAAGCTGCCTTTACTTTGTATTTTATATTTACCACATTCTCCAATTAATATGATTTAAAACACATACTAGTAACAAATAATACATTATCATTGTTATGGTTATTTTATCGATTAGCTAGTATCTGCTCTTCATCTAGTTCTATGAGAGGTCCCAAAGTAAATGAAGTTTAAGAAACACCGCCCCCCTCCCCCAGGGTACACAATCTTACTGGTGCAAAGCTGTAAAAAATGCCATGGGTTTTGAAGACAGAACGGGGCCTGTATGTGAGCTCTCAAAGCTGTTTCCACTGCACATTTGTCACTTGCTGATCTTAGTTGTCAACCCTCAAGGGCTAGTAAAGTAACTAGTAATGTGACCCTCGGGGTGCTCTGCTGATGGCATGTCTAGATAGGATTTGGTCATATGGGTTTGAACCTAATAGGTGGATTGATTAGTCCCTTGATAGAATCATTATTAGGAGGTAGAGAAAAGCAGTAATTGTGGTCCTTGGAAGAATCAAGTCACTGAAAAGGGGGGGTCAAAAAATAAAAGAAAGAAAGAAAGAAAGAAAGGAAGGAAGGAAGGAAGGAAGGAAGGAAGGAAGGAAGAAAACAACAACAACAACAACAACAAAAACCAGCCCTAGAGTCTAGAGAAAAATGTTCCATGGTCCCCATTCTCCCTTTTTAGAAACCCCGCCAATTTTGGGATGGGAGGAAACTTTCAGTAAACTGAACAGAACAATGCCTCCCCTGAACCTTGGAGGATTACAACACTGCCTCCATCTCATGTTTAAAAGCTGGAGCATGCGGTCAGACTCCAGCTGCCTCCCTTACTGGGTGACCTAAGGCCACTCACTCAACCCCTCTGAACTCTATTTTCCTCAACTACAAATGAAAATGATGACGGTGCCTTGAAGATTGTTTTGAAGCTTTTAGCAGACAATGAATCACACAGGGTATTAAGCACTCAATAGACATTAAGGCAAAGAGATCCTAAATTCAGAGAAAGTATGTGTGTGAGGGGGTACTTTAGATTTGGTGAGAGGTGGGGGCCTCTATCCCCAGATATGCTCCAGCCCAAAGCACCCATGTTTAGGGGAGGGGAAGTAATATCTCTTCTGTGGTGTGGCTACTAGCAGGGTGTCCTTGCTTCTGTGTCTGGCCTCACACCCTTGCACACACTGGCAGCACTAATGGACTCAGTGGGTGATAGAAAAACAAGCTGGGGGAGGGGAGACATGTTGAGAGGGTTGGGGAATTACCAGAGAATAAAAACCTGAAAAAGAAGGAATCAGCATGGTTATGATGGATCTTGGATGAAGGGAAACTCAGGCACTGGAAGATCACTGAGAAGGAGAATGTGGGAAAGACCTTTGGGTGGTTCCTACCTGTGGGACATGCAGATGTCAGTGATGTGTGCTGGGTTGTGAGTGGTCGGCAACCACAGCCACAGGAACGGCCACCCATAGAGACTGGGACAGGGTTTTGTTCTTTGACTTAGAAATCATGTTTTGTGGAACATACACGTGGGATGATAGAAACGGAAGGAGGTTTTGAGATCTCTGGTTCTGGTCTGCCATTTAGTAGATGAGTAAGAACTGGAGTCATGTGATTACTGATGTAAGAGAATGCTCAGCCTGCCTCCATCACATCACATCAGTGACTTCTCTCTTGACCCTGGGTCATTCTCTAACAAGTTTAAAACCGGAATCAGGAGCTTTATTCAAGGAGTTCATGCAACTCCCACAGAAACCCTGAAAATACATCTTGCTTTAAGGACCAGGAACTTGCACTGTCTAGTACCAGCGCACAGCAACAAGAGTGTGACAGGCTACAGCTTTGATTTTCTGATTAATGTGGAGGCGTCCCTACTGTCAAATGTACACTGAAGAGGAAGCTTAACTTGGCAAGACAAAAGGCTTGACTGGGTCTTCCAAGGTGTCAGGGAGACAGAATGGCCTTCAGTCAAGTGCATAAATCCTATCTGAGAGCTAGGATAAAAAAAAAGCATTGTTTATAAATGTTAATAGTGGTTTCCAAGCAGCCAGAAGTGATTGTTTGAAGCAGATTCTTGTAAAGAAAAATAAGATTCTACTCTCTACATTTGTGCTAATGTTAAAGGAATAATAAAAATGTTATGGCAATGCTAAAATTGATTTCATATCAAGGGCTTCCTGTGGGTTTTGTTAAGCTTGTGTAAGACAAATACAATATGGGATATATCTCTAAATTTTATAATAGTTTTTCAAGAAAAACCTTCTGCTAAGCAGTGGTTTTGCTCATCTTTACTCCCAGTACTTGGGAGGCACAGGCAGGTGGATCTTTGAGTTCAAGGGCAGCCTGGTCTATGGAGTGAGTTCTAAGACAGTCAGGGTGACACAGAGAAACCTTGTCATGAAAAGCAAAAAAATTAATTATAATTTTTTGTGTATGGGTGTTTTGTCTGTGTACAACATGTGTTCCTGGTACCTACAGAAGCCATAAGAGGATATTAGAGGCCCTGGAACTGGAGTTACAAATGGTTCTAAGTCTCCACATGAGTGCTGGAATTCAAACTCAAGTCTTCTGGAAGAGTAGCCAGTGTTCTTAAACTTCTGAGCCATCTCTCCAGCCCTGTAGTTTATAATTTATAGTGTTTTCTACTATAACTGTGTATGCCTATTGTTAAAATCTGGGGGTGGGATATTTCAATACACATTCAAAGAATAATCTTGTATTTTCAAGACCCAGAGATACCACCTAATAGTTTTGGTGCCTGTTTTTATTACTACAGGATTTCTCAGAGCAGATGAGGGTTACAGAATATGGACTGGAAAGCACAGAATTCTGACATGCCACAGTTTCCTGTCCTATTAACTTCTTATGTTATTGTACTTTCATTCCTGCTCATGAGTCAGTAGTGATAGGCCATAAGAGAGCAACATGCATAGCCTGTAAGGGACCCACTTTGGCATGCTTGCTATGGGTTCATCACAAATGCATAATGACACGGATTCACCATTGCAGAATGGTGTTTTCAGGATTTAAGAACATACACAAACTGGGCAGTAGTGACATATACCTTTAATCCCAGCACTTGGGAGGCAGAGGCAGGCAGATCTCTGTGAGTTCAAGGCCAGCTTGGTCTATAGAGCCAGTTCCAGGACAGCCAGAGCTACACAAAGGAAACTTGTCTTGAAAAAACTAAAAACAAACAAAAAGAAAAACAAACAAACAAAAAAGAGCTTAAAAAATTAATTTAGGGCTGGAGAGATGACTCAGGGGTTAAGCACAGTTCCTCTTCTTCCAGAAGACCACAGCTTGGCTCCCAGCACCCACATTGGGAGGTTCACAATCGCCTCTAACTCCAGCTCTAGGGGATCTGATTCATTTTGGCCTGTCACACAAATGGAGTATACTCACTCACACAGACACACATGCACATAGACAGACATAACCTAGAGCTGGGGAGGAAGGAGCGTGAATATGATCAAAATATGTTATATGAGATTTTCAAAGAAACAAGTTTTTGTATTCAAATATACTTAACGTTAATTTAGACTTTTCATTGATATATGCTTTTATATATTCTTTTGTCTAAAATAGTGATTATTCTTTGGTCATAAAGTAGTTTATAATATTTAGAATAATCATGCTAGCTTATTCAAAGGAATTCAAAGGAATCCTCTCAGTAAACCACATGTTTTAAAAGAATGTACTTGTTCTATTAATTCCGCAGAAATAACTACAGTGCATTTTGGGAAGGGGGGCCGGCTATCACAGATCCTGGTACAGAAGGGCTGCTTTCCCTCTGCAGTTTTAGTTGAGCCAAGTAAGAAAAGTTCTTTGAGAAAGTTCATAGTTCAGGCCCTGGGAAAAACGGAAGGTCAAAGCATCTTCAGCCCAGTTTCCATGGACTCCAAAGGCGAGCCCGCACGGAGAACAGCCATGAGCCTGAGCAGAGTTTGTGAGCCCTGCAGAAGGGAAACAGTGGGCGTCAGGCGGTCGCCCAGGCGACGCAGCTGCTCTCACCCACCCGGGAGTTGTCAGGTAGGGAGCAGTAAGAACCAGTGGGTGAGCAGTGTGTGAGTAGACACGGTGATCCCTAGTGGGTCTGGGAAGTGTGGTGCACACAGTCCGGGGAGTGGGGGGTGGAATCTTTTTGGAAGATGAGAGGCGAAAGAGGAGTGGCTAGAGAGGGTAGTAGGGATAAAGGGGCGGAGGTAAGACTTGTAGCTAGGAGGCACAACCTGGAGGTGGAGGGATGGGGTGGGGGGTGGAGGGAGAATGTGCCAGGGGCGTGGTGAGAGGCGGGACACGAAGTGAGTTAGGTTGAGGGTGGCCTGGCGAGGGATGGGGCGGTGGGCACAGAGTGCGCGGCTGGGGCGTGGTTGAGGGAAAAATCTACAGTGGGTAGGGGCGAGGTTTAAGGGAAGATGAGCTGAGAGCGTGACCCCCGGTGGAGAAGGATGGCGGAGCAGGGGTGGGGGACTGCGAAGACAGCCCCCGCCCCCAGCGGGTTCGGGGCGTGGCTTCAGGGGAGCAGTATGGGCGTGGCTTCGGGAGCGGGCTGGAGGCGTGGCCCGTGGGAGGAGGCGGCTAAACGCGGGAGGGCGGAATCTATGCTGCTCTTTCTGTGGAGGCCACGGCGCGCAGAGCCTGGCGAGCTCGCGGCTGGATACGCGCTGGAACCGGCCGGCGTGCAGGGCTTCTTGGATACGCGGGCTTTGGAGCTTCCGTGGAAGTGAGGATCGCCGAGGTGAGACTGCCCAGGGAGGCGCTCGGCTCTGCGGGACGGGGGCTCTCGGGTGGGCATCGCGGAGGAACTGAGCGCCAAGGACGGTCTTCGTGACCTGAGGGTGTCCCACTGCCAGCTTCTGCTCGAGCGGCTTGAGGGACCGGACGGGCTGCTCACCTGTTGCGCTACTGTGTGCGATCCTCCTGGTAGCGGCTGCTCGGTACCCTGAGTTCTCTCGGCAGCGCCCCCCCGGGAGGGCGCGGTGTGTTGTTCTAGCTGGTGGCTCCCCCCCCCCCAGGACCCGTCAGGGATTACCCTGAAACTCTATCCACCCGCTCTCCCTGCTGGAAGGGCGGGCTGCGGGGTTGCCCGGGGACGACGGACAAAGGTTGGCCGCCACTGGCCCCTTGAACGTTTCCTTCCTCGGAGGGCGTGACCTGTGCTTGGAGGGGCTTGAGGGGTTGCGTTTGGTTGGATTAGAAAGCAAATTTATCCCTTGGCCCCTACTGGGGCGCAGCCTGGAAGAAAGACTTCGGGACTCTGTCGTCATGTTCATGGAGAGTGAGTTGGCAGAGTTGGTTTGGCTCCAATTTTGTTCAGGATATGGGGAATTGCTATACTGGCCAGTCTCAGGAAGGTAAAGGCTGCAACAGGCGTCGGAGAGGAATTCAGGTGGCTTGTGCTGGCGGGGCACAGCAAAGTTACAGAGCCGCAGCAAATTTCTTCTCCGAGTAAAACAAACAAACAAACAGACAAACAAAAATCTGCACAACTAACCGAACCAAACACAAGCGAGCTGAGCTACTATAGTTGCTGCCCAGCATGGGATCATGGCATTGATAAGTAGAATAATAATTTGAATTTATTCACCGCTGGTTACTAAGGCTTCCCAGAGCCGTATCTTTCCCTCCCCACCACGAGTTTTCGGGCTCTTTTTACTCCATTTCTGGTGTCTAGTATTTTCTAACTTCTCCAGACCTGGGTTTTTGCTCATCTTTTTTGATCCCACTCTGAAAGCACAGAAATTTCACCGTTTGCTTTTTTTTTTCTCACTGTTTCTCCCTCCCCCCCCCCCCTTTCCTAACCAACGCTCCCTTTCTCTTTCTGCCCTCCTACCCCTTTCAAACTTCCTCACCGCATTGTTCCCCCGGTACGGGTTAATTATGCACCCCACCATGTGGGGCTGAACCTTGTTCTCTGCCCCTCCCCCATCCTCTAGAGCCTATGGGCTGTTGCTTTCCATCCAGTGTTTTAATTTTTCACTCACCTCCTTGGTGAGTGAAATTTGCACAATTTGCCCCCCACCTTAGTGAGTAAGCCTGTCCTTTATTTGTGAATTGTGTGTAGCCCGCCCCCGCACTGTTTTCTGCCTTTTTAACCGGCTTCTTCCTGACAAGTACTTCTCCCAGGCACAGCCTGCCAGTGCTTTGGTGGCCTTCCCAGAGCTCACTTGGTCTCAGATCCCTCTTGTGCCCGCCCCCGCCCCCCCCCCAGGCCAAGAACACCATTAAGTTTGCTTTCCTCCTTCCTGGACTGCCCTGAGTTACTTCACAGACATATTGTTTTCCAGAAAGTCTGCAAGTGTCTGGAGGCTGTTGCATTTTCACAGGAGGCCTTCCACTGTGTCTGTCGAAGTAGGATTGGACAGGCAGCAGTCCCTCCCTGAGAGATATCATTATCAACATTAATGTGATGATTACACAGCATTTATCACTGTGCCAAACAGTAATACTGATTTAAAATCCTCCTCCAATCCCTGTAAAAGAAGGTTTCCTGCTGTCCCCTTTTGCAGATGGGGACAGGGTGTGCCTTCTCAGGGAAAGTGAGCATGCCACAGTCAGATTTGCCATGGCTCTGTTGTTAGACCCCCTCTCATGGGGCCATGTGACTTCTTGAACTCCGGCCTGGCACTCAGCTTTGGAAATGAGGTTATTATTTGACATGTTTTGTTTATTTTGCAGTGTATGCCAGTTTAGGGCAGAGTCTACTCTTGTAGGATAGTGCCTGGGAAAGTCAAATGGCTGATGTCCTTCAGAAAGCCTGGGTACACTTCATCCATGCCTGCTTCCCATCTTCATCATAGGGCATAGGGAAGGAAACATCATAAAAAGTATATTGCTAACTGGCTCCTGTGTCAGGAGTTCAGTTTCACTTTAGTAGAATGGACCTGGGGGTTGGGTGTCCCTCTGAGAGCCATGTGGTTTCACGAGTCTTTTTATTTCTATTTCATTATATAGTCTTTTTGTTGTTGTTTTGGTTTTTTTTTTGTTTGTTTTTTGTTTTGTTTTGTTTTTTTTGAGACAGGGTTTGTCTGTGTAGCTTAGTAGACCAGGCTGGCCTCGAACTAACAGAGATCCGCCTGCCTCTGCCTCCCAGTGCTGGGATTAAAGATGTGTGCCACCACCTCCTGGGTCTCACTAGCTTTGATCAGATATGTCCTGGTTAGTCTTCACTTCTACAAGTAGGAGGCTAGTTTGTAGAAGGAGACTACTGGAGTTATGGACTTTGTTAGCTGGAAGGGACCTTAGAGCCCACACAGCAGGAAGCATAGCCAGCCCAGAGACAGACAAATCCGTAGGGCAGCTGTTGAACCCCAGAACTGGCCCTGGGACCCAGGTCTTTGGCCCCCTGGCTTTACAGATTGATATGGAAAGCAGCTTTATTTTCCTCTTTTTCTGAGCTAAATAGCTAAATGGAACTACACATTTGGAGTAGACATCATCTGTAGGTTTCTTTCCTTTTTTGGCTAAAGCCTTAAAGATTTAAGAAACTGAGTGCTTTTGAGACATGGGATGGCACAATTGGAATAAAGGCATTACAGAAGGATGCATAAATGCAGGTGTGTCTAGAAGAACGATTATTTCCAGAGCAGCAGGAATGAACAGCAAAGGTACATGGCTTTCTTGAGGCCGACCATATCACACCCAGGAATTTCAAAATCAGCAACCCATGTGTTTTGCCTTTTGCCTTTCCTGAGAGAGCTGCATCAGCACAAAGATTGGACATGACTTTTAGTACCTCTCTGTACCTGGAATGAAACAGCAGTGCCGGGGAGAAAGGGCAGAGGATGGGGAACTGTCTTGGTGCTGGCCTCTGTTCTCGGGCCCTTCTTTGGGTTCTCACTGCAGCGGTCTGCACTGGCTCCCATGGGCACCGTTGGAGAACCTTGAGGTTCTTGGTTTTCTGTGGTGCCCTTCTTCCAAATCAGCCTTTCTAGACGGAATTCAGCCCTGAGGGCCTGAGGGTGTGTGTGTATGTGTGTGGGGGGGTGGTTGTATGTCAGGACTTCCCATGCACTCAGATGGTTAGCATGCAAGGGTGCCCATGGCTCCTTGGGAGGAGGGAGAACACATCTGTGCATGTCATCTGTGCTGTGTGGTTCAAATAGCAGCAGCTGGGTTTCACTGCTCTGTAGTGGAATCTGGGGTTCAGGGAAGCCGCCATGCCCAGAGCCCCATGGTCAGTCATGGGCAGTCTTCTGTGTATCTGTGTATCTGTGACTGTAGCCTATAGTTTGCCGAGGCAAGTATCACACCACGGCCTTTTACAAGGTGGGTGCTCCTGCTTACTGAAAGAACAGGACAGGAGAGCAGGGCCTGTGAGCTTGAGGACCTGGGGAATCTGCCAGGGTGTGATACTTGTTATGCCCCCAAGTAACTGTGGCAGTGTGGCAAATGCTGAGATGGGCAAATGCCTTTTCTGTGTAATTCTGGCTATTTACTGTAGCTAAGATTGTCTACTCTGGTGGAGGACACAGGTATTCATACTCCATATTCAGACGTGAGACTGTCACCTCTGCTGATGAGCATCTTAAAAAACCTGGTTTCCTTATCAGAAAACAGCCACACATGGCTCAGGAGCAGTGCCACTTGGTGACTTTGTGAGGCATGAGGAACTCAGACACTGCTGATTTCAGGGATCACGTGTCTGCCTCATAATTTTCCCTCTGCCTCCCTCTTGGGACTTAGCCACAAAATTGATGAGCTTGCAGAGAACTCTGCATATCTAAATGGGTAGAAAGAGCTAGCCTTTCCCCTTAATGGGGTGGTAGAGTGAGTTTGCTGTTGTCCCTGGAGAGGAATCAGAGATTGATTTGACAAGGCCAGACAGGGATTTGGAGTGGGGAGAGACTTGGAAGGTCCTCGGGTGCAGGAAGCTTTCTTAGGCCACCACACCTTTCTCAGACCTAGTTATGCACCCTACTATATATGGTATTGAACTAGGAGAGTCTTTGTTCACCTCTGAAGCAGATACAAGGAGAGGGTGAAGCCAGGCTGTGTGACAGTACTAGATGGGAAGCCTGCAATGCCATGGACTGAGCACTGCAGCCCAGACCTTCTTAAAAAAGTCTGTATAAGTGACAGAGATGAGGCAGTCTATTGTGTTGGAGTGCTAACATTGCAGTTCTGTCTCAGTAAATGGTCAGAGATCAGTCCCCGGTGCTGAGCACACCATACGTGCTAGAGATAAAGAGATTGTGCATCCCAGCTTACATGTGTACTTTTACACCCATCTTTATGGGTTAGGACTTCTCTGTGGCAGAAGAAAAATAATCTCTGCTTTAGAAATGTGCTTGCTTGCCCCCCTTCAAGGGATGGAGTGTTCCCCTGTAATGTTCTCATCCATGAATGATGCAGTGATGAGGCGAGACATTCTGACTTGTGGCTCCTGCTGTCACAGTCACGTGTGGGCGTATGTCTATGCTGGTTTGCCGAGACACGTGTACCTAACATGTATTGGGTGGTGTTTATGTGCTAGATGCTAATCTGTCTGGAACAGTTTTCATGGAGAGGTTCGTTGGCTTGTGTAGCAGGAGGTGTGTGTGTGTGTGTGTGTGTGTGTGTGTGTGTATGTATGTATGCATGTATGTATGCAGAGTTGTGAAGAGCACATGGGTGCGATAGTCAGTTCACACAGGAGGGAGTAGGGTTCCCAGGAGTTCTGAAACAGGGGAAGGCCTTCCTGGAGATGAGGAAGCACAGGCTGTCGGTAGGGTCTTCAGGGCAGCACAAGGAGAGACTAGAGTGGAGACAGCCAGGCCCCCATGGGCTTTTTCTCATGGCTGCTCACCTTTGTTGTGACTTTGTGATCCAGGTGTGGGGACTTGTTAGAAAGTCCTAGGGCTGCTCCCACACCTGTTGAATAGACATTCAGGAGTGCAACCTAGTAACCTGTAAGTATGTTTCTTGTTTATCTCTTTTTATGTGTGAGATACTGGGGGTGGAACCCAGGGCCTTGTACATGCCAGGCAAATGCTTAGCTATCTGTATGATAATGAACCTCCTGTGTTTTTCAGGTGTCTGACAGCCATGGCTCCAGGATGCATAATTTCAGGACACCCTGGGCAGCTGCTTTACTTTTCTGTTGTAGTTTAAAAAAAAAAATCAGCTTTTCCGTGCTGTGGATCATGCTGATGGCCTCACATATTTGAGGTGAGCAGTCTTTTGCTGTCCCTATACGGCTTCTTGTCATGGCTTCCTGAGCACCTATATACACAGCCCAGCAGCTGTCCACATGCTTGTTCTTTTCTTCCCCGTGACATCCTGTCTCTTTTGCCTACCCTGCTTTGTGTCACTGAAGTAACTTCATGTTACTTCATGGCCGCAACACCTCTGGCTACCATGATTTCTTAGTTTTTTTTTTTTTTTTAAGCTTCTACACATTTTATTACTGAACAAACCAATTAGCTCATGTGGGATAGATAAAAAGCAAATCAGACACCTAATTTAAACAGATCTGCAGAGGTTAGAACCCTTCAGCTGCATCTGATAGGATTGATGGATGGCTGTGATTGGGCACAAACCCCCAGGCTTACCACCGCGTGTGTGTGTGTGTGTGTGTGTGTGTGTGTGTGTGTGTGTGTGTGTTGTGCGTGGGGTGGTGTGTGTGAGAGTGAGTGTGTATGTGTGTGAGTGTGAGTGTGTGTGTGTGTGTGTGTGTGTGTGTGTGTGTGTGTGTGGTGTGACACACCCAGCTTCCTTCCCCAGTGTCATCTCTTGGAGTTGTACCTAATTCTGTTATCAGTTTTTACCCAAGTCCATTGGGGAGCAGGGCGATTTTGCTTCTGCCTCTTGCCAGGAATCTCTGGAGTCTGAGAGTCTTGTGAGAGGACAAGTCGAGCAGCCATGTGAGGGAAGAAGGGTGATTTCGTGCATTTCCCAGTCCTTTGGCCTTGTGGTTTGTGTCTTGCTTATCAGCTGTGTGATCTTGTGAAGGTGTTAACCTCTCTGGGCCTCAGATATCATAGCTGGAAGCCGCCTTAGTCTATCTGTGTCGCTAAGACAGGCAGAGACTGTAGCACACAGAAGAGAACCATCTCTCAGTCCCTGGAGCCTGGGAAGCTGAACATCAAGGCACAGGTGTTTGATGTCTGGAAAGGGCCTTCTTGTGGTGGCCTCAGGGGGCGGAACTGGTGAAAGGGACTAATAATAGGGGCATTATGTGTTCCCATGGCAGGCAATGGCAGTTGGAAGGACTAGATGGTTCTCTGAAACCCCTCACTGTTTTGTGTGTATGAACACACATACATGTAGAGGCCAGAGGTCTACATCCTGTCCCTGGCTCTAGCCTGGAGTTACTTATTTGCCTAGATTGGTAGCAAAGAAACCTCCAGGGTCCTCCTGCTTCCCCTCCCTGGCTCTGGGATTACAGATATGCAGTGCTACACTGTGTTTTGTTTTTTACATGGGTGCTGTGGATATAAACTCCGGTCCTCATATTTGCATGGCAAGCACTGGCTAAGCCACCTCTCCAGTACCCTGAAAGCTCTTTTTATATGCTCCTTAATCCAGTTCATGACTTACTTATTTGTTCCCCAAAGCCCTCATTTCTAACTGCCATCATTTGGGGGATTACATTATTATTATTATTATTATTATTATTATTATTATTATTATTATTATTATTTTCTATTTGGGAAAAGTCTACTAGGGCCTAGTACTGCAATATGGGGAAAAAGTTTCCTGGACACATAATGATGTCCAGCAGTAACTGTCTCAGCTGAAGATTTCAGAAGCTCTGTTGCTTGTTGGAATCACCTGTCATTAACAAAAGTTGATTGTATGTCACCCACACCTAAAACAGTGATTGGTTTCAGATGAGCCCTAGGCATTGGCCTGTTTGAAAGCACCCCAACACAGTCAAGTTTGGGGAGTCAGGCTGTTGAAAGTTAAGTGGATGGATCTGTCTGTAGAAGAAGAAAAAAGAGGCCCGGGAGTGTTGTTGTTAGGCCTTGTGGAAGTTTTGAGGACGAGTATGGGAATGCCCTGATGGTTTGTGATAGGATGCTGCAGCAGGTGCAATTCTGAGTGGCCCTGTGCTCCACACCCAGTGCACACCAGTTTGCAGATCTCCTGTGGCCCTCTGCTGTGCTCTGAGAATTGGGACGTGACATAGACACTGTGACTCACCATGTCTACTCCTGCAAGCATCCCTCAGAAGATGCTGCTGTGCATAGGGGACAAGAGCCTGGTATTGGGGATTACCACTGCCCTAAAGCATGGATGACAGTATCCAGTGCCTCCAGGCCTGCACTGCTCCAAACCAAGTGTCACTCTCCCTCCATACCTGTCTAACCTGGTCTCTCTTTGGCATCAGATCTGTTATGCTATAAATTACCTGTTCCTAGATTATTTGAAAGAGTGTATAGTCTTTGCATTGTATGTCCAGATGTGCACATTCATTCCAACTTCATCTGGTCTTTCACTCAATTGGAGAGCTGTTGCTGAACACCTGTTATGAACCAGGCTCTGAACTTTGACTCAAACTCTGCAGTTTGACCTAAGGAAAGGTTTTTCTCTCTCTTGTCATGAATAAAGTTTTGTTTGTTTGTTTTAAGAGTTAGTTATTTTATGTGAATGGGTGTTTTGCTTGCAAGTATATCTGTGCACTATGTGTATACATGATTCATACACATAGGATGTTAGATCCCCTGGAACTACAGTTACAGATGTTTATGAGCCACCATGTGGATGCTGGGAATCAAACCTGGGTCCTCTGCAAGAACAATAAGTGCTCCTAATTGAGCCATCTCTCCAGCCCAAGATTGTGGGTTTTTTGTTTGTTTGTTTGTTTGTTTGTTTGTTTGGTAGTGAGTATAGGAGCCAGGGTTCAGACATACATGCTTTACCTCTGAGCACCACACCAGCCATTTTAGCCATTTCTTTAATTTTTTTTTCCTTAATTTTTTTTTAAAGATAGGGTTTCTCTATGTAACAGCCCTGGTTGTCTTGGAACCCCCTCTGCAGACCAGGCTGGACTTAAACTCAAGAGATCCATCTATCTCTGCCTCCCAAGTGCTGTGATTAAAGACATGAGCCCTGCTACACACCAACCATTTCTTTAGGTAAACACACACACACACACACACACACACACACACAATCTCTTCTCACCTAGAACATGTGGAAGTTGGAGGATTACTTTATGGAGTTGGTTCTCTTCTTCCACCAAGTGGGTTGCTCCGGGAATCAAAGTTAGGTTGTCAGGCTTGGTGGCAAGTGCCTTTACCAGCTGAGCCTTCTAACCAGCCCCCCTTCTTTAGGTTTTGATTTGCAATGACAACGTTCTCCATATTTGTCTTTTGTGGTAGCATGATTATTCAACTTTTAATATTAGAACATCTGAAGGATATTTTTCATGTTTACCCTGTGGGCTTTCTTTGAACCCTGCAGAGATTAATTAAATCAAATCCCATGCAACAGTTGCCCTAAAATATCCTGGCAAGAAGAGAAAATATCCAGGTGAGTTATTAAAACCAAGTTGACCCAAGACACTAAGATAAGCACATGATGGCCCATAGCAAGCATGGTACCCTGTGAAGAAGACCTGAGATGCACTGAGTCCTGTCTGCTCCCAGTTTATTTTGGCGCTGAATTAGCCCTGGGTATGTGGTGAAACTAATTATAAAAGCGAGAAGTTTGTGAACTCATATCCTGTTCATGATGTGTTCTTTCTGTGGAAAAGTTAGATGATGGTGTTCATTTTGTTTTGCTAGGCAGCCTAGGGCTGCAAATACTGGGTGTTTACCGTTAAGCTGACCTCACATATTTAAATGTGGATTGCAGCCGGGAAGAATTGATTCACTGTATTTGTTCGGCTGCCCAATTGCTAAGTGAGAGGGAAACTTTTGTATAGCCTGCACACAGGCCACTCAGTATGGTGGTAAAGACTAGCTGCCATTGTGTGGACTTAGCTGTATCAGTGGCCTTGCACACAGCCTGAATAGGGCTTAGAAATCAGGCCTTCAAAGGAATGGCAGTTGCTTAAATGTTCCTGGATCCTTCTGAAATAACATCCTCTCAGGGATCATTTGAACAGTAGAGAATGTATTACTAGGTGAAGATTTAGTTATATTTGAAATGAGTTTATCATTTCAATGAGAAAAACTAAATGTTAAATGCTAAAAAACCACAAGTAATTCAACATATGCCAGAAAGAATAAGCACACTGTTCTTTCCAATGCTGTGTGTTGAGAGCTGCTGAGCTGCTTTCTATGCTTTCTCTACCTTTACTCTCCTGAAACAAACCTGAGATCCCCAGGGCCAGGCCCTCCTTGCTGAAGAGCCTTCTTGTTTTACCAGGGTGAGCTCAGCCCTGGTGTTAGAGTCTCTCTCTGTCCTTGGCCATTGCCAGAACTGTAGGACAGACTTCTGACAGGCTTCTTTCCTTTGTGGCATCTGGGTCCAGGCTTGGCTATGGTCTCTGTCCCAGGGAGGCACAGATAGGGGCAGTGCTGGTATACCCATCCAGAAGAGTGCTCAGGAGGGAGGTGCCAGCCATGTCAACTCCCTGGCACAGAGTCTCAGGTTCCTGGCCCTACTGTCATTTTAACAGTGGAGTTCTGAATAAGCACAGCAGAAGCTTCTTTAGGGCATTCATTCTTTATGACAAGTCAGGGGATAGGTGTGATAAGAACATGGAATTCCTAATGAAAGAAAACGAGTAACTTTGTCCTAGGGTGATGTCATGGGTCTGCAAATGTCACAGTCTACTTATACAAAGGAGACTGGAACCCCCATGGTGTATGTGGTCCATTGTTGAGTGCCATGTCAGTATGTGACAGTGTACCATCCAGGAGTCCTACAGTCTGTAACTGCTCTCCTGATGGTGCCATTTCTCTTGAGCTTGATGTGACTTTGTGATGTTTAATTGATCATGGCCCCAGGAGATGGCAGGCCATGCTATAATACAATGTATACCATGCAACCTAGTTTGTCTGTTTTTGCTTTTTTGGCAAGGGTACTCTTGTCACCTCATAGCAACAGACTAGTCCGTTGACAAGAGTTGTGTGACAACTTTCTGGGGAGACTTTAACAAATGTCTGCTTACCCCAGATAGGGAACTGATGGTAGAATAAAAATGGACACCACTAAAGTCTAACTTGGTGTTACTATTTATTGGGGTTACTTATTGAACAGAAATAACTCAAAGAAGCTGTGTCACCAAAACCCACCCCAAAATGGGTGACAACTCTTGAAAGCTGGGCACCTGGAGCAGTGTTTCACCTCCTTGTAAATGGCCTGCCCTAAAAAATCCTTTCACTTTCCCTTACACCCTTTTCTTAGGGTTTTATTGCCATGAAGAGACATGGCCAGGCAACCTTTATAAAGGAAAACATTTCACTGGAACTGGCTTATAGTTGAGAGGTTTAGTCCATTATCACCAGAGTGAGAAGCATGGTGCCATTCAGGCAGACACGGTGCTGGAGAGGTAGCGAAGAAGAGTTTTACACCTGGATCGGCAGGCAGCAGGAAGAAAGAGAAAGACTCTGGGCCTGGCTTGAGCATTTGAAATCTCAAAGCTCCACTCCCCCATCCACAGGTTCTCCAACAAGACCATACATACTCCAATAAGGCCATATGTCCTAATTCTTTCAAATAGTGCCACTCCCTATGAGTCTATGTGTAAATGAGTTCTGAGGTGAAAGGTACCCTGGCAGTCAGGAGGAATACTGCAAAGTCACACCACACAACAAAACAAGAGATTTATTGGGAAGGACACAGGAGTAGCAGCAGGAGACAGGCTCTAGATAGGGTTTCGTGGGGGAGGAGCTTTCCAGGGTGGAGATTGGTGGGATTTCAAATCCTGAGTTTGGGGTAAGCCTGGGGATTGGTGGGTCTTTAAACTCAGAAGTGAGTGCAGACCTTTTATCCTATGGGATGGGGTCCACTTTCAACCCACCACACACCCTATGTCTTAAGACATTACCCTCTTGAAATGGAAGGTTTCAGCCTGGGAGGAAGTAATATGCAAGCTTCTTTCAATGATACCTGACTGCCTTACACTGCTGTCCTTCCCAACCAGCTCTAGTGTAAGCAGCAAAGCTGGCCATCTGAAAGCAAGCCATTCTCATGGCAGTCCCCAGGATACCCCAGGCACCCACCCTGGATCCCTTCAGTCCCAATCCTGGAGCACCATGCTGCTGTGCTGGCCTGGGTCAGGTGTTAAGAGACATGTTCCCACGATCTAACCTTAGCTGTAGTTTGAATGATGAATAGTTTGTCATCTCTTACTGCTGAGGGGAAAGGAGGAAGCCCTTCTAGACTTTTCCTTCTCAGTTAAGCTGGGTTCAGCGGTGAGGGGGTGTGGGTGACCCAGGCAATGCAGGTGACTCTCCTGCCTGGTTGCTCTGCCTGCAGACGGTTTGTGCTGTGTGTTGTTGACTCAGCGGGCAGAAGAATGCTCAGGGCTTAGAGCCTGCTGGGCATCTTCTCACAGAGGTGATCTTGGAGGAGGAAGTAAGAGTTCTTTCTAATCCTTGTTTGTAATCTGACCTCTTTATACACCGTACTCGCCCTCAATGGGTTCTGACCTAGAAGCCTCTGGTAAAGCACAGAGGCAGACTAGTCTAACGTTACAAGGTCATGGCTTTAATTTACCGTATGTTGTATTCAAATCCTAATAGGCGGATGGGTCAAAACTTCCATGCTCATGGTTTTTTGTAACTGTAAAAAAAAAAAAATCTTTATCAACAAAGTATAAGGAGAAGTTTATTTGAGGCCTTGGTTTCAGAAGTTGGGTCGGTTTTGGGGTCTGTGGCAAGGCACATCATCATGGTCGGGAGCATGTGGCATCATGGCAGGTGTGGGAGGGGTCATGTGACCGTGCAGAGATATTAATTCATGGTGGCTAGGAAGGGGTGGGGTCTGGATTTCAATCTCCTTTCAAAGGTATGCCTCAGTGACCTACTTTCTTTCCCTAGGTCCTGCTTACACACCTTATAATCTTATAATGGTGCTGCGGGCTGAGGACCAGGCAGGGCAGGCCTTTGAGAAGCATCCCAGAACTGAACCTGCAGCTGATAATTTTTGTTCCTGACCTGGTAGCAGAGTTTTTTTTCCTTTTCCAGTTCGGCCCTGGAAGGTGGTTTTTTTTTTTTTTTTTTTTTTTTGTGACTTCCTGCAGTTTCTTTTTTAAGCCTGCTGAGATTAATTAAATGAAACCCCATGTATCAGCTATTCTGAAGCAGAGGGGCTTATTAAATTTCAGGAGTATTAAGTGCTGGACCACTGACTTGACTTTTTCATGTAGATTATTAGTTTTCGTTGCTGTTGTGGGTGGTGTCTGTCAGAGTCTAATATCCTGTTTTGTTGTTGTCAGTAGACATTTCTGCTGGTCTCTGTCGCCCTTCCATTCTGGATAGAGGGGTCTCCCCAGGAAGGTGAAGCTGCCTGTCATCAGGGTGGCTCTGCTGTTCAGGTTTTCTTGGAAAGTGTATAGAAGCCACATCTTCTCCACACAGGGCATCTTTGTCCCCAGGTTGGAGCTTTTGAAGAAAGCTTTGTCAACGGGACACTCCTCTGAGATGAAGACAGTAGTGATCTGTGCAGATCAGCCTGGGATAAAAAGATCACTGTGATCTGAGACTGAGTCAGCTGGAGCGCTCTTGAGCCTTGCTATTCAGAAGTGGGACAGCTACCTATTCTGGATGTCCCTCCAGCTCACCAGAGAACTCCCTGAACACATTTAGTAACCTTTTTCCCCCTTGAGACAGGGTTTCTCTGGGTAACCCTAGCTGTTCTAGAATTCAGTCTGTAGACCAGGCTAACCTCGAGCTCATAGATCTACCCGCCTCTGTCTCCCAGGTGCTGGGATTAAAGGAGCGCACCATCACCACCCAGCTCTGTTTTATTATTGTGATTGTTGCTAGTCTTACTGTACCTAGTGCATTAAGTAAACTTTATGGAGGTATATGTACATCCGAAAATATAGTGCATATATAGTGCCCAGAACTGCCTGCAGCATCGTGTCTCCTTCGGGGCTCATGGGACATATCTCCTGTGGATATGGAGGGATACTTCGTAGTAGCCATGCCCTGCTTTTCTCCCCCAGTGCCAGGTAGGTGACAGCAGGGATGCTATGGGTGTCTGAGGGATGGTCCAAAGGAATTGGTGTAGAGGCCGAGTAACTCAGGCTTGATGCTGGGTATCTGGGATCTCTTCTGGAATGCATGCTCACATTCACCCCTGGTTTGCCTACTTTATTTCTGTGGTGAGATCAGAATATTAAAAAAACAAAAACATCCCAAAATGTGCTTAGACTCAGGTGTGGTAGTATACCTGTTAGCCCAGCTCTCAGGCTGAGGCAGGAGACCCCAAATCCCAGGCTGATCTAAGGTATTATAGTGAGACCTCTACTCAGGATAAGGAAAGGAAAAGCCAAAGAAAGAGAGAGGGAGGAGAGAAGGAAAGGCAGGCACACTGGGAATTTCCTTTTTCTTTTGAATTAGGGTCTTATTATGTATCTCTGACTGTCCTAGAATTCAGTCTGTAGATCAGGCTGGCCTTGAACTGACAGAGATCCATCTGCCTCTGCCTCCCTAGTGCTGGGATTGAAGGTCTGTGATAATGTGCCAGGCTCACACTGGGAAATTTTACTTTGATCTGCCTTTGTTGCAACACCACGTTCTAAGAAATACCTGCACAAGTTATGTTGAGCTTAAACACAACAGGTCTAGGGTCCATACTGAGGTTGTTCCATGTGATTTTGTGAACATGCTGTTAATTTAACCTCTTTTTAACAGGTAGACTTTGGAAGGGCAGCTAAGACCTTGATGTGTTATTTTTCACATGACACAGACAGAAAGTTGGAAAATTGGTAAATTATGGTGATGTTCTTTTCTTTATGACATCATAGTTTTCATTTGAATGTCTGCTTTTCATATCACACACACAATCATATACACATGCACAAAAAAACAAAATTGTTAACTTTTCTGGAAAACCAGGTCTCTTGTTAATGGGGCCCAGCAAGTCCAAGGACAGGTTAGGTACACTGGGTCTTGGCATGGGGCCTTAAATTGATCCCTAGCCTTGGGCTAGCTGACTGGAATCTACTTTGTTTTCTATAAAAATGAAGCCTGCTATTCTTTTTTTTTTTTAACACTTTTTAAAAAAAGATTTATTTATTTATTTGTTATGTATACAGTGTTCTGCCTCTATGTATGCCCACAGGCCAAAACAAGTCATCAGATCTCATTACAGAGAGTTGTGAGCCACCATGTGGTTGCTGGGAATTGAACTCAGGTCCTTTGGCAGAACAGCCACTGCTCTTAACCTCTGAGCCATCTCTCCAGCCCCTCCTGGTTTTCTTGAAAGATCTATTTCCAAATAATAATAACACAACAGTGGGGGGATTGACTGTCAGTCATTAGTTGGCAGGCCAATGCTAGCTATTCTGTTGTTAGCTAACTTCTTTCTCTTTTTTTGATTCTTGCCAGTGGATGTCTGGCTTATCCATGTGAGAAGTCAGACATCACCATTTTTCATCAGTCTGCTTTCTAACTATCATTTCTTCCCTCACTCAAGTTCAAGGTCATACTGTTTAGCTTTATTATTCCTTGAAGTGTAATGGATTTAAACACTACTGTTCTGGATTCATCATTGCTTTCAATTATTAAGAACATCATAAGAGCTAGATATGATGGGTCCGCAGTGATGAGGCTGATGCAGGAAGATTTGTGGTTTCAAGGATAGCCTGGATTACTTAGCTTGTCAAAATAAGGGTCCCCCTCCTCTTAATAGATATGTGGATGAAAATAACATTCTTTCATGAGAATTCAGGCAACTGTTGGTCTGGTCAACATGATCTGCCTTAGGTAAATCAGGTTAAGTATCTCTTTTGATTTTTCTTTGTTCTCTCTCTGTCTCTCTCTGTCTCTGTCTCTGCCTCTCTCTCTCTCCCTCTTTTCAAGACAGGGTTTCTCTGTAGCTGTGGAGTCTGTGTCCTGGAACTCACTCTGTAGAGCAGGCTGGCCTCGAACTCACAGAGATCTGCCTGCCTTTGCCTCCCAAGTGCTAGGATTAAAGGCATGGTCACCATTGCCATGTAACTCTTATAAAGGAAAATATTTAATTGAGGGGCTTAGAGTTTCAGAGGTTTAGTACACTGTCATGGTGGGACATGGTGGCATGCTGGCAGATGTGGTGTTGGAGAAGGAGCTGAGAATCCTACATCTTCATCTGCAGGCAGCAGGAAAGGAATTGTGTCTACACTGAGAGTAGCTTGAGCATAGAAGACCTCAAAGCCCACCCCCACAATGACACACTTCCTCTATCAAGACCATATCCACTCCAGCAATGCCACACCTCTCAGTAATACCACTTCCTATGTGCTTATGCGGGCCAATAACATACTCCCACAGAGAGACATTATTTTCAGTATTGGGCCTCCACTACTGCTCTTGAAATACATCTCCTGTGGGTAGAGTAGGCATGGTGTGGTAGCCACATCCCGCTTCTTTCCTGAGTGCCATGCAAGATGGCAATGGGGACATTATAAGAGTTTCAAAGGAAGGGCTGTGGACAGCCAGAAACTCTATCATATCCACAAGCAGTATAGTCTGGTTTTCCAAGAGAACAGACTTTTTTTGGAGGGAGGGAGAGGGAGAGAGTGCATTTATATACACTGAGACATGTATGTGTAGTGCATGTGTATGCTTTTCCATGTGGAGGTAAAAGTCAACCTCAGGTGTCATCCATCATGAGCCATCCACATTTAAAAAATTATTTCACTATTCTGTGTATGATGTGTGTGAGGACATGCACATATCATGGTACTTATGTGGAGGTCAGAGGACAGCTTAGAGTAGTTGCTTCTCTCCTTCCGCAATGTGGGTCTTGGAGACCACCTGCTGAGCCAGGTCACTGGCCCCATAGCCACCTTTCTGATTTTAAGACCCACTCTCTCACTGACCTGGAACCCGGCAAGGAGGCTGGGCTGGCGCCTGTTTCTGTCTTAACAGCACTGGGTTTATAAGTGAGCATGGGCTGCAGTTGAAGTGTGTGTGTAGTGGGCTGGGAGTCAGGAGCTCAAGCTCAGGTCATTATGCTTGTGTGGCAAGAATGTTACTTTTAGGTTTTTAAGTGAAATGTCTGTGTTAGAAATAAACTCTCGTGTTTTATAATTCTTTCAGTTGGCCAGACAGTTTGGATGATAACTCAGTCTATCGCCCAGACGGCTGTATCAACATACCATACAGTGGGTGTCCTGGGCAGCAGAAGTGTATTTCTCACAGTTTTGAAGGCTATGAGGTCAAAATCTAGACATGGCAAGTGCAATTTCTGGTAAATACTGCTCTCTCACAGAAATTCTCATGTGGCAGAGAGAGCAGAGGATTTCTTTGCTATCCATACCAATATATCATCTGCCTGCTTGCCTGCTGTCCCTCTGTCGGTCCATCCATCCGTCTATCCTTTTGACTTCTCTTTGTGTTATTCACTTAATACAGGGGCTCTTACTGAACCTGGAATGTTACAATTTTTTTTTTTAAATTTTTTTGCTTGCCTGCAAGCCGGTCTCTCTCTGTCCCGCATCTCAAGCACTGGGGTTACAGGTGTGTATGGCCCCACACCTGACTTGTGTGTGGGGCCTGGGGATCTGAACTCAGTTTCTCATGCTTTCATGGCAAGCATTTTAGCCTCTGAATCATCTCCCCAGTCCCTCTAAAGCTTCATTTTGCAGAAGCACCACCCATTAAGTAACGATTCCATATTCACCCCTTCTCCCACCCCTGGCAACCATCATTAACACTACTGTATCCATGGGCATCATGTGCTGTCTGCTTGGTTTTGAGATGCATTCCCCTGATGTATAATGATGTTGATATCTTTTTATATGATCTTATTGGTGACTTGACTCTGTCTCCATACCAAGGTGACTTGTCATTTTGTTGTTAAGCTGTGTTCCTTATTTTAGGCTCTTATTAGACTAAGGGTCTGTAACGGTTGCTTCCCTTGTACACATTTTCATTTTACTTAGTGCTTAGTGTTCTTTACCTCAAAGTTTCTCATTTTAATGACCCCAACTGAGCTATGTTGTTGTTGTTGTTGTCTTGTATATCTGTCCTTATGCCAACACCACAGTCTTGATTTCTGTAGCGTTGTGGTAAGCATTGAAATTGTGAAATGTAAGATATATCTTTTTCAAGAACATTTAGGCTCTTTTAGGTCCCTTCAATTTTCATATGAATTATGGAATCAGCCTTCAAAATTATGAAGCATAATTAGCTGGGATTTTAACTGTTTTATATCGAGTCTGTAGATTAATTTAAGGCACATTTCCATTCTGACTGTGGTGAATCCATTTATTGAGGTCTTGAATGTCAACACTGTTTCATAGTTTTTGAATGTAAGTTTTGTGTTTCTTTTGTTAAAGTGTCCCTAAGTGTTTATTCTCTGTGGTGCTATTGTAAATGGAGTTCTTCCCTGCAGTTCCTGAGGGAATGGTTTATGGCAGTGATGTTATTGCAGTGATAGGGCCGGCTCTTTTTCATTATTTTATCTTTATCTAGCAGCCTTTCTGAGCTTGTTTACTGGTTCAGTGAGTTTTTTAGTGTTATACTTAATATATTTTCTGTGTAAGATTATGACACATGGGAAGAGAGATGATCTTACTTCTTTTCCAGTCTGATGCCTGTATCTCTATGTTCTTGCTGAACTGTTCTGGGCAGAATAATGTGGACTAGAGTGGTGGCTGTGGCACCCTACCTTTGTCCTAGGGGAAAGAAAGTGTCCTTTCTTTCACGATGCATGCTCAGAGATGATTTTGTCAGCTTGAGGTTTTTCTTGCCTATTTTTTTGTTTTATGGGTATGTCTATCATGAATAGGAGTTTAATTTTTAAAGTGAAATGATCATATAATCTTTTATAATGATGATAATCTATTCCATTACAAGACTAGTTTTTCTCATATGCATTTAAATTTCAAAATAATAATCTTTATTAATTTGTATAGTGCATTTTGATCACATTCACTGCCCCCTTCTAGTGTAAGTTTTTTAAAAATATGTTCAAGACACCCTCATTTCTATGAGAGTCCTAGTCTGTCATGGTGTATAATCATTTTTCTTATTGATAGACTTGGTTGGCTAGTGTTTCTATGATGTCTGTTTCTATAGTAAAAGGATGACTGGTATATGGTTTCTGGGATTGTCTTTTCGAGGCATAGTCTTACTACTGAAGGTATCACCAGGCTGACCTTGAACTTGAGATCCTCATGCTTCAGTTTCCTGAACACTGGGACACAGGTGTGGATCACCGTGCCTGGCTATTGTGTCTTCTCCTCTTCTTCACTCATGCTGGCCTCATAGATTGAGGTCGGTAGTGTTCCTTTTTGTCTTATTGTATGGAAGATTTTTTAAATTGGTATTATTTCCCCTTATTTGATTTCAGTTTTGAAAGGGCCAACTTTCATGCCACCACATCCTACCTTCTCTCAAGCCAGGCCATACATTCCATCTTTCCCAGTGACTAAGTCTCACCTCCATGACAATTCACCCATGTCCACCTCCATGACACTTTCACCCATGTCCACCTCCACGACAATTCACCCATGTCCCATCTCCATGACGCTTCACTCATGCCCCATCTCTATGACACTTTTCCCCATGTCCACCTCCATGACACTTTCTGCTGTGCAGCTGCTCTGGCATCTGAACTTGTATAGCTAATAGATAAGCCCCATAAGCAACCCTGCCACTGTGCCCTGGGTCCAGGTGGCTACACCCTGCTGTTCCACCTGCTTTGCTTCTGTTGTCCACTTTGAATGTGACCTTGTTGAAGGTGACTGCAGTATCCACTTCCCACAGTGTCCTGAAGTACCCAGTAGACTACAGCAAGGAAATGGGCAGCCCTTTATCCAGTTACACAGATTAAAGGCTCTAAAAAGCCAGTTTCTTAGTACATGAGTTTCTTCAGGTCAGATAAACTCTAAGAAGTGAGAAGTGTTTATATGGATATGTATGTGTGGGTGCCTGTGGTTGTGCATGTGCAAATTCCCATGCATTGTACAGTATACATGTATCATGACCATGTTATTTCAAACATGGACCTAGTATAGCAGAGAATAAAACAGGAAGCAGTGTCCTGGGATCCAACCCTGGCTGTTTCACAATGAGCTAAGTGTTCTGTTCTGAGGCTTGCCTTCTGTCTCTTTCCCTCTTACAATATAGAATTAGTTTAAGCCCAGGAATAGAGTATAGATTGTCTAGTACAATATTCTACATTAGTAGACAAGTTGTAAATGTTGATTTGTAGGGATATCTTCAACTCCTTTTTAGTGAATCCAATATTAGCCATATCCTAAAACATATATATTATCTACCATGTTCCGGTATTAATTTGAACTAATAGGTGACTATTTCAGTGAAGTCTTAGGTTTTGTTTATGTCTGATTAGCTGAAACCTGTTTTCTTTCTATTCTTTGGCAAACAAGCATCCTTCTTCCTCCCCACCTCTAACTCTATGTGCTAGCTTTGGAAAGTTGTTATAGACTGTCGTTTTTCCTTGGCTATAGGAATTGTGCACATGAGCCCAGCCTCAGCTGTAATGAACTCACATTCCCACGCTCACTGCTGGATACCATCTGCCCTACTCCTCATCTGTCACCTGGAGATAAGTTCATGTCTCTGAGCATCCTTCTGAGAACTCAGGCTGGGCTGACAGGCCTTCAGCACAGCATGAGTGGCTGGCAGGAGCTGATAAGTAGGTGCAGTAGGCGTGTCCTTCATCCTTGCTGTCTCCCGGGCTTCAAACAGTATTTGGCATGTAAGAAATGTTGGAATAAGAGCCAGCAAGGCGGCTCAGCAGGTGATGGCACTTGCTTCCAAGTCTGACAACCTGAGTTTGAGTCTTAGAACCCATACACTCCTGCAAGCCATCATCTGACCTCCACCAGTGCCCTTGTGGCACAGACATCCAAGTGCACAAGTGTGCATACAGCAACAAGTAAAAGAACAAACGTAATAAAAAAGCAGAACAAAAGGTTTTCTTGGGGGGGATGGTGTTTTGTTTTGTTTTTGAAGTGCTTGGAATTGAATTTCGGATACCAGGCATGGGCCCTGTTACTGAACTTTTCTAGCCCTAAGTGAAGTGTTTTGTTGGCAAACTGTTTGTAAGAAAATTCCTGTTTTTCTCTGCCTGGAGCAAGGGTTCCTTTATTTGGAAGGCAGCCCGCCTATGTGAGGCCAGTGTAGACATAGGCTAAGAGCATCGGGAAGGAAGCTTTCCCGAGGGCCTCTGTTGATAGACAGGAAGGATGGGGCTCCGTGCTGACCTTGATGTGCTTGCTCTCATTTCTAAACTGCACGATTCCTGGTGGTTCTGCTAGGGTTAAAACTATCGAGCTGTGTAGATGATATCGGTGTTGGGAAAACTCAACATGTTGTTCCACTTCATTACTCAAGATGGGTAAACACAGAGCTGGTCCATTAAACTGGACCCAGTGAGCAAGGGCCACTCCGGCATGGACACAGGGGCATTGGTGCCCATACTGGATGAGTGGTACACAGGGCCCTCATTAAGTACTTATTTCTGCCGCATTTGGAGTCAGGGTGTATGAAGCCACTGTCACTGACCATTCTTTGCTTGTGTAGCCTTCTGGGAAAGCTGGAGAGAGACCCTGAGAACCTGGACAGCCCAACACAGCACAGGCATAGCGTTTGGGCTACTGTGGTGGTTAATGTTTCCAGTGCTTTACCTCTTACAGAGTATAACTTTCGTCATTGGTTTGCTTTTATTTGCACATTTAGATGCTTTTAGGAGGGATGTGGTTTTTGCAGTGTGAAATCATATCAATGAATATGTTGGACATCACACACATTAAATGTGCCGAGAACAAGAGTTTTCTGGGCAGCTGGCATTGTCCCTCATTTCCCTGAGGACAAGTGCCCTCTCACCCCACCAGGATCAGGTGACAGAGCCAGAAACTCTAGTCAAGGGCATCACCACTCCTTAAACTTTGCACACAAAAGAACAGTGTCCTAAAGTTGGAACTCTTGCTAAGTAGTTTTTAAGGAGGCACAACTGAGGCTTTTCAACTTCCTTGTAGCTGTGTGTGTGAAGTGGCGGCCCTTCCTTGTTGGTGCACCTGCACTGTGAGAGAAAGACAGCAGGTGGCTTCCGCTCTGCACTGGGTCACAGGTAGGGAAAGTGTTCATTCTAATGCCGATCTCGCTCTGCATTAGTTCCTAAAATGATGCCTGAGACATGGTGGCAGTGTTTTCCACCCAGAAAAGCCTGGGCTGTTTGTGGTAAGGGTTAGTGAAGAGTAAGCGTGTAGTGAGAGTGACGGGGACTCCATGACTTCCTCCCCGTGGAGCTGTGTGTCCACTGCTGTGTGTTGACGGGTTGTGAATAAAAGGGGGCATGGGGACATCAGTACCGACTGAGTGACATATTTTTATGAAATCTGTGTTAAAGCCATTTAGAGCGTTCTCTGGGCACCTCTGGATGCGCTCCTAAACCAAGTAGTCAGGCCACTTTCCTGTGTCCCCGCAACTCCTGGCCTAAGCTCCGTTAAGTGGGTGCAGTATGGGCCAGGAATCATTGGCACAGGTCCATCTCATTGCCAGCAAACACCTGCACATACGCGAGAACACGGGGGAGTGCCAGGACTGTTACTGTCCCCCTCCTGTACTCTCCACCCTCCTCCCCCTACCTTTCACCCCTCACCCCCTTCCCTGGCTGTTGATGCCAATTTTGGTGTCTCTAGAGTGTATGTTTAACCTGTTGGTTTCTCCTCTCTCTGATGTGTGGTTGTTGTTATATATTAACTTAATGCCAGGCAGCAGCACAGACTCCTAAAACACACTGGTGGATTTTGTGTTCAGACTAGGACAAAGTTCAGAGCTCTGCTAATTTCATGGTCTGGACTCCCCAGCCTAGCGACTGAACCCCAATAAAGCCATACCTGTTGTGGTGTGACCCTGTAGTAACATTGTGAAGAGCCTAAAACGTAGGATGAACCTAGCTTGTTGCATTGTTGTTGTTTTGTTCTGTTTTGTTTTGTTTTGCTTTTTTGAGACAGGGTTTCTCTGTGTAGCCCTAGCTGTCCTAGAACTCTCGTAGACCAAGCTGGCCTCGAACTCAGTGATCTGCCTGTCTCTGCCTCCTGAGTATGGGAATTTAAGGTGTGCACCACCCTCTCCCAGCTTGCAACTTGTTGCTTTTATATAATATTAGTCTTTAGTTATGGTCATGAAAGACAGTTATGAGAAAGTATATAGAGTGAGTGCCATTCTGAGTCTAAAGTACACCCCTGCTTTGCTGTTTCAGGGTCCAGGCAGATGCCATGGTCCTTCTGTGAAAGTCACTGATGCCATTCAGAGCAGGACCCGCAGAAGCCTGTGGTTTCTGTTTTGCTCCTCCCAGGACCTGCTTTGTAATTGTGTTATTGCCAATTTGGGCTTCCTTCACCTTGTGAGGTTTAGTAGAAGCCTTTCCTCACAAGGAAGGGGCTGCAGTACCACACTGAGAACCTTTCTGGTGCTGAGTAGATGCCACTTTCTGTCACCACAGACCTTGCAGTAAATGCTTTGTTCACAGCAGTGCCTGGTGTACAGGACAGACACCCAGGGACGTTTATTGCTTGCTTTACAGAGTTTTTTTTTTTTTATGAGGGATTTATTTATTAGCAAAATACTGCTGGAAGTATGGTTTTCAGGGGCCCATAATTTAGACTTTACAATTTCAAAGCTGTAATTTTTTCCTAAAGCTATCTGGAGATCCATTCACTAAGAAATAAGCTTTGCTGAAAATTAGGGATTGAGAATTGAAAGAGCTGAATGAAGTTGACTTTTGTATTACCTCTGGAAATAATTGATCCTTGAACTCAAAATCCATTAGTAGCCTGGGTATGATTTTTTTTTTGACATCGTGATTATTAATGTCTTTTAACAAGGTCTCATTTTAGAAACTTTAACCAAATCACTGATTTTGATATAATAGGCATGGTATTTTAGAAATCAAATAATGCATTTATTGAAGGTATCCAGTTGCCTTAATTGAATTTAGAAGACATATACATAACTATGAGTTTTCTTTCACGATCCATGTATTAGTCAGCGTTCCCCCAGAAAAACAGTCTATAGATTGTATGCATGTGTGGGCAGATAGTTGTGTATCCATCTTTATCTGGGGTTTTTTAAAATGTTAGAATATTTTCATAAACATAATGGGACATGCCATAGGGATGGAGCTGAAGTCTGAACACACAGTTCAGTTCTATTTCATAGATTTGCTGTACATATGGCCCAAAAGTGATTTCATATAACCATTTTAATAATTTTGTAATAAAGTTCATGGTATGGAATTCCTAACTGAGATATGTTTTAGCGTCTCTGTTAGCTCAACAAAATGAGGCAAATTATTTCACAAAGAAAAAGGAGTTTACTTAGTTGGCAGCTGAGGAAGCTAAAAGTCCAGATAGCACAGGGCCTTGGTGAGGCAGCATGGCCGACATCATCTCATGGTGGATTGCAGTGAGGGAAGCCAGAGAGACTGGGTGGGGCCAGGCCCAGGCTTTTACAGGAGAAGCAACCCAGCTCCTGTGAGGAATTCCCTAAGCCAGTGGTTCTCAACCTGTGCTTTGCAACCCCTTTGGGGGTGGGCTTCAAACAACCCTTTCACGGGGGTTGCATATCAGATATTTAATTGCAGTTCATAACAGTAGCAAAATTACAGTTATGAAGTAGCAACAGAACTAATTTTATGATTGGGGGTAACCGAAGCATGAGGAACTGTGTTAAAGGGTTGTAGCATTAGGATGGTTGAGAAGCACTGCCTTAAACACACTCTTGGTGGTCTTAGAAGCTTTCATTAGGCCTTACTGCTACGGTTCTACATTACCTCCCATGTCCCTACCCTGGGAACAGGCTTCCGACGAGGTGGGCAGGTGGGGTGAAGGAGAAGCAAATATCTAAATAATTAGCATGATGCAGATCTATGTCCAAAAGGTTTCACACTTGGGGAGTTTTAGATTTCAGATTTACACATTCTGAAAATTCAACAAGGTCCGGCAGTGTTAAGGAAGGAGAGAACGACTGAGAAATGCTTCTCAGCTTTGAAAAGTAAGCTTGTACTTGTAGGGCCCCAGCCTTGGAGCCAGCAGGGTGGGTTGGTAGGCGTGGAAGTCTTCATTAGGGTTTCTATTGCTCTGATGGAACACCATGACCAAAAAGCAAGTTGAGGAAAGGGTTTATTTGACTTACACTTCCAATATTGCTGTTCATCACTGAAGGAAGTCAGGACAGGAACTCAAGCAGGGCAGGAACCCAGAGGCAGAAGCTGATGCAGAGGCCATGGAGGGGAGCTGCCTATGGGCTTGCTTCCCATAGCTTGCTCAGCCTGCTTTCTTATAGAACCCAGGATGACACCATCCACAATAGACTGGGCCCTCCCTTTATTCGCTAATTAAGAAAATGGCTTATAGCAGGGGCTCATGGAGACACTTTCATAATAATGGAACTGGACAAAGGAAAAGCAGAGAGCAGCCGGCAGGGGTAGGAGTAGCTTCCAGAGAAGCAGATACTCTACAGAAGTATCTGGCCTGTCAGAGAAACACAATGGCTCATTCCACACATGTGCTGGAGGCTGTCACCAAGAATAAGCTGTCACAGAGAGGATTTAGATGAGGGGGCAGTGTCAAGGGCCTGGCAAAATCAATGCCAGGAAACCTGAGATTCCTGAACTTAAGAGGCTGGTGAGAAAATTCAGGTAGAAAAGTGACTACAAACTGGGACCTGAGTTCTGTCCTCAGAACGTATGTAAGAAGGTTGGGTGTGGTGGCACACACTTGCAATCTCAGCAGTGGGGAAGGGGACAGAGGTAGATCTCCAGGTCAGTAAAGTTCCTGTCTCAAAAAATAAAATAAAATGAGGAGGAAGGGGTGTGGATTTGGACTAGAGAGATGGCTTAGTCAGTACAGTGCTTGCTGTGTAAGCATGGAGACTCGAGCACCCAGATAAATGCTGGGCACACCGATGTGTGTCTGAAACCCCATAGCTGGCAGTGTGAACCCCACATCTCATTGGCCACTGAATCTAGTGGAATTAGTGTGTTCCAGGGCCAGTGAGAGATTATCTTAAAAACTAAGGTGGAGAGTGAAGAAAGAAGACACTTGACATCTACTTCTGGCCTCCACACAGATGTACACTCCATCCATGTACACATGCACACACCCCCCCTAAGAAAAACATATCCCCACACACACTCACAAAGGTAGGTGGCATTCCTCAGGAATGATATCCGAGGCTGTCCTGTGGCCCCCACAGTTACATGTAACCAAACACACATGTGTGTGTCTGCCTGCAAACACCCACACACACACACACACACACACACACACACACACACACACACACGGCTGGGAGTGTGACTCAGTGGTTGAGGTTACCTAAGCATGCTTGAGGCTCCAGTTGGATCCCCAGCACCGGAAACAAACAAACCAAAACCACAACAAGCAAAGCCTGCCAGTCATGTTGTCTGAGCCAAGCTTCCAGCCCAAGTGATTCCACAGTGACCCTGGGGTCTGAATCATGCCACCCTGTCAGGCCTGGTGCTTTTAACCTTCCAAAATGTCTCAGCCTTTGGTCTCTGGGAGCTGAAGGAAGATGGTGACGCTGCAGGCCTGCAAGGAAAATAAAGCTTTAGAAATGCTCTACAGAGCCATCCAGTTAAGGAGGAGAGCCGGAGCTAGTGAGCCATCAACCGATTGAGAAGCGTAAAGGAAGACCAAGGAAGCTGAGTGCGTTTGGCTTTGGATGTACTTGGGAAATGCTAATTGGCACACTCCTCAAGAACCTGGTTTCTTTTCTGTGCACTCACACTTACTGCGCTGCATAGGTAGTGGGGGCCTAGTGTGGCTCAGCTCTGCTGGTGTGGGTTATGCAGACTGAGCAGCACAGGTGAAGAGACTTCTGTTCATCCTTCTGGAGGAGGCTGCTCCAGGAAACATTGGGTTACACACTGTCATCCTGACAGGAGGACTTTTCCCCAGGCAGTTCCCCCTGTCCATCTGTTGTTATTAGACCCTATACTGTCACTCATACAGCCAGATCTCTTTGGCTAACAGAATCAACTGCTCTGAAGTGAAGCCTGGCTCATTGCTGAAGTTAGAGAAGTAAGCACTGTGAGAGCTCTTTGCTCTGAGGTTCTCAGCCCCGTTCACCCACGTCACTGTCCTGTGTCCCTCCACTCCGCTCTTTCTGGAAGTCTGACAGGAGCATGGGGGACAGCTGCCACACCAGGCGTGTATCTCAGAGGGCTTTGCATGACTGTATGCCTATTTGGAATAGAAAGCAATTCTGACTTACACTGTGGTCTCTCCATTTGTATAGCGGCAGTCTTTGCTTGGGACACAGTAAGTCTCTGCAACCCTTGACACTGTGGGTCTTTCCACCCTGCTTCGGCCTTTGTGGAGGTGACACCTGCTGCTCTAGTCCTCCTTTTGCCCTTCCACCGTAGATGTCTCCCAGAGCACTGGTCTTGCGTGTCTTTTCTGAGTCAAGACTTGAAATCCTGATAGTGTGTGTCTCGTGCGAAGGCCCTTGGTGTTAATTTTCTACTGTTCCCCCTTCTCACCAAGGCCTTACCCAGACTTCATGGTGAAGAATTCAAGGACTGGGCTTTATCCAGGAAGGCACACCGGGCACAATTCCGTGACAAGGGCCCTCCAGAAAGTCTTACCTGGTAATGTGGGCACTGGGTGGGAAGACTGTAGAGCTGAAACATGGAATCAAAGTTGAGAAGAAGTAACCTAGCTCTGGGTAGAAAGTGACATGGAGTGGTAGGAGGGAACGACCAAAAGACCAGAGTGTAGAGTGGGTGGGAAGTAGGTGACACTAGGACAAAAAAATGATTGCCACACAGGCATTTCTTGATTGAGAGTAGTTTATTAAGGCAGGAATGTTGTTGGATTTGTTTTGTCTTTATTATTATGGCCTAGAAATAATGCCAGTAGTAGTAAATCCAGGTTTTCAGTTTGGCTGTTCCTTAGCCTGGTGTCATGTGGCCAGTTTTTTTCTTTGCTGGACTGGAAAGGTGATCCCGTCTCCCAGTCAGTCTCTAAATCACAAGGAAGAAGCCCTGAGCCCACAGTGTACTCCGGAGTGGGGTGTCCGCTAGGGTAAATGAATGTAGTACACTTTCAGCTTGGCATGTTTAACTTTCAGTGGGTTATTTGGGTGAAACCCCAAGTTAAATTGAAGAGCATTTGTGTTCTTAGGGCTGTAGGCACTGACGAAGATGGTGTGAGGTACTGTTTGTGTTTAAGAGAAGACTTTTGCTGTACATGGTGGCACACACCTCTAATCCTAGCACTCGGGAGGCAGAGCAGGTGGATTTCTGAGTTCGAGGCCATACTGGTCTATAGAGCGAGTTCCTGGACAGCCAGGGCTATACAGAGAGGCCTTGTCTTGGGGGTGGGGGGACCAAAAGAGAGAGCGAGAGTGAGAAGGCTCTGTATGGTTGGATTGCAGTGAAAGGGGTGAACCCTGGCTTACAGGTGAATTGCACCTGGAGTTGGGTGTGTGATAGTGGCCGCTCAGGCACATCAGTCTTTGCTGCTGCAGAAACAAATTGCATTTTGATTCTCAAAATGGGCAGAGGGAATAAGAAGATAAGGGATAGGGTAGCAGCGTGCAGGTGGGAAGGATCCACAGAGGTTGGCACCTTGGATGTGTAGAGAATAATCAGTAGCTATGACATCAGGGGTTTCAGGCAGAACTGACAGATTCTCTCTGGAGTATCCATTTGATGTGACATTTTAGCAAAGCATTGACAAAATGCACTAGGCATTCCAAGAGTGTAGGGAGGTAACTCAGTGAATTTGGCCATATAGCGACTCATTGGCTCAACAATGATCCATGGAGTTCTGCTGCGTGGCAGGCACTGTGTTAAGGAATGAAGCCTTGCTTTCAAACAGAACAGGTCTGGAGAGTTTCCAGGTAATGCACAGTAGGTGACGTGACCAGCAGCGAATGAGCCAAGCTTCCTTGGAGGAATAGAACTCATGGCCTCTACATATGTAGTATAATTATATGTTATAAAGGGATTTATTGAGCAGGGGCTGTCTTCATGCTGGGCATGTCCGAGAAGCTGGGCTAATTTGGCACTGGAGGTCTGGAGGCTCCGGGGACAGTCGCTGGTGTTGAGTTCACTTTGAAAGGCTGAAGAGGCCAGAGTCTGAGGTTGACAGAGCACAGCAGCATTGGCAGACACACTGTGCAGAAGGCATGGCCTGGCTGCCTTCTCAAACAGGCCTTTTTTTTTCTTTTTTCTTTTTCTTTTTTTTTTTTGTCTTGGCCCCCCAGACCATTGGATGACATAGCCTACATTTGGGGGGTTTCTTTCTCCCAGTTATTTTCTCTGGAAATACCTTCACAAACACACTCAGAAGTGTGCTTCCATAAACAGTCAATCAATCCACATTGACTGTCAAGACCAACACCCCCAGCCCTATGCAGGGGTGCTAACTCACTGTGTAAGCCAAGAAGGGAAAACACAGAAGGCAGGCAGGAATTTGAGAAGTTTGTAGAAGAGAATCACCTTCCTCTCTTCAAGCCCAGGTCCAGTTTTCAATCCTCGAGTTTCAAGGTCAATAGCAGTCACCTGGGCCTTAGTGGTCCTTTCTTCTCTACTGTGTATGAACCCAGTAGCTGCATCCAGAGAGCTTAAAGGCCTTTCAGACCACAGATCCCAGACTCAGAACTTTGGCGCTCCAGCAGAATGGTTAAATGGTGAATTATGCCAGATAACTTGTCAATATAAGCATTTTAAAATTTCTTCCTAGAAATGTCCCAAACTTTACATCATTTAAATTAATTATTTGGTGAAAAAGGATCAGGAAGAGGCATTGTTGGGTTGTTCATACAGCTAAACTAATGGAAACTTCTCTTTTTTGGGCCCTGTAAGAATGGGATAGAAACTGTAAGGGAACACGCCCAGGCTCTTCTCAGTACAGGGCACAGTGTGGGAAATGTTGAGAACCATTGGCAGGAAACTGCGGCTCACAGAGTGAAGAGACAGAGAAGATAGGGGAGTTATGACGGGTGCTTTGTGTGGTTTTAGCTGTGGTTCATATGAGGCTCTGGCCACTCCAGAGATAAGGATTAATGATTCTCCATTCACCCTACTCAGACAGAATTTTGAAAGGTGATTTATACAAACTTGGTAGTTAACTAGTAACTTCACAGTGGGCTCCCTGAGGGATCTCACAACCCATCCAATCCCGCCCCCCTCCACCCCTGCCCATGGCTGACTTGGTCCCTGCATTCATCTGGAAAGACGGGGATTTCCTTTAACATGTCATTTATTCTGTGGCTGAGCTGTTGCCTCTGGAAATTCCTAATCTACTTTCTGCTGCTCTGTATGTGACTATTCTAGACATATACAAACAGAATCACACAGTGTATGGCATTTTGCAATTAGCATCTTTAGAATATTTTCTAAGTTCCTCTGTGTAATAGCATGTTGAGTACTTCCTGTTTATAGTGGAAAATACTGTTTTATGGACAAATTTCATAATTATTTGTCCATCCATCACTGGATATTTGGTTTGTTTCTCCTTTGCCATTGTTGTGGATAATACTACTGTAAACCCTGACACACATGTTTTTGTGTGTTCATAAGTTTTCAGTTCTCTGGAGTCTATCCTTAGGAGGGGAGTTGCTGGGTCACATGGTAAGTGTATTTGAGGACCCACCAGCCTTTTCCCAAAGTGGCAGCATCATTTTAAGTCCACACCAGCAGTAAAAGACAGTGCTAACCATCTCCCCAGCCTGGCCAGCACTTGAGGTTGATTGGAATGGTGCAGTCTTCACCAGACTCCCACTCTGGTGCTGGTCGTCTGTAGGGGGGCAGGGGTTCATTTCTCTTTATCTGTCTCCCAAGTTACTGATTTGTTGGCTTTACTTCAGTATCTCCTTTTACTCCGCTGGAAAACCAGGATGGAAGAACAAGGGAGAACTCAGCTCTGGTTAATATAGATACATATTAACACTTGCTTACAAGTTGTTAGAATAGTCCAAGTGGGGAAAGGCTGAATTAATGACCTTAAGTAATGCTTTGGATTCGTGGCTGACAAACCTGTAGGACTATGTAGGTGTATTCTTGGGTATTATAATAATTTGTAAATTTTGTTTTCATTTGTGGATCTGTTAATAATTAGCTAACCGTGTTCCATATTATGTGGGTGACCATTGTATGGGAAAAATTGCAACAGCAGCTGTTAATACTGACAAGCCTAGAAACTCTACCAAAATCATAGCAAGTAGTGCAGTGTTCAAAACATCTCTAGGCGCTGGGGGGCTTTCTCCATTAGCCTGGTACATCAGACACATTGGGAGGGGTCACCAGTTAGTACCTTGGTGGTATTTCAACAAAGTCCCCATGAGGGCAGTTAGAAGCAGGCACTCTTCTGCAGGGCTTCAGATCTGACATAAAGTGTCCTGTTGTAAGTAAGCAAATACTTTGTAAGTATCATTCTCCAGTCTTTTAGACACGTTGACATTTATTATTGTCTCTTAAAGGTAATACATGTATAGTAGGTACTATTTTACTGTTAAAACCATGACCTGCATAACATCAACTAAAAAGAGCTCTATCTTTCTCTACCACATCACAAGTGGTCTTCTTTAGATAGAACAGATGTCTTGTGTTCTTTTCACACTATCTGCTTGCTTAATGCTTTTTAAGTATTTATTGACCCTGGCACTAGGTGGTACCCACATAGAAAGCTGTTCTTCCGCCTCTTGCAGAGTGTGCACGATGCACAAGGAAGCAGCATGGTAAGAACTCAGTACACCGGCGACTGGACACACCCACAAGGATTCTTTGAGAGATCTGAAGGCAGGGTAATTACAAATAAATCACCAAGGGTGACAGTTTTATAGCCAGCAGTTCTGACACTTCCTGTGTGACTCTGGCCAAGATGCTCACTTACTGTTTCTAAGTGTCATTAAGGGATTGTGCATGGTAAGACCACACTGGAAATTTCTAGAATGAGATGAGTGGGAGACACTGTTGTGTGGTAGAAAAGAGGTCAGGCTTTGTTATCCCACCATGTGTGGCCTTGGGTCCTTCTATAGGTGTCTGGGACTTGGTGACCTCATATGTAATAAAAGGTGACTGTAGACACTGTGGAACAGAGAATGATTGGACTGTTCCTGGTGTTTTACGTCTACAGGTATTGGTATGGGATCTGGGGGATGATCAAGCAAAGAAAACATAACAAGAGCTACAGAGCCAAATAGGCCTCTGAAATATGTTACAATATGATAATAAATGAGAAAATGAAAGAGGTGAGAAGATTCAAAGGGGGCTCAGAAATGGAAACAAGGAGAAAAGAGGCTTTTAAGAATCATTTCCATGTTGGGATGTAGCTTGGTGGTAGCCTTACGTAGGCTAGGCCCTGGGTTTGATTCCCAGCACTCAAAAAAATGTGAATCATTTCTATTTGCTGTGATATGTTTAGAGTCACATGAAGGCTGAAATTCACTTAATTTTTGTTGTTGCTGTTTCCTTGCCTATGTATCTCTGCTCAGATTGGTCTCCTTCAGTGTCTGGGACTCATTGTTCTCAGTATATATTGTTGACTTTCCTGAAGAAAGTGTTGGGTGGATTTGATTTCTCAAGCTGAATATTGGATTGACTAGAAAGAAGAAGCAATGTGAATAAAAGAAAGATGAGTGAATTGTGCAGTGAGTTGCCTGCTGTCTGGGGAGGAGTGGTCCAGGAGTGCTGGAAAAACATTTTATTGCCCCCCCACTCTCCTCACCCCCCACCCCTGCCGCCTCTGTTGTGCTGGGGATAGAATCATGTTCTAGATAAGTGCTCTACCGTTGTGCAGTGTACCCAGGACTTAGTTCTGTAGAAATCTTAACTTTAAACCTTAACAGTGAAACTTGATTTGTTCTTTAAAAAATTTCATCTTCCCCAGTGGTGGTTGATCCACACTTTTAATCCTTGCACTGGGAAGACAGAGGCAGGGGGATTTCTGTGAATCTGAGGCCAGCCTGGTCTACAGAACAAATTCCAAGACAGGCTCCAAAGCTACAGAGAAATCCTGTCTCAAAACAAAACAAAACAAAAAACTTTTCATCTTCAGAAAAAAAAATTATGACTTAACTTTCTAGTCTTTAAAAATCATCCACAACTGCTAAAAATTACTTGTAATATTTGTGTAATGAACAGGGGAAATAACAGCGACATAAACATTTCATCACCAAACGGGCTCAATAGAAAGATCGTAAAGACGGAAAGCGTGAGCCAGCCAGTAGTGACTGAGTGAAGGCTTAGCTGCTCAAAGTACAGATTTCAAAATGTTGCTGCATGGCTTCCCTGCAAGCATTTTGTGAACACGTGCCAGAGATTTACTTAGATTAAGTTAACTCCTTAATGTGGACATCCACAGGATGTTGGAGTTGGCTCCCAAATCACTGAAGAGATTTATATACTCTGTTGGGAAAGACTTGAAAAAATTTGCCAAGTTAGAAACAAAACTGTTCTGTAGGTAAAACCATAGCTCTTGTGGTAATCTTCTGAAGGGTAGAAACTGTTTTCGTCTCTAGTGAACAGAAAGGAAAATCTACAGATTAACTTGTAACATGTCTAAATCACAGTAAATAGCAAGTCAAAATAATGTATGATCTCCTGAAGAGTGACACCCTCTTGGAGTAGGCCAGTTGTATTGGCTCTGGTTTAGTGTTAGAAGGTTAGCTGGTCATCCATCCATCCATCCATCCATCCATCCATCCATCCATCCATCCATCACCTGTGTTTTGGCTAATTTAAAAAACATATTATACATTAGGAGTAAAAAGTGGCCATTGATACCAACAGAATTACTAGGAAGCTTGGAATGTTCCACCAATTCTTCAGTTCTCCCAGGGGCATGGAGTCTCCTGGGAGGCAGAGTTTTCTTTTGAACTGATATCCCCTTAAAAAACACATATGATTAGCCTTCATATCCCTTGGGATAGCCTTAGATTCAGCCAGCTGCAGAGTGAAAATATTTGAGAAAAAAATATGATGAGCATCTACATGGCATCAGTAGTGTAAGAATGGTGATTTAAAATGTATAGGACAGACATTATGCCTGGGCTATATGCAAATGCTGTGCTGGTTTCCAGTAAGGGTTTATGCATCTGTGGACTTCAGTACCAGGTGAGGGAGATGTCCAGAACCAGTCTTCCACAGATGTTCAAATGACCCAATGTCTGCCTGGTATGCACAAGGCCAGTGTTGAGTCTTGAGCCCTGCAAAACAGAACCCAGATTTTTTTCTTCTTATCCATCAGGACCCCCTCCCTTTCTCCTCACCTCATTTGCTTCTCACTGGACTAAAAGTCAGCTCCTTACAGCCTCCTCTTACTCTGTGACATAGTCATAGGAATTTGCTCTTTATTTGGAGTATCTGTGTTTGCTGTTCTGGGCACCAAACCTGTCTTTGAACATGATGGACAAGGACTCTACCCCTAAGATACATCTTTAGTCCTTTATTTTGGCTTTTAAAGACAGGGTCTCACTATGTTGCGTGTGCGCGCGAGAGAAAGAGAGAGAAAGAGGTTTGTGAATTTCAGACCCAGACAATACAATCCATAAGAGACTTTAACAGTTGTCTTGTTGAGTGTCCTTGGAGTGACTATAGGGCTGGTATTACTCTTTTTTCATTCTGCTGGCAGTCCATTATTGCTTTCCTAGGAAGTGTGGGTTAGAATTAAAAACTGGACCCATGTCAGGCAAAAAAGTGAGTGCTGTTTTACATTCTCTTCTCATGCAAACCCTAGCTATGTGGGCCTGTCTCACACATTGCCATTAGGATACAGGAACTAATACAGGTTTTGAAATTCATCAAAGTTAGGTGAATGTCAGCCACAACAGATCTCCAGTAATTACCAGAGGGTGTCTGAGGTGCCAGCCTCCTTCTTAAAGAAAGACTCAGTGCCTTTATGTGGTTGGTAATATATATATATATATATATATATATATATATGTATATATAGTATATATTATATATTTAGTATGTACACACACACACATATATATATATATATATTTAGAGTATATGTTTACATTCTTAGAATCATAAACATCTTACAATTGGGGAAAAAACTTCATGATTTGTAGCACAAGGTTTGTCCTAAAATTCAAAATCTATCCCTGTCTTTGATCCCACCCACTGGTTCCTCTTTAAGGTGGGAAGTTGAGCCTTGCTGGACAGCATGTTCTGTTTGGAAGCATCATTAACTGTTAGTTTCAGTCACAGAATGAAACAGCCTTACCCTGACAGTGATTTTGCTGGACTGTGTATCTCAATAAGTGCTTGATCTCTTCCAGAAGAAACCACTGTGTGTTGTCTTACCTATGGTTGAGTTTCGAAGCTGATTGTGCAGAATCCTTTGACTGCTTGTGAAAAGGTTGTGAGTGTCAAAACTGTTGTCCAAGTCATTGTTAGGTTAGACCTTGTTTCCTTTAAGCTCTGGTGGCAGATTCCTGTAATACCAGCACAGGGGAGGCTGAGGCGGGAGGATTTTGAGTTTAAGGCCAGTGTGGGCTACCTAGTAAGTTCCAGGCCCAGCTGGAGAGACAGTAAATACATTAGACAAATTATATTCTTGCTTGTTATTTTTTAAAGGCAAAGGTAAACAAACATATCAAAAGATACAGGAGTCAAAAATTGTAGAGTCACTCATTTTAACACTCTAAAAATATGTATTGTTCCAACATGGGTGAACTTTAAAAACAAAGAGTGCCAAAGAGTGAGAGAACAAAGACCATATATGAAATCTAGAAGGTGCTTGTCCATGGAGACAGCAAGCAGCTCAGCTGTTGTCAGGGGCAGGAAGAGAACCAGCCAAAGGGAGTAGGAGGAGACGGGAGAAGAATAGATCCAGGGTTCTGAAGAAAGAGACCTGTCACTGTGAATCGTCATCTGTTTTTCAGCTCTTTGTGCATTTTATAGTCACGGAAGAAATTTCCATGAAGCTGGGGGAGAGAGGTCCTCCCAAGGGATGTGACTAGTGCAGTGTGCACCACTTGTTCTGTGAAACAGAGCAGGTAAAGCTGGAGCAGCACAGCTGCATGCCTTGTTGGGCTGGGGGTTGAGAAGGAAGGAGAAGATGCAACGTGGGAGACGCTTCTTCCCTCATAGGTCTATGGAGGGATCTTTGTCATCAAGATTTCAGAGGTGAACTTGGAGTTGCCAAGTGTCTTGTCTGTATCCTCTGCCCAGAATCTCCAGGACCATTCTATAGAGGATGCGACATAAGTCAGTGCCAGGATCATTAGTGAAGCTGACACCCTCCTAGCTTTTCCCATATCTCTTCTCAGGGTTCTATGAGCAGAAGTCTCACATGCTCAGGTTGAGCTTTGTAAAATCTACTTCGTGACTGACTGATTGGTCAAGGCTCAAATGAAGGAAAAGGACAAGAGTTCTCTGGCCCCGGCGTTGTTTTTCCTAAACCTGCTACTGAGGACTTTACTCATTGTGCAGCTTGCTGTGTGGTGTCTGGTGAGCGGCTGTGTGTGCATGAAGGGTGAAGACTTCAGTGACACAGGCCGTGTCCTTACCTCATGGCCAATTCTTGAAAGCAGAGAGTGGGGTAGGGAAATGGTGGATGGCTCAGCAGGCAAAGGTACTGCTGCCAAGTGTGATGACCCAAGTTGTTCAGTCCCTGGAACCCACATGGTGTAGGTCCATTCCTGGCTTCACATTCACTGGATGCACTAGTTGTGGGACTGGACTTTTTTCTCTTAGATGGTCTGTGAGAGAAGGAACTGGAAAGTAGTTCTTTAAGTAGAAAGTATAGATGATTCACAGGTTTGAGTTTTCATGCTGGGGCAGAGCTAGGGACCCTCCACGTGTTGCTTTAGCATGCTATCCTTGAGCCTGAGGACTTTTGTCATCACCTCCACAGAAGAATGACTGTACCTTGCTGGCATCTAAAGCCAGTGTTTATAGAGAGACCCTGGAAGTTCCATACAGTATTTATTGAGCTCTGTTTGGTGCAGCGTCTGCTGTATGCACAGTCTGTGCTTGGCGATGACTAAGAAAGGGCCCGTCTTTGAGCAGTTTGCCTGAATGGAAATGTGCCAGTCGTGCCGAGGCTAGTCTTCTGTCATGGGGAGTGTGTCCCAGGAATTGTGGAACATGTCATGGTTTAATGTGGGGTTCTCAGTACCAGGAAGGCAGTGAGAGAATTGCATCCCCCAAAACTGAAGCTCTTAGGTGAGTTAGGGTTACCCAAGGATGCCTTGGGCTCATGAGCAGGGCTCATGGTGAGGCAGACACAGCCTTGTCTGGAGTAACAGCCAGCAGCCGTTACAGCTAGACATGGTCAATAACTAATACTGTTTAATCCTCACAGTGGTCCTCTGGGGTCCCTGTTGCTAACCCCATTAAACTGATGGAAAATCTAAAGAAACAATCTTTAGGAATATGCAAAACTAATTATGAATCCCCACTAATCCAGTATAGTTTGGAAATTTTTTAAGTAATTTAACTGGTTAACTAGTAAATTATTTAAAACATTGCTTTTGTGAGTTTTGTTTTAGCCAGACAATATTTCAATGTGGTTCCATGTAAAATTTACCGTTTTGAGCATCCTCGGATGTACAAACAGATCCTTGATCTTTCTATTCACAACACTCACCATTTCCATCTAGAACTTTCTCATTTTCCCAAACTGAGTCTCTGTATCTCAGAAACAGTGCATTCCCAATATCCCTGCCTTCTATGTTCTGACATCACTGTTCAGTTTTATGTCTCTACTAGATACTTGATTCACTGGGAACCTCATGGGACTATATAATGGTTGCCTTTTGACTAGCTTATCTCACCAAGCCAAGTGTTCATCCATGTGTCAAAATGCCCTTACTTTCTAGGCCAGAATAGTATTGTATTTTGTATCCATTCCACAGTTTTGCCTGCCCATCCATCCATGTGCCCATCCATCCATCCATCCATCCATCCATCCATCCATCCATCCATCCATCCATCCATCCATGCACAGTTGGGTCAAGTCTTTCATTTGGTCATTATGAATTATGCTGCTGTAAACTCATGTCTACAGGTACCTGTCCTCAGTTCATTTGGGAGTTTACCCACAAGTGGATTGCTAGAACAAATAAGAATTCCGTGTTTGATTTTTTTTTGAGAACCCTTCAAAGTGTTTTCATAGTGTCTATAGCATTTAAATTCTCATCAGCAGTGCACAAAAATTCATGTCTTCAAACACTTAAAAGTAATAGTAGTCATTTTAAATGGATGTGAGGTTGAAAGCATTGGTGTGGTGTGTATGTGTTCATACATACATACATAATACACTCACGTGAAAAGAATACATTTATGTGACTTCGAAGGTGAATCTCTGCTGCTGTAAGGGGGTTTTCTCTTCATAGCTTGAGGCAGTTACAGTGGATTTAGAGAGAACACACTGGTCATGCTCCCTGGTAATAATGACAACTGTAATCATTGCCTATGTTATGATTTCAGGACCAGATTTTACTTCTGTAAAATGAAAGTGATAATACAGGATGTGATAGCCTTTGTTTTCTGTGTAATGAATACCAAATTTAGTGTATGCTTGTAACTGCATAGTACCAATCTGATGTGTGCCACAGTTGTGTGTTTCTCTGTGTGTGTTTTCCTTATCGGTCCTCTATTACCCAATGGTGAAGTTTAATTCATAACTGGGCAGTTAGTTATTAACAGTAATAAACATAGCAATTACACCAATTACTACCAGTATATTCTCTCAAAGTCTCATAGTAGCTATGTTATGGTGATGTTATGGTACATCAGGTGACCTCACTGTATCTCAATATTAGGGGTGTAAAATGTTTTCTTTAACTTAAGCCTTAGAAAAGAAGACAGCAAGCATCAGGGTAAGAACTGATCTTCTATTTTTCACCAGTGAAGTTACTAAGAGGGCAAGACTTCATCTTTGACTGCATACAGCTGAAACTGGAAAATTAAACACCAAGCTAAGACGGGGCCACTGCAGTTGTCTCTCTCTGTCTACCCATCAGTCTGTCCCTCCCTCTTTCCTTCTTTCTCTGACAATCTATCTGTACATTTATGCTTAAAGTCTGTTGCTACTAGTAATCATGTAAAAGGAAGGGGCTTATTGGCATTGCAGAGGGGGATGCTGTGGAAGGTCAGTCAGTGGGGAAGTAGCAGCCTTGTCTTTGTCAAAGCTGCCACGATGGTTTAAGTCTGAAATCTTTGTCCTCAGCCTGCAGGAAGGTGATGATGTCCTGTGATGCTTACTCTGAGCATTTTCAGAATCAAAGACCTAATACATTCCCTCTGCAAATAGTGGTCAGTTTGGAGCAAGGCAGCTGGATCCCAGTAAAGCATTTATCCTGTAGCAGGTTGATGGACCCTCAGGCTGATGGACACTCCAGGTTCCTGTTGGTTATGCACAGTGTTTCCAATATTAGCTGGAATGACTATAGAACTGAGGTTGGAGTTAATCTCACTACCTCTCAGTACTGCTAAGAAGCCAGTGAGCAAAACAGACAGAGCAGGGTCTCAGAGAACCACCTTCCTGTGGATGTAGCTCATGCTAGCTAATAAGTTATGCACTGGAGGAGGATGACAGAAGTGAGGAGTTTTGGGGCTTCCCACATTAACCTTCAGGGGCCAGTAGGTTTAGCCTGACTTTTTTCTTTGTGGCAACCTTTGTCTTTGTGAATCTTGACATGGGCTCTTGGTCAAAAGGAATACTGATGGTTCCATTGTCTAAATAGTTTTAACTAACTGCCTGGAAATTGATATTTCTAAGTGTAGAGAGAAAGGAAAAGAAAATTGAGAACTCAGCTTATTCAGAAATTATTGTGTTTCCACTTGAAGCCACTCCATTTGAAGAGACCCCATCACTGGAAAATTACAGTTTTTTTTTTGAACCTAAAGTTTGTTGAAATACCTTCACTAAAGCACAGAGGTCCTGGAAGTAAGATTGTGAGCTACGTTTTTATTGCCTTTTTATTTTTGTTTGAGATGGTTTCGCTCTGTAGCCCAGGTTGGCCTCCCTCTATCCCGTGATGGCAGCCCTTCTGCCAAGTGAGGCTGGGATCATTTTCTTTTCCTTCTTCACAAGGTTTTCTTCTAGAGAGCATGTGAATTGTGACTTCTGGGGCCTTTGGTACCCACACAGCAGCAGGGATCATTGTGTTTAGGAGCCAGTGTCATTTTAGGAATCAATTTGATAATCACAAGAGTACCCAGGATAGATATTTGAAATTGCCATCCTCTTGTTCTCTGAAGTGTCTGTTAGACGTTGAGTCAACTCAGATGACGAGAAGTGTAGGACTTTAAGGTAAGTGTGTTTTGATGAAACTGGATGGCCACACACTCTGGCATGGCAGTGAGGAGTTGGAGGTAGAATGGCTGTCCCAGAGAAGGTTATTTGATAAGTAGAATCATGCAGTAGAATACTAGCAGCTAGTAACTGCCCTACACCATAACCTGGTGGCTCCTTACACCCCTGAATCCCTGCCCGTTGCTTATGCTGGACTCCTTGCTTCAGGCTCACTTTCTCTGCGTCCCTTCAGAGGTGGTTCTAGAACCACTGTACCAGTCTGCTCCTCCTGGTTCTAGTTGCTGTCCACATGACAGAGCAAACCGGATGTTGGTGTCAGTCAGTGTCAGACCCAGGGAATGTCTGTGGCTACCTCCAGACCACTTTCCTTACAAGTTGTGGGGGGAAAAAAATGCCAACCCAACCTCCTGTATATCTATCTGTCCACCCACCCACTTACCTAAATACATACCTAGATATGGAGGTACGTGGTTTTTTATTCTTAACTTCCCAATAGACAATGAGCAAGTCTACAGAGAGCCTGAGAGCTTGCTGATAAGAGTGCTTGCTGAGTATGCATGGTACTGCAAGACGCAATCAAACTTAGTGCCTTTTCACCAAGACCTCCTCACTCCCCTAGACCTCCAGTACCTGGCATTCACCATTCTACTTTCTACTTTAAATTGCATGTGTGAGTGAGGTCTTGTAGGACTTGTCTTTCTCTGACACAGCTCCATCCATGTTCCCTGACCCATAGGAACTTTGGTTGTTCCCACATTCCCCCACCCATTAGCACTTTGGTTGGTCTGAGACTGTCCTGAGAAAGCAGTGAGCACGAGGGCGAAGACATACATCTCTCTACAGAGCTTACTGTTTACAGGCCTTTTGACAAGTGGGAAGGAGAATGACATAGTTGGTCTCCTCTGAGTTTTTTGAAGCATCTCCACACTCTTTTACAATAGCTATACCGCCTTACCCTACCAACCAAGTTTCCTTTCCTTTACACCCTTCTTAAGCTTTGCTGTCTCTTAGAGTCTGACGATAGACTCCATAAGTGGCATGAAGAGTAGCTCCTTGTAGCTTTGATTTGTGATGTTGAATACTTTTTCATAGGTTCATTGGCCATCTGTATGTCTTTGTTATATTAAAAAAATACTTTTAATCACATTTCTTGTGTGTGTGTGTGTGTGTGTGTGTGTGTGTGTGTGTGTGTGCTTACATATGTATACCATGGCATGCATATGGAGGCAGAGGACAACTTTCCAGAGTTGGTTTTCTCGTTCTACTGTATGTATGGGTCCTGGACATTGAACTCAAGTCAGCAGTCTTGACTGATGGCACATTTATACACTGAGCCTCCTCGCTGGCCCCACATGTATGTGTACTTTGGAGAACTATTAACTGGTATGGTTATGCATGCACGTATCCTAACACTGGGAAAATTGAAGGATAGTGAGTTCAAGGCCAGCCTGGCTACATAATGAGGCCCTATCTCAAGAGAACAACACCAACCAACATAAAAAGGAAAACAGTCTGTTCAGGTATTTTCTATTTTAAACTCTATTAAATTGGTAGCTTATTGTTGCCATGAGTTGCGTTCCATATGAACTTTGTTTCCCTTTCTCTTTTTTGAAGCACAGCCTCACTATGTGGTCCTGTATATTCAGAAGCCTCCTGTACCATACTCCAGATTCTGGGATTGTAGGTGTGCACTATACTCAGCTTTGATTTTAGTTTCATGCCAAAGTCTTTTGTTTTCTTTTTTTGAGAAAGGGTATCCTGGAACCCACTATGTAGACCAGGCTGGCTTTGAACCTACAGAGATCTGCCTATTTTTGCTCCCAAGCACTAGGATAAAAGGCATGTACCACCATGCCCCCCTTGTGTTGAAGTCTTTAATTGATATTGAAATGAGTGTGTGTATTCTATAGCATTCAGTTTCATTCTTGGTTTGCAGTGTGCTGTTTTCCAACACCATTTTAATAAATGACACTGTCTGTTCCCCATTTTTGGTACCTTGTCAAGTATGACTTGATCATAGTAAGTGTGTGTGTGTGTGTGTGTGTGTACGAGCAGCTTAGTTTCTTGACCCTTGTAATGGCTAGCATTCATTGTCAACTTGACAGAATTTAGAATCACCTGATAGTTGTGCCTCTAAGCATGCCCATGGGAAGCTGTCTTGATTACATTAATTGATGTGGGATAACTTATCTTAATTGTGGGTGAGATTATTCCCTGGCTGGGCCCCTGGATGGTATAAGTGCAGAAAGGGAACTGAACAGGCTTGTATTCATCTCTCTGTTTCTGATTGTGGGTGTGATGTGACTAGCTGCCTTAAGCACTTGCCTTGGCTTCCCCTCTTTGATGGACTGACTGTACCTTGAACTGTGAGCTAAAATAAACCTTTCCTGCTATAGGTTGCTAATGATTATAGTATTTTACCATGGCAACAGGAAAAGAAACTAAGACAGCTCCCCGCTCTATTGTTCTGCTCCGTACATCCATTTTTATGCCAATATTATGATGTCTTAATTGTGAGTTTTATAATATAAAGTCAGATAGTTGATCTCAAAAAAATAATTTTGCCTATTTGTAACCTTTTATGATTGCTACATATGAATTTTCAGATTCACCCCCCCCATTTCTGTTGTAGAGATTGTGTAGAATATATAGATCACTGAGTAATATGAACATTTTAACTTTATTAATTTTTATACGGTTACTCTTCTGTTTCTCTCATCTGTGTTTAACTCCTTGGTTAAATTTATTTTTAGGTTTTTTTGGAAACTGCTCTTGCAAATAGGATTGTTTTCTTGATTTCTCTATACAGATAATTCATTGTCCACGTATAGAAAGACTATTGATTTTTCATGTGGTGATTTTGTATACTACAGCCCTGCAGTGATGTTTGTGATTTTTGTATACTACAGCCCTGCAGTGATGTTTGTTCATTCTAACAGTTTTGGCTATAGTCTGTGTGGAGTTTTCTCTACACACCCTTGTAAGACAGGACAGTACAACTTCTTTTTCTGATTCTTCTTCTTTTCTGACTCTTTTTTTTTCTTTTTTTCTTTCTTTCTTTCTAAAGTTTGAGAGAGGTTCTCATATGACCTAGGTTGACCTTGAACTCACTATGTAGCCAAGGATGACCTCCTGATCATCTTGCTTCTACCCTCCAAATGTTGAGAGTATAGATATGTGCTGCCATGCCTGGCTGATTCCTTAATTTCTTATTGCTTGTCTGTTTTAGGAAGGATTTTGATTATTATGTTGGCATTGTGGAGCATAGGTACTCTTGGCTTGTTGCTAGCCTCAGAGTGGTAACTGTTAACTATTGACTTCATGGCTTGTTATACATGGCCTTTATTATGTAGGTGGTTGATGTTCTTGGATAGCATATTTAATGAAGTTTTTCTCATGAATGTCACACTCCACCAAAGGCCTTCTCTGTATCTATTGAGATGAATGTAAGATTAGCCTTCATTTTGCTGAGGATCCATACTCATCCAGGGTATTGGCTTTTGGTTTCCTTCCAAGTTGGTATCTTTAAAACTGGCTCCTTGTGTACCCCACTCCCTTCACTTTCTCCCCCAAAGGCCTCTGTGAATCTGTATGCTACACCTTGGGACATTGCTTATGCCTGTCTCCTGCCAAGCTCATACACACACACACACACACACACACACACACACACACACACACACACGCATACGCATGCTCGCACGCACGCACGCGCGTGCGCTCTGGTTTCAGGCAATGCTGATGGTATCCCTCATCTCGAGCTATGCCTCCACTATAGTCCCATGCCACCATGTCTCACTCTGCAGCTTTGGCAGCCTTCAGTGCTGCTGTCCTATGATCTGCAGAGGTCATCTGCTGCCCAGACACTGCTGGGAGCTCTAATGTCCTTAGGGTAGATCCTAAGTCCAACCCTCCTTATGTACCTTCCTTCAGCCAGGGTCTCTGCTTCAGACTTTTGGAATTTCCAGGTATCTGCTGTGGCAGCCGTGCTGACACCTCTTCTGAAGGAGGCTCTTGAGGATGCTAACACCGTCCACACTTCTGGAATCATGTATTCTTCCCCAGACACTCTGTAGTGGCTAGGATAGGTTTGCTGGTTGTTGTCCTCCTGCCAGCCCGAATATCAGTGTTTGCTTTAATATCACGTAGGCAGGAGGAACCTAGCAAACATTTGGAATGTGGTTGAGCAAGGAAATGCACAACTGACATCCACCTGAAGTTCGTTGTTGCTAAATGGTGAAGGAAACAAGCAAATCAGAGGAAGCTACATCAACACAGCAGGTAGTGCTCCTTCCTAAGCTGTTTGCTGGGGTGATGACAGTCTTGACTATCACTGCAGGTGTCCTTACTGCCTGTGTCTCTGAGCTGTTTATGTAACCACTCCAGGGCAACCAAGATAGTCGTTAGATCTCTAGATTCTCTTGCATCGGGGTCCTTGGTCTAAGGGGGTGCCATAGGGACTTACAGAGTGACTGCCACGTAATTGTAAGTCCTGAAGAGTATTTGGAAAAGAAACAAGCCCTCCACCTTTAATAGGTTGGGAATGAAGCAGATGATGCCAGGATTTTTGTTTTTAATGAAATTTAAATACAATTCTATGGACATATGTGTCTGTTCAGCTTGCCAGATAATGAACCAGTGAAAAGACTGGCTTTGTCTGTTGGAAGGGCAGATAGAGGCTCAGGAAGTTGCCACTTAGGATTATTGTTCTTGTAATATCTTGGTCCTAAGAGTGTTGCCATTTTAAGGAATAGCAAACAGGCGGAGGGTCAAACCAGTTGGAGATAGCATGCACAGGTCTGGGGCAGCAGGTTAGAGGAGCTAATACCACAGCAGTCTGGCTTTCTCATGTGTGGGAGCCTGCCACAGCTCAGGAAACCACAGGTTCAGCTCTGTGTGTGGACCTTTGTGGTTTTACCTCTGTCTGCAACACTGAGGGCAAGATCCCTGGGCTGAGAAACTGGGGAAGGCGTCCATGTGTGCTAGGAAACCTCATAAAGGCCGAGAGCTATCAGGGAAGAAACCAGAGAATGCCAGAGACAAGGGTGCTATCTTAGTTAGGGCTACTGTTGTTGTGAAGAGACACCATGACTATGGCAATTCTGGTAAAGGAAAACATTTAATTGGGCCTAGCTTCCAAGTTTAGAGGTTTAGTTCATTATCATTATGGCCAGAAGCATGGTAGTACACAGGCAGATACGGTGCTGGAGAAAGAGCCTGGGGTTCTACATCTGGATCAGTAGTCAGCAGGAAGAGAGAGGGAGAGGGGGAGAAAGGGAGAGAGAGAGAGAGACAGAGAGACAGAGAGAGAGAGAGAGAGAGAGAGAGACAGAGAGACAGAGAGACAGAGAGACAGGGAGAGAGACAGAGAGACAGAGAGACAGAGAGACAGGGAGAGGAGAGAGAGAGAGAGAGAGAGAGAGAGAGAGAGAGAGAGAGAGAGAGAGAGAGAGGGAGAGAGAGAGAGAGAGAGAGAGAGAGAGAGAGAGAGAGGAGAGGAGAGGAGAGGAGAGGAGAGGAGAGGAGAGGAGAGGAGAGGAGAGGAGAGAGACTGGTACTGGTTTGAGCATTTGAAACCCCCGAGCACAACCCCACAGGCACACTTCCTCCATCAAAGACACACCTAATGCTGCTCCCTAAGCATTCAAATATGAGTGTATTGGCCATTCTTATACCAACCACCACAGATGCCATCTCAAAAGACTATAAAGGGTCTTCATTACACTGAGAAGAAAGAGGACATTGCTTCTCTTCCTCATTGTGTCTACTATCATTCTGCCTTCTACCGATCACTTCAGGTTCCTGTTTTTATGCAACATCACTATTCACTTACTTTGGTATATTACTAGTGAACAATTACCAATAGATTAACCCTGTTACCACTATTGCCTTAGTTCCTTTCCCTTTGACTCTGATAATTTACCTTGACAAAAGCAACTTAATGGAGAATGTTTTTGGCTCACAGTCTGTATAGCAGAAGTTTGAGGCAGTTGGTCACATTGCGTGCACAGTCAGGAATCACACAAGATGATAGATGGGATAATGGACAATGATGCTCAGCCATCTTTCTCCTTTTTATGCAGCCTAGGACACCAGCCCAGGCAACAATGCCACCCACATTTAGGGTGGGTCTTCTTACCTAATTAACATAACCTTCACAGGTGTGCTCCAAGGCTTGTTTCATATATGATGCTAAAGTCTGGCAAGTTGAAAATCAATATTAACCATCACAATTAGTAAGTAGTTTGTTTGCATTATGGATTAGGTTTAATTGGGGGTGGAAATATAAGTGTTTTGTGATAAGAGGTGTTTTAAAGTTTGAGCAATTGACTTGTAGATGTTTTGAATATTTATATCTCATAGTCTGATGACCTGAGTTTGATTCCCAGAACTCAGGGTGGAAGGAGAGTTCTGCCTGTTGAAAGTAGTCTTTTGGCCTCTGTCATATGTTCATTGTCACAAATGTGTATACACATACACACACACACACACACACACACACACACACACACACACACACACACACACGATTAATTGGTTAAATATAAGAAAAGAAATAAGCAGTTCAGTTTTTGAAAGAAAGAAAGTAAGCAAAACATACATACGGAAGTATGGTAATGGACTCCTTGAGGCTTAGCACATTTGCAAGCTTTGATATTCCTTTTGTTTTTCCGACTGCCTTATGTGGGATTAGAATTGCTTTCCTACAAATAGAATATAACAGTCTCCACCTCCTTTTGTATTTTTTTTTCTTTACCATGGTGCAGAAATGACACATACAATATAAATGGTCTTGCAACTTTTACATTTGGACTAGCCCTGTGAGGTGAATTTCCTCTCACAATGCAGCGACCACCACTTTTGGTCAGTTCCATGACCATGAGGGGACACACATGAAGTTCCTCTGTGTCAAAGGATTATGTCAGTGGAATGCCCGAGTGTCGCTGAGTCTGGAATAAGCATGTTCTGTTTCATTAGGCGCCCATCAGAGTGTTCCTACTGCTGGGTGCCAGTGCTGTCCCACCTAGCAGACAACTTGGGGGAGAGTGGTTGTGCGCGCCTGTGCTGTTTGGGTGTCTCTAACAGGACAAAGATGGGAGGTGTGGGTGAGATGATGCAGATGAACAATGACAGAATGATGGGGAGGAGATCAGAAGCAGACAAGGAGGCATGAGAAACGTGTCCATGCTGTATTCACTAGAAGGTACTGGACTGAGGAATGTTCTTTGGCAGGGTTTAGTCCTTCCTAGAGGTTTGGCAGTCCAAGATGGAGGAGCAGCATCTACACAATAGCTCTAGACAATCCAAATCAAGGGTTCTTATGCCTTGTCATAGCATAATGGGGGGCATCACATGGCAAGAGAGAAAGATGGAGGTATGCAAGAGGCTTACACTCTCAGTAATGAACTTACTTCCACAGTTAGGGCCATTTATTAGTTGCACAAATTAGTCCTTTTATGAGGGCCCAGCCCCCCCCCCCCACTGTGTAGTCAGTTCTCAAATGCTTTGACTCTTCCTCTGGCAGTTAAGTTGCAGTATGAGGTCTGAAGGTCTCTATATTGGCTACGTCTCCTGTCACTGTGACAGAAACCTGACAGAAGCAATTGAAGGGAGGGTTTGTTCTGGTCCACAGTTTCAAGGGATCTAAGTCTGTCACGGTAAGGAGCCATGATGGTAGGACTGACTGCTGTCTTGGCAGCCAACCTCATCACAGAGGTGGACAAGAAGCAGGTGTCATCTTCAAGGCCTGCGCTCCACAATGCATTTCTGCTTGTAAGACCACTGTCCCCAAAGCTCCACACCTTCCCGACTCACTGCCACCAGCAGGGAATCAAGCAGGAGAGTTCACAGTCAAACCCTAACAGGGACATTGTAACCATGGTGATCCAGGTAACTGATGTCTTTGATCATTTGCAGGGAGGTCTCTGCATGCCTAGCACCTGGAACGGTGCCCGTCCTCTGATACTCTGAGCAGCTCAACTCACCAACAGGATGTGCCAGCAGCTCAGCTCCCCCCATACCACCAAAGCTACTGGCTGAGTGTGTTTATGGAGACAAAGAATTGTGTTGCCTGGGAGTCCCTTTTTATAGCACAGCCCTACTGAGAGGAATGGGTGCTAGGGCAGGCCCTGAGAGTTCTCTGCCAGTTTTCTTCCCCTTACCTTTCTCTTAATGGGGTGTTGCTTGGATTCCTTCTTTCCAAGTTTTCCCCCCGTGGTTGGGCCCCATTCACTCTCTGAGTCAAAGGAGTAAATGTGGCCTTCTGATTGGCTGCCAGGAGCTTTATGCTTAATCACAGTGTCGATAAAGACAGGCTAGAGATCAGAGCCTCCCCTTTAACAAAGTGACCATAGATCCTTGTCTGCCAGACCAGGGCATGCCTGTGTCACGGGAGAGGTGAGCTGCCAAGAGTTATGGGTAGCTGGTTACTGCTGGCTGTATTCATTGCATACGGTCTGTGCCAAGAGTTGCAGAGGGCTCTGCAAAAAGACATGGTCCACCTGTCAGTTCCACTATGGAAGGCAGTTGAGTGTGACAACAGAAAGTATTTTGGCTGTAGCTTAGCTCTGATGAACCTAGCTGCCAGACTGCACAGGGCAGGGAAGGGCCCTTTCTTGAGTCTTTTACAGTTGTGAATACTCTGCTGTGACCTTCCCTGAACCGTGGAGGCACGGCTTCCTTTACTCTTGGATGGAAACCAAGTAGAAAGCTGATCTCTTGAACCCCAGACACAGAGACACATTTAATACAAAAAGCCAAAGCAGAAACTCTGAAATGTAAATGTGCTGGGGAAATACTGTAAAGGCACATGCTCCTGGCGACGGTCATTAGTGTGTCCGGTCCAACTCTGGCTGTACCACTGCGTTGTCTCTCTTGGGCGTTTCTGTGTCAGTGGCACCATCAGTCTGAATGTGTGAACCCCCTGGCACATAGCCTGAGAGTCTGGCCACTCTGCCTCCAACAAGCAGAGGCATTGCTTTTGCTCCAGTGACCTTCTAAGTGCCTACAAGATTAAGGCCACCCATCTGGAAAAGCTTTCATTGCTCTGAATGGTGAGTGCAGGAGGCAGAGGCACAGGCTCCACAGTGACATCTCTTTTGACATTTGTGCAGGCCTTAGGTGGCCTTGGCCGGTAGCTGCTTCAGTATTTTTCTGCTGTAAGGCAAGTAGGGGATGGGATGAGCTGTGGGTTATCTAGACAAGCTGCTCGACAACTTTAGGGGACAGTGTTTCAGATTTCTCTGAGCCCCTGTGAGGTGAAGGAAGAAGGGGACAGCCTGGACCTGTTCTGAGTTTTAGGGACAGCATCCTGAGGGGACAGCAGAGTTTATTACCTGCCCACTTCTGTATCTCACGTTACACCTGCCTGAACGCCCTTCTCCAGAGACAGCAGGGAGAATTTCTTTAGGTCTAAAACTGACTTTTAAGCCTGGTGATGGTGGCTTAAATCCCAGTACTAGGGAGTCAGAAGCAGGTGGATCTGTGAGTTTGGGACCAGTCTGGTCTACAGAATGAGTTCCAGGACAGCCAGGGCTACACAGTGAAACCTTGTCTCAAAAAAAACCCCAAATGAACACACAAAAAGCCAAAGATGAACACACACACACACACACACACACACACACACACACACACACACACACACACACCCCAAACTAAACCAAACCCTGACTTTTGAAATCCCCATTTTCCTCCCATTCTCACCATTAGCCCCATAGCCTAGATAAGGAATGCCTGGGACCATGACATGCCTGCATGAAATTGACATATTTTCCAAATACACAATTATTCTATCTTGCCCAGTTACCCACAGTGTCACTTCACTCTTTAAATATTTAAATACAGCGGTCACACATGGCTTTAGGAAACACTTGTCTCCTTACCTGGGAGAATGCTCCATCCCAGATCCCCTTACGTAGGGGGCCTCCTGCCCTTCCCTGGGCCACTTGTTCATAGTGAGGCTGCCAAGAAGGAAATGGTAAGAGTCTGGGGAGTAAACCACTTTGCCCCCTGAAATTAGGAACACAAATGCATACAACTATAAAAACATTGTAAATTGTGAGAAAGTGAAAAGGCAACTGTATTATATAAGTTCAGTGTAGATGGAATAATCTAAAATGCAATAAAGAATAAGCAGAATTTTTTTGAAGATCCCCCCCCACACACACACCATGTAGGCTCTTTTCTGTATGAAATACATTACTCATATGAAATACAACCAGTTCTCAAAATGTGGTGCTAAAACTTTGGCTTCTGGCCCCCTACTTTACCAGTACCCTGAAAAATGCTGAGATGACAGCAAGGTAAGAACTCCGCTGTGGGGGAGGCACATGGGTTTGTTTGCCCAGCAGGAGCAGAACATGACCATAGGCTTTTCCTTCTGTGGGTCCCAAACTGAAACGAATCAAAGTGTTTGTAGGGAAGGATCATACTTGATGCTGTAAGATCTTTAGAATTTTATTATTTATCTGAATACATTTTAGCTGCTCATTTCCACATTTTCCCACAGCTGTCACAATTTGATGACAAGAGTCTAGCAATTTGAGGCCTCAGACTGCACAGACTAGGTGTCTACACTATTTGGCAGGCAATGGAAAAGCTTGTGCTTGGCTTCCTGCATGTAAGGGTGCAGGCGGTATTAACCACTGCTCCTGCTTCCTTCGTTTTACATTTCACAGAGTATGCTCTGAAATGCAAGGAAATGGCTAGGCCCTCCCACGTACACATTTTTGCAAAGTCAACATACAGATCACTAAATTTTGATTAATAAACTGATCACTTGTTAAAATGAAATATTTATATTGATAATTGAAAAGTGGCCAAATAAGGCCTGGGTGTGGTGGCTCATGTCTGTGATCTCAGCACTTGGGAGGCAGAGGCATAAAGTTTGTTGTGAGTTTAAAGCCAGCCTGGACTACATAGTGAGTTTAAGGGCAGTGAGTGATATACTGTTAAACCTTGTCTTTAAAAGGAAAGTGACTGATTATTGTTATTAGCTTAGTACTCATCAGCATTAAAAAAATAATTTGTGGTCAGGTAGTGGTGGTGTACTTGGGAGGCAGAGGGAAGGCAGATCTCTTGAGTTTGAAGCTAGTCTGGTCTACAGAGTGAGTTCCAGGTCAGCCAGGGCTACAAAGAAAAACCCTGTCTCAAAGAAATCAGACACACACACACCCAAAAGTCATTTGTAGACAACTTGCTATTGCTTTTACAACATAAAACGGAACTGTTAATTATAGCATAATCAAAACATATTTGGGACTACCAAACAATATAACCTTCAGTTTTATGATTGAAAATAAATTTCAGTAGTTTCATATATTACTCACTGCTCTCAGACAGTTTTCTACCATCTATCTTAGTCTGTCTGTCTATGTACGTACCAACTTTGATGTATTTAGCCTAGGCTGGCCTCCAACTCAAGCTCTTCCTGCCTCAGTCTCATGTTAGGATTAGCCTGAGCCTCGCCTGATGCAGTCTTTCTTGTTCCCAGTAGCTTTAGTAGCCACCACTGGTAAGAAACAGTCTACAAGACACAGGACAGATCCCACAGGAGAATTATGTGACCTCAGATTGGCGTGTGTGATTTATGCAGAACAAATGGTGTTATCCTCATCTGTCAGTCATTCACCTGATGGATGCTGAGGACAGCAAATCCAGAAGCAGTTTTTACCTTCAAAGAACTTTTCATAGTCTTCAGAGGTTGCCCGGGAAACCAGAGAAGGCACTGAATGCTGGAGCAAGGTGCTGAATAGTAGAACCAACTACATACAAGATGCTGGGAATGAGAAAGGGCCTGTGCATCAGGGAGTTATGTTAATGAAGTTAAAGCAGGTGCCTCTAGACTTTTCAAACAGAGATGCCAACACAGGGAGGGTTATGTATATATAGTTGGGAAAGTGGCAGATGTGCTGCTGACCCCTAGGCTGGAGGAGAGAAGGGACAGTCACTTGGACCCAGGAACTGGGACCACCTGACAGGATCTGGGATACAATTGGGCATATCCAAAGCAAAGACAGATGCTACCCACAGAGGTCCTGAGCCTCCTACCTCCCCACTCTCAGGTCGCCTCCTAGATTTAGTTCCCACTGACCAGACCCCTCAGATGTCTTTAGTGATGGCTAGGAATTGTGATCCCCTGTAGGCAAAACAACACCCACAGGAGAGAATCTGAATGCAGAAGAGGACCAGCAGTGGGAGAGTCTGTGAACTAGAGATGTACACCAGAGGAGGAGAAAGAGCTTGCCTAGCTTGCACAAGGCCCTGGAATTTTTGTCCTTTTTGTTTTTTTAATAAGCTCCACAAAACCTAAACAAAAATGGAACCTGGCTGGAGTGAGGTCCAGAGTGTTAAGCATGGTGTTCAGTGACAACTCCATCTGCAGATCAGGAAGTACATTGGTAACAAAGTGAAGAGGGGAGGAGCAGGGGTGAGCTGGACTGTAAGATGGGAGGTAGCCAAGAACCAACTTGTCTAGGAGGAAGGCACCTCAGGCTATCGATAGTAGTGAGCTGCTCCACACTCCTGGAGCAAGGCAGGGATGTCTCTGAGACTTGGTGACCACGGAGACCAGGGGAGCAAGTAGTGAGATTGTCTCTAGGTTCTGGCCAGTGAGTGACAGTGCTGGACTAGAATCCATGCCCACCTGTTGTGTTTCACCCACTACTCTCCTTGCGGTCCCCGCCCCCATCTAACAACCAAGACTCCTGGTGGATGACTGAAACCTTAGTGCTTTCATTGGCATATTTGAGTTGCCAGCATCTCTCCTTTTGTGCTTTGGGGGTATTATTAAGTAAGACAAGGATTATTTGAACTCACCACTGCAGTGCCACAACAACCATTTTGATGGCAACTGAATGGCTAATGGAGGGGAGGTAGTGTGTATGGCATGGATAAGCCGGACAGAGGTGATTTGTGTCCTGGGCAGGACAGAGAAGGATGGCATGAAATGCAAAGAAGAAAACCTATGAATTGTCTATTTTTGGAATATTCCTTTGGGTCACATTTGTCTGAACATACCTGAAAACACAGAAATGGATGGGGGGGCGTGTTGCACGGTAGTGCTCAGTCTCACTGGTTTCCTAAGGGCATCCATCCGCTATGCTCACAGGCAGTATCTGTAACCCTGTAATGCTGGTCTGTACTTTTATTCTATTGACATTTCTGGTTTCAGTGCATTTTCTACCAGTCTCACATTTTCTGCAATTTACATTTAATCAGTGGGGTTATTGATTTTTTATCACTGATTTTCAAACTTACGTTCTAATTTAAGTTTGCTGTTGCAGCTGCTTTTAGAGAATTCTCATTACAAGTGGGGAGAAATATTCCATTGTAAAGTTCATTGACCCCAGAGTCCAGCTTGTGGGCAACTGGGTTTCGCAATATCCCCATCCCAAATTCTTTCTGGTAGTTCTCTTCATAAGTGTCTCTGGAAGTGCTCCCGTGATTGAGAAGGCTGGCCATAAAGCCAGTAATTGAATCACGGCCCTTGTTAGCTAATGGGGGTCACGGCAGCAGTTCTAAATAATGCAACTTGGTGTGCTATTCAGAGGTTCCCGGAAAGCTTTTGTTTTTTCCTGTGATTTTTCACTTTCCACTCTAAAGCAGTCAACAGCAAGGGCCTTGTTCGGCTCATGAACAAACAGTTAATCATTCCTGTTCTAAAACTAAGCCTGCTATTGCTGTCATTTCAGAAGACTCGTGGAAGTTGCCCTGGTTGTTGCAGGTGTGTTACGGAGTCTGAATCTAAATTTAAACGTTTTAAAGTAAATACCTGATTATCGTTGCGAACATGTAAGCATCTTCAATGTATGAAAATACCGGTAAACAGAGCCCGATGGCGCTATTAGGGGGGCTGAGGCAGGAGGATGTCTGTTCACAGACAAACTAACCCTAACCCTGTCTCAAAGTAAAAGGTAGTAATGCAAACAAATAACAACAAAACAGCATCAATGAAAGCAAAAGAGGGCTGGGATATAGTTCACTGGTGTAATGCTTGCCTAGCATGTGTGAGGCTCCCGATTTAATCACCAGTTGAAACAAAGACAATAAAACTACAACAGAATGTTGTGATGATCTGTCACCTGACTAAAGATGCCGTCAGGAAAACTGATTCGTATCAAGATGATCTTGAATAAGCTTAGTGTACCATCACACAGTTCTCACACCACAAAAGTACATAGATCTGTTCATATTACCAGAGTATGGCTAGGCCTTGGGCATGTGGTAAGGCTTCAGCAGCCCTGTAGAAGCACAGAATAAGGCATCTTGCTCACTTTAGGGGTACTAGAAGGGATTCCTAGAGAAAGTGACCCCTGCAGTTGGTCTTGGAGAATGGTTGGGTTTTATGTGCTGGCAGAGTATGTAGATGTCTGGCCCCATTTCCCATGATTCTCAGCACTTACTGCGATGGCCCGGAGCTCAGGTTGCTGAGATGGCTTAGTGGAGACTGTGTGACAGTAGTGGGTCTAGCATCTAAGCCTAGCCCCGGTCTTCCAAGGTGAATTTTCAAACTACCCAACATGCTTCTCTGATCCCTTGTTGTCCCCTTAACACGGGGTTTATCCTGGGCTAAAAGGGTCTTGTGGTGCCCTCTGCTGGTGTCACTAACTGGAGCCACACTATCAGGCAGGACTCCTCGTGTGGCCCGCACAAGCAAGACCATTATTACTACTGGGTCTGCAGTCAGTCCTTGCCTGTGAATGGACTTGGATACTTCACTATGTGCTTTATTTAGGGTTCTAAGGTATGGAAATAAGTACACTCCCATGTTGCTGAGGATGGAGGGGTGATCTCATGACCCTTGCCCCTTTTCAGACAGTATTTCACCTCCAGTCTCAGGGAGAGGTTTCAAGACTTGACATGCAACCCACAGCTCCTCCCCACCCCCAAGCGCTGCCATCTCCATTAGAATTCTGCACTGCAGGGGGCACAGTAAGCCATCAGTATTCCTATTAGGTCAATGGGGGCTGGGCTCCCTCATCCCTGGTGGCATGGGCCCTTACTCTGCTTTCCTCTGGCTCTCCCTGGCAACCCTTCCTCATTGGGCACCATACAGGGGCCAAAAGGAAAAAAAAGTGTGTGCAGGAGCAGGTAGGACATACTGCCCTTCACACAAGATCAACTTCAACTTGAAACGGTAAGATTCATAAAATCTAACCCCAGATTCTCTCTACCGTTTCCTATTCCTGCCTTGACTATTTCTAGGAGGTAATGACCTTGACTGGAATCTTAAAAACAGCTGGGATTTGATTTGTTGAGGTCAGGAGGTACTGGAATCGGAGTCAGATGCCCAGAGTGCAGATCCCAGCTGTGCCTCCGACTCCCGATGCATTAGTTTAATGCAAGCTTCGAGAGGACGGCAGCAGGACCACCAGACAGATGCCTCCCCTGCCTGTGTGGCCATGCAGTTGTCTGTCTGTACAGCAGAGTTTATTCTGATGGCCTCACTTGTAGGATGCTCGGTGATGCTGTGCCCACATCTACACTTGATCTCAGTGGAAGCACTGCCAGAACAGTGCCCTTTTGTAGTTTCATAATCTGGCACACAATTATTAATTCATTTATTGGGACTAGAATGGCCATGGCATTTAAGCCACCCAATGAAGACTGAGAAAGGCTGAGCCAGACGTGTCTGGTGGCAAACATTAAAGATGCAATGTTTTCCCTTTGGGAATGAAGTAGTGCTGTGGGCAGGCCTGGGCAAGGGCAGGGGGAATGGGCACAGGGGTGTCCAGGGGTTGGATGCAAGAGGGAAGAAGGTATTTTATTAAAATGCCTGTGTCGGAGTGTCTGATACTCCGTGAGTCTTCACATCACTTGGTGGACAGGTAGAGCTTTCTGGGTGTCTTCTGCACAGAACTCTTCCTCAAGCTTCCCTGGCTCGGTGTGTTGGGCCCTGAGTCTCTGTAACACTGTATGGCTCTCAGTTGGGATTCCCAGGTATGTTATAGTCTTCCAGAGACACTTGACCTCTGTCAGAATTCCCAGGAGGCCACTAACCCAGCTCCCTGCATTGTGGTTGCCTTGCAGGCTGGTGCTTCAGCAGGCATTCTTGGAAGTTGCTGTGGGGTCAGTGTTTGATAATAAAAGACAGTTCGCCCAGAGAACAAGGTCTCACCATTTCGGTGCCAGCATTCACTCAGGGCTACTATGTTGAATGTACAGCCTTAGCTGTCTTTTTCATTTCTCGTGTTGGGAATATATATATTTGCATTCCTTCCATTCTTTGATGAAAAGTAAATTTCAAAGTAATTCTTTAATTAATCAGCCTTGTCCTGGGGCGTTCCTTTTTCTTCCATTAGCAGTTGTTAGGTTGAACGATCAGCCTCTATACAGGCGCCTCCTTGGGGACAGTTGTTAAATGCCGGCTTTGTTTTGTGCTGCAGGCAGTGGCTGTGACTACGGATCCAGATGTACATAGCAGATGTGAAAGCCAGGCTGGCGTCCTTGGAGATGAAGGTCTGGAGCCGGGACCCCGGGTCGCGGGCTTGAATGGGGGTCTGAACCAGGCTCCCCACCCCAAGAACATGACAACAGCCCAGGATGGCCATGGGCAGGATGCCACAGCCACTTGTTCAGCCTCCAACCCGAAGGCCCCCAAAATGGTAACATCCTCAGTATGTCAAAATGGAAACTGCAAAAGCAGCCCCAGCAGCGACCCGGAAGCCGCGGAAAGCAGGCTCAGCCCTTCCAAGCTGGTGCGTCTTTTCTCCGGGAGTCGGAAGAGAATGAATGACCACTCGGAGAGGCCTCGCTCGGTGGTCCTCGTGGGGAATTCCTCCACGTGGAATGCCCTGGCCTCCTTCCGTAAAATGGGATCTTTTAAAAGACTGAAATCCTCTGTCCTTCAAGGAATTCAGAACCGGGAGGCAGCAGATGTTTCCAAGGAAGAACCAGCAGGAGACCCCGGAAGGACTGCTCCCAATGGCACCATCACTATCTTGGGAAAGGGCCTGAGCAGGTGCCCATCCTTGGGGCCTGCAGGGGATGGGACCGGGTCCGACTGTTCGGACCCTGAGGACACGGAGGATGCCTTCCAGAGGAGCACACACCGTTCACGCAGCATTCGCAGGGCCTATGGCTTAGGCCGCATCAGCCTACTGGACCTGGGGCGGCAGCCAGCACCGGAGCCCGCCCTGTGTGAGATCCATGTGAGCGACCCTGGGCCCAGTGGCGCTGTCCCTCTACCACGCAGAAGCAAGAGCATCGACAGCTTGAGCGTCCTGAAGAGCTCCTTCAAGCGTAAGTCTGCGTCCAACCTCACAGAACTGCCAGGTGACAGGCAGGTCCCCCCCAGGACCCTTAGCAGTTCATCCACTGACTCAGAGAAGCCCGGTGGCTCCCAGAGGAGGACCAGACGCTGGAGGAGCCCCATCCGCGCCAAGGACTTTGACCGAGTCTTAAGACTGGTGAGCAACGTCAAGGATGCGGCCTGGAAGAGGGAGGCCCCCAGGAGTACAGCACCAAGCTCCGGCCCAGGGGATGTGAACCCACCACTGGGGCCGCGCAGCAAGCTACACGATGACTACTCGCGCCGCACCAGCAGCAGCGTGGAGCCAGATTCCAGGCGCGGTGGCCCTTTGTCCACACCCTGTGTCCCTGCACTGTGTACTATTGCGCCCAGTGTAGCTCAAGAACCCCACCTGGATGTGGACACTGCAGTATTCCCCCTGGAAACCAAAAATGCTCAGCCCCTGGGAAATGATGAACCTCGTGCCCACAGTCCCTCACCAAGTCTCACAGACCCAGAAGGGTTGAGCCAAGCCTCCAATGAGGCAACTGCTGGCAGCCAGCTTCCCTTTGACCCTGTACAGCTTCCCACCCCTCTGAGGCCCACCACGCCCAAGCCCCAAAGCCCTCAGAGCCCAGGGAGTACTAAATGTCCCAGTAGTGCAAGTGTGCTGTCCCTCAGTTCAGCGGACAGTGAAGAAAGGACAGAGGATGCTGCCCACAGGCAGCTAGGACCCATGCCCCTGCAGGATACTGTGCGCACCACGGCTGGCGATGAGGGAGGAGAATGTAGTGACAGATATTTGCCCATGAATCTCGATGGGGCAGCCAGTCCGGAAGAGAGGAAGGAGGAGGTAAGGGTCCAGATGGAATCCCTCTGGTGGGTGACAGTGTCAGGAGGGAGGCTTGTCTACCAGTGCTCTGCCATTCACCCAGGGAATTGAAAGACTACTGGTTCTGTCTGCACTGAGTAGTTATATTGGATTCTAGCTGAGATGAATTGGTTTACCTAGTTCTGGGGTGCTTTCCAATGTGCCTCAATGGCAGGTGCATACTTGGCATGTACAGGGTCCCAGGTTTGGCTCCCAGCACCACACCTCCCCAAAAGGCAAACTTTATCTCACTTAAATTAAATTGCTAATGAAAATGTGGTAGTGTTTACCACACTACTCATTGAAAAGATTTTTTTATTGAGTATCTACTATGTGCTGCTAGGCTCTGGAGATAGGGAATTACTGTGGCCACTAGAATTGCTTAAAGTTTTCACATTATGAGACAATTTTATTACCCCATATCATCTGTGTATTTTAAATTGTTTCCATCTCCTTTTCAACAGAGTGCTTGTTGATGCACTTCTTTGTGTTAGAGAACATTACATGTCTTGAGTCTTTTATTTCCTAGGAATGAATTAGAAATGTGCAGCTCAGTACCTGTCAAACCCAGGATGATGCTTCTTCAGAGAGATTTTAATGATGGCCATTGTACTTATTTTTAGGGTAGAGCTCCAAACAGCTCGTGGATCGAATCAGCACATAGCTGTCAGACCTACAAGAGCAGTGTTCCTTTCTCATCCTGTCAAACATTCAGACAATTTTTCTTCATTGTATAAGTCTCGCTTTACAAGAATATTCAGTAATATCACCTTGCATAGACAAGCATGCCCGCATGTGTATAAATTATAAATTGTTCTCTGTATATTTTCCTAGACTGTGTTATAGCTCTGAATTGGTGCTTGGAATAGAAAATTACCCCTTGGGAAATGTTCCTTCTCACTAAGTCCTGGAGAGGGCTGGCAGATGAATGGTTGCATAGTTGGATTTGCAAGCAGAAGCCAGAGCAGCCTGTGGACTAGCTGTTACAAATTTACTGAGATGAGAGCTTGCTCCGTAGCCCAGGCTGGCCTCAAAGTCACAGTCCCAGGTGCTGGGATCCAGATTGATGGGTACCACACTTCCATGCCTGGCAAATAGCTATTTTTGAGCTTTGTTGTCCAAAGACATTTACATCATAGGGCCTTTGGGAAAGGACCTAGAAAGTAAAATTACTACAGAGTGCTTGGGGGAGACCTAAACCAGCTTTAAGGGTACCCTGTCAACAGAAGTGCAGCTACTTTACTCCCTAGGCCCAGGATTGAAGATGATTTGTTCATTTGCATACTTAAAAAGGAAGTGTGGATCCCTTACAGGACACAGGCAGCCCTGAGAAGGAGTTCCACCTCTGCTGACTGTGGGGCCAAAGATTTTATCCACTTCTGAGCATGCTTTTCAGTTTTGCATCTATACTACAAAAGGCCCAGGCCACTGATTGGGTGTGGTTGCACACCCAGCTAATCCCAGTGCCTGGGAGATAGAGGCAGGAGATCCGGCACCATTCTGTGATACAGCATGACTTCCTCAACGAAGAGTTTTGTTTTGTTGATGATTGAGATCAAAGATTGAGCAGCCCTGTTGGTTTGGCCCTCTGACAAGGGTTGCACATTGTGGGCTGGAACCCATGTTGATGACTGATTGGAGGCTGAAAGAGAAAGGGTTGGTAAGGTTACATAGTCCCCATCAAGGATGTTCTAAGTGACCGAGGACCTTCCACTAGGGTCTTCCAGTATTCACCCCAGGGAGTGAGCTTTAACTTTGAACCTTTGGAGGGCCTTGAACATCCAAATGAGCCTTTGTGAGACATCCTCTAGAGCAGACACTGCTACCCCCATATTTTGGAGGCCCATCATTCTAGTAAAGGGTTTTCACAAGTCCTGCAGTTGCTATTATGTTAAAGGTAGGATCCTAGGACTAAGATAGAGTGCTTCCTTCCCATTCTGAGTATGATCTCTCTGACAATATAAGCCCATTATGGTGTCTTGTGCTCTTATAATCTCATCCCTTGAGAGGTAGAGACAGGAGGATCAGAGGTTTAAGGTCATTCTCAGCTATGTGTAGCCTTGATTATGTGGAACCCTGTCTCAAAGCAAAACAGAACATAAAATAATTTTGGGGAAAATTTAACTGTCTTAATCAGATTTGCTATGAAAAAGAGCTGTGGGGTGTTTGTAAGTGGGCAGTGTGTGTGTGTGTGTGTGTGTGTGTGTGTGTGTGTGTGTGTGTGTGTGTGTGTGTGTGTTGTGTGTGTGTGTGGTGGGGGGGAGTGGTAATGCTGCTGTCATATGCAAAACGGTCTCATCCTGCCACCTGGTGGTCAGTCTTGGTAAAGAACAGAGCTGGATTGGACATGATCCTAAAAATTATTTCTTCTTTTAAAAAGTGGCATTCAGAAGTTGAGTGTGCTGGCACAGATCTGTAAGCCCAGCATGGGAGAGGAAGTGGCAGGAAGATTTCAGGTTCAAGGCCAACCTGAGATGCATAGTAAATTCTGTCTCAAAAAGACAGACAGACAGACAGACACACACACACACACACACACACACACACACACACACACACACACACACACACACACACACAAAAGCACACACACACACACACACAAAGCACACACGCGCAAGTTCAAAGCATTGGGCTGTCACTTTCTGGTAGAGTGTCACTTTTCTGGCAAGCCTAGCACTTGCCAGACCATGAGTTCCATCTATGAACTTTGGAGATAAAAGCCTTTGCAGTATTAATATAGAATATAGACGGGGCACTGTCTTTCTGCCTGTCATTGCCTGTGAGTAATGAGCACCAGCTCTGAGCCTGTCCCAGGGCTGTGGTGAATCTTTTGTAAATGCTTCTAATTTGGTGGGATTCTAGCTCAGAAGATGCCACTAGGTATCTTGGCAAACTGGGAAGCCTTGAACTTCTCTGGGTCTCCATTGTCCCTCAGACTATGAAGTGACTGGCTGCCTGATAGGATTGTGGGAGCCATGTACTTACTTACGTTAACCATTCACCTGGCATCTTAACAGTTTTGAAATCCTGAAGAAGATAGTGGGTCTCCTGGAACTGCAGTCATAGATGGATGTGAGCTGCCACGTGGGTGCTGGGAATCTAACTAGGGTCCTCCTGTTCTCTGCAAGAGCAACAAGTGCTCTTAACCACTGAGCCATCTTCCCAGCCGCTATTCCCCCAAATCGATACTGCAGTATACTTTTACAAGTTGAGAAATTCTTTGAATAATTAGATTGCTCTCGCATCCCTCCCTCCCTCCCTCCCTCCCTCCCTCCCCCCTCCCTCCCCCTCTCCCCCTCCCTCCTCCTCCCTCCCTCCCTCCCTCCCTCCCTCCCTCCCTTTTTTTTTTTTTTCTAGTATTTTATTTATTCCAGGCTGACCTTGAACTTACCATAAAACCTTGAACTTCTGGGGGCTGGAGAGTTGACTCAGCAGTAAAGAGCACTGCCTGTTCTTCCAAAGGTCCTGAGTTCAATTCCCAGCAACTACATGGTGTCTCACAACCCTCTGTAACAAGATCTGGTGCCCTCTTCTGGCCTGCAGATATACATGCAGGCAGATCACTGAATACATTTAATTGGGGCTGGCTTACAGTTGTAGAGGTAGAGAGGCACGTCAGCACGCAGGCAGCCGTGGTGCTGGAGGAGGAGCTGAGAACTCTACATCCAGATGGACAGGCAGCCAGAAGGAAGACTGAGACCCTGGCCAGACGAGCTTCTGAGACCTCCCCGATAGTGCCATTCCCTATGAGCCCATGGGGCCATTTTCATTCAGACCACCACAGACACAAAAAAGCACCGCAAAGTTAGAATTAATACGTGAGACAAAAGTAGCAGAAATGCGGAAGTTCTTGAAGTGGGGCCCTGGCATGTTGAAGGCCCAGCTACTGGGGAGTGCTGGACATTCTGGGAGAAGAGGTTGGATGTGTTCCCTGAACTCCAGCCCTGTCTCTAACCTGAGGGTGGCCAGTTCCTCCACACAGGCTGCTGTGAGGTCAGGCTGGGCTAACCAGTCCCTCCACACAAGCTGTCTAGCACACCTGGCTCACTGTGTCTGTCAGAGGCTTGCTTGCACCTGACGATGCCAGGCGATTGAACTGCCGTGTGTAGCTAACTTTCATGCAGGCGGATGGGTGGACAAATGGAAGCTAGGGTTGGTCAGTAGGTGCGGATACCATTAGAAAGGACCTGGCTTGGAGCTATGAGCGTGTACTTTACCCTGCAGGCACCGAGGAGCCGGGGAGAGCATGAGGCAGGGGCCTGTGGAGTCAGGCTTGACTGGACCAGCTCTGTAGAGGAGCTGCAGCCCTCCTCAGTCTAGTCCTGCACTGAGGAAGTCATGGACTGCAAAGTCATTTAGCATTTTCTATGTACAGGGGACAGAGGGTCAGTAACATTTTGTGCCACCCATTCAACAAGCCACAAACAAACCTGAAAGACTGGGAAGCAAAAGGAAGGACCTCTTGGGTTCTGCAGGTACCCTGCTGCTAAAATAAAGTGTCTCTCTCTCCCGCTGAGAGCAATAGAGTTATCCAGCAGGGAAACAGTAAATTCGGGACACTTTTCAGCTTGAATGAATGCCGCTAGGGTCTTCTGATGCTGCTGCGTCTGCACAGTTCAGCAGAGGTGCAGGAAAACCTGGCAAGTCCTGAGATGTTGCTTCTGGAAGATTTTGATGGTGCAGAAGTTATTTCACACAAACATTCCTACAACCAGGAAGATGATGTTACATCTACAGAAGTGACTGTAGCTGGGCATGCAGGAAGGTCTGGGTTCAGTCCCCAACTCCCATAAACCAGGCGTGGAGGTGATCTGTTGCTACATACTGAGTTTAAGACCAACCTGAACTACATAAGACAAAATAAAGAGAAGGAGGGGAGTGAGGGAGTGAGGGAGGGACAGACACTGGCTAGTGAGATGGCATAGCATATTTAAGCACTTCTCGACAAGCCTAACAGCCTGAGTTCTACCCACAGAGCCCTCATGGCGGAAGCAGAAAATCAGTTTCCACTAGTTGTCCTCTGATTCCCACACTTGAGCCACAGCACTCATGTGTATGTTCACATACCTACAAATAAACAGGTTTTTTTTTTAAAATCTATATTTAAAAAGAAAACACAGGGAGACATGTAGTGATCCCAGAGAACCCTCTCCAGATGGACTGAGCCACGTCATGGAGGTGTGATGGGAAGCTCACAGCCTGGTGGCTTTTATGGGATGGCAGCTGCTGTAACCATCCAGTCAAGGACTTTCTCCTCCCATAACTTCCCCTGGGCCTATTTAGAGTCTCTGGGTGCTCACAGCCCAGAAGGGACAACTGCTAATTGGATCTGTGTCACTGTGTCATTCTCTTCCAATGCCATAGCCACTGGGCCATCACGGCTGTTTGTTGTGGTTTTGTTTATTTGCTGGGTTTTGGTTTTTTTTTGTTTTTTGTTTTGTTTTGGTTTATTTTTGAGTTATAGTCTTACTGTAAAGCCTCTGCTGGCTAGAATTTGCTATGTACATCAGGTTGGCCTCAAACTCACAGAGCTCCACCTGTCTCTGTCTTCGGAGTGCTAGGATTAAAGGCGTGCGCCACCCGCCTTGCTGTGCTTTTTTGTGGTGGTTTTGGTCAGTTTTCCGACTCAGGGAGCTTTCATGTGATATATTGTCTTTCGAAACCCATGTTCTCCGATGGCATATTGTGCTCGATGTTTATATGTGTCATAGCAGGTTTCCTGATTTAGTTCTTTATTCCTTTTTAGCCAGACAGTAGGTAGACCACATCTCGTTTATCTATGTGTAGTCACTAGTGAGAAAGAGACCAGAGGATCTCTGTAAGTTCAGGGCCAGCTTGGGCTGTGTATCCAGACTCACAAATAAAACCAACCAGAGTATTCTATTCCAGTTTTGGAGAGATGCCAAACCAACAGGGATATAGAAGAGATGTGCTATGGGATGGCTGCTTCAAGGATGGACGCAGAGTCCCTCCATCTGCAGTGTCACGATGGTGACCCAGCAAGCCACTAATGTATTTCAGTCTAAGTTTGAAGGCCTGAGAACAGAGCTAGAATGTGAAAGCTGATGTCAGTCCTGGAGCTGATGAGCCAAACCCTAAGATGAGATGTGAGATTGGTAACCCGGCTCAGTGAGGATGAGTGCCCGTTACTGGGCCCTCTGTGGAACAGATGGAATCCGCCTACATCCCCTGGTGATGATGGATCTTTTTACCCCACCAGTTGACTCTGATGCTGACTAGAAACACCCTCATAGAAACACTCAGAAAGAATGCTTTACTGGCTTTCTGGGCACCTCTAGCCCCGTCAAAGGGACATACACTATTAGCCACCACATACTAATTGCAGATAGTTGTTCATCATCTGTCCTGTTTATCATGTCTTTGGAAGTGTTATTAAAGTTTCAAGATCCTTATTTCCCAGCTCTGAGCATTCTCAGGCCTCTGGGAATGCCAAGCCAGCGCGCGCTCCCACTGAGCTACACCCACAGCCGAGCTTTCTAGGGTTGATGTTTTGTCTCTTGAGGTGGCCTCTACACACCTTGTCCTCTTGCCTTGGCTAGCGGCTCTACCAGTGTGCTCTATCCCATCTACCTTGAATGTGGCTTCTCCTTTTAAGATTGTGTTTGCATTTATTTATTGTGGACCACAGCATGCATGTGGCGCTCAGAGGACAACTTAGGGGAGGAGTCTGTTCTCACCTTCCTCCATGTAGGTCCCAGGGCCCAACTCAGGCAGTCAAATGTGGCAGCAGGCGCCTTTGTGTTTACATTTGTTTTCTCCTCCTGAGAGCCTTTCAGCTGGGCCCCCTACCACCACTGCCCTGCTTATTTCTCCTTTTGGAGGAAGAAAAAAAATCTAAAATGAAAAGGGAACTGAACCCCAGTACTCAAGGCAGGAGGATTGCCATAAATTTCTGGACAGCCTGTTTGTATATGGACACTCTGCTCTTCAACCTCTGTCCCCAAAAGAAAAAGAAAACAAGAAAAGGGTTATTTGCAGACCCCCAAATTACACTTTCAGACCCTGTGAGGCAGCCCTTTATTTATATAATTGAGTCATTTTCTAACTCAGTCTTTTCAAAAGTTGTTTCCATCTGCTCTGAGGCATTCTTTGCTTGTTATCACACACAAAGACATTCTTTCTACAGTGGCAGGTTTCACAGAGTTCCGATGGACCCTTAGTGTCGGACTGACTGGGACTCCATGAACTTACAAACACTTCTAAACTGGAAATTATGGCACAGGCCAGAGGCTCATGGGAGGCCAACCTGAACTACACAGTGAATTCCTGGCTAGCCTGGGCTACATGTGAAATCCTGTCTAAAAAAAATAAATAAAAGCAACTTTCTAAGATTATTTCTAAAAGCTGAAATCTGAAGAAATGCCTGGCGGTAGTGGCACACACCTTTAATCCCAGCACTCAGGAGGCAGAGGCAGGTGTATCTCTGAGTTCGAGGCTAGCCTGATCTACAGACTAGTGCCAGGATAGGCTCCAAAGCTACACAGAGAAACCCTGTCTCAAAACAAATAGAACAAAAGGAAGGAAGGAAGGAAGGAAGGAAGGAAGGAAGGAAAGAAAGAAAGAAAAAAAGAAAGAAAGAAAGAAATGCCAGAGTGCCTGTGGTTGTGGCTGATTTCTAGACCAGTTTGTGGCTGGTGAAATGTTATCAGAGAGGATATGCCCTTTGAAAGCTCCAGGGGCAAGCCTGTGGTGAGCGCTTGTAGGCCTCAAACTTGTGAAGGCAGGAGGAACCTTTAAACTCACAAGTCATAAGCCAAGCGGGAGGCACAAGGGAAACCTCATTTCTTTAAAAAAAAAAAAAAAAAAAAAAAAAAGAAAGAAAAGAAAGAAAGAAAAGAAAGAAAGAAACAACAACAACAACAAAAAAAAGGATTGATTTGGTTATGTGTTCTGCCTGCTTGTATCTCTGCAGGCCAGGAGAGGGCAGCAAATCTCATCACAGATGGCTGTGAGTCACCTTGTGGTTTCTAGGAATTGAACTCAGGACCTCTGGAAGAACAGCCAGTGCTCTTAACCTCTGAGCCATCCCTCCAGCCCCTGTTTGGTTTCCTTTTATTGCTTGTTTAGTTATTTGAGACAGGGTTCTGATTTGAACTCAGGATCCTCCTGCTACCACACCTACCCTTTTGTGGGGAGGGGGAACAGTATTTTGCTGTTTCTCAGGCTGTCTTCAAGCTCCTGATACAAGCTCCTGATATTCTAGGTCTAGGGCACTGGACCATGCTTTAAAAAGTGTTTTTAATCATTGGATGGAGTTACTTTTTTCTCTCTCCAACCTACAGGACAGATAAAGGCCATTTACTCTGCCGCTGAGTCACGCCCCCACCCCAAGCGTGTCATACTAATGTTACAAGTAGCATGAATAAACTGTCTATTGTTTATGAAAGCCTGGGCTGGGGTATGGCTCAGAATTTGTGTGCTTTTTCTGGCACATGCCTGATCCTCAGTACTGAAAAAGAATACGAGATAATCACATGAATATGAACCATTGTTATAGTATTTTGAAAGTTTTCTCTCAATGAATGCCTTGTTTAATTTGGGGCTAGAAAAGGCCTAATAAGCCTTAACTGAAATCCTAACATAAGAAAAGTAAATTTCAGTACTCTTTTCTGGGGGAAAATTCTTGCCGCTGGCTAAGAAATGTGTGCTAGTGTATATGCTTTATTGCCAGGTTTCTCCCAAGCTTTGCTGTGATAAGATCAGAATGCAAATTCCTTCTGGCTAGGAGAGTGACAGGTGTGCCATCTGCATGTGTCTGCTGTGGTTGTAGACAGTGTCAGATGATTTATTTGGTAGAAGGAAATGAGGACATTCTGTAAACTGGTTGTCAAATATCTGATGGTCTGTTGCCCTGTGCTGTTGGAAGGGAGTGCTCCCTTCCTGTGGAATGGCACCCTTATGCCCAGGGAGAAATTTAAGGCTTGGGGAGAGAAGAAGCTACAAGAAGACTAGGAATTTGAGTGAGGGGTTGTCTAGGTAAAGGGGACAGAGACCTTAAACACAAAAGCATGTCATCTCTTTCTGGACATGTTAATATGTCTTTGTTAGTATGGTGTGTGTGGGGGGGGTTGTTTGAGAGAGGGTCCTGCTGTGTAGCCCATGTTGCCAGTGTCCTTTCCACCCTCCTGCCTATCTGCTGGGTCACAAGTCCTACTTATGCACTCTGAAAAATTGTATTTCATCTGGGATCTTAGGAGATATCACTTAAAATCATAGAACATATATGTAAAACTCATACCTGTGCATGCCAATGCCATGTTGCTCAGTCTGGCTTCAAACTCCTTGTTGATTGTGACACGTAAATTTTCAATTAGGGAATAAAGTTCACAGATTGAGCATCCCTAATCCAGATGTTTGAAAGCCAGAACATTCCACATTCCACATTCCAGCACTTGTTGAGCACTGACATGGCCATACAAGTGAAACTGTTTTGTGTACAAAATAGTTAAAAATAGCCCATGAATTACTGTTGGCCTGACTATAACGAGGCATATGTGAAACAGTGGGGGATTTTGCTTTGGACCCTGTTTACTGTGGGTTTGTATTGCTTTGATAAAGTCTGTGACCAAAAGCAACTTGGGGAGGAGAGGGTTTATCTCTCCTCCCAGCATACAGTCTATCATGAAGGGGAAATCAGGTCAGAACTCAAGGCAGGAACCAGGAGGCAGGGACCGAAGGAGAGTCTGTGATGGAACACTGCTTACTGGCTTCCTCCCCATGGCTTGCTCAGGATGCTTCCTTATACACCCCAGGACTGTCTGTTCAGTGGTGGCACTGCCACCAGTGTGCTGGGTCCTCCCATGTGAGTCATTAAACAATTAAATGGCCTACAGACTTGTCTACAGCTGATCTGATGGAGGCGTTTTTCTCAGCTGAGGTCCCTCTTCCCCAAAAAACTCTGGCTTGTGTCAAGTTCTCTCTCTCTCTCTCTCTCTCTCTCTCTCTCTCTCTCTCTCTCTCTCTCTCTCTCTCTATCTACACACACACACACACACACACACACACACACACACACACACACACACACACACACACACACACACACACAAATCTAACCAGGACAAACCCATCCCTGAGATCTCTCTTTATTTGCATGAAAATACTCTAGAATCCAAAAATGTGTGGGAGCTGATGCAAGCCTTTAATCCCAGCACCTGGGAGGCAGAGGCAGTTGGATCTCTGTGAGTTCCAAGACGACCAGAGCTGTTACACTGAGAACCCCTGTCTTGAAAAACAAAAAACAAAACAAGACAAAAATAATCTTGTATAAACTGAGGGCTTGGTTGCTCCAAGGTATGGTTGAGGGGGAAGGTTTTTATTGTAGATTTGAGGGAGAGAACAGCCCGGGACATCTGGAAGAGTGCAGAGCAGAGAGAGAAAGTAGGAGATTGAACATGGCCAGTAGTCTGAACCAGGCCATGAGAGGAGAGGAAGAGACCAGCGAGAAAGAAGGGGTCAAGGGAGGAAGACAAAAGGGAGACCCATGGCCAAACGGCAGGGTTGTAAGGGAATGAGAAAAGGGGAGGGAGGCAGGTGAGGAGGCCATGGGGACTTACTATACCGAGTGAGCCTGGGGGTCTGCATGCACTTTTGTATGCTCATAGAGACCACACACAGCCTCTTGTCCCCAGTTCCTTTGAGACCTGACAGATCTGGAATGCTCTGATCCTAGTGTGTAGGACTCAAGTCATACTTTTAAATAAGGATTTGGGTTTTAGTAAGGAGTAGGTTACTCCTCTGACTTCATTTTGCTGAAGTGGTGCATTGGACAGATGCCATCAGCTCCTTGGCTTTTTGAGGTAGATTCTCCTTAGTCCTTTCCTCCAGGGTGGCCAGGAAGGTTAACTATGGAAGCTGTGTTCCGGCACTCAGGCAGGGGAACTGCCCTCTACATCACTGTAGGGTGTGGTGAAGCAACCTGTGGGTCCTGACCCCCTTGGGGTCCCATATCAGATAGCCTGCTCATCAGATATCTACATTAGGATCCATAACAGTATGGAAATTGTGGTTATGAAGTAGCAACAAAAGTAATTTTATGGTTGGGGTGTCACCACAACATGAGGGACTGTGTTAAAGGACACAGCATTAGGAAAGTCGAGAAGCATTGCCGTAGAGGGTCTTCCCTTTCTCTTCTATGGAAGAGCTGAAGTCCTAACTTTGTCCAGGCCTGTGGTTCTCCAGGAACATCCTGGGAAGTAAGATTGATGCCGTGTGCATTTTCAGAAACCTGTATCTCTTCCAGAGGTGTGTGTGTGGTGTGTGTGGTGTGTGTGTGTGTGTGTGTGTTTATCTTCACAAAGTATCTTTTACTTTATTTCAATACCTGCTGTATTTTCTTCTGAATTCCACTGCTGGCTTAGTTAGCTAGACTTGCCTAACAGGGGATATGCAGCAGATGGCTGAAACAACAGTTACCACCTCACACGCCTGGAAACCACAAGTTCAGAGTCAAAGTGTGGCAGTGACAATCTCTGGCTTGTAAATGTGTAGTTCCTTGGCTGGGGAATAGAGCTCAGTTGGTAGAATTCCTGTCTACCATGCTTTAATCCCAAGAGTTGGGGAGTGGAGGCAGAAATACCAGAAGGTCAAGGTCATCCTCAGCTACAAGATTGAAGCTAACTAGGGCTACATACAACCCTGCTTCCAGGTAGATAAATCACCTGAGGGTCTATGGAGTCTTCAAGAGCTTGCTTCCTTTGTGCTTGTATCCATATTTTCCTCCGTGTAGAAAGTCAACAGCCATTGGTTTAGAACCCATCTAATCTGGGGTGAGCCCATTCTAATGTGATGGCTTCTATAAAGCACACCGACAGATACATAGCGTGGGTAGGGTTCCATCTGTCTTGGGGCACTGGTCAGCTAACCCTGTGTGTCTCTTTTGATTAGATGCTGTCATGTCAGGTTCTTTTAAGCAGGTTTCTTTTTAATCTCCAATTAATAATTTCCTATCACCAAAATGTTTCAAGAAGCAGTTTGTATTTGTTTGTATAGTCTTTCATTTCTGTAGCTGAGAAAAGTAAGCCCTATATAGGAAAAAAATACCGTTCATTGACTAGGAAAGCCACTTGAGGAGAGTTCAGAAAAGCCAGAGTTAAAGAGGGCAGTCACCAGAGTGCAAGGTCTGTTTACCAAGGTTTATGACTTGGGTGTGACTTGGCTATTCAAGCTTCGGAGCCTTGGAGAGGTGAGTTGAGCCTGCTAGATTGGGCCAGGTAAAGCTCTGCATGGCCATGTAGGGCCCTGAACATAGCTTTTTAAAGACCCGGGCAACTCTGGGAAACATGGATGTGGTCAACTGCCTGTTCCTCCAGTGTGTGTGCGCGCAGCCCCTGTCCATGGCTAAATCTCAGGTAGGTTCCCAGCCTAAAGAGAAGGATGCTTTCTGGAGTGTGTGTTTACAGTTCTAGGAATGAGCCCACTAGTCTACCCTCTTCTAAGTGAACCCAGACAGTATTCCGGAAGCACCAAAATTCTGCTTAGAATAAAAGGATTTCATTTAGAATCAGTGCAGCTGGGTGCAGACTCCTTGCCTGGCATGCCTGGCGTGTGTAAGGGTTAGGGTTCATCTATATGTAGACAAATCCAAGTTGCCTTTGGAAGAGATCTGTTTCCTTTTGATTGGGGAACGGCATTTGATGGTGAGCTCACAGGGGGCTTCTCAGCTGCTTCTCCTGAAATGAATGTTTCAACTTGATATGGTACTTTGTAACTAGATTTCGGGATTCCTAGAGCATTTTTGGTGCCTTCAGAGGGTGTCTTTTCTTGTACCTTCCCTGGAACTGTGTAACACTGAAGTTCTTACAGTTGGATTTCTGTATCCAGACAGTCGCTGCACAGAAATGTGGCAGGAATACCTGCTAGGCTGCCTCAGCTGAGCCTGCCTTGCCCAGCCCCAGTCACTTCCTGGTGTATTACTTTATTTTTGGCATCTGTGAGGTATCAAGTTGCTTGTTGCATAATCAGGTAAAAAAGCTTCTAGCCATTAATGACAACAACAAAAACCGAAAATTATAAAATGAATTAACTATAATTCTTTTGTGAGCAGTTAGACTACCCCATGCTTCTAATTTAGTTCTGTGCACCCATTTGTCTAGAAAGTTGAGTGGCCCTTCTTAAGTGACATCATATACATTTACTCTCCTGTGTATCTTAGTGATTTGTTTGAGTCCCCCATTATAACCCAATTTTCATACAGAATTCAGGAAATGGTGTTTACTTTACGATTTCTCTCCTTTTCCCATAGTGATGTTAGGGAGGGGAAAAACAGACATCTCCTGGGTATGTGTATAAATAATGTTCACCTCTGGGTGGTGAGAATTTGAGGTTTCTGTACCATTCAGGTAGGGAAGAAAGTTGAGTGGGAATGGATGTCTTTTAGGAGAAATAGGTCTGTAGAAAGGTAAATGAGGAAAACAAGGGTTGTGGTCCTACTCTACAGTAGTGCAAGAAAATAGTGTGAGAAGGAGCCTAGGACCATTGAATTCTTTGGGGAGACTGTCAGAGGCAGGTAGCTTTACAAGTGGGTGTGGGAGAGGTAACTTTACTCAAATGTCTTGGGCTACAGAATTTATAGAGTATAATCTGCCCCTTAACAGGTGCCTTGAAGTTACAGGACAGCGGCATAGACAGAGATTGTGAATAGAAATTCAGAGGACACCTGAGTGGCTGTGTGGCCCTGGGCAAACCACTACACTCCTCTTTCTCTTCTAGTGTTTCTCATTTGAAGAATGAAGAGGATGATGTAGAGTGTCTATGTATTCCAGCTTCTGCTTTAGCACAGGTTTTTATGGCTGATGATCTGCACTTATTTATGGGGCCCAGTATTTTAATTTGATACATATATCTTTTATCCTTTTTTTGGGGGGGGGAATCTCACTATGTTATCCTGGCTAGCCTTGAACTCTGTTATAATCTTAGTGAACAGGTAAACATATCAACCTGAAAATTAAGCAAGCCTTCATTTTAGGGCTCTTGTCACTGGCACAAGGTTTCTCTTCCAGAGCCTCTACCATTTGAACTTCTTGTGGCCCAGACTGTCTCTCGGACAGGGCAGGGCCAGGCACATTGCTGTGTCATCCCTTGGCCACCTGCCTCTGCAGTGCCCACTGCCTGTTCAGCTGCCCTACCTGCCTTGCTGTGGAGGCATCTCTGCCTAATCTGCATATCTCAGGATCCTTCCCCAAACCGTGGCTCTTTAGCCTGTTGGTTTGTGTTTTTAAAAGGTGAATAGGGACAAGCCAGATGGGTAGCACTGCCCTGTAATCTCAGCACTTTGGGAGTCTGGGTCAGGAAGATTGCCTCACACACACACACACACACACACACACACACACACACACACACACCGTGTGTGTGTGTGTGTGTGTGTGTGTGTGTGTCCTTGAATTTTTTTTCCTTCTTATGGGGCCTGCCACCCAGCTCCCAGATAAATGGATTGAGATTTATTCTTAGTTATGAATGCCTGGCCTTAGCCTGGCTTGCTTCTAGCCAGCTTTTCTAGCTTAAATTAATCCATTTCTCTCCTACATTTTGCCTCTGGTCTTTTTACCTTTCTTTATTCTATATGTTTTTCTTCCCTTCTTACTCCATGGCTGCTGACCCCTGGCGTCCTCCTAGCCTTATCCTTTTTTCTCTTCTTCCACCCTTCTCGTTCTTTTTTCCAGCCCATGTCTCTCCTTTTTATTCTCCCTGCCTGCCAGCCCCACCTATCCCTCTCTCCTGACTATCTGTTGGCTATTCAGCTCTTTATTAGACCAATCAGATGCTTGAGACAGGCAAAGTAACACAGCTTTACAGAGTTAGACAAATGCCACATAAAAGAATGCAGCATATCTTTGCATCATTAGACAAATGTTCCACAGCATAAATGAATGTAACAAATGCTGAGAGAGAGAGAAACAGAGACTGAGAGTGTGTGTGTGTGTGTGTGTGTGTGAGAGAGAGAGAGAGAGAGAGAGAGAGAGAGAGAGAGAGAGAGAGAGAGAGAGAGAGAGAGAGAGAGACTTGAGTACTTGAAGACATTTATTCAGGCTTGGCCCACAGCAGTTGCTGTGTCTACTGCTGACAACTACTGCCAATCTCTAGACCAGCCCCACTGCTTCCTGCATCCAGACTTTGGTGATCTGCCAAGTGGACTGGTACCTGTTACCAGGCTGGACAAGCCTTGGGGATGGCTACTCTGTGACAATTGACTCTACCTGATAAGGCCTCTCGGTTGCATTTCAGTTGCTTGCTTGAGGTTACTCTGCCAGCCCATGGCCCTGACAAGGATGGATACAAAATTCTGCCAGATTCTAAACCATGCATACTTCCCTGATTGCTTTTGAAAAAGTATATAAAGCTGAGTGGGCCTGGTGGTGTATAACTTCTTACTCAGGAATGGCAGTTAATAGGCTAGCCTGGGATACATGGCAAAACCCTGCCCTCCTCTGTATCCTTCCCCCCAAAATAGAAAACTTATTTGAAGAATTAGAAGTGGTTGGCAGCTAATGTGAAGGTGGCACTTGGTGGAGTGTTTACTCAGCATATTCAAGGCCCTAGGTTTGATCCCAGGACTGCTAGCAAAAAAAAAAAACTGTTGCCTTTTAGAGTCCTGGAATCTTGTTCTTGTCATTTTGAAACAGTCTTCTTTAGGTAGCCCAGACTGGCTTGAATCTCCATTGTGCTCTTCCCTCTGTCTCCCAAGCACTGAGATTACCGCATGGACCTCCATGCTCAGCTGAGGGTCATCGAGAATGGGATTATGAGAGCTATCCTGTCTGAGAGTCAAGGTTAGCCTTCACTTGTCCAGGCCCACACAGCTTGTTGGCAGTCTGGCAGTGTTAGGAACGCTGTCTAGTTCAGTCTACTCCCATCAGCCTGTGACTCTGGGATGGTATGGTCAAGTGTTGAGCCCTCAGGGCCCTAGATGTAATCTCTAGCACCTTCTATTTGTCAGTAGCACCCACACCGAAAGAAGAGGCTCCAGGGCAGCTGTGGTCTTGTTACACACTTACTTATTATACTCTCAATGTCTGGCTGCTGTGGCTAACCTCCTGCTGTTAAGCACATTTGGGAAATACCCACCTTGGTTGTATGTTCGTTTTATTATTGTAAACCTGCTGGCATCCTAAATGTCTCGCTGTAGCTTGTCTCTGTTCTCCAAATATCTCTTAAGCCATAGTGTTAATTGAACCTGGAATGAAGTCCGCCTCATTGAATCCACAGGTGGTTGTGTTCTCACTGCCTGGCACAGTCACTTGAGGTAAAGAGAGTCTGTGGCTCTACAGAGTGGGCGGGAGGCAGCAGGAGGCATCGCTCACACCTGCCTGGATCTCTGAGCTCACACAGCCTGTTCGTTTGCAAAGGTCGTGAATGAGGATGACTGGCAGCAGGGCTCAGCCCAGGAGGAGGAGCAGACCAAGGTGCCCCGCATCTCCAGAAGGAGCTGGGGCTCAGGAAGGCGCACCCGGCCACGGCCTCTGTCTGACTATGGTCAGCTGGCCAGCAGAAGCTTGTCCATTCCTGAAGATGCCATTGCTTCAGACCCTCCAGATGACGACCACGTGGACAGGATGCACCCGTCAAGAGTAACCACTACCAGCCAGCATCCACGTGCCCCCTCGGGCTGTTCCAGGGGAGGCCGGAGAAGACGACCTATATCTGTGATTGGAGGGGTCAGCTTCTATGGCAACACCCAGGCAGAGGATGTGGAGAACCTCTTGGTCCAAGTAAGAGCTGGTGTTTCCAACCATGGCCAGCAGAGACTCTTGTCTCCTTGCCTCTGTCCTTCCTGCAGACTAAACTGGACGCTGCTTTCCCTTCTCGGGGAGGGTATACCTCCTCATCCCCTTTTCCTCCTGACTTTGAAACCTGCTTGGATGCACACTAACAGTCCATTCTCTCATCGTCTGCTTTCCAGTCTTCTTTCCTGGTGCCTCAGCTAACTGCACAGACTTGTCACTTGTCTGAAAAGCCTGAAACCTGAGCCGGAGTGGGGGAAGGGGGCACACTGTACCCTGCCTGACTTTATCTAGTGCGCTTCCTGAGGGAGTGACTGTTGAAAGACAAAATGGATTGTTGTTAGAATGCAAACATAGGAACAAAATAAAGATGCCATAGAAGGGGATGGGGGTGGATGTAGCTCAGTGATGGAGATTTGATCTCATGCATGGAGCCCTGTGTTCTTCCACCCACCTCCCAAAACAAAGTAGACGACCGTGCTTGGAGGAGAATTTCTTTATCTTCTAAAATATTACATCTCTCTTCTCCTCCCCAGTGATTCATCACACCTTCACCCACCACTGCTGGAATGGACCCAGGCTTGGAACATACCAGGCAAGCTCCCTAGTGAAGCAACACCACCATTCCTTATTCTACTTTTGAATTGCAGTTTTGCTGCAAGTTTGATCCTAAACACTACTGGTCCTCAGCACATTCAGCAAATATTTCTTAAGTGTATTGTGTATGAGTACTTTAGGGATATAGAACATTCAAGTAAAGGCCCTTGGGGAGAAACTCACACTTTTTTGCATATTTGGCCCAACTAATACCACAACAATGCTCAAATAGTCACAGAATGGGAATGGTTTATATAATGATTCGTGTGCTCAGTCTCATTTTGAAAACCTGCTAGGTACTTTCTTAAATTTCTTGTAAAAATTCTCTGAGAAAGAAATCCGATAGCAGGCTTGCATTATGTGTTAAAGCTCGTCCTGCCAAGAGCAGCACCAAATACTCACTTGAACCAAACACTCAGAAACTCTGGCTTAATCCAGTTGAGTTGAGTTCTTCAAATAAGATCAAAAGCCCAGCATGGTGGCACACAACTGTGACCCCTCAGGACATTCATCTGTGTAGAGTTGGAGGTCAGTGTGGACTATGAGACCCTGCCTCAAAAACAAATTGAAAAAACACAAGCAAAGCAAAGTTGAAGAATACTACAAGGTCTCTAAGACCCTTTTGTTTTAGGGTGCTCCACTTGTTAGGAAATATTTCTAAGCTAAAGCAATTTGTAATCTATTTGAATGCAAGACTTAGTTGAGGGATGGTCTGAGGTACTTAGAATGGACTTTTATTTCTGAACACGAAGATAGTATTGTGTGCAAACATGGTGGCTAATGCAATTCTAGAATTTAAGAGACTGAGGCAGAGGAATTGTGGGATTGAGGCCAGCCTGGTCTACAGAGCAAGACCCTGATGTACAAACTAGCAAAGAGGAGAGACAGCTCAGTGGTTAATAGTTTCCTTCCCCCCCCCCCGAGAACAGGGCAGCTCATATGTGCCTATAACTCCAGCATCAGGGAGTTATAACTTCATGCCCCTATAGGCATCAACTTATAGGTGGCATGCACATACAGACACCTGTATTGTGTAAAATAAAAACCTTTTATAAAATGATTTATTTTTACTTTAGGTGCACTGGTGTTTTGCCTGCATGTATGTCTGTGTGAGAGTGCCCCATTCCCTGGAACTAAAATTACAGTTGTGAGCTGCCGTGAATTGAACCTCGGTCCTCTTCAAGAGCAGCCAGTGCTTTTAACCACTGAGCCATCGCCCCAGCCCCCAAACAAAATCTTTTTTCTAAGCAACACTGGAGATCTGTGACCATGTCTGTGTGCTGTGGCCTGGCCCCTGCTTCCTCAGCTCCTGCTCTGGGCAGCTTACCTTCCTAACTAGCTCACAGCTCTGCTACTGTCTGGATCTTCCTCTCCCACAGATGCCTTTCTTTCTCTGTTCCTCACCGGTGCGTGGCTCAAAGCGGGATGAAATGTGACTGAGCTAACACTGAGGCTGCTGTTGAAACTTTCAAGCAGCCTGTTGCCACCAAGCTTGGTGCAGCATGCAGCTGCTTGCTGGCTGGGTTTGAAGAAGCCACTCCACATCTGCCAGTGGCTTCAGGGTGAGAACGCAGAGATGTTTTGTGGCTCACAGGAGCTGAGACTTCCTGGCACCCTCTCACAGCTTTTCACTTCCTTTCACAGCCAGCAGCCAGGCCTCCGGTGCCTGCACACCAGGTTCCACCCTACAAGGCTGTATCCGCCCGCCTCCGGCCCTTCACCTTTTCCCAGAGCACTCCCATCGGGCTGGACCGCGTGGGGCGCCGACGGCAGATGAAAGCATCCAATGGTGAGTCTTGGGGCTTCCTCTGTGCCCTGGGACCTTTTGTCCGTTGCCAGGGTTACCCCGAATTTTTGACCCCTGCTCCTGTTCTTAATGTCGACACACCTAAGTTGCTGCAGAGCCATCCCAGTATCGAAACCCAAGGTTCTAATGTGGAGGGTGTTTTTTGGTTGGTTGGTTGAGGCTGTAGGAACACCATGCCAGTCTTCTAGCTTCTGCCAGCCTCACGGCTCCTTGCTGGCCTGTGCAGCTTCTCTCCACTTGCCCACTCGTGGCATTCTCTCGGCTGCAAATGGAGGTGCCCACATTTCCCCCTTCTGAGGACACCAATCTCACTAAGGTGCCCCCCCTCCGTGCCCCCGGTACCCTCATCTTAACTTCCCACCTATGAAGACTTCCATCTAGATCACCATTAGGGATCTGGGGTGAGGATGTCATCGTCATTTTGGGGTTCAGTTCAACCAAAAGTGCTTCAGTGGCTATGTCAATGGCTAGCATGCCTGCATGTGCTTGGATACCAGAAAAGCTTGGAAGACGTTGCCAGGCTGTTAGGAATGGAGAGGGTTTCTCCTCAGCCCCTGCATACAGCTGAGCATCTTGTTTGATGATTTGTGTGATTTTTTTTTTTTTTAAATATAAAAAAAGAAAACCAGAAACAAAAACCTCAGGGGTCTTTGGTTGAAAAAACATCAAAACGGACTGACTTGGTTAAGAAAAGCGGGTGCAAGCTAATATGTCATCCATTTGGTGGAGTACCTGCCCAGCATTCACAGAGCCCTGAACTCAGTCCCTCGTACTACCTACATAAAACAGTGTGTGATGACACATGCCTGTCATCTCTGCACTTGGAAGATGGAAAGGGAATCACAAGTTCAAGGCTCCCCTCAGCTACGTAGTGAGTTTGAGGCTAACTTGGACTACCTGAGACCCTAACTTAAAAGGGGGTAGAGAAGACAGAGGAATGGATTAGGAAGATGTTGGCTGCTCCCAGAATGGCTGGGGAACTAGGTAGGGCATGTTTGATGTCAGGGTTGCTCCCAGCAGTCACAGAACACCAAGAAGCAGTGTCACTGGGCATGGTGCCACCAGGGGAAGGGGGAAGGCCAGCCTGCCCTGTCCTCCTGGTATTCTTCCAAGAGTCAGGCTCCCAGGATGGAGACTCTAGCTGTTTGAGCTCATTGGCCTGTTCACCATGTGGGTGATGGGATGGGGACAAGGACTGGCAGTCCAGTCCCCCTCCCCTCTGCACTTATGCAGGTATTTGGTTGCTTGCCGTGCTTGCCGTCGGTGTGAATACAGGAGAAATGTAGGCCCTGCTCCCAGAACAGCGCCCAGGTGGTGTCAGGAACAGATTGCTCCCGACAAAGTCCTCCCTTGGCATGGGTCCACTCATACTCCCTTTCTCCCTCTGCAGTGAGCATTTGCTATGTGTGAGAGGAGGGAGGGTAGTGAACAGGACAGAGTCTCTCCATCCCTTAAAGCCCTGGGAGAGAAAATGAGGCGGCAGGGAAGTGTTTAACAGGACAGGGACACTCTGCAGGAGAAGTCAGCAAGGTGGGGCGTGCTCATGCTCAAACCACCTCACCTCACAATGCTGTACACTATGGAAATGCCCCTCCTTCCCTGAAGATAACCCACAGGCTGATCACTGCATCAGACATTGCTAGGCCTAAGGCCTCCACTGTGGTGATATATTATTTATGATTTATTAAAGCTTGCCTGAGAATTCAGAAAGCAAAGTCAGACTCAAGCTATAGATGTCAGGCAGTGGTGACACACACCTTTAATCCCAGCAGCCAGCAGCAAGGAGGTGGTGGTACACACCTTTAATCCTAGGACTCAGGATTAAGAGGTAGATAGATCTCTGTGAGTCCAAGGCCACCCAGATCTGTACAAGATTAGTCCAGTCCTAAAGAGAAACAGCTCACACAAAGATGATCTCAGCACCTGGGATCTCATGCCTGTATTCCCAGCACTAGGGGGGAATAAAAGATAGGAACAGGGTCTTCAGTAGTCAGTATCAGACATTCATTCTCCAGCCACGCTGGAGAATAGGAAGACATTCCGTCTCAGGATTCTCCAGCCACGCTGAGGAGAGGCAGCAGGATCAGCCCATCAGCCTGAGGTAGTGGTAAGAGCTGGTGGCCTGCTACTTTGCTTTTCTGATCTTCATTTTGAAGTTTGAACCCCAGTATCTGTCTCTGAGTCTTTTACTTTTCACGCAACACTCCACTCTGTGCTATAACCCCCGCTTCCTCTCCTGCTAGGTGCCTTTCTAGTGTTTCTAACAAAAGCCATATGGTATCATAGTAGGAAATGGGGCAGGGAAGGGCAGGATTTGTGAACTGGTGCACAGCCATTCATGATGTCACAAAAGGAATGTCTCCTCTAGAGCCAGGTCATAGGTGGTAGGTTTTGACTCCGTACCCCTCTTCCAGCTGCCTGCTGCCTGCCTCTCCCAGCACCTCTCATCTTGTAGGCATCTGTGTTGGACAAAGTGGTCCATCTTCTTCTCTTTTTACTAAAAGTCATTTAACTTACAAAAGCGTGTGGAGCCTCAACTGTGAGCCAGGGGCTGTGGCAGTAATTTAGTATACTGCATCTCAAAGACTGTACAGATGACCTCTGTATCCTTGGGTTTCATGTCCTCTGAGTTTACCTCCACAGACTGGAAATATTAAAAAGAATTATGCCTTTACTGAACATGCCCAGGCTCCTGTCCCTTGTGCCTGAATCCAGGGCCTCACACTTGCTACATACTCCAGCCCTAGCCTTTTCAGGACATACTCACTCGACGGTGAAATCATCTAGAAATGACTTCAAATGTATAAGAGGATGTGTGTATGTTGTGTGCTAAGGTCATGCTGTTTTAAGTAAAGAGGCTTGAGTATCCAGGGGGACCTTGGACACAGAGGGGTTACTGTACACCCCAGCATTTGGATAGATTTCTGATGGGATTCATTAAGCCTCTAGTGATGTTTGAGGAGAAAATGAGGAGGAGGGTGGAGAACAGGAAAGGGCAGGGGTGACACTGAGTAGCAGCCTGGGTGATGAGGAAGAGGCAGTGAGATACCCTAGCAGCAGCAGATGCTCCACTGAGCTTCAACAGGAGGCCAGTGACTGAGCACAGGAAGCATGGACAGAAGAGGGCACTGTGATGAGAGATAGTGGCTAAACAGAAGGCATCTCCTGTCCTGAGCACATGGGGTTCTAAGTACAGTAGGGAGTCATTGCCAACAGGAAAATGATGAGTTCTTGTTTGTGATTCAATTAAATACAACAGAGCTGGGCTCAGTATCACAACCCTTTATTTAATCCCTGCCCTTGGGAGGCAGAGGCAGGTGGATCTCTGAGTTTGAGGCCAGCCTGGTCTACAGAGTGAGTTTCAGGATAGCCAGGTCTGTAAAGAGAAACCCTGTCTTGAAAAACAAAGCAACAAGGTGCTGGAGAGATGGCTCAGTGGTTAAAAGCACTGGCTGCTCTTCCAGAGGACCTGAGTTCAATTCCCAGCAACTATATGGTGGCTCACAACCATCTGTAAGGAGATCTGGTACCCACTTCTGGCCTGCAGGCTTCCGTGCAAACAGAATGCTATACACATAATAAATAAATAAATCTTTAAAAAAATACAAATAAAAAACAACAATAAAACCTTTTGACATGTGCGGTGTCTGTATGTGTGTCGAGTGCCTGTGGGCACGAGCATGCTGGAGGATATGTATGTAGGTGAGAGGACAACTTGCAGGAGTCTGATCTCCCTTTTTACCTTGTGAGTCCTGGAGGTCAAACTCAAGTCGTCGGGCTTGGCGGTAAGTACCTTTGCCCTCTGAGCCATCTTACTGATTCCTGGTTTGTGCTTCAGCAGGAAGAGTGGCTGGGCCCATGTGATCGTGTGTGTCTGTAATTCCAGGAAGTTAGCCAAGTTACCCTGGGTTTCACAGTGAATTCTGGCCAGCCTGAGCTATGCAGCAAAATCCTATTTCAACCAGACGATCAATCAATAAATAAAAATTAAAGATTAAAGACCAGAGAAAGTAAAGGAGAAAAGCAAGTCGAGAAGTTTGGGGTAAGGCAACTATAGAGAAGAAAGATGGACGTGAAGGCTGCGTTTTGAATCCCACTGAGCATCCACAGTGGCAGTGGCCACAAAAGCCACCAACAGTTCCCATGGGTGCTCATTTTCCTGAACCAAGAGGAGGCTGAAATGCCTAGCCCAGGCCCTGGCTCAGTGGGCTAGAGCTGGGATGTCCTGTGGAAGGACTTTACCCCTTGGAGATGAAATTCAGTTAGACAGAGCAGTGCTGACTGGGAGGAGAACATTTTGCAAGTGTGCTATGGGGTAAGAGAGTAGCTGCTTCTATGTTTACCCCGGGTTTCCGGCTGTGGCTTGGCATCCCCCAGTGACATGAGTCACAGGTTCATAGCATGTGCCCCTGCAGGCTGTCATGGCAGCACCAGGGTATGTCTCCAAGCTTCCTAGACAATTGAGTTTCATTGAGGTGGTGTTGGATGCGAGCCAGTCACTGGGAAGTTCTAGGTGGCATCTGGGAGATGCCAGGGCTGTTTAGAAGCCTTTAGTAAGGTCAGTGAAGAGATGTGGGTAATCTGTGTCCAGCACAAGTGACTTTTCCAGTGAGGACACATCATTGCCCCTCTGTTATTAAAACGTTCATTGTAATCAGCTTCCCACAAGTAGCTATCTGGTGCCTACAGAGAACCTTATCATTAACCCTGGTGAGAGCAGGCCCTGTGGTCTAGCTCAGGCTGGCACCCTTTCTGCAGCCTGGTGGGTGTTTTGTTTCTTTGTGAGTCCACTGAACCTCCCATCAAGATGAGTAGAGATTAGCCTATCCTATGTTTGCACCGTGAGCATCATGCCCACATGATTCTTTTTCTTTCTTTTTTTTTTTTTTTCCATTTTGGTTTTTCATGACAGGGTTTCTCCGTATTGCTTTGGACATTGTCCTGTAACTCCCTCTGTAGACCAGGCTGCCTCAAACTCATAGAAATCCATTTGCCTCTGCCTCCCGAGTGCTGGGATTAAAGGCATGTGCCACCAGCGCCCGGCACCCACATGATTTTTAAATAGCACTTTTTGTGTTTCACTTTTCAAGCTTTGAAGGTCTTCTGTCAGTCACATCCCTGACCCCAAGTCAAGGTACAATGGTATTGTCAAGCCATTAGCTCCCAAATGCATACATGTATGCAAGCTTACTCTGTCTGGAGAACTAAGGTGCACATCTTCCACTCAAGGTCACTTTGTCCAGGTAAAGGATGGGAGCCTGTCATAGGAAAATGATTCACTTAGTAGAATACCCTCCCAAAGATGACCTGCTGTGGGGGGACCCCCTGTCACACTGGCTCACCCACAGATTTCATGCTTCATTAATCATGTGACACCTTAATGGGGGTACTCATCAGATTTATTTTTAGGGACCCCCCAAGATGAGTGAGGCACAACCAGAGATGTCAGGAGTCAGATCATGATCCCTACTGCCTGGGGCAGCAACTACCACTATCCCACAGCAGGTGATTGATTCACTCCCATAGCAGTTCAGGTCTCTGAGGCAATTAAGGCATCTCTGGCATCTCTGGCCCAATCAGTCAGTAGGTAATAGAAGCTGCCAGATTGCTCACTTGCTGGCTTGTGGCTACTGTTGGACCATTTCCTACCTTTCTGTCTGCTGATGCTAAGAGGCTGTATTAGTTACCTTTCTGGTGCTATGATAAAATAAGCAATGTGCAGAAGTTTATTAGGGCTTGCTGTTCTGGAGGGATATGAATCCAACCTGACAGAGGTGAGAGATTAGGGGTTGGGGGCAAGCATGGCAGCCAGCAGCATGTCTGGCCACTGCAGGAGCAGGAAGCTGACAGCTCTCATCTTCAAACACAAAGCAGAACAAATTGGAACTGGGGAAGGCTATTAACTCTCAAAGCCTCCCCCATGATGTTTTTCCTCCAGCAAGGCTGCACCACTTTCCTAAATAGTGTCACCAACTGGGGACCAAGAAATTCAAATACATGAGCCTATAGAGGACATTGCCCATTCTAACCACCACATTCCACTCTCTGGCCCTACACATTCATGATCATACCAAATGCAAAATGCATTTAATCCAAACCTTTTAAAGCTTCTAACATGCCACAGAATATACACTCTGTGCTGGTTAGTTTTGTTAGCTTGACACAAATCTAGACATAGCTGGGAAGAGGACGTCGAGAAAATGCCTCCATAAGATTCACCTATAGGCACATCGGTAGAGCATCTTCTTGATTAATGAGTAATACGAAAGGGCACCACCCACTGTAGGCAATGCCGTCCCTAGGCAGGTGATCCTGGATGATATAAGAAAACAGACTGAGCAAATCTCGAGGAGCAAGCAGCCCTCACTCATGGCCTCCTCCATGTCAGCTTCTGCTTCCAGATTCCTTCCATGACTTCCCCCGGATGGTGGACTAAAAGCTGTAAGATGAAATTAAACCCTTTCCTCAAGTACTTTTGATCATGGTGTTTTATCACAGCAGTAGAAAGTCTAACGAAGACAAATTACCATTCCAGGAGTGAGGAATGGGGGCATGGAGGGAAATATTGGACCAAAGTAAAAGCAAAACCCAGTAGGGCAAACCCCAAATCCTACAGCTCCATACCATACCTGATGTCAAAGGGCTTAAGATGGCTTTGTGCTTGACTTTGCTGCTGGAAACACACTCCACTGGGCAGAATCTACTCCCCTGTATACATCCTTGGGTGATGTCTCACAGTCTAGCATCTCCAACATCTTCAGGTCTCCACTGCAACCTAGACTACACCATCACTGCTTCACAAAATGGCCTCTCACAGCCTCCTGCCCTCTCAGATACTTCATGCCGAAGCTGCCTGCCTCAGTGGCCCTCTGAAACCAGGGAGTAAATGTCTCTGACCTCTCCACTCTTGCATTCTTCCTGCCTCAAAACCCAGTACCATGTGGGACCGGAGTGATGGCTCAATGGTTAAGAGCATTCATTGCCCTTCAAAAGGAATTCCGTCACCTCATGGTGGTTCACAGCTGTCAGTCACTCTAGTCCCAGGGGGATCCCGTTCCCTCTTCTGGCCTCCACAGGCACTGCGTATACATGATGCAGAGACTTACATGCAGGCAAAATAGCCATATACATAAAATACAAATCAAGAGTAAATTAAAACAAAAAAAATTAAAGATTATTTTAGGGCCAAATTGGGACGTTTTCATGGGGACTGAATTCTGACAACATGAATTATGAGTTTTGTTGGCTGGGACAGTGATTGTTGGCTTTTGTGGGAGAGCTGGAACATCTAAGAGCCTTTGCGTACAGACTTAACAGTTAACATCTAGGCAAGGCTTCTCTTTAGTGGAAGAATTGGAGAGAGAAGTCAACAGAGTGAGGGGCAACAGATAATCAGGAAGCTTGTTTACAATCCTGCAGTTATTTAAGGTTGGTGAGTGGGCGCGCATGCATGTGTCTGTGTGTACAAGAGCTGAAGACTCAGCTTGGCAGTTGGGGCATACGCCTTTACTCCCAGCACTTGGGAGGCAGGCGGATCTCAGGGAGGCCAGCCTGATCTACAAAACAAGTTCCAGGACAGCCTGCACTTTTACACAGAGAAACCCTGTCTCAAAAAACAGACAGACAAACAAACAAACAAACAAAAAAACCCTCAAGACTCATTAATCGGGAGCCAGACTGGTGCAGCCATTAATCCAAGCACTCAGGAGGCAGAGGCAGGTGGGTCTCTGTGAGTTCCAGGACAGGTAGGGATATGTGGAGAAACCCAGTCTCAAAGAAACCAAACCAAACAAAAAAGAGTCATCATTTAGGAACCTCCTGCTTTGGTTTTGTTTGTGTGGTCTTATTTTTGTTTTGTTTCTGAGATAGTTCTCAAAATAGTGTAAACCTGCTGGCCAGCCAGCCCCAGGGGCCTATCTGCTTCCATCTCTCTCAGTCCTGAGCTTATAGCCATGTGGCTCTGTGCTTAGCTTTTATTACATGGATTCTGGGGATCTGACTCAAGTCTCGGTCTTCCAGGTTAAGAACTTTACTGACTTACCTATCTTCCCAGCTACCCCTGTATTTAAGTCATATATATAAGTCATATAGTCATATGTATGTATATATATATATGTAGATATATATGTAGATATATATATATTCTGCATAAAGTTAAATTAAAGATTTGTTTTCCATATTCCAGTGAAGTTGATGAGAGAAAATACTTGAAATAAAATTCGAAAAATACTGGTAATCATTTAGTGAGTACCTAAAAGCTTACTTCTTTCTCCCTTGGTCCAGTGTTGACAAAAATCTGCAGAAACAGAGCTGTCCATGTCCAGTGGTAAAGCACACTGCTAGGATGTGGGGAACCCTAGGCTTCATCCCAGTCACCGAAGAAAAGAGAAAACTATCTAAGCTACAGTTTCCCAGGATCCAGAGAAGTGACTGTTTGTGATTCCACCTTTCTCTTGTCTGTTGTTGCTCTTGTTGTGAAGCTTGGTCTTGCTTGAATCTAAGCTGATCTCAAACTCATGATCTTCTGTTTCTGCCTCTCACTTGCTGGGATTATAATTACGCATAACCACACCCAGCTAGCTAGCTTTCATCTTTTTTTCTTTAAGAAATGAAGATCTGTGTTTTCTCCGTGAAGGGCTCTCTCTTCTCATGTTTTCCACAGTACTCTCTTTAGATCTGGGCACTTCCCTAGCGTTCTGTTTAGAAGCCAGCTTTATCTCTTAGTAACTGCATTACGTGTGAAAGAAGGCCACCGGGCAGTCCTGAGAATTGCCTTTCTCCAGCATGGGTGTGGTGTTGGAGATAACGGAGAATGGGTAATGAATCAGTGGCTCTTACAAGTGTCTTTCCAAAGTCCATCGGTAAAAGTGCTATAGTCAGCTGGGTGTGGGGTACATACCTGTAATTGAAGCACTCGGGAGGCTAAGGCGGGAAGAGGAGTTTGAGGCCAGTGCGGGCCAAGTAGTGAAACTACCCTATCTAAGGCTCCAGGGGTAAGTCCCAAGACCTTGAGCATGCCCTGTCACTGAGCTACATTCCCAACCCTTTAATCTTTTTTTTGTTTGTTTGTTTGAGTATCTCCCTATGTTTCCTGGGCTAGTCTTGAACTCACTCTGTAATCTGGAAAGGTCTTAAACTTAACCATCCTACCCCATAGTCCAAATTGCTAAGATTACAGGCACTGCCAAGCTGCCAGGCCTGGCTTTCATACTCCTCCACCTTTCAACAACCCCCCCCCCACACACACACCCCAGAGAAATGTATTTATGAGTCTGCCTAGCCTATGAATTTTACCAAGTCACATTTGATATGTTAAAATTTTTCTTATTTCAATTTGCTCTTAAAATAAACTGATTATCTCAGCTGTCTTCAAAAGAGAAGACTGTCTAGTTTCCTTAGCATTTAAACTCCAGTGAACTTTTTATGGATCATAAACAAAAAAATTAATGCATGCCCATGCGCTGATGTCAGTAGGCGATGGGGGCTGTCCTTCTCTTATTGGTTAATTAATAAAACACTGTTGGGCCAATGAGGCAGGAAGATAGGCGGGTGCAAGAGACAAGGAGAATTCTGGGAAAGGTAGGCAGAATGAGCTCATCACACAGACACGATGCTGTTGGAGGAATAACACAATGCCAGGGCATTACTCGGTAAGCCATAGTCTTGTGGCAGTACATAGATTGGTAGAAAATGGGTTAATAATTAAGACAGAGCTAGCCAATAAGAAGCCCAAGCCACCGACCAACAGTTTTATAACTAATATAAGTCTCTGTGTGTTTATTTGGGGCTCAAGGGAAGTGGGAGGACTCAGGCTGTTAGGACAAAGAACCTCTCGAAATAAGTAGGTGTGGGTAGATGGCATTCAATAAATCCTGTCTAGGGACTGGGGATGCCCAGTAGGCAAAGAGTTTGCCACAGTAGCACAAGGACCTGAATTGGGATTCCCAGCATCCATGTAAAAATCAGGTCCGAAGCTCATGCCTATAACTAAAGCGATGAGAAACAGCCAAGAAGATCCCTGAGGCTTGCTGAATAGCCAGTCTAGCTTAATCAGTCCCAGCGAGAGACCCTATCTCACAAAACAAGGTGAATGGTTCTTGAGGAATAGCACTCAGGCTTACACACACATATAACACATATAATGTATATCTTTTTGTTGTTTTGTTTTGTTTTGTTTTGTTTTTTTGTTTGTTTTTTTGTTTTTTGTTTTTCAAGACATTGTTTCTCTGTGTAGCCCTGGCTGTCCTAACTTGTTTTGTACACCAGGCTGATCTTGAACTCACAAGAGATCCTCCTGTTTCTGCCTCCTAAGTGTTGGAATAAGGTGTGTGCCATATATTTTATATACATAAAATCATATCTAGACTAAGCATGGTGGTGCATGCCTGGGATCCCAGCACTTAGAAGACTGAGGTAGGAGGTCTGAGAATATAAAGCCAGGCTGTGCCTGCCATATGACACCATCCCCCCTGCCCAACACCCCTTGTTTTTAAAAAGACTTTAGTCTCAATTATGTATGTCTGTGTATGGGACAGAGGGGGGTACATGTGAGTGCAGTATGAGGAGGCCAGGGGATTCCCTGGAGTTACAGGCATTGCTGAGCTATGGGATGGGAGTGCTGGGAACCGAACACAGGTCTCTGAAAGAACATTAACACATCTTTCAGCTGAGGCCATCACCTCAGCCCTGTTAGATTTTTAAAAAACACTTCAGTAATTCAGTAGGATACTTGCTTAAAATATGGGCTCTATCCCCAGCATTGTTTAAAAAATAGATCAGTGAAACGTCAGTTAATCAGTAGTGTATTAAAGCAGCCTGTAATAATGAGAGATAACAAAAGAGTGGTGAGGATGATAACAACTAGAGGAAAAACAAATGCCCTGGCAGTGAGTTAGTTTTGTTTTTGTTATAGGTTGGTTTGTTTTGCTCCCAGAGTTTTGAGAGAAAGTCTCATGTCCCCTGGCCACTTCTGCTGCTGCATCTATGTGCTGGGATGTAAGCACATGCCATCATGCTCTGCTTGCTTTTCTGATAAATATATATTTCTAATTAATTAAGCAATTAGCTGCTGTGTGTGCATGCCTGGGGAGGCCAGAGGAGAACTTGGAGGAGTCTGTTTTCTGTCTATGTCATGTGGGTCCCAGGGATTGAACTCAAATTGTCAAGCTGATGGCAAATGCCTTTACCTGCTGAGTCGTGTCAATAACCTTTAAAAATTTTTTTTTGAGAATTGTTTGAGATAGGACTCTCTCTGTAGCCCAGGCTGCCTCAAATTATATAGCTCACGTCGGCCTCAAATTGACCACAGCCCTCCTGCTTTAACCTCCCAAGTGCTGGAATTTCAAGTGTGACCCACACATCCAGTGTGAATTCGAGTTTTATTAAATCCTTCTAACATACTCCAATAATTGCTCATTTTAATTGTTTTTTTTTTTATACATTTTATGTGTGTGAGAGACTAGACTAGTGTCACTCCAAATTAGGAAAGAATCAAACCAACCCAGTCTCGATTCCTAGTGTTCCAGGCCGAATCTGTCAGGTTCCCTCAGAAGACCATGCATTTCTAGCAGCTTTGTTATAAATATGAGTCACTGCCACACACATAGAAGCAACTGCAATTTCAGTCATCCCCTGCCACACCCTGTGCCCGGGATCCAACCCAGTGTCTTGTGTATCCCAGGCCAGTGCTTTACCACTGAGCCATGTCCAGCCCTACGCTCTAATCCTTTCAAGGCATGGTGAACACCTTCATCTACAAAGGACACTTGGGTCGGATCACAGTTGTCCTTCCTTATCCATGTGACCCGCACTTACTAACTGAACAAATCTCAGATAAAAATATTTGGATGAAAAATTGTGTATAGTTTGAATATAAACAGTTTCCTCTTCAGTATTCTGTATGTTTACAACCCAGTATAATCCTCTTACGCTGTGTTTATACTGTTTTGGGTGTTGCAAGTCATCTAGGAATGATTAAAATCTGGGAGAGTATGTGTATAAATTCTATCTTAGGGATCTGAGCATCCCAAGGGGCTGGAAATCAGCCCATGGCTGCTTTGGAGGGAGCTGGCCAGCTGTGGAAAGAAAACAAGCAAAGATGGATGCAGTACACACACACACACACACACACACACACACACACACACACACACACACACACACGTAATCCCAACACTGAGAAGGCCAAACCTAAAAGGGCAAAAATCTGAGACTAGCCTGAATTATTACATGGGGGCCCGTTTCAAACAAATCGTGAAATTATTACAGATGAAGTAAATAAAATTGGCCACTGTTTTTACAGTGGTCAGTCTACAAAACAATGCAAAGCTAGAACTAAGAATGGAGAATAAGAATTACATTTCCAAAATAAATTTCTTTTTTTATCTCCTTTTTTTTTTTTAATTTGGTTTAGATTTTTGAGGTCTTCGATAGTCTGCGCGCACGCGGGGTGGAGTGGTAGGGGGGCAGTGCCTTCCACCACAGAGAACCTTGCTGCTTCTCATACAATTATGTACCAGTTCCCCTATTATTTGGAAAACTTGCCAGAAGGATGGTCCAAAGACATAGTGGGTAGCTCCCCTGCCATCTTTCTGCTTGGACCCTGTGGGTGGGTTCCTGCAAACTGGTGCTGGGCGTGGTTTTTGCCTAGAACCTTCAGTCTTGGTGCTCCTCCCAAGATACGGGGAGCAGGAACTTTGGGGTTCCCAGCAGGACAGCATGAACTTAGCCTTTTAGGAGCCCCGGGGCATGAAAGTCACAGATCTAGTGGGCACTTAGGGGATCTGGGAAAATCTACCAGCCTGGTCCAGCCTGGTGCAGCCTCCCTGTCCGGCCCCTCCTTGGACCCTGCTCCCTCACCCTGACCCCGCCCTCACGGGGCTGCTAGGCAACCTACTAGCGCCTCCCTTGCCTGCTGACATTTACTACACTGACTTAAGCTTGCATTATGTAAATAAGAAAATGTAGCAGGCCCCTTCCAGTGTTTAGGGACCAATAGTTTCAAAATTCAGTTGTGTAAATGAAGGGACGCTTCCGTTTCTTCCTCATTTTATAGTGGAATGTACACTATATAGAACTTCAGGCTCCCATTTTCCTTTCCCCAGTTAGGAGCTGGTATCAGCTGTAAGGACACCTTGGTGTTGATTCAGTGTTTGGGGTTGTTGGTGGTGTATTTTGAGACCGGGTCTCGCTATGTAGCCCTGGCTGGCCTGGAACTGATAGCTGGACCTGCCTTGCACAGCATGCATCTGTGTTGTTTCTTTGTGTGTCTTTTGTTTTGTTTTGTTTTATGATCAGTTGCTAAGTTTGAAACTGTTAGGAAGTGCTGTCTGACGTGCTGTGAGGGCCTGGTTGATATCATCTCAGCTTTTCTAAGCTGAACTGATTTGTTCTATTTTGTGGTACTGCTGTCTGTCTTCTGCATCCTGTAGTTGGAGAGGAGTGCCAAGCCACACTCAAGGGGCCTGGGATAGAGGCCCGCCAGGGCTAGGCTGAGGCTTTAATTTTGTTTGTTTTTCCATCTGTCTTATTTGGGTTTCATTTTCTTCCCATTTCTTTTGTTTTGCTAGTTTGTAAGTTAGATTTTAAATGTGCTGTGGCTTCAAAGAAACGTCTTTTTTTAAAAAAAAAAAACAAAAAACAAAAAACAAAAAAAACATTGGGGCATGGTGATTGGCATACACCTGTAATCCCAGCACTTGGGAAGTAGAGCCAGGAAGATCAGGGACTTAAGGGTATCCTTGGCTACAGACACTATGTTGGTCAATGTAAGACCCTGCCTCAAGAAAAAATAAGGAAGATATATTGTGTACATGTATGAAATTATCAAAGAATAATGAAATATTAATCAATTAATTAAACAAATAAAAGCCAGGTGTGATGGCTTATGTCCCTAATCTCAGCACTTAGGAAGCTGAGGTGGGGCTGTCGTAAGGAATAAAACTGATCTGGGCTATAAGATGAGTCCCAGGCCACCTCCAGGGGCAGTGTAAGAGTCTGCCTCCCACACAGAACAGTACCGAGGAGATGGCCAAGTGGGTGAAGGGCTTGCTGAGAAAATAAGAGGACTGGAGTTCAAATTCCCAGATCCAGTGTAGTCCTTGCCGGTGGGAGGACGTACATCTCCAGCCACACTAGGAAGTGGGACAGGAGAGGCCCTCGGAGCTTTGGGTCAGCCAGCCTGGCCCGCGTAGCTGGGGATGGGAGGGGCAAGAGGCCCTGTCACAAAACCAAGTGGATGGTGAGCATTGGTCCTTTGTCATGTATAGTACCCCTCCCTCCTGTGTGTGAGAGCGAGACTGAGGGGTGAGGAGAAGAGAGATTTCTTTTAAATTGCAAGAACTTTCTGTTTTGCACTTACTTGACAGAGCATTTCGTTCCTACTATGTGTAAGTGAGACTCTGCCATATACCTATAGCACTCTAGCTTCCTTCCAAAACCAATTTGGGGAGGAAAGCGTTTATTTGGCTCACATGGTCCTGATCAAAGTATTTTCTTGTTTTGGGTTTTTTTTTTTATTTAATTTGTTTTTGTTTTTTTAGAGAATATAAGGTTGAATGGGTTGGGAAAAGGGGGTGAACCTCAGAGGAATTGGAAGAGGGAATGAATGTGATCAAAACACATATGAAATTCTCAAAGGTCTATGATAAAAATGAGATGAAGAAAGAAGCCTGGGCTGCAGCTGCTTCGCTGTCTCTGGGTTCACTGCTGTGCCAAGGAGCCGGAAGGAAATCATAACTGATGCATCATGGTTCGGATTGAGCAAGAAAGCTTGTGCGTGGGACAGTGCAGTCCTTTGTCATCCTGGTATAGGTGAACAGCTGCTCCTTTACTGTTTGCAGCTGAGCCGATTATGGTGCGGCTCTGCTGGTCAGTGTCTGTGACTTGGTCCCAGAAGATGGGAGTTTGAGTAGCCCAAGTTGCTCCTGGTGGGAGGATCTGAGTCTCAATAGCCCAGATGCTTTTGGGGTGGGGGCCTAGAGGCCAGTCTGAACCTGAGATTCAGCTACCACAAGGAAGGAAGGTCTGGGCAGACAGGAACCGATCTGGGCCTTGAGATGGAAGGAAGTGGTCAGATGTTCATTTCAGTGCCTCTGTTGGCTAGATTGCCAGTGGGAAGTGTCAACTGCCTAATTAGGTTGCCATGTAGCTCAGAAGTAGAAAAACATGACAGTAATGCTGGGGAAGTGAAGAGCTTGGAAGACTGAAGAATTGAGCCCATGATGACACTGATGCCAGGGTTACGGGAGCAGGTTCCCAGCCTCGTGGGTGGAACTGGAGTCTTCAGCTTAGTCTTTATTAGGCCCCAGATCACAAGGCTCTGTTGACTGGGAGAGGGACCCAGGCTGAAGGTAAGGAGGGGGCAGGAAAAGAGATTCACAAAGATAGACAATAGTAGGGAGAAGTAGAGTTCCCAGAGTTTGGAGGAGCTCCTTGGTGCCAATGAGATTGAATGCAGGTCCCAGTGGCTTGTGCCTATAGTTTCCAGATACTAGAAAGGCTGAGGCAGAAAGATTGCTTGCACCTGGGCTGGATATTAAGAGTACAGTCCTTGATAGTTTTCTGAACCCGGGTGATGCTTTCCTTATTTAATAACTGGAAATATCCTGTAAGTTCCAGGGATCGGTTTTTAATGATAAAAAAAATTCTAGCCCTGTGTGGCAGGTCTTGAAAGCTTATTAACACAGATGCACAAGCCGAGGCTCACCCTTACTAAATGGTTTTTGTGCAAGTAACAAGTCAGGAAATCCAGTCCCTGAGGAGGCATGGCTCTGCCGAGGAGCTCTCACCCAGGATGCTCCTCTGATCCTTGGTTCCATCCCCAGCATCACAAAATAGTGAAGACATTCCCTGATTTAGGGTTATGATGTCATCTCCTGTTATCATGAGACTTCATCTGTATTTCTGTAAGATATTCATAGATTTATTAGCCATTTGGGAGACATCTGCTCAAAATTTTTGCTTAGCTCTCTGTGAGTTCAAGGCCAGCCTGGTCTACAGATAAGTAGTACACAGAGAAACTCTGTCTTGGGGGGTGGGAGGCAGTAATATACTATGTATATTAACTCCGCTCCCCAACTTTCTCTAAAAGTGAGGAGATTTATTCATAGGTGCTTGCTGTTTGTGTCATGTTTTATTTGATTTTTTTTTCCAGTTAGATGAATTGAAATATCAGAAGCTATAGAAGCATATTTCTTTGCAAAATATGTGAGTGTATGTTTCAAAATTCTATTTCTAATATTTTGGAATTGGTGGACTTACATATAGATACTTTGCTTTAAAACAGGCGGCATCTTTCTGTTTTAGTTGGGTACAATTAGCAGAATAAAGTGACGCAATCTAGAAGGGAGGAGGTGTGCACAGCTGTGTGGCATCATTCTGTCCTAACCACTGTTGGAATGGTTTTCTGGTGAACAGACTTTTGGATCAAAAAGCCAGCATCGGATCCCACTCCTCCAGTGAGACCTGCTGATCAGGGGCAAATTACTTACTTATCTCAGAGTCTTAAAATCATCAGTAAATGCAGAATTGAGTTGATAATCTCTGACTCAGAGCTGGAACGTTGGCCTGGTACAGTGTGAGTAACTCTTGTGATCAATGAGGGGGCATCTCACAGGGCATGAGCAGTGGCCTCTTCAGTCACTTATTTAGCCAGACCTGCCAGTGGCAGGTCTGGACAAGCCACCCTATCTACAGAGTGGCTTAGAGCTTTGTCTAGGACACCCAGTACAGCTTAAGCTAGTTTAAAATATATACACTCAGGTTGTTTGGGAGGAGACCTTTACTGAATCGTCCCATTGATTCTTATGATCCAAAACTTGAGTCACCACATAATTGCCCACAGAGTACCTAAAATTTATTACCCCGAGACTCCACTCAGCGTTTTATTAGGACGAAGGGCAAAAAGAAAGGCAGTGTCCAGTCCTCAGGAGTGTGGACAGGTAAGTGTGGCTCCTTCAAGTATAGCTCTTGGTAAGGTATTGGGGTGTCTGTCTGCAGTCTTGGTATGCCAGAGATTGCAAGTTTGAGACCAACCTGGGCTGGAAAATGCTTGCCTAGCATGGCTCCACTCCCCCACCCCCCAAAATCCTTTTGGTTTGACCTTCATTATCATTAGTATTTGGGGTATATCTGCTTATGTTTCTTTTCTTTTTTAAGTTGTATTTTCTTTTAGAAAGTATTCACTCGAGTGAGTGTGGGGGTAAGAGGAGAATTTTCGGGGGTTGGATCTCTCCTCCTGCCACATGGGTCCCAGAGATCAAACTCAGATAGTCAGGCTGTGTAGCAGGAGACTTTACCCAATGAGCCATCTGGACAACCCCCTTGCTATTTTGAGATGAAGTCACACTGTGTAGCCCAGGATGGCCTTGATATTGCCCTCCTGTTTCTTTCTCCCATGCCCCCCATGCCCACCCAGCTGGGGTTACAGCATGCCTTGCTATACCCAGCTACTCCTACATTTTCTTCATACTGTTTTTCAAACTTTTTTTGAATGAAGAGTTGGATCTGGACATGATAGTTCACACGTATAGTTCCAACCTTGGAACACTGAGACAGAACAACTGCCCCAAATTAAAAGCTAGCCCAGGCTACAGAGTGAAACCCTGTCTCAAGGGGGATAAAAAAGGAAATATGAGATTCCATCTCTGTTGCTTAGCACCTAAAGAGGGTGACAGTAACTGAACTGTAAAGAAAGTTGAATAAGGCTGCAGTGATCCCAGTTTTGTCAAATGTAGAGGTCATGTGTCCTGTCCCATCATATGTCTCTCTCTCTCTCTCTCTCTCTCTCTCTCTCTCTCTCTCTCTCTCTCTCTCTCTCTCTCTCTTTCTCTCTCTCTCTGTCTCTCTCTGTCCCTCTCTCTGCCTTCGATATACTGCATACCAAGAGATTATGGTATTGGCTGTACTTGTTTGTAAAACAGGATAAATCCATTTACTTATCTGTAGGCACGTCCTTGCTGTTAGTGTTTTGCTGGCTGCTAAGCCTGGATACTAGATGTCTCCAGTCCTGCCGTGAGATAATGTGGATTCCACAGAGGCTGAGGAATCCAGAAATTGTGCTTCTTTTCAAAGAAAGGATTAGGAACAGGCCATAACTGCTGGAAGCTTGCTGCCTCCAGGCCAAGATTACTTGAGCTCCAATAGCCACTCTGTAGCTGGTATTTCATGGCTTATCATTGCCTATAATCAAGGGGTTTAAACAGGAACAGAGTGTTCTGTCTCTGTCTCAGAAAAACACGATAGAGAATTTTTTCATTATTATTGTTTTTATAAGGTACAGGGTCTTGCTCTGTATGTAGCCCAGACTGGCCTTGAACTCCTAATCCTCCTGCTTCAGCCTCCCCAGTGGTGATTAGTAGCATGTACTACCATGTTTACCCTGGCATTTAACACTTTCCTGAATTCTCATAGCTTTCCATCTTCTAGCATTTAATGCAATCTCTGTTTTATGACTTGTGTTTCTTTTGATGCCAAAATAGAATCAGAAAGGAAAACCTCAGAAGTCCCTGTGTCTAATTCCCAAGTTTCAGAAAGCAGAGAACCCACAGCAGGTGTGTGGAGGTCAAAGAACAACTTGGAGGAGTCCTTTCTCCCCTCCACCATAGGGGTTCCAGGGATGGAACTCAGGCGGTCTGGCTTGGCAGCAAGCATTCTGATCTGCCAAACTGTCTTGCCACCCTTCATGTTTTTAAAAATTGCATTTATTCATTTGTGTGTGCCCATATATATATATATATATATGTATGTATGTATGTATGTATGTATGTATGTGTGTGTGTGTATGTATGTATGTGTGTATGTATGTTTGTATATGCCACAGTGTGCATGGAAGGCAGTGGACAGCCTATAGAGTTTTCTCTCACTGTATGAGTCCTGAAAATCAAAGTCAGGCTTGATAAACTGCTGAACCACCTCTCCGTCTAAGACAACATCTTTTAAAAACAGTTCTGTGTTTGTTTCTACATCGGTCTGAGTTCTAGCTGGTGTCTGTGGAGAGAGTCTGGGAGCAAGTGGAATATGAAAGAGTGGGAACTTTCACTGAAGTCCTGTGTCATGATGTGTTCAAGTCCACACGACCATGACAAAGTATGACAAAGTGCACTGGCTTAGCAGGCACAGAGCGACATCGTTTCTCTTCAGAGAGCTCTGGGTTCCCAGCCCTTTTAGCTGTCTTATTTTGAGATAGGTCCCCAATAGGTTGATCTGGTTGGCTTTGCCCTCTTGCCTCTGCCTCCTGACTATTGGGATCAAAGGACTGTATCAGTTACTATTCTGTTTTGTAATAAAGGCAACTTACAGAAAGATGAGTTTATTGGGGCTGACAGTTCCAGAGGGATAAGAACCTGTGAGAGGTAGGCATGGCAGCAGGCGTGGGAGCAGGAGCAGGAAGCCGAGAGACCACATCTTCAAACACAAACACGATGCAGAGAGAGTGAACTGGAAATGGGTGAGAATATATACTCTCAGAGCCCTCTACCCAGTGGCATCCTTAATCCAGCAGGGTTGTACCACCCAAACTTCTCTAAGCAGCACCGCCAACTGGGACCCAAGTGTTCAAATGGGAGACAGTTCTCTCTAACCACCAGATTCCACTGCCTCGCCCCCATGATCATAAAATGCAAAATGCATTTAGTCCAACTTCAAAATCCCCATAGTCTTTCACAATCTCATTGCTTTTCAAAGTCCACAGTCTCTTCGGAGACTGAAGCCATCTTTTAAATGTACACTCCAGTAAGATCAAAAAAGCAAATTATATACTTCAACATATAATGAATGCCACAGAATACACATTACCATTCCAAAACTGAGGAATGGGGACAGTGGACAAAGACGGAACCATAGCAAGACTGAAATACCAAATCCTGTAGCTCCAGTCCAGTGTCAAAGGGGTTAGATGCTCCGCCCCTCCAGCTCTGCTCCCCACACTCTCTCTCCTGTCTCTGGCTAGTTTCACTCCCAAGAGTAGCTCTCCCCTGCAAATGTCATGCAATTCTAGCATCTCCAACATCTGGAGTCTCCCAGGCTTTACTTTCACAGTTTCAGACAATAGCCTCTCACAGCTTCCTGCCCTCTCTGGGCCTTCATGCTGAGGCCTGCCTTCAGTGGCTCTCTGAAACTGGACGAAGAGTCAATGCCCTTCACTCTTGAACCCTTTGTGCCTCTAAAACCAACACCATGTGGACAACACTGCCAAGTTTGACTGCTGGTTTAGAACCAATCCTGCCGGACATAAACCTCAGCAGCAGCATTTTCTGCTTTTGCTTTCTAGGAGCAGATAATGCCTTAGTTCTCTTAATTTGGAAATTTAGTTGGGTGGAGTCTTGCCCCGAGGGTACCTTTTCCTCCTATCAGTGAGGAGCCCTAGGCTTTTTCAAGATGCTAATCTTATGACACTATTTCTGCCAGTTTTGCCTTAGCTAAGCCAAAGTACTCTCTGTCTCTCCAAACCATATTCTACTCTACATGCTGTTTTTCACTGTGGACCTCCATAAGCAGTCTCACACACACACACACACACACACACACATTCCTTCACCAGAGAAATTAGTCCATTCTCTCTCTCTCTCTCTCTCTCTCTCTCTCTCTCTCTCTCTCTCTCTCTCTCTCTCTCTCTCTCTCTCTCTGCTCTGTGTGTGTGTGTGTGTGTGTGTGTGTGTGTGTGTGTGTGTGTGTGTGTGTGGGGGGCGGGCTGACCTGGAACTCACTCTGTAGACCAGGCTTACCTTGAACTCAGAGATCTATTTGCTTCTACCTCTCTGAGTGAGTGCTGGGATTAAAGGCTTGTTCACAGCCAGATTCTTTGTCAAATATATGAATAACCTCTTCCAGTTGCCGGCATTTTCTCCTCTGAAACCTCTTGAACGGGGCCTCCATCCTCCACAGTGCTCTCAGGACCACTATCTTACAGGGCCCTGCTGAACGGCCTGCCTGCTGGCACTGCTTTCAACCACTTTTTTTGCTTCAAAACTCTTCCATATTCTTCCAGAAAATAACATGGTCTGCTTTTTCACAGCACCCGCCCTGCACTTTCCGGCACCAGTTCCTTTATTCATTACTTTCTGTTACTGTGATAAGACCGTAACACCAACAAGGCTACTTATTTTGGCTTACTGTGTCAGAGGGTTAAGAGTCCATCATCGAGGGGAGGCATGTTGACAAGGACAAGGCATGTCAGTAAGGGTAGGAAGCTGAGATACCACGTCTTCAACACAAACACCGAGCAGAGAGAGCAAACTGGAAATAGGTGAGAGTTTATGCTCTCAAAGCCCGCCCCCAGTGACATGCTTCCGTTAACCAGGCCTGTACCACCTAAACCTCCGGAAACAGTATCACCGGCTGGTGACCAAGTGTTAAATGGCCAAGTCTGTGGTGGACGTTTCTCATTCAAAGTGCCCCAAAGCCTGTGCCACCGTGCCTGTCTTACTTTCTCCTGATTTTTAAGTATTTGCTATCAATGTGTTTTGTGACTCCATTTCTGTGGGTTATTTCCCCACTTGGGGTCTTGTGTGCTGCCTGCTGTAGTAATTATCCAAAGGAATAGCTTTATGTGGAAGGACAAGACTTTAATTTTCACTGTACTTAAGGTTTTGTTGGAGCATTGGCAAATGTAGACTGCAATCCCTGGACATTTTTTAAAAGTCCAAAAGTCAAACCGGTTTGTTCTGTGATGCTTTCCCCCTCAGCATGTGTAGTGTGTGCACACACCTGAGCATGTGTGTGTGCATGTATGGAGGCCAGAGACCAACAGTGGGTATCTTCCTTAAATTCTCTTCACTTCATTTTTGAGACTGGCTCTCTCATTGGTTGCTCTGAAGCTTGTTTCCAAACCCCAGGCTTTGTGCATGCTAAGCAAGTCTCCATCATTGAGCCGTACCCCTTCCCACCCTAAATCATCTTTAAAGGGAAGATTTGAAGCTGACTTGGTTTATGTCTGTTTTACCTTATTTTAGGCTGTTTATTTTGTTTTGCTTTAATGTGTATGGGTATTCTGCTTGCACATATGTATGTTGACCACATGTGCCCTTGGTACCTATGAAAGCCAAAAGGACATCAGATGCTCTGGACCTGGAGTTAAAGGTGGTTGTGAGCCACCATGTAGGTACTGGGAATTATACCTGGTTACCAGGGGAAGCAGCCAGTTCTCTTGACCACTGAACCGTGTCTTCAACCCCTTGTCTAGTTTTTAATAAAACAAAATTTAGAGACAGTGTTTTGATCTGTAGCACAGGCTGGCGTAGAATTCACATTAGTCTTGCCTCAGCCTACCAAATTCAGGTGTGAGCTTCCACATTCCCTCTGTGTCTCTGTGTCTGTCTGTCTGTCTGTCTGTCTGTCTGTCTGTCTGTCTCTCTCTGTGTGTGTGTGTGTGTGTGTGTGTGTGTGTGTGTGTGTGTGTGTGTGTGTGTGTGTGTGTGTGTGTGTGTGTGTGTGTGTGTGTGTGTGTGTTTTGCTGGTGATTAAACCCATAGCCTTACATTGAGTTGTAATGTAAGGCTATGGGTTTTGAGTTGTACTCTAAGCTTTGGTACTGTTGGATTGATTTGTTTTGAGGCAAGGTCTCACTATTATGTATGTATGGCAGGCTAGCCTGGACTTGCTGTTCTCCAGGGTACAGGGTTTATAAACATGGACCACCTGACCTACCTTGATGCTGTGGTTTCCCAGGAAACTAAATGTTACTGGGGTCCCCAGGTAGCTACAAGTTGCAGTGGCTCAGGACCACTAACCCTATGAGTTCCCAGTACAGTTCCCAGCTGCTCCAGGCACTCAGCAAAATCTTTCAAACAGCCATAGAGGATCATGAGTGCCCCAGTGTCCTTCCTTGGCACTGTGAAGAAGGAAGCAGAAGCCAGGTGGAACCCTGCTCTAGTCTAGAGAAGGAAAAGCAGCAGTGAGGCGCACCCCCGCTTCAGTTTTGAACATCAGCTCACCACTGCATTTTACCAATTGCCTTTATCTCGCCTTTATAACCCATATGGTGAGGATGGTCATGCCACCCCTGTTTTGCATGTATCAACATCATTGTTCATAAAGTTTAAGAGGCAGTGACTTCCTGCCCAGAAGAAATGAAGGAAGCACACTGTTGACAGCAGTGTTGAAATGTAAAAGACCAACCTGCTAATTTCCCAATATTTGGGAAATACAGAAAAGCATGGCAGAATTAAAAATAACTCACACTGTTATTTAATGGGACCTCCTTTAGAACAAAGCCCATATTTTATAAGATGTATTACTTGTGTAGAGTAAAGCATGCACATACTTAATTATGTGCTTATCTTTTTGTCTGTTTGCATTTTTTGCACATATATCTTTTAAACAAAAGCCCTTTCTTTAGTGATTCCATAAATTACAGTTAGTATTATGTGGCATCATAACTCAAATTTTTGGCATTCCATGCTGTGAAATCCTAACTCCATTTTCAAACCCGGTGACCTCTGGGCTTTTCGCTCTGAAACAAACAGTGTTGGGACAGTGCTGTGCCAGGCTAGAGCAGCCCCCCCCCGGGGTTGGAGTTAAAAGCTTTTGATAGCTGAAGGCAGCGCTCGCTCCCGCTCCATTTAGAATTTCCTCCCAAAAGTCAGCGCGTGCTGATGTCGCTAGAGCGACTATGCCTGAGTCACTGGCAGCAGGCTGTTAGTTTCTGGGCAGCGCTGGCCAGAACACACGGCACTGAAGAGTTCCCGCAGCTGCCAGCCTGACCTGCCACCCTCCACAATGAGCTGAGGACCAGCTTCCTGGGTCACACCCTCAACCTGCTGAGTGTGTTTAAACAGAAGGATGGTAGCCAGAGGAGAAATTGCAAGATTTTGGAGTCTGGAGAGCCTTCACATGGGTATGTGTGCAGTTCTCCTGTGGGCAGTGTTGTTGACTCCACTCTCTGAACTGCAGCTCAGACTCTTCCTCTCCCCGCTCCTCTCTAACCTGGTGTGAGTGTACCTGGAAGGAAAGGGAAAATCTCCTCCCTCCCAGGGGAGAATTGATCTTGCCTATGATAGAGTAAGAATGAAAGATGAAGTGGTGAGGGTCAAGTGTGAACTGCCTTTTGCAAGTGGTGGGGTCTGGTGTTTGCTAATAGATTGTGTTTTTGTTTCATGAAGTTTCTCTCTTTTGAAAGGGGATACCTGTGTGCCTGTGTGTAGAGATATGTAAGCGCCCCCTCCTGCACTGCGGGGGAGGGGTAAGGCCTAAAGCCGAGAATTGGCTTTGGAAAAGTAGGCTGCCCTAGTTCAGTTTGGGCATTATGCTCTTCTTACCCTTACTTGCTAATATTTCTTTTATCAGCAGCTGGACTAGAGTATCTAAATGTGAAAGAAATGTTATTCTAGGAAGTTATAAATTGTAATCTATGCATTCCTGAGGAAGTGGGGGGTGGGGTCACAGGAAGGCTTCTCCCCCACTGAAGTGGGATACTCGAAACAGAGCTTGTCTTTGGTCTTGCCGTAAATAGATGCCAGCAACGTGTGCTGAGATGAATGAGAACCGTAGTTGACAGCTTGGAGGCAGGCCCCGCCAGCAGTGAGGCTGTTTGTAGTTAGTGCTTTCTTCCCTGTTATAGCTTTCTTCTTCACAGCCGAGAGAGGACAGGGCTGTGGTTACAGTGTCTGTCTCTGGCAGATTATCCCACAAGCCTAGTGTGAGTGACAGGCTCAATCACATTGTCATCAGGCACGGCACAGCAGAGTAAAGCCAGGATAGAGGGATTGGGAGACTAAGACGGATGAGGCTCTTATCTTCCTGCAGTCAGGAGGAGATAGAGTACTCCAGAATCTTCCATGGAGGGTTGTGCTTGGGGAATGAATGGATGGGTACTCAGCCCCCGTGACCAGCCGAGCTATAGAAGGTCAGCCCTCAACTCTTCTGCTGTGCCAGTGTGGAGGGGCAGCCCAGCAGCCACCCTGCTCTACTTCCCCACTCCGTGACTTCACTCAAGCCATGGACTCCCAAGAACTGTCTCAAAGTCTTGGCATGCTGTGCATGAGCACAGTAAAATCATCTAAAGCAGTGTAATTCCTCAGGGATAATAATTATCCGAAATCACTGGAGCCCCCATTGGCGGGTTGCTGCACAGAGCGCTCTGAGAGGGCAGGAGAGGGGAATGAACCCTGGGGTCAGCTGGTGGATGCTCCTGCCATTTGGTATGACCCAGGTTTTTTATTTCCAGTTTTTTTTTTTTTCTTTCTTTGTTTTTGGTCTTTTAAGGTGGTGTCTCTTAGTTAAGGTGGGCTCTCTAGTCCACCCAGCCTGTTCCTGAACTCAGAATTCTGCCTAACCATCCTGAGGGCTGGGATAATAGGCGTGGAATACCAACACAGCTAGTTGATCTTGAGCTACGGCCTCCTCCTAGATTAATGAGTGGTGCTGATAGTAATTCAGGACATTTGTTAGGTGTTGGATACCATGTTAGATACAACCTGCCTTCCCTGATAAATATCTTCAACCAGCAAGGTGTCAGTTGGACCTAGTCAGTTGTAGAGGGAATCCAGGAGGGATAACCCCTCGGGTGTCAGTCAGCAAGGATGGATGTGTACAGCCACCATCAAAACCAGGGACTTACAGAGGTGGCATAGCTGGCTGGGGATACAGCAGATACTCCAGGGCATGTTGTAGGTAAAGCTGAGACTTGTTACAGAGCCAACTTCTTCTTGGCTAATGGCACAGAGAGGAGTACCCTGGGCTGTCGGCTGCCCATGCCATCCCATGCCATCCCATCCCATCCCATGCCATCCTATCCCGTCACTTTACAGATGAGCACTGTGATCCAGAGTTTGGATGGCAGAACTCGAGGCAAGCTGACCACGGTGGGGGTAGAGGATATTCATTGGTAAATTACTTGATGAAATTGAAGACTTGACAAGTCATCTGCAGAAAAATGAATCCACTCCTAGAAGTTTGGTATGGTTAGGCTCAGTTGTGATGTGACCTCCTCCTATCGGCTCTCGACAGCCAGAAACATGCAGTGTGCTGATGAGAGCTGAATGGGGAGAACTGTTTCTGGAAGATCCTTAGTCCTTGTGAGAGGTTATCAGCAAGGGTGACTGCGTCTGTCTGTTTCTATTGTCTGTTTGGATCTTATTGTTGGTCTGTATGTTCCAGAGATGCAAAGAGAACTATTTTTGAAGAATGGCTTTCAAGGCAGCAGGACATGGTAGCAATAGTTTATATTTGAGTGTGAAAGCTGTCTCATGCTTTATTTGGTTCAGCCTGCAGCAGTGCCTCACGGATGGGTTCCTGTCCTTAAGGTCCGTGGGACTGTTGTGGACATACCTAACTGAAATAGAAGGACAGTAATAATGGTATAGGATGATACCTAAGACAGCTGTGTACGTGTGGGAGGTATTTGGAAAGAGGTGAGCCAGATGTGCTCCTGGAACAGGTAAGAGGTGGCTTTTCTCTGGGATCAAAGCACAGATGAGAGACAGACATCTGGGAAAACCGGGGAACCCTGCACTAAGAAGAGACAGTTGGGCTTTAGAAAATGATTCAGAACTCTGAGCTGTTTGGGGAGGGAAGGAGCACAATAGTTTCTCCCACATTCCACAGCAGCGGCACTTTCCATTGCTGGGCAACCTGTGGTGTGGTGGGGGCAGGCCACAGGCACACTCGGTGTGCTGTGGTGTGAGGTTAACCTGAATGCCCACCGCCTCTCCCAATTTTTTGTTTTGTTTTGTTTTTATCAAGATAAGGTTTCTCTGTGGCTTTGGAGCCTGTCCTGGAACTAACTCTTGTAGATCAGGCTGGTCTCGAATTCACAGAGATCTGCCTGCCTCTGCCTCCCCAGTGCTGAGATTAACGTATGCCACCACTGGCCCAGCCCATCGCCTCTCCATTTTGACAGGCATCAAAGCCATTTGAGGCGCTTTTGGAAACAAAATTCTCAACTCCCACCTCAGTTCTGGCCCAGATGGCCAGAGAATAAGGTGGGATTTCCTCCTCTCTAAGCATGTGGCAGGGAGCCCTGTCCTTGGGTTTTGGAGGACCCCTGAAGAAGAGTGGATCAGGTACACCACTGTGGGCATTGTTGGTTCCCTCTGTGGGTATGGAGGTGGCCTGAGGGTGGCTGTCTGGGAGGGGGGGGCTGGGCCCACCATTTGAGCCGTAACCACAGCTGTCTGCCTGTGAGGCCATTTCCGCTTTTGAGGGGGGAAGCTGGAATAGCTTATCTCAGCCTGGAGGAAGTGGAGTGATCAGCAGGAGGTTTTCTGAAATGTATGTTTTTAACAGACTATTCTAAGTTCGGGAATTTCCCCCCAAACAAAGCCTTGGGGAAATCCCCACTAGGAGCTGGCTGGCTGGGAAAGGGCACGGTGCATTAATTAGCAAGTCTGTGGGTGACAGGCTGTGCCATCTCCAGGCTCAGCCTTGAAGACTAGCTGAAAGGCTCGGTACTTCTCACCTCCACACCCGCCTCAGACTGTGTGCATCAAGGGTGTTTTTCTCAGTTACACATGAGAAGGCAAAGGCTCAAAGATCATGGCTTTCCCAAGGTGGCCTCACTGGGACCCAGACCAAGCCCTGGGGACTATGCAGTCCAGTGCTTTTAAACCCTGCCACTTTGTGCAACAATAAGCAAGCGAGAAAGAGACTTGTTTGTTCCGAGAAGAAAGCCATGTCAGGCACTGTGGATGGGTTTGTTCTCCAGAGTACAGCCAGGAAGGGGGCACAAAACATGGCTCTGGTGCTGATGCTGTGCAATGTCTTTTCTTGTGAAAAGGCCCCTTTAGAATCAGACAATCTGTCAGATCGTAAAGTTGGGGTTTAGCAGGATGGTCTGCTGATCTCATGAGGAGCATAGCTGCTGTTCTTGTTGGCTTGTTTGTTTGTTTTTCTCTGTGTAGCTTTGGAACCTCTCCTAGAACTTTGTAGACCAGGCTGGCCTCAAACTCCTTCTGCCTCCCGTGTGCTGGGATTAAAGGTGTGCACCACCACTGCCCAGCTCTTTGTGGGCTTTTAAGAAACCGACACCCCTTCTGATTGTGTTTTTAACAGCCCTGTTACTGGTGTCCTTGTGAGCCTAGACATTGACCCAGTCTCTGTAGGCAACACACAGCCTGCTGCACCTGTTCCTGGGGTTGTGTCTGGCTGCAGGTTTTTCAGATGTCCACTGGAGAATTGTTCCCTAATTCAAGAAGGTAACAGACTTGGAAGTTAGAAGACATCTTCCAAAACAAACTACAAGAGGCCACTGTGTAAGGCCACAGGGCAATTGAACATATAAATGGGACTCCAGGAAAACAACCTTCCATGGTGGTCCAACCCACTATATTCTGAATCTGGGACAGGTGGACTTGACAAGTGTTCTTCCAGAATCGTCTCACACACAGAGATCTGTTAAAAGATGAGGGACTCTTAGTTAGTATGCCCAATACCCTGAGCTCAACCCCCAGTAGTGCAAAAAATTGAAAAAAGGAAGATAAAGGGAGGTTTTCCAGAATTAGGCTAAAGTTTTAGTTTGTAAGCACTTAGAAATAGAACTCGCCCTCTCTTGTGGTGGATGAGACCTGAGAGTCTGGGGATCTTAAAGTGTCTTTGATTTTGAGCAGTCTGTTTTTCATGTTTACAGCATTATTTTACTGAGAGGGAGAATTGGTTGTATTTATATATTTATTTGTGTGTGTGTACTTATAAATTGTGTGTGTGTGTGTGTGTGTGTGTGTGTGTGTGTGTGTGTGTGTATGTGTGAGTGTTAAAGAAAAAGGCCATGAATTTGAGGGGAGTTGGGGGGCCTAGGAAGGACTAGTGTGTGTGGGGAGTGATGAACTATATTTTAATAATAATAATGATAAAAGAATGTCCCGAGAAGGAAAAGTATTTTTTCCATACTTACATTTTTTTCAACAAAAGAAGCGTTATAGATAGCTGTGCCCTTGTGAGTTGGTGATGGGGACATAAACTGAATAACCACCCTAGAAAACAATATGGAAGCTCACAAAAATCTTACGGCAGAACAAGCAACGCCAGCACTATCCTGATTGAGTTCAGAACCTGAAGAACTGCAAGCAGGGCTTCAACGTGGTACTGAGTGCTCTCATGCAGATGGCAGCCATTGTTCATAGTAGCCAGGAGGTACAAGCACCCAGTGTGCCCATCCAACAGAAGCAGAGAAGCAAAACAGAAAGGGGGACTCACACAGCCTTAGGACAGAAGGGAATTCCGACTCCGGCCACACGGACAGACCGTGAGTGTGTTATGCTGAGTGAAACGCTTGTCACAGCAATGCTACGTGGTTCTGGACACAAACTATCTGAAGTAGAATCACAGAGGCAGGAAATAGGTGGTTGTCAAGGAGTGGGCAGGAGAGAGAAGGAAAGGAAGTTAGTGTTTGTATAGGGTTTCGGTTTTGCAAGATCAAAGAGTTCATGTATAGCTGTGGAACACAACACTGCTCAACTCTGCTCTAAAGGGGTTAAGCTGGGGTTTTAAGAAATCATAATGAGAAGGGAAATTTTACATATTTAGCCATTGGTGGTGATATATAAATATATTTGCTCACAGTATGGGAGAGAAAAGTAGATAGGAGGAGACGGCTGGGCTGTCTTCATAGTGAGATTGTCTCAAAACATGTAGCCAAACCAAATCTCTTTTTATTTCTCTTGGTTTTGCTGACGAACATTTGGAGAATTTATATTAGTTATTTTTACACAAAATCACTGTAAGCTAACAAGTCACCTTTACTAACCCCCATTGGTGGCAGAGGAATCTGGAGCCTTTTCAGCTGGTAGGAAGTGACTGCAGAGGGACAGGGCCCAGGACAGAGGTCGCCCACAGAGGTGGGCGTGGGCTTTGGCAAACATCAGGCGCACACCGGGGTTCTCAGTTGCTCTTTACCCATTAGCAGTGTTCAGCTCAGCTGAACATCATTTACTGCAAATGTCTGGCAGCAATCACACCACTGAAGGAGAATGAAGTCAGTCCAAGGAGACCTTGGATGCTGCAGGGAAACAACAAAAACAAAACACAAAACCCACACTGTGGAGCTTTTTGTGAAACCTTGAGACCAAGATCCTGAGTTGACAGTGGGCGCAGCATAGGGCACGGCTGGGGCGTGAGAAGGTAGGCATGTAAAGGAAGACCAATTGCAGGATCTGAGGTGGGTGCTGGGCTTGGTGAGACCCGGTGTCCATCCTAGCCTGGCCTGGCGCAGTGCTACTCGGTTGTGTAACTTCTTGGAACCCTGCGGCTTGTTTGGAAAGTGTGGAGCATCTTCTGTACAGGTGTTTACATGAGGGGCTGAGCATGCAAAAATGAAGCATGTAAGCCTTGCCCATGGGAACTGAGAGCCCTGGGGGTTAGGAGGAACAAAGTCATGGCTGTCATTAAGGTCATGGAGGGCAAAGAAGAAAGGCAAACTGAGTCAGGATGTCCTTAGTCCTCACCGGGAACCAGGTTTGGTACCAGCCCATGTTTACTGTCTGTCATACATGTTTTCTGTCTTGTTACCAGTAAAAGGCATCACAGAGGCCGCCAGTACTGCCCTGGAGTGGGAGGGAGAAGACATAGGTTGTCATTGAGGTCCCACGACACAGCGCCCAGTAAAAGAATATCTGCACTTCTGAACAGTGTTCGTTTAATCATTTTATTTATTGTTTATGGTTGTGCAACTGGAGGACGGGACAGCTAGTAGGAGTCAGTTCTTTGTTTCCAGCATGTGAGTCCTAGGGCTAGAACTCAGGTCCTCAGGCCTGGCTGGGGGTGTTTTTACCACTGAGCCATCTTACCAGCCCCTGGTTTCATTTTAGAATGTATTTAGTTATTTAAATTGATTAATTGATTGGTTGGTTGGTTGATTGATTGATTGATTGATTGACCTAGGGTTTCCGTACTTAGTCCAGATTGGCCTTGAACTTGTGGCAGTCCACTTGCCTTTTCTTGAAGATGTGGTTTAAATGGGATGGTCAAGAAGCAGAAGTCTTGTCTGAGGAGGGGTGTCCTGGCGGGGTGGGGGCATCAGGATGCCATCAAAACCAGGGTTAGGGTGTGGGTGTGTAGTGAAACACGTGGCTTTGACTCTCCCACGTGGCTCATGTGCAGAGACAGTTTGAATTAGGAGTGATGTAATCGCTGCCTGAGACAGACAGTGGGTGTGGTAAGGCAGGGAGGCCAGCAAGGGGAAGCTGACTGAGCCTGTTAGGGTGACCCAGGCCAGTGTTGGGAGACAGGTGGGAGCTGGCTGGGTTCTTGTCCCCTTTGGAAGGCAAGGCAGAGTCCAGGTAAGATGTGAAAGGCAGGAGAAGAGGAATGGCCTTTGAGTATATAAAACATGAAAACCTGCTCATAATTGATGGCAGGACTGAACTTGAAAGGGATCCAGTGTCTTTGCCCATGGTTCTTTAGCCAGGAAGTGAAACTGGTATAGCAGCCTGGGAAGTAGTGACGTATGATCATGCCTGCGTTGCAACTGTTACTTGTGTACCCAGGCGGTGATGGATGTAGGGAGGTCAGTGTGGTCCTTGTCCTGCTAGGCATCTTTCCCTACACACTGCATGTCTCTAGCCACACCCACCGCAGCCGGTGAGGAGCCTGAGTCAGTGTACTTTCGCTAATGGAAGCCACTTTGCTTCTGTGGTACTCAGCAAGAACTCACTATGGTGCTGCATCTGCCTCATGACCCACTTCATCCTCTAAGCATTTATGGCGGCAGGTCAGAGATCATTTGGTCGTTTGTCCTTGTCACTTTGCATCCCTGTCCTGTGAAATCTAGCACGTTTTCCAGTGAATCCTTGATATTAGATGCCTGTAAAGTGTGGATTTTAGATGGTAGTTTCTGGGTTTAGAAACGACTGATTTTCCCAGCAACAGATAGATCAGATGGCAGGGTTCTTGCTGGGCCAACATTGTTTGGTGGTTCCTTTGAGGGGGAAAGTGTCATTTTCAGGGCTTTGCTCTGTCTGAGAGGCCCCAATGTCTTTCTTTCCTTTTCTTTTTTTTAAATCTCCCTCAGCCACAGCTGCAATGTGATAAGAAGTGCTGGTGGTGTTGGGCAGTGCCCGGCCACTGCTGGCTGGCATCCAAAGATTCCTGCAGGTCTGGGCTCCTGCCAGACCAAGGGTTTGTCTATATGTTTCTCACCCACGATCGTTAGAACCTTTTAGCTATGAATCTGAGCAAGCCCTACCAGGTCCCACTACAGGCTGCTGTCTCCACTGCAACACGCTTCCCACCCTCCCCCCTTGAGTTCACAAAGGCTTTTATCTTCAGTGCTGTCTCTGGTGCCTGAGACAGCTGACTTACACATGCAGAAAAACTACCCTTGCTTCCTGAAGGCTTCCTTCCTCAGCATCCCACACATTTACCCCAGGATCATGCAATACATCACGTAATAGATAACCTTCCAGTCTGCACCTGCAAGGCCTGTGACCTCACAAAGGGATTGGAAGTTATGACTGAATAGGAACAGACACTATACTGTGAGCTCAAGTCCATTTCTCAGACTGCTAAGATCTGACTTCCTTAAGACCTCACCCCACCCCCAGCCCTGCATCCCTGAAGGGGGGGCACTTGCGGGTGCTGAGGACTCTCATCACACATGTACACATGATGGCTACCCCTGCCCAGCTGCCCGCCCTTTCCCCAGGGAGTCAGAAAGACACCAGGTGCAGGACAGCATAGGATCTCCTCAGAGTGTTCCTGTGCATCTTGGCTTTGGGTTCAAGTTCAGGGACACCATCACTCACTCCCCAAGGCACTTGCAAGGCCGTTCACCACACTGTAGCCAGAATTTGCCTAGTTGCGATCTGGGATAGAAACTCCAAGTGTGAGAAGGGACTGAACACTTCAGGTAGGAAGCAAGCAGCCACTGTGGGTCAGAACTCCAGCTCGGCTGCATCCCATCAATTTGCCCAAGATTCATGGACTTGGCCTCCAGGGCTCAACAACACTGGTGTATAGCTGGGTACAGATGTACAGCCTCCAAATTGACAGGGTGGCCCTGAAAGTGGCATCACTAAAGCAACATTGTGAGTTTGCAGGTGGCAGGGGACCTCAGGGAACAAGGCAAGAAAGCATAGGCCTATGAGCAGGCCCAGCCAGGTCAGATGCTGCAGGAAGAAACTGCCTAGACTCATGGGATGGCTGTAGCAGAGGGGCCTCCTACATGCCACACTGTTTCTTCGTGGGGAACCAGGTGGAGGACAAGCATGCCAGGCAGACAGAGTTTGAGAGAGAGGTTTTATTAGAAAGGGGGAGGGGGGAAAGAGAAAAGAGGTAAAGAGACACAGAGACACACAGAGGACAGAAGAGAAGTGGGAGACAGGGAAAGTCCTGTTTGCCCCAGGAGAACAGCAGGAAGAGAGATCAGAAAGAAGCGTAAGTGGGCAGGGATCTTTCTTTTAAAGGGTCCTCTGCACCTGCATGCAGACTACACAACCATGGACCCCTGAGCTGACCAAGGTACTGCCTGAGTGCATTCTGCCAGGTGACAGGGGCAGGCCAGCGTAATGCCTGAATCCTTAGTCCTTTCACCAGTCCTTCTAGAGCCTTGTGGAGCTGATCTGCTTTTGCTCTTGAGTTGAGCATGACTTCCATCACCCATGGACCAGGTCTGCTCACCTTTTCCCAGGGTGGATGCCCATTCTCTGCAGCAGCCTCCTCTCTCCCCAGCTCACCATTTCTCTTCCTGTTACAGCAGAGCCATTTAGTCCTTCCCTTGTCTCATTCTGCCAAAATTATCTTTCTGAAATTTGCAGTGTTGTAAGGAGACTCTGAACTACAAACTTATTATCCCTTGACTCATGACTCAGAAACAAGCCAATTGACCCTTGACCAACGCAGGCGAGTATGAGTTCCAGACCAGCCTGGACAACATAGTAAAGCCAGTCATAAAAACCACACACTGAAAGAGCATTCATGGTTTTCTGCAGCCCTGCAAGTCTCCTGCCTCAGCCTTCCCATTCTCCCCTTCCACTCCTTATGCAGAGGACCCCAGCCACCGAAGACACATCCGTGGACACATGAAACCTCAGAGCAAATCTGGCATATGCTATGTTTTCCTGTTTGTGCTCCAACAATAATAAAGAAATACAACAGTAATAACAAACATATACCAGAGGAACGAATCAGGGGTACTTGCCAAGCATGCACAAAGCCCTGGGTCTCTCTGTGGCACCTTAAACAGAAGCTAGCAGACAGACAGGTTGTTTATTTCTAGAAATTTCCATTTAATTTTTTTCAACCATGTTTGTAAGTAATGGATATCCTTAGGAGTGAAGGTTTGGATTAAGGGAGCCTTTGGTCATGGAGTCAAGTACCATGTAGGCTTCAAATTTTGCAACCCTTCGCTCTTTCTTGGTCAAGGGTTGTCTCAGTATCATCGCTGAGGTGGTGCAGCTCCACTGAGGAGCCTTTCTCGGGGAATTATTTTCTCTTTAAAGCCTCCCTATTACCATTTGTGAGCCAGTGTCTCGCTTGAGTGTTAAGCACTGAGCCCCCTTTGCTGCCCTCAGCTCCAGCTCACCAGCTGCTGGTCTTGGCTCCTTGGGGCAGATGACCTTCGTTCCACGTTCCCCAACACTCACCAGACCTCCTGCTGGAGAAAATGGTGATGGGGATGCTCCTGCTCCTGTACCAGAGGAAGGCTAGGGCAGTATGTCTCAAGCTCTCGACAGTGGTGAAAGGACCCCTTTGTTCCAAAAGAACATCTGGGTTCCAAACAAAGTATTCCAAACAAAGTGCTATCCCCACTTTTTTTTTATCAATTATTTTTTAAAGGTGATTTTTTTTTGATGTTAATACAATCACATCATTTCCCTTGGCTCACAAAATACCTGTTGGCAATATCTCCAGAGGTTCTGGGACTCCAGCTGCTCTTGGCACCAGCTGCCACCTCAGGGTTAGGGTTTCAGTGGGGATTTCCTAACACTTCCCTACTCTGGGTGAGAGAAAACATTTTCCTTGAGGAGTGTTACGGGGGGGCCGCTTGGTTTGCCCCGTACATAAGTTGATTGTTGTTCACTGTACCTTGCCCTGTAACCCTGGTCTGGAACTCATTGTGTCCTCAGATTTGCTGTGGTTCCCCTACCTCTGCCTCTTGAGTGCTGAGATGTGAGTGTGAGCCACCATGCCCGCTTCCTTTGAAACATGTATCTCTGATGTTTCCCCGGCAGTCGCTTCAGACGGAGGTGCAGAGTCTTCGGCCTTAGTGGATGACAACGGTAGTGAGGAAGACTTCAGCTATGAAGAGCTCTGCCAGGCCAACCCTCGGTACCTGCAGCCGGGCGGGGAGCAGCTGGCCATCAATGAGGTACTGCACTCCCACCCACGTGTACCAGATAGCCCATTCTCAAGTTCTTAGCATATCCTGAAGCCTGTGGCTTTGGCTAGCTGGGTTTCTCTCATGGTCCAGGGACGTGCCTGTAAAACAGCTTTGTGCGTTCCTGACAGTCATTCCCATAAGCACTAAGGTAAGGGGCTGCTAGTCTTCAGGGCTAGCTTTTCAGCTTTCTAGATGCTTCCATCATCTCAGGTGATTCTCACGGCTGCTAAGGTAAATGGAAAACACTTGTCTGCATTTTCACAAACACCCTGAGGTAAGGACGGGAAACTACGGTGGGCCTGGTGCTGTGTGCTTGTGATACCCACTATGAAAACAGGAGGTTCGAGTTCAAGACCTGCCTCCTTGGTCAGCTTATGAAGACCCTACAGGACAGTTCAGTCACGGAGTGCACAGGGCTCTGGGTTCTATCCCCAAAGCTGCAGAGAAAAGAGTGAAATGATTTGCTAGCAAATGGCAGAGCTAGAATTGACCATGTGTTTCACATTCTCAGTCAGGTGGTACTGTTTTCCTACTACACTGCATTAACCCTCCTCCCTTGGTGGCTTTTTTTTTTTTTTTTTTTTTTAAGCAGTATAGGATGGCTAGTCTGTTCTCTGTTCAATTTAGTACTCAGGTGATACTCAGCATTTCACTGTGTGATGTCCTTGCTGTTAGATGGGCTTGTAGGAGTGTCTGGGTCACACTGCAGAAGGCTAAGTAAGCACTGACGTAGGGTTACTAAGTGTGCTGGAGTAAATGCGTGCTCTGTTTGACTCGGGTGACTTACCATGATGGATGTGACCCCGCTGTCAGTCAAGGGCTTCTGTATACCATTGTGTTTTGAGACAGTCTTGCTGTATGACCTAGCCTAGCCTTGAACTTAGGATCCTCTTGCCTCAAACGCCTACATGCTGGGAATACAGATACGTTTCACCACACCCGGCACGTATGTGCACCTTTTAAAAGTTGATCTGAGTTTCCCTTTAAGAGCAGGTCCCATACACTTACCTGATACTGTTTGCCTCGGTTGATTTCATATAACCAGTTTACCGGGCCAGCACGAGTCTTTCCAGACAGAGTGGAAGGTGGCAGGTCGCCCTGAGAAAGCACGCATAGCATGTGTCTGCCCCCATGGCTGGATGCTGAGCATGCTCTCCCGTCTCCATTCCAGCTCATCAGCGATGGCAGCGTGGTCTGTGCAGAAGCACTGTGGGACCATGTGACCATGGACGACCAGGAACTGGGCTTCAAGGCTGGGGATGTCATCCAGGTCCTGGAAGCCTCTAACAAGGACTGGTGGTGGGGCCGGAATGAAGACAAAGAGGCCTGGTTCCCTGCAAGCTTCGTTAGGGTAAGTGTGGCACTCACTCTGTTTCCAGGGGTCTTCGTGGGATGGGGGCTTCAGAAGCGTTTGAGGCAGGTCTCATTCTTCACCAGGCCCAGTTCTTCTGCCGTTGTGTTTAGTATCCCAGACAAGCCAGACAGACTTGCAGGAAACAGGTGGTTACAGTGAGAATCGCAATGAAAGCAAACAACCTACTTGGCATTGCTACTGCCCATGGACACTTACCATGGATAGCTCGGCGCAGAGGGCAGAGCCAGGGAGGTCTTTGCTTTGCTTCTGCTGCCACTCCCTCTTCCCTAAGCCATCTGCCTCCTATGTGTGGCCTGCAGCTTCGAGTCAATCAGGAGGAGCTGCCCGAGAGCTGCAGCAGCTCCCATGGGGAAGAGCAGGACGAGGACACCAGCAAGGCCCGCCACAAGCACACTGAGAGCCAGCAGCAGATGCGCACCAACGTCATCCAGGAGATCATGAACACCGAGCGAGTGTACATCAAGCACCTCAAGGACATCTGTGAGGTAAGTGCCAGTCCGGGGTGGCCACCTCCTCCAAACGCACGCATCTCGTCAGATTCTAGGCAGGATGCCCAGTCGTTTCCCCACAGATGGAAATATGGTCCTCCTTGGTGATGTTACTGTCACCTTTTCGATGATAATTGGTAGACTTTCTGTAGTGGGGGAGTCGGGGGACAAAGTGTGACTGTGTGGCCATTCCTGGGATTATGGTCACGGACCACCATGTCCAGCTGTTATTCAGAAGTCTTGTCCTGGTTTCAGAGAACTGACTGTTAGTAGATTCGAGGCTGCCAGGCTGCTTCCTCCAAGCTGGTTGTCAGTTCGTGGATCAGGTGAGCTGTGTCCTCTTAGTTGCTTATTGCAGATGAGAAAACTGAGCCTTGAAGTTAAGAGGCAGGATTGGCAGACAGTGTGCCCCTCAGCTTGGACTCTGAATCTTTCCAGGGTTGTATTCTCTTAAAATTGATACAAGAATAGAGTGATTTGGGGGTGGGGTGGCATTACTTGTGCACATCCATGAGGACCTGAGTTTGGATCCTCAGCAGCGACATAAAAGCTAGATGTGGCAGCATGTGTCTGTAACCCCAGCACTGGGAGGCAGAGATGGACAGATCCCAGGACCTCTCTAACCAACCAATCTAGCCAAAACTGTGAGCCTCAGTAGTGAGAGGTCCTGTCTCAAAAAAATAAAAATAAATAAAAAAGAAAAAACCAAAAAACGTGGAGGAGTGGTGAAGGTCATATGTACCTGAATGGGCAAGTCTACCCACTGTACAACACATGTGTGCACACACGTTTTGCCACGCACGTGAAGAAGGCAGTGGTTTATTATATACTAAATGGTCAGTTTATTCTTTTTAAGTATGTGATGCTACTTGGGAGGGAATTGTTAAGGTGCTTATGTTGCCTTTCCTTCCTGGGCCACTAACTGTCCCAAGCCAGAGCACAGCCCTGATAATGTGCGTAGAGAAGTAGTAGCCCTTTTACAAGGACTCAGATTAAAGAAGTGCAGACTTGAGCTGTATAATGAAAGCAGGCGATGATGGAGTCCTTGATGAGAAGGTTCTTGGTTCTTTGCTGTGATTTAACAGACCAAAACCACACTGGCTCAGGTTATCAGGTTTGACAGCAAGCCTTCACACACTGACCTCTCCCTCTCCCTGGCCTGGAAAAATTAGAATCTAGAAAATAAAGCAGTATGACGCCAGGCGTGGGCACACATCTGTAATCCTGGCAGTGGGTAGGTGGGGACAAGTGGATCCCTGGGGCTCTTGGATCAGCTAGCCTAGTCTGCTTTGAGAGTTCCAGGCTAGTAAGGAGTTTCTTTCAAACAAAAACAAAAAGGACAGTGCCTGAGGAAGGGTTGTCCTCTGACCCCACACAATTACAAATGCCCATACACACAGCACACATAGTGGCAATGTGAATTTTTAAACTGCCCTTTGAAACTCACTTCTGAAAACTTAAAATCAGCCATGTGAAACTTCTTACTTTGTTTTTTTTTTTTTTTTAAAGTTATTTTTGTTTTATTTTTCGAGACAGGGTTGGTAGCTTTGGAGTCTGTCCTGGAACTAACTTTGTAGATCAGGCTGGACTTGAACTCACAGAGATCCGCCTGCCTCTGCCTTCTGAGTGCTGGGATTAAAGGCATGCACCACCAACTGCCTGGGATGTATTTGAAATATTTATGGTGAATGTTAGGTGTAGAATATGATTGTCTCATCAGGGCCTCACAGATAAAAATAATAATTTTCTCTAATTAAAATCTATTTACTACAACTTGGGAATAGTGCCACACATGTGTCATCCCAGCATGAAGAGGATTGCAGGTTTGAGACCAGCCTGAGCTATATAATGAGAACTTATCCTGAAAATAAAATAATAAACTAAAATTCAGCCCAAGACCATGGCATTGGGCCAAAACACAAACAGAAACAGCAACAGCAACAACAAACTATATTGTCCAAATATCTCTAAACAAATAAAACTGTTTGCTTTTGTACTTTGCAGGGCTATATCCGACAGTGTCGTAAGCACACGGGAATGTTCACGGTTGCGCAGCTAGCCACTATTTTTGGAAACATTGAAGACATTTACAAATTCCAAAGAAAGTTTCTAAAAGACCTTGAGAAACAGTACAACAAAGAGGAACCTCACTTAAGTGAAATAGGATCCTGCTTTCTTCAACACGTATGTCACTGTTCCTCTCTTACTCACATCCGGTCAGACAATAGCATAGAGAGCACCTCTATCGAAAACACTCCAGAGCTTTCTTCCCTTGGCTCACGTACCGCCTTTAGGTAGATAGGATGTTCCTTCCCCCAGAGAGTGAGTGACCCAGGGTCACATGCTCATAGGCAGATGGTACATAACCTCTGGTGGTGACAGGAATTATTGATGCTTACTGTTTAGACTCACTATAACTGACAATAAAAGATTTGGGGGATTTTATTTCTGTACTTAGAGAATCGTTCAAGTAGTGCTAACAGTGGCAGCATTATACTCTCACTTCCTGGGTGCTGGACCCAGTGGTTTTCTAGATGCAGGAGGCTAGAGCTGGAGGGGTGGATGGGCCTTCAATTGCTGAGTGTGCTGGTTCCAAAGGGAAGCAAGCAGCAATGGGTCCCTGGGTACCAGGCATCTTTGAGACACTGAAGACCTGTGTGGCCAGAGCAGCTTAGGCCTTAGGTGAGGAGCTCAGGAGAGGCTTTGGAGGTGAGCAGAGGTGGAGAAAGAGAGGGCTGGTGAGTCACCTCAGTTACAGGAGAGTCTTAACAGCAGTCACTGCTATGGTCAGCCCTGCAGGTGACAGCCCAGAAGCCAAGGAAAAGGAGACTCGCTAAAGAGGGTTTTTTTCAAGGGAAGTCTGGCAAGGCTGTTGTGCCAACAAAGAAAAAGCAGCTGCTTCCAGCACTGTGTCATAGAGTTAGCAGGTGGGGTGGGGGCTTGGTGGGAATCCTGCAGCATTCAAGCCCAGCCAGGCCTGCATGGCGTGCTGGCAGAAGCAGGAAGGAAGGAAGGGCAGCTGTGAGTGCACAGCCCAGCAGCTGAAGCTGAAGCTGAAGGAAAGGTGGCGACCAGGGATGTGGGATTGAACCTGCTAAAGGGGCTTCTGAAGCGGTGTCTGCCCAGTCTTGAGGAACAATGGGCAGAGGAGTGTAGCTCCACGCCCAGGAGAAGGGCAGCAGTGTGGCTGCACCGCAGAAAAAGAAGTCTGCAAAAAGGGAAGTGGGCAGAGCCTTTCAGTTGGAAAATGGGTACCATGTGGAAGCCAGGCCCAAGAGTTAGCCAGCAGCACATGGTACCTCCAAGGCACTTTATCAGTGTCGGGAAGGAGACCAGGATGGAGAGCCAGGTCTCAGAGCATTGCTTCTCCCCTCTTCTGTATCAGCTCAGGCTAGGAGCTGAGTGAGCACAGGTGGTGGGGGTCTCCAATCTCTCCACCCACCCTTAAAGAGAACCCAGTTATCCACCACCCACAAATGATCTTCCTACGGACAGACGGACCATGAAAGACATTGCCCTTGGGGTCTTGGCCTATCCTCCCTCTTCTGTAGGAGTGTCATTAACAGATGGCTCAGAGCCACTGACTGATGAGGCTGCCTTCCCTTCCAGCAAGAGGGCTTTGCCATCTACTCTGAGTACTGCAACAACCACCCTGGTGCCTGTGTGGAGCTGTCCAACCTCATGAAGCAGAGCAAGTACCGGCACTTCTTCGAGGCCTGCCGCCTGCTCCAGCAAATGATTGACATCGCCTTGGACGGCTTCCTCCTCACGCCTGTGCAGAAGATCTGCAAATACCCACTGCAGCTGGCTGAGCTGCTCAAGTACACCACACAGGAGCACAGGTAAGCCAAAGGCTGCCCAGGGGCCAGGAGAATGAACCCCAGCCAGCCTGCTGCTTCTGGAATGGCAGGAACAGGTGGTGGTGGCACTGGTATTGGTGCTGCTGCTGCTGGTGGTGGTGGTTTGGTAGCATCACCACCCTGCCACTTAGCTTCATGGAAGAAGTTCACAGAAGTTTACAAGATCTGTGAAGACACTGACACTGAGAAATACAAAAAAGAATTCTTAGGCTGGTTTTGTGAGTGTCTGGAGATGTGGTGAGGGGTGGTTGTGTTGTTGTTACAGTTTGATTTAGTTTTGCATTTGGGTTTTTTGATCCTATCTGTTTACTGGGTGCCAGGGTTATAGCACATCACACCAGGCTGCACAGGGAGTTTAACTTAGTTATTATTTGGCATAATCTACAAATATTATGTTAATATCCCTTTGTAGTTATTTAGTTTTTAAATCAGTTTTTAATTTTTAAAAGAAATAGACAGACGTGACTATAGTAGTCCCCTTTATTCTTAGGGGATATATTTCTAGATACCAGGGGATACCTGAAACTGGTCAGAACTGTATCTCTATGTGTGTATGTATGTGTACATGTGTATATATACACACAGTGTGTTTGTGATGCATACACACCTGTCAGAAGATAAAAGCCGGTCATTGTGGCTCACACCTGTAATTCCATCACTTTGGGAAACTGAGACAGAAGGATTGCCTTTAGTTCAAGGCCAGCTTGAGTACATGGAGAGTTTTAGAATAACCTGAAATTCTGTCTCAAAAAGAAGGTAAGTTTACAAATAAGATACTACAAGAGATTAACAGTAACTACTAAGATAATACTTAGAATAATATGTTGTTGTTGCTATAAATGATAAGTAATTTCAACTTACAAATTATTTCTGGAGTTTTCCGTTTAATGTTTATAGCCCGGAGCTGACAATGGGTAACTGAAATGAAACTGGATAGAGGGACATTGGAGGGTGTGCTGAGTCTGGGTAAGGGTTAGGGAGGGCCTCACCTGGAGAACTTGGAAAGTGGCTCACCTCCGCCCTTGCTGAGCTCCTGGGCAGAGACAGGCTTAAGATCAAAAAGGGGAGAAGTAGGTGAGGTTTAAAGAATTAGGACCAAAGGAATAAGGAGGAAGAAGATTATGGAAATAGATGAAAGAGAAAGATACTATGGAGGATCTTTCTGTCTCGGTATGGAAATCAGAAGAGCTTGGGGGAGAAAAATAAGGAAGTCAGGGGAACCTCCATTTGTAGAGGGTAACAAATCACAAATGATTTGGGAAGAAATAAATAAGGGAACTGCGAAGCAAAGCAAAGCCTTCTGGAAACATGGAATGGCAGTGTACTGCTTTCCAAGGTGGGCAGCTGTGACCATGCCACATGCATGGACTCTAAGAGGGAGCTTCACCGTTTAAAATGTTCTTAATACTTTATCCTGGGGGTGCTACCTGCATGCCACATCACACACGTGGGGGTCAGAGGGCAAATTTGTGGAGCCAGTCCTCCTTCCCCTTGCCACTTTACCTGGCACTGAACTCAAGTCACAGGCTTGCATAGCAAATACCTCCCTTCACTGAACCATGTCTCGGCTACTTGACTTTTCTCTTTGGAGAATGAGCATTTCCAATGAGCACTTGCAGACTTTGATTGCTTCTCGCCTATTATTTATTTATTTTATTATTTTTGAGGCAAGGTATAAGTGCTAGGATTATAGGCATGCACTATCACACTTGTTCCAATGTGTGTGTCAGGACTCATTATGTAGCCCAGGCTAACCACCTCAAACTCTTGATCCTCCTGTCCTAGCATCTCGTGTGCTGGGATGACAAGCATGCACCACCAGAACCAGCTTTGAAAAATGTGCAAAAAAGAATGACATCGGGACTCTCTTTTTCTGTTAAAGTAAAACAGGGGTTGGGGTGGAGATTTTAGAAAAAAAGAAGCAACAAAACCCCCTAGGTTTGCTGCTTTTGGGAGCTTTTAGCAAAAACATTGTTCCTTTTCTTGGGGGGGGGGGCTCCCACATCTTGGCAGTTCCACGTCATGTCTGTTTTCCATCACTCTGCCTCGAGAATGGGCCTCTGGAGGCAGGGCCTGCTTTGTGGATGGACAATCCTGCGGACTTCTCAGGAGTCCAGTTCTTCCGTGTCTGGTTCACAGCTTCTGTTCTCAAGCTATTCAGGAGGATTCTAACTCGGCCTGCCAAGGTCCCGGCCGTGTCACCACATGAGCTCAGGTGTCCCAGCCTGGAAACCAGACCCAGATCACTTCGGAGCAAAACCTGAATACAGTAGACACGATGATTTTAGGGTTTTCAAAATGTAACAGTCTCAGAGGTGTGGGCTGGGGGGGCTGCTGGAAGACCATCATACTTTGTTGCTCGTGGCCTCTTATGTCCCTTCCTGAACAAGTAAAAGATGAGACTTGATGCACGGCTAGTGGTTTTCAAGCAGCTTTATATAGCAGAACTAGTTATGTTGTAATCAAAGCAGAAATAAAGACAGTTTCTGTACTAATGAAAATTAGTTGCTATGACTAACACTTGGTTTCTGTGGCATTTTCTTTCATTCATGGCGATTTCTGGGAAATGAATGACAACGTTCTTATTCCAAAAGAATTGTGAATTGTGTCCCCTCAGCTCACTTAACCTGTGCAGACTGTGGTCTATTCATTGGGAACAATGGCTCTTACTCAATGCCTTGTCTACACTATTAGCATATGGATTGGGAAGAGAGCACATTATTTTGTCCATCCTCCTTTGTGAGTTACATGCCTTGCAATTAAAATGAACTCTTCCCATTTTGCAGTGATTACAACAATATAAAGGCAGCTTATGAGGCCATGAAGAATGTGGCCTGCTTGATCAATGAACGCAAACGCAAGCTGGAGAGTATTGACAAGATTGCCCGCTGGCAGGTGTCCATTGTAGGCTGGGAGGTGAGTGGCACTCACACATGCACAGTGTGGCCCACGGCTCCTGCACCGTGGACCTCGTGATAACATACTTTCGAAGGGAGTCTGATGAGTCTAAATGTCAATTCCCTTATTTTTATACAGTGCTTACAAAGAAATAAAGTCTGAGTAGGTGAGATGGCCCACATGGTAAAAAGGAGAGAACTGAACCCTGAAAGTTGTCCTTCAACCTCCACATAGGCACTGTGATACACCCACACCCATACATACATATGTCCTGTACACATATGATAGATAGATAGATAGATAGATAGATAGATAGATAGATAGATAGATAGATAGAATAGGCACTGTGACACACCCATGCCCATACACATATCCTGTGTACACATGATAGATAAAATAAAGATTAAAAAGTTGATTAAAAAAAAGTTAATTGCCTTTTTGAGTTTTTTGTTTGTTTGAGACAGGGTTTCTCTGTACCCTGGCTATCCTCCAACTCATAGAGGTCCACCTGCCTCTGCCTCCCTAGTGCTGGGATTGAAGGTGTACACCAGTACCATTCAGCTTAAAAATGATTTTTAAAAGTCATTAATGTATTTTTTAGCATCTGATCCCCCTTCACCAAAGCAAGGGCACAATTCCTACCCAGTCATAAAACACAGTCATAGGAGCATGGGAACCAGAATCATGGTGACATATTTGAATCTGTATGATCCAACCAGATTATCTTTTATCATCTTTAAGGAAGAAAGACCAAGTGTTGGTGGCACATGCCTTTAATCCCAGTACTCTGGAGGCAGAGGCAGGTGGATCTCTGTGAGTTCGAGGCCAGCCGGATCTACAGAGCTAGTTCCAGAACAAGTAATATAGAGAAACCCTGTCTCGAAAAACTAAAAGAAAAAGAAAAAAGAAAAAAAAAAAGTAAAGAAGATATTACTTTTTAAGCTACATGATCATTATGTAATAGTACAAACAACTGTGCCTGATATGTCCCATAGAAATGGCCCAATCAGTATATTAACCCTTATTTACACATGTGTACAGGAACACATGCACACGCGTGCGCGCGCGTGCACACACACACACACACACACACACACACACAGTATGCATTTCCCCTACTGTGTTCACTACTAATTACATTTATGAACTCAGTGAATCCTCTCAGTGGCCCTTAGAAGTGGGTACCTATTTATCCCATGGAGTAAGGGAAAGGCCCTGAAGATTGTAAGTACCTTGTCCAAGGCCATAGCTAGAGATTGGCATAGCTAGAAAGCGGGTGCGTGTCTGAGCTGGTCACCTGCACGGAGAACCATAGCAGCTAAACACAAGCTGGAGCAACCTAGATTGCTGTTGAACTAGGTAAGGTTCGCCTACATCTACCAGCTGGTCAGGACTGGCTTCACGGACGAGAAGGGGTGGTGTGAGAGGGCAGGAATCAGCTGAAGTTATGAAAGCGAGGACAGCTGAAGACAGCTCTTTCCTGGGAGCCCTGAACATACCTCTGTCATCGCTGTGTGATCCCTTGTTTTTTAAATGAAGAACCTGGGGCACGGAATTGCTCTAGGATAGGAAATAGAAGAAATACTTTGGAGGCAAGCACTTTTGCCTCCAAAGCATGCTGTGCATTATTGGGATTAGGGGGAAATGAAAATTTTAAATGAAGACAGGGTTCATATCGAATTTTTTAGGGTGACATTGGCATCCATCCACTCAAGGTATTATAAAAGGGAGTTTTCCTTTCCAACCTTAGATTCTAACATTCAGAATGTTGTGTTCTAACATTAGAAATAATCAAACATTAGATCATTTCAGCAGAATTTATGAATTTCCTACTGGCAGTCTAGTCTTTTATTTCCAGGACTCTAAGCTAGCTATTCCAGGGAGTGGGTATATACCTGATTCAGGAACCGTAAGAGTCAGTCATACCCCATCCCTATACGATGAAACCTCTGCTTCTCTCTTATTCTGATGAAGTCAGTGTTTATTAGTTCCCGATGCAGATGTTGTTTGGATTCCATTACTGTAGCATGGTTTTTGTTTTTTTGTTTTGTTTTGTTTTGTTTTTTAGATCAGAAAGACACTTCAAGTAACAGAGATAGGAAATAAAGAACAGCAAAGAGGTATTTCAAGACAAGGGGTCCAGGAAGTCAGGGTCTGAATGGCCTTTGAGGCCCTACCTGCCTGTGTGTAGGGCAGCAATGCCTGGTCTTAGGGAACTGGATTATTATAGGAAGACTGTATCAGAGGCCCCTTCTGTGTCTCTACTACTGGAAACAATTTGGCTTAGAAAACTCACAGTGTAATTGCATTCTCATAGGGCCTGGACATTCTAGAGCGAAGCTCCGAGTTAATTCATTCAGGGGAACTGACCAAAATCACCAGGCAGGGCAAGAGCCAGCAGCGGATCTTCTTCCTGTTCGACCACCAGCTGGTGTCCTGCAAGAAGGACCTGCTGCGTAGGGACATGCTCTACTACAAGGGCCGCATGGACATGGACGAGGTGGAGCTTGTGGACGTGGAGGATGGGCGGGACAAAGACTGGAACCTCAGCATGAGGAATGCCTTCAAGCTGGTCAGCAGAGCCACAGATGAGGTGCACCTGTTCTGCGCCAGAAAGCAAGAAGACAAGGCGAGGTGGCTGCAGGCCTATGCAGATGAGAGGCAGCGGGTACAGGAGGACCAGCAGATGGGTGAGTCCCCACAGCCTACCCCACCTCCTCTGCTCAGTTGCTCCCTCAAGAGCCAAGTCCATGAACGGGGCTGCAGCCATATGCTGTGGGGAGCAATGTAGAGATGGCGCCTAACCTAGAATGTGCTTATTACCTTTATTCACACTTTACAGATGGCCCCTAACCTCCTAGGGTGTGCTTATTACCTTTATTTACACTTTATAGATGGCCCCTAACCCCCTAAGGTGTGCTAATGTACAGGATGGCCCAGCTTGGTGTGGTCCTAGGGACTGACCATTTGGTGGTGGCACACACATACCCTTCACCCAACCAGTAGACACATCAGATAATTCTCGTTATTTTCTTCACGTATTTATTCATGTTGCATGTGAGTGTGTGTGTGTTGTATTTGTTCCTGGAGGGGTGATGCATGTGGAGGTCAGAAGAGGACATCTAGTGGCCTGCTACATCACTGTCTGCCTTATTCACTTGCAATGGGTCTTACTAAACCTGGAGCTAGGCTGGCCGTCAGCAGGACAGCAATCCCGTCTCAATCCCCCCACAGCATTAGGATTGTAGGTGCGCACATGAGTACACCAGCTTTTTACATGAGCCCTGGGGACTTGAACTCAAGACTTCATACTTGTACAGCATGCACTCTTTACATACTCCTGAGTGGTCATCTTCCTAGCCCAGAAACGCCAGCTTATGGCCAAGGCTTCCCCTTTATCAGCACTGTTGTAAAATACTCTAAGTTTGCCTCACTGCCTGGGTCAATTCAGACCCAGTTTCTCCCATGCTTCCTCCCATCTGTGGCATCTGTAGAACCTGTACCACGTATCAGAGTAAGCTCATGCTTGTGATATTCAGTAGTGAACTTGTACTGTGATCCCCAAATCAATGTGGAAGATTTTATACCTTAACATCATGTGAGGGACCCAGTTAAAATATAGATGTCCCAAAAGTACAGTTTGGAATTACTTTCAGGCTGTTGTAAGGTATCTATGAAGCATAACTGAATCCTGTGTGTAGACTTGGGTCTCCGAGTGTATGTGAAAATACTAGAAAATCTAAAGTGTGGCGTGTTCTGGTTCCACACATTTCAGATAAGGGGAACTTAACCTGTACTTTGGTGTGTCTTCCCAACTTCTTACCTTTTCATTGCATGGTCTTGTGAGAAGGAAGTTGCCGTGTGGCATCAATCAGCACAGCACTCAGTGTCTATTCCTGCCCACACTCTAGAGCCACCCACACACACACTGTCAAATGTGTGCCCAGAGACCAGGGCTGCACAGGGATAAGATGGGTGAGAAACGGCTGTGTTGCCCAGATCATGTGTCTGGGCATGTATTGCCCCACTGCTACGGAGCCCAAGGGGCTTTAAAGGTGGTCCGTATGTCTCCTGTATCAAGCCACCAGCTCCAGACTTGGCCATAGATTCTGCTATTGGAAATAGAAAAAGTGTCCTGGGATTCTGTGTTGAGAGCACATTAGGCTATCTTGCCATTAAAAGTAAGAATTTCTTCAGAGGCCTCCAGAGCTCAGAGAAACGTGAGGGCATGCAGCTCCCAGCCTCACAGGTGGAAACTTCTACTCTGTATGGCTGCCCTTTAGACCCAAGAAAACCGGAACCCCTGTCATGCACTGGCTGCTGACCGGCAGACTCTGATGCAATAAAGCCTGTCATGAAATCGTTCTCAGAAGTGTGCAGGTAGTTGTTACTAAAATGTGAGAAGATGGCGTCACCAGCTCCCAGCTTACTCAGTCATTCACACTGTCCGATGTGTCTAGAAGCACTGAGCCGGATTGCTTGCATTCCTTCCCCTGGGGGTTCACGTTGATCACCAGCATCCTAAACACCTCCAACTCTGTTCTTCAGCTTCTGTGTGTCCTTTGCGTTGTGGGCTCCTGTAGCTGGGGACCAGTGAGGACAGGTCCTCAGGCTCTGCCTGGATCAAGACAGTCTCTGTGTGGGTGTGGGGTGGGAAGGACTCTGACAGTCAGACAGACATTGCATATGTGACTGCATAAAGCCAGGGAAGCAGAGCCAACCAAGGTAGAGCGTGCATCCAAGACAGACAAGGGTCACCTCGAGCTGCAGCCACCGTGGAGCATGGCTCCTCGCCTCCCACCTCTCACCTTGGAAGGAGCGGTCACCCCAACCCGTGCTGCTGTTCCCCTGCTGTTTGTCTCTCTGTCCTCTTTCCCGGTCCAGCTCATTTTTACCTAGTTACCCCACCATGTGTAGACAGCATGTCTGTCTGCACTGCAGAGCCAGGCTGCAGAGTCCCAATCAGAGGCCGCAGGCAAGCAGAATCTCGACCCACAGAGCTCTGGCACCTGTGAGCAGCAGCCCTGGCCTCTGTGCCTTGGGTTCTCTTTCCAGAGTGTCATGTTTTAGACCTGCAATTAGTGTTTCACGTGGACACTGTCCTGGGAGTCTGTCTTGAGACACCAAGGGTCTGTGTCTCATGACAATAACTTCTCATATCACACACCTGGGGTCAGAGGCCATCGAGAGGCCCCTGGTGATACTCCCGCATCCCCCTTTCCCTTGCTTCTCGGGGCCCTTTGCTCCCGTAGAGAACACAAGTGTATGTGGTGCACAGTTTGTCTTGAAAATGTTCTCCGGGGTCTCACCAGCTGTTTCCAAATCCAGGAATGGAAATCCCAGAAAATCAAAAGAAACTTGCCATGCTGAATGCTCAGAAGGCTGGACATGGGAAATCTAAAGGTAAGGTTCCTCGAAGGCCTTGTCTCCTTCCCGTGGACCTCGTGATGACATGGAGACAGTGACCACAAAGAACTTTTCCCAGCCCTGGGTGGAGAGGAAAAGCCAGACCACATTGGCAGGGGCGGGGAGTCTATTTTAGGTCTGGATGCAGGAGCACATAATACCTCAGACAGCAACAGAGGCCTTCAAGCCTCCTAGCCCTGCCAGTGCCCTCTGCTCCTCACGTCCCTGGGGGGATGAGTCTGGTACCACTGGGCCACCATTCAAGTGAACCCCTGTGTCTTTGAGGAGGAATCTCCAACAAGGAAGTGCTGGACATATATAGGTGACTGCGTACCAGGCTTTTTCTTTTTGAGAAGCAACCATTTCTCAAATGACACAGACTTAGTGTTAGTTATGAATGCCTGGCCTAGCTTAGGCACGTTTCTGGCTGGCAGTTAAGTTAACCTGTTTCTCTTTGCTACCTTTTGCCCTGGGGCTCTTTACTTTCCTTCCCTCTGTATATCTCACTTTCACTACTTCTCCTGTCTAGCTGGCTGGCAGCTGCCTGGCTGGGCCTGGGCGTCTCCCTCTCTTTCTACCTCATTCTCTCTTTTCTTCTACTTCTCTCTTTGAACCTAGATTTCTCCTCCTGTTTATTTCTTCTCTCTCTGCCTAGCTATTGGCTGGGCCTGGGCATCTCCCTTGTCCTCTCTTCTACTTCTCTCTTTGTGCCTAGATGCCTATTTATTCCCTCCCTCTCTCCCCCCTCCTTCTCTCCCCCCTCCCTCTCTTCCCCCTCCTTCTCTCCCCCTCCCTCTCTCTCCTTTTCTCTCTCTCTCTCTCTCTGTCTCTGTCTCTGTCTCTCTCTCTCTCTGTGTCTCTGTCTGTCTGTCTGTCTGTCTTCTCTCTCTCTCTCTCTCTCTCTCTCTCTCTCTCTCTCTGCCTAGCTATCAACCATTCAACTCTGTACTAGACCAATCAGGGGCCTTAGGCTGCAAGGTGAAACAAATACAACATATCTTTACATAATTAAACAAATGCAGCATTTGTAACACACTATCCCACAGTTACAGTAATAATCTACAGCATAAACAAATGGAACACACCATTACACAGTTACAGGAATAGTCCACAGCATAAACAAATGGAACACATCTTTGCCTAGTCAAAGCCATGGCGCTGGGCCTCTTGTAGAGTGCTTCCCCACACTTGGTGGTGATACAGAAACATTCATGGCCAGGGCACATCAGGGTCCTAATGCTCACACTCAATGTCTCCCAGGGAGATAGTGCCAATGAATCTTACTTCATTTATTCTCATGAGATCCTGGTACTGCTTCTCCCATTTCCGAGAGTAGGGGCCTAATGCATAGAGAAATCAAAGAATCTCCCTCCAAATACATACTCATGGTCAATACGTGTGGAGTAGCATTTGGGTCAAGGGCTTGATCTGAGCATGTCACTACTTCCACACCAGGAGTCCAGTTCTGAGCCTTTACTGACCTCCCTCGTGGTGGAAGGTGATTTCCTTCATCCCCTGGGCTCCCCCCCCCCCATGAGGTTTCAGGTAGGGTTCATGACGTAACCCTCGCTGGCCCCATATGGGGTATCTAAGAGTCTTGTTTCTTAGGACAGTTACTAAATGTCCTTCTGATTTCTGTGAATCAGATAAGTATTTTGAGTCCCGGTGTGGCTTTTAAGTGATTAGTCTGTTTGTCTGTCCTTCCTGAGTTAGGCTACAGCAGCTGCCCCGTGGCCCCACCCCACCAGAGCCTGCCGCCTGTTCACCAGCGCCACATCACGGTGCCTACCAGCATCCCACAGCAGCAAGTCTTTGCCTTGGCGGAGCCCAAGAGGAAGCCGTCACTCTTCTGGCACACCTTCCACAAACTCACCCCTTTCCGGAAATGAGCCGTACTCATCGAGTGCCCCTGAGCTCCTGTGGGGAGGAAGGCCAGTTTTGTCTCTTCAGTGTGGTGTCCAGGGATGGCCTCTTGCTCAGGGCGGAACACTTCTTTTGGGAATCAATGACACGAGAAGGAATAGGACTCATCTCTGATCTCAAGAGGCGCCAGTGCCCTTGTGGCAAGGAGGAGGGAGCCATGAAACACTGCTCTGTCCCACACTGGAAGCCAAGGCGCACTCTCGGGTTGCCAGGATGTAGGGACCAGGGTTTCTCTCTGCATGGGGACTGCTGACCTGATGACCCTGTGACTTTGCCACTGATGGTCACATTCCTACTGCAGTTCCGGATAGTACCAAGAGCCTTTCAGTCCCCTGGGAGCAACTACATTAAGGGTGGCTTCTGTGTTTGATCTTAAGGAACTCATTGACGGAGATTGGTAGGATGTTGGCAGCCATAGGATGGCCTGGGTCAGGTCAGGCCTGGGAGAGACAATGAAGGAGCTAGAGCTGCTGGGCAGGGGCCCACAGTTCCCCAAGGTATAGCAGGTGCCAAGCAAGAGTGTAAGTTTCATCTTGGAAGGTCTCTTACTCACAAGCTAGGGAGAGACAGGAGGCACCTATCACCCTGGCAACGTGGGGCATGTAGCATCCTCAAAGCAGTGCTGCTTTTCTGACCAGTGGGGAGGGCACTGCCAACTCGTTTGTCTTGCTCACCGATTCAAGCAGAGGTCACGTCTTACTCACCCATCACAACCTAAGAAGCAAGCGTCCATTCACAGAAGCGGTGGTGATGTGAGAATCCTTTCAGGTCTGATAACATGATAATATGCACCTGCGCACCTTCAGCAGCCATTTGCCAGGTCTTCATCAGTGAGACGGTGGAGACACCTCTGTCACATGACCCTGAAAGAGCCGAGCATGATTGGTTTTGATGACTCCTTTGCTCTGAGAAAGCTGTCTTTCTCAGAGCAAAGGCCACAGGGGCTGACACCTGCAGAGAGTAAGCCCCCTTTGTTGACATTGTGGAGTTTATTGAAAATGCCTTTAACAAGATCTAAGGAAGACTGGTTCTACATTTGAATCTACACAGTGCGCTGGCCAGGCGGGGGTCCTGCTATGCCGCTCATGGGTTCTTTTGGACATGCGTGTTCTTGTGTGCTGTTCCTGCAAGGTTCTCCTCTCTCATCAGCCCTTGCTTAAGAACAAACACGTCTGCAGTGTTAGAGATGAAGGTATCGGTCCATCAGCACTGTTCCTCTACTCTGTCCCCATATGTAGAGCTATGATGAAGCAAGTGACTTCACAGCAAATAACCTTGTCCCTGGGCGTGGGATTAGCTGCAACACTGCTGGGGATTGTGGTCAGTGGCCCCACAGCTATTTCTGTGTGTCATGAAGTGGTTCAGTGCACAGAACTGTTCAATGCATGGTGTACAGTGTGTGTGTGTGTGTGTGTGTGTGTGTGTGTGTGTGTGTGTGTGTTGTGTAAGAGAGAGAGAGAGAGAGAAAACACTTAAATACATGCCTCGACTTAGCTGTATTTATATAACTGACAGGTTGTTTTTGTTTTTTACTAATAGAATGCAATGATATATTTTGGAAATTATACTTAGTGTACTTTCTCTGCTACATTGTGTATGTACAGCAGTTTCAACAGTTGAGTTGTTAATATGAAAATTGCTTTTAAGGAAGAGTCTTTTTGTCCTGTTCATTTTCACTGAAGGTTCAACTTGAGTCTCACTGCAGAATTCATTTGTTGTTACAACTAATGACAGTGCAGAAGAAATACATTGAGTCTGTGACCAGTCCTAATGTAGTTCCCAGCTGCCCTAACTTCCGGCTCCCACCTACCTCCACAGACCTCCCAACAATCCCTAAAGTCAGGATGTGTTTGCATTGAGTCACATTCAAGACCTGGGCTGGACCCGGGCAATTTTATACAGTATAAGACGTGTTTGATCAAATGCCTGTCCCAGATGAATCTTACTTTGGGTGATTTTGAAAACCAATGTGTTTTTAAAAGCTATAATAGCCTTTGACTTTGTAAAAAAATCTGTATGTCTGTATAAATTTTATTATCAAATACCTGAGTTCTACAAAAAGTCGAAGACCTTGAGTATTATGTTCAGTTTTCCAAACCTCCTCCTTGGTTTAAGGCATGTGCTCTACTTTGAAAGAAAAAAAAGAAAAACTCTTGCCCAAATGGAGTCTGATGCTCAAGAACAACATTCCCTCCCTCTCCCTGAATGGGCCAAAAAAGACTGGCGACTTAAATTTTAATGATTTCATTTGTTCTGTCTTTAGCGGTCCAGAATTTGTTAGCTCTGTTGATAGAGTTGAGAAGGCCTCCCTGGTTTAGATTATATCTATATGTTTAGCCACCACATGGTAGGTGAAGTGTGGTCATAAATAATACTTGAAAGTCTAGAGAAAGAAGGAGCATTTCAGGCTCTGTCTCAAAATGTAAAGGAGAGTGGCAGGCAGCGAGTCAGGGCTCTCAAGAGATGCCACCCCTTAAATGCATCATCTGTTCAGATTCTCCTCTCCAAATGGAAGTTCTGCTTCTGCAGGTAAGAACTGTCACCAGTATGGAATGCCATCTCTAAATACCGTGCCTTTTAATATCCAAGCCATTCAAGACTGATTCCACATCCTACGTTGCTATTCTTACACACAAAGCAAAAACGTATTTAACTGGAAATTCGGTTCATAATGGAAATCTTTTTGTAAGCGTCAGCAATCCAGCATCGTGTGCATGTGGAGATCTGTACCTGAATGTTTCTCAGGACACATCAGTCCTGTTTCCAGTCACAGCTTCCGCTCTGTGGCTTCATCATGGATAGGAAAAGCAGAAGTGTCCTTCAAGCCAGTGCCAAGAAGTGAGTCAATGTCTTTAAAGCAGCTCAAAGCCAGGATGCTGGGTACAGGGTGCCCACAAATGACTTCTTCTCAGGAGCCATGGAAAGGGGAGTTTGAAAGACTTAGGACAAAATAGGTAGAAACTTCTAGCTAGTCTTAGAGAGGGGGGAAATCAGCGTATATAATGTATGTAAATTTGCTTAGCCATCCCACGTACTTCATTATTGCCTTTATGTTCTCCTAGGCGTTGCCATTTATATTTAGAAAATACTTTGAGCCACTTCTGTAATTTAATAGTTGGTCCCTTTCTTTGTGTACATATTGGTGCCCACTGAGCATGACTTGCTGACGGAGCTTCTTGGCTATTCTGTTTGTGATAACTAACCCACATCGGGGTGCTGGCGTCTGTGTAAGTTAAGTGCTGTCCCTGAGATGGTGAGTCAGCCTTGACCCTGAAATAGGACCCGTGTACAAGACGTGCATTTTGCTAAATGAAGGGTTTTTTTGTTGTTGTTGTTTTTTAAAAAATAGTTATTTGATTTCTTGTAAATGCTGTGAATCTCTATTTGTCATTTTGTATCTGTATATTAAAATAATTTGCCACACTGTTTCTAGTGATGCCTCTCCATAGTAAAGTAAGATAGACACATTATATAAAAAGAGCCGGGATGGAGCATGCACAGAGCCCCATGTTTGATCCTCAGCACTGTTTGCAACTGGGTATGGAAGCTCATATTGGTAATCCTAGCACTTGGGAGGTGGAGGCAGGAACTTTCCCATGGCTACAATAAGGAGTTCAAGGTCAACCTAAGCCATATGAGACTGGCTCAAAAAAGAAAAAAAAAAAGAAAAAGAAAAAATAAGAAAGAAATTTTCCAAAGGATGCAGGTGCTGGAGCTTTCAGATCCTTGATTGTCCTGACCCTGGTACTTCTTCCTCAATACTCAGTCCTGCTGGGTGGGAGGGAATCACTGGGCGGGTGTTGAACAAAGGCTCTGAGGGGATGGAGAGAGGGACCACTGGACTTCCAAAGCCATTAGAGAAATACAGGAGCCAGAGGGAAGCGACAGTTTGGGTGTTTTTGTTACCTTTTGTGGGTTTGGCTATAACAGGGCATTGTCTCACACCCCCCTCCCCACCTTCAAGGTCAAGCAGGCGAGGCTTGCTTTCTGGGGACAGTGACAGCCTGTCCCCAGAAGGCCAAATCTATTGCAGCAGTTTCCCATGAATGATGGAATGTGGGTGACCAGGTCTCTGCCTCTGGGTGGCCAGGGCTGCAGGCAAGACCCTTTACTGGGAGGTGAGCCTGCAGCCTTGGCCGCCCTCACCCAGGGTGTGGGGTGAGTAAGAATTTCCTCCTCTCATTAACAAGCTCAGAAAATCCCAGTAAACAGCCCATTGTTTGCTGTGACTAATCAGAAAAGGGTTGCCAAGGCTCCTCTTGCTTTCTGTTGTTTACTTCAGCATCATCTGTCCACTTGTACCCTTGTTCACCTCTCCAAGAGCTTCACTGGGTGAAAGGGTGGCAGTGACAGCATGGGTGGGGGGTTGGCCCAGGATGGCACCATACATAGGAGGGAATGTAATTGGAAGGCAGCAGTACTTTATTCTAGAAGAGTTGGGAGGGGAAGCAAACATGTGTTCCTTGTCTGCTGTTTGAGAAAGAGCATGTGCCTACAGAGGGATGCCTGGCGGCTGGAGAACTGTGTAGAAGCATGACGTTCACCCTGCATCAGTAACACCAGAGATGTGAAGTAGGCACATGACAGCTAGAATGGAGTCCTGTCCCTGTCAAACATCCAGGCCAGGACTCGACTCCAAAGGACTTCACAGAGGGAGGCCCAAAGCCCCTATAGGATCCTGTGGATTAAACACAGTGCCTCTGCTGAGTCAGAGCTGGGGCCATGTGGTCTCTGGAGCTGGATTTTAACAGATGACCCAGACCCTGTGGCAATGGTAGCATGTGACATTCCCTGATGTGGCCAAATAGCTCAAGGCCAGCTGTAGTCAGTATTGGATACCTAGGTTGCACTGAAAAGAGAACTCTAAAATCGGAGGCAGAGGGATGCCCAGGGTGACAGCTTAGCAGGCTTTCTGTGGTCCCAGCAAGTCTTGGGGAAGGGGAGGGACACTGGTGACCTAAGCCCTCTTCTTATGCAAAAAAATGAGTAGGAGTACCACAAACAGATAAAGAGTAGTATAAACAGTGGGGCAGGCACTCAGTCAAACCCCTGATTCCTGGTGGGGCCAGGAATACAGCTGGAGCGGATTCTGATTGGCCAGGGGAGCAGAGGTTTGTGGGAGCCTGGCTGTAGCAATCAGTGAATCCTAGCTTAATGAATCCTGCCAAATCCAGTCCCACTTCCTCCTGGGCATATTGTTGGGGCTTCCTGCTGTGCTAATGGTAAGGAGAGGCTTTCCAGTACCTGCATACCCCATGTCCAGGTGGCCACTAAGGTGAGCTCCTGCCCTTCTCAGACCAGAAGAGCATCCTTTTATCCCCTGGAAACTTGCACTTTTGCCTGAATGTTTGGACACTTCTCAGGAGAACCTGAAGAGTAATGATTGCAAGATGACACCCTGAGCAGAGCTACAGCGTGCTCCCTGTGCTCCCCATGCTCCTTGGGCTGAAGGTGGATGACCGGATGGACAAAGCCCGCGTCTGCTCCATGCAGGGTTAAACTAGCTGCACAGATGTTGGAAGGATCTGGTTGGACCATGGTAACTTGCTGCATCCAGCGCACCAAAAGCTGAAACTTGGATTTCCCAAAAGAGAAGAGTAATTGTCAGATCCAAAGAGAACCCCAGTTCCCCCCAAAGCAGAGGATAACCCAAGACAACAGTGTTTGCTTAGCTCAGCTGGTCTATGGAGGGAGCAGCATTCCTCAGGAACTCAGGAAATAGTTTCTGCCTGCCTGAAAGGGCACTTTTCTTGGCATGTGCCTGTGGTTACATATCAAAGCCCATGCTAGCCTCTAGACCCCTTCAGTCCCTATCCATGTGTATATGTTGTGTATTTCAAAGCCCTGTTATGGAAACAATTTTTCTCCTGGGTTTTTGAGACAGAGTCTCCTTGCGTATCCCTGGCTGTCCTGAAACGTTTTCTGTAGGCCAGGCTGGTCTCAAACTCACGGAGATCTATTTGCTTCTGCCTCCTGAGTGCTGGGAAGTTTGTGCCACTATGGCTTTATTTTTTTTTTTTTTTTTTTTTTTTAGCTGAGGGCTGAACCCAGAGCCTTGTAGGCAAGTGTTCTCTATCACTGAGTTAAATACCCAACGGGAGAAAATAACTTTATTTTACATTTGGTATATTTTAAGGACTGAGCTGGGTTACTGGGAGTGTCTGGCCTTATCTACAGCTTTAGAAGTCACAAGGGCTCAGAGTTACCTGCTGAATGTACTAACCCCAAAAGCACACCTAAAAGGCGGTTTCCTTCTGGGCTAAGTGCCCTGCAGAACTGTGAATGCCAATGGGAAGGTTAACTGAATTGTAGGTTGCCCTTGATTTCAGTTTTGCCCTTAATGAAATTCACAGGCAACGGAAACCAATAATTTGAAAGTTCCAAGTAAACAAAAGTAATCCTAATGGTCTTTGATGCAAAGGCCTCCCAGTCACTGAAAGTCACTGTCATCTTTGTCATTTTTGTACCTGTTGCCCCACGATGGACTCAAGGCCAATGAGAAAGCTGTTCCCATTAAGGAACAAAACCTGCAGTGAGGATCCCTTCTCCCACACTCCACCTGCTGGAACACCGGGAATCCCCTCACTTCACTCAAGAGGACAGAAGAAAGGGCTTTTCCACACCCAGGGTGCTCCTAAGAGATGCTACCCAACCCCAGTGCTGCTGTGAGTTCTGAAGCTCATCCAAGACATCTTGTGCCTCCCTCTGTCCCCTCCCCTTCCTGCTATTTTGCAGTTATGTGCACTGGGGAGTTCTATGGCAGGAAGGCATAATTTTATTTACACCGTGTGGGCTCCCCATTCTCACAGTGTCTGTGTCCAGCCTGCAACTCCAGGGTTCAGGTAAGTGCTCTGCAAAAGCTCTGGGTAAGAACTGAGATAATCTGCTTCTAATTTTTTTTCCTGAAGGACAAACAGGTGTGGGTGTGGTGGTTCATACTTGAAATGTCATACTGGACTGATATAGACTGGGCTACCGAGAGTGGGTTCCAGGCCAGCCAGCCAGCCTGGGTTATAATATGACACTCTCTCTCTGTCTCTGTCTCTGTCTCTGTTTCTGTCTCTCTCTCTCTCTCTCTCTCTCTCTCTCTCTCTCTCTCTCTCTCACACACACACACACACACACACACACACACACACACTGGGGGAGGGGGCCCACTAAATAAGAGAGAAAAGCAGAGAATTTTGCTTGCCAGAATCCTGAAATACTGAGCTGAAAGGAGGCATAAAAAGCAGGGTAAATCACACAAATAACAGACCTTTCTAGAAAAGCTCATAGATTATCAGCTACATGTTTTAATGAATCTGTTTTAATAATTATTTCTCTGCTAATTTATGGTCTATAAAAACCTCAATATGTGTTGAGGAGAAGATGCATACTGTGACATTGTATTGGATATATGGGAGAAGTAATAAAGTAATAAAGCTCAGGCAAGCTGGGCCTCAGCAGAGACTGCTCCCATGCTGGCCTGGTTCAATACACCTGCCATCCAGCACTTGGAATGCCGAGGCAGGAGGGTCATGAGCCCTAAGCTGGCCTGAGCTGCAGCGAAAGACCCTGCCTGGAAAAAGTTAGGTTGTTCTGATTTCCTGTTAATATTAGTGTTTGGGGCTTCATACGGACTTTGAAATATTTGAGGGGACATTAGGAATCTGAAATGTTTGGGAACACTCTTGCCCTTGACTATGAATTAGAGAAAATTAATCAGAAGAGGCACCAAAAGTGGATTGTTTGTAATGTGTGTGTGTTATGCCAGCACTGTCTCTCTACCCCATTGGAAACCAGGAGAGGGCATTATATCTTCTGGAACTCAAGTTACAGATGTTTGAGCAGCCATGTAGGTGCTGGGGATTTAACCCAGGTCCTCTGGAGGATCAAACTCTTATTGAACCATCTCTCCACCCCACCAGGTGGCTTTTTATGAGGAAGTTAGGAAGTGAGGGGGACGTTGACAAAGCACAGAGTTGTCAACCTAGAACCCGCAGAAGCCGCTGTAGATAACTCATGAATGTGGCTCTAAGAAAACTCAACTTCCTGAAGTGGAGGGAGTTTGCGACTGAGGGGGAAACTGCTGGGTTTCCTCCTGTAGAAACACTTCTGCATCCCATAATACTCAGCAGCTTCCACTAGAGGGAGTTTTGGATGTCAGTGTCCAGAAACAAAGGGCCTGGAGAGATGGCTCAGAGGTTAAGAGCACTAGGAGCAGTGTTCAGTTCCTGGCACCCACATCAGGCAGCCTGTAACTCCAGCTCCTGGGGGACCGGATGCTCTGGCCTTCAAGGGTCTTTACATTCATGTGTGTGCACATGTGCACACACACACACACACACACACACACACACACACACACAATTAATGATAATAAAACAGCTTTGTAGCTAACACTACAAAGGCATTTTCCTCAGGAAAGCCTCTTACCCCCTCATCATTCTAAACATTAACATGTTTGGTCATTTGCATATATTTACTCCTAGTTTTTGATAATATGCCTATATCAATATATGACTGATATTTTTATCTTTTTAAAAGTCACGTTAAACTTTTCTAAGCCTTTATATTATTTTTGTGTGTGCTTGTGTGCATATGTGCTTGTTGTGTGAGCCCCTGGAGCTGAAGTTATAAGCAGTTGTGAACTATCACCCGCTGTAGGTGCTGGGAGCTGAACTCCAGTCCTCTGCAAGAGCGGCAAGAAAACTTAACTGCTGAGTTGCCTCTCCAGCCCCCATTTTAGACCTCTTTCTTGGCTGGGTCTTTTGAAACAGGATCTCATCTGCATGCAGACTGATCTTGAACTCATCATCCTTCTGCCTCCAGGCATCTTTTACATAGGTCACCAGCTATGATAGATAGCTCGCTGAAGGCTTACATACTGTCCCACTCTCTACATCTGTTGTTAGGCAATATATAATGTGCCCTTTCCCACCCTAACAGATAATGTTGCAGTTGCCCTTGGCACATAGATCTTGATTTTTTTATGAATAATTTTAGAGATGGCACTTCTGGATCAAAGGGACAGATGCCCAGTTTTTTTTGCCTTTATAAAGGCATACGAGCCAGGTGGTGGCTGTGCACACCTTTAGTCCCAGTACTGGGGAGGCAGAAGCAGGCAGATCTCTGTGAGTTCGAGGCCAGCCTGGTCTACAGATTGAGTGCCAGGATAGGCTCCACAGCTACAGAGAAACCCTGTCTCGAAAAACAAAAAGACAAAACAAACAAACAAACAAACAAACAAAAGCATATGAACAGAGGCCAGTTAGATGGCTCAGAGAAGAGACTGACTGCTGGCTGCTCTTCCAGAGGTCCTGAATTCAACTCTCAGCACCCATATGGTGGTTCATAACCATCTAAAATGGAATCTGATGCCCTCTTCAGGTATTCAGACATACATACAAAAACACTAATATACATAAATAGATCTTAAAAAAAAAACCCAAAGGCTTATGAATATCTATGTTCCAGTAGATGGTACATAGGAACTGGGGTCTGATGGGTTGCATTAACCTATGTCTTATTTTTTTTTGTTGTTGTTTTGTTTTGTTCCTTAAATCTTAAAAGAGCTGTCATCACATAGTTCTTGCCTCCAGCCATACTGCTCAATCTACTGTTCTACCCTTAGTATTGAGGCGTGGGGATATAAAGCTGGGGAGAGGTGGTGTGACACTTTGCACACTCACAGGGTTCCTCAGCTTGATCTGGGATCCCACCCATCCATATCTCAAGGACTCAAAGCCCTGCAGGGGCGTGCACGCTGATCCTGTTGGGAAGCTGTTTGCCAGCCTATCTTCCCCTTTCACCCAGGTCTCAGCTCCCACCTGAGGCTGAAAGCAGATTAAAAACAGAAACAAATACAAACAGGCAAGAACCCAAGAAGGAGAGCCAGTGTCCTCAGAGGAAAGGAATGGGAATGTGTAACTCCCAGTCTGATGGTGTGTGCACGGGCCTATGCTTCAACCTGTGTGTGCTCAGGGATGCAGTGCCACAGCAGGCTCCTGTCTTTTTCTTGTAGCAGTGGGGGTAAAAGCCAAGGATTCATACGTGTGACACAAGTGTTCTAGCACTGAGCTGAAGCCACAACCCAAATGCAGGTGCTTGGTGCATTGCTGCTAATGCCACATAATTCTGTTACGTGTGTGTGGTCATATATGTTCCAGGCAGCCTTTCTACAACTGAGTCATATCCTCTGCCTTAATGTTTTGTTGTCCTTTATGTATGTATGTATATATATATATATGCATGTAATATATATATACATAATTTCAAACTCACCAGCTGAGCCATCTTAAGTATGTGACTGAGAAGCAATAAGTATATTCATGTCAACCTGCAACCATCACCATCATATATCTGCAGAAGTTTCCTCTCTCACAGAACAGCACCCCATCCCTTCAGCTCCTGGCATCTGCTACACATTGCCTTCTCCATGAGTTGGACCACTTTGCATACTTTTTTAAATTTAACTTTATTTTATGTGCACTTGTGTGAAGGTGTCAGATCCTCTGGAACTGGAGTTACAGACAGTTGTAAGCTGCCATGTGGGTGCTGGGAACTGAAACCGGGTCCTCTGGAAGAACAGCCAGTGCTCTTTAACCGCCAAGCCATCTCTCCAGCCCCCATTTGCATACTTAGACCAATCTTGCAGTCTCAGATTGTATCAATGCCTAATGTCCTTGAGGTTCATCTATGATACAGCATGGGCCAGGATTTCCTGTCTTTCTGGAGGCCAAATGGCATTCCACTGTATTTACATACTACACAGTCTATAATGACTCATCCACTAATGGCCATGTAGGCAGCTCCCCCTCGTGGCCACTGTGGACATTGCTGCCAGGAGCATAGCTTTTTCAAGTCCCTGTTTTTTTGTTTTTGATTTGTTTTAGTTTGGCTCAATTCTTTTTTTTTCTTTTTTTTTTGGTTTTTCTAGACAGGTTTTGGAGGCTGTCAAAACCTGTCAACCTCTTGTTGACCAGGCTAGCCTCGAACCCACAAAGATTCATCTGCAGGAATCAGCAATTCTCTGAGGGCCTTTTTTTTTTTTTTTTTTTTAAAGTGTGCTTTCATTGTATATTGTGGCCCCATGAGATAAGAAAACATTTTTTTCCCTGGCTCAAAATAATGGCTTGATCAAACTGAAGCAATAATCAGGAGTCTCCAAACCTCAAAACTTGGCTTCCACATTCAGTGACCATTAAGAGTAGGCCCAATTGTGTGTCACCACCTGAGGTCCCCACCCCATCTCTCTCTCTCTCTCTCTCTCTCTCTCTCTCTCTCTCTCTCTCTCTCTCTCTCTCTCTCTCTCTCTCTCTCTCTCTCTCTCACTTGCTTGCTCTTTCTTTCTCTCACACACACACAGACACACACACATAGGCACACACACATAGACACACACACACACACACAGACACACATAGACACACATACACACACACACACACACACAACACACACACACACACACACACACACAATAGAGTCTCATTATATAGCTCAGGGTGACCTAACACTTAATGATTTCTTTCTCAGCCTTCCAAGTGCTGGAAAGTGATGGAATTACAGACATGTGCCACTGTGGCAGGCTTCATGACAGCTTGGTCTGCCGCCTGGCTTCTGCTTTTCCTGCCCTGAGCATCTGACATGTGGGATCATGTTCAATCCTTTGTCAATGCAGAGAGAAAAGACTATGTCACTCCCCAGAGACCAAGGCCTGTCCCATTGCAGAGATGAGAGGCCCTGTCCATGTCCAGCAACTATACCAACACCCAGTGACCAGGCATCTTTCAGTTTCTGTATCTCTCTCTCAGTCCAGTCCCTGTCGTCTGACCATGAGGATTTGGTGGCTCCTGCTGGCTATGGGTGCATGTGCAAGGAACACGTACTCCCAAGACACCTGCCGGCAAGGACACTCTGGCATCCCTGGGAATCCAGGTCACAATGGTCTACCAGGAAGAGATGGACGAGATGGTGCCAAGGGTGACAAAGGAGACACAGGTACTGGACATTTGCAGCTTCTTACTGCCTTCCTTTACCCCTTCAGCCACCCATCCCTCGTGTACTGCTCCACCTGCCCATGGAGCCCTCACCCAGCAATGTGCCCTGCAGACACTTCTCAAAGACCAGCTCTGTGCCACATGCCATCCTAGGTGCTGGATGGAGTACAGGACAAGACCAAAAGCACCCCCAAAAGGTTTGTCGTCAACGGAAGATGACTGTTAGCAACGGTTTCTGTAACCGTAGGGCATTTGAGTGGGATACTGTGGTGTGATGGATCATTAGTATCTCGAGGCCAATGGAGCAATCTGATGGCTAAGTACAGTAGCAACCCCCATCCACAGGGAGAAGGCCCGTAGTGGATACCTAAAGCCATAGAAAGCACAGAACACTATTGATATCTTGTTTCCCCCTATACATGATAAAGCTTAATTTCTAAACTAGGTAAGAAGTAAATAACCATTAATAATAAAACAGATTCAGTATTACACTTTCCTGTAATAAAGTTACCAGTATCAATGCTCTTACACTTTGGGAATTTTATCAACTAAAATTAAGGTTATGAGGCCATAAGCATTTTGAGATTGCAACAGCCATTCTAATAACTGAGATGGCAGCAGAGTGACTGATGAGAGGGTCACATATAGCTTCCCAAGTTCTGTGACCATAGATTGGTACCACCTTGTCTGGAGCTGTGTTTATTTTTGAATATATGAAGTTTTAATGCTTATTATCAGATATTTCATACACATGAAGAAGACAGATGATTACTAGATAAATCAAGATAGTACTCTCATAATGTAATGCCCAATTTGTCTACCTCTCTCTTTGCAAATCTTTATCTTTCTTGGTGTGATCTCTTGCTTTAAATTTTTTTTTCATTTTTTTAGACATTTAATTTTTTTATGTATGTGGATGTTTTGTCTGCATGCATGTCTAGGCACCATGTGTGTGTAGTGCCCATGGAGGTCACAAGAGGGCACTGAGTCATCTGGGACTGGAGCTATGGATGGTTGTGAGCTACCATACGGTTTTCTGAGAATCAAACCTGGGTCCCCTGGGATCACAGTCAGTGCTCTAACCACTGAGCCACCTCTCCAGCCCAACCCTTCTGTTTTACTGGCAGTGTCTCATGTATCCCATGTTGGCTTCAAAGTTGCTGCGTACCCAAGGATGAACTGAAACTCTTCATTTTCCTGCCTCTACCTCTCAAGTGCTGGGATAATAGGCATGTACCACTGTGCCTGGCTCAAGATCACTCGATTAATCAATCTCTCTCTGTAGCATGTGTGTACTTTTGCATGTATGTGCATGAGTATGTGTGTGTGTGCGTGCACACGTGTGTGTACATCATTGTCAGCTATGGTTTTCTATTCTACTCAGCTTTACAGGGGGCAGGGTCTTTTGCAGAACCTGAAGTTGACCATGTTGACCAGGCTGTCTGTCTAGCAAATCCTCAGGATCCCCCTGTTGTCTCTCCCTGCACCCCCCACCCCCCCACCCCCCACCCTTCCCACCCCACCTCACACACATGCCTCTAGTCCTTCCTCGAGGCTCAGACAGCCATACTTGGCTTTTTACATGGGTGCTAGGGATTTAAATTCAGGTCCTCATTCTTTCTCTTTGCCATTGAGCTACCTCCCTAGCTCTGTCAAAACAGATTTCTTAAAAGCACATGTTTTCTGGGTCAGGTACAGTGGCTTTTAATACCTTTAATCCTAGTACTCAGGAGGCAGAAACAGGTGGATCTCTTTGAATTCAAGGCCAGCATGGTCTATATATTGAGTTCCAGGACAGCCAGCGCTACATAATGGAGAGACCCTTTCTCAAAAATAAAAAACAAACAAAATTAAACACACACACACACACACACACACACACACACACACACCCAAAAAAAAGTATCTGTTTCTCTATTTTTCCATTCAGTTCATATACATATTCCACTCAACATGCTGTTTCTTAGGAGAATGATGTTCACCCATGCTGCTTGACAGGGAAATCTGCTGCTTCTGTATTACCCGGTCCCCTGAAGATGCACTATGTGTTTTATAAATCAACACACAGTACAGTGCCATGACACACACTCACAGTTGTTCCGATCATTGTTCATGCTCTGGCCTGTATGATCATAAAAGCTTTGAGATCATGCTACAGAATACAAGAGCTGGGAACTAAGTAGGAAGACAGAGGTGTGGGTAGGAAGGCGCAGGCTCAGGGTGGTGAAGATAAGGAGTAGGTGGTAACGGAGAGGAGGCTGGTTTGGTGACACCTCACACCTGGTGGTTCAGTGAGATTGCTTGGGGTAACACCAGGCATTACGATGGATACAAATCAGCCTGTGTCACTCCCCAGTCCTGAAAGCTGGAGAGTTCCCAGCTGCTTGTCACCCCACAACTAGAATGGCAGGGTTGAAGTTTTTGGGTTTTGGCTGATTTGAGTGAGACAGAACCTAGAGTAAACGGTGGCCGTGTGAACTCTTCGGTTACCATACTCTGGCCGTCTCACCGTGCATACACACAGCAGTCGAAGGTGGGACTTGGTGGTCTACTCCCAGACTTAGGACTAGTGTATGAGCAGCAGAACGCTAGTGTCCCATCACAGCCTGTTCAGTGGCACTCATCTTCTGTTTACAATGCCTTTCCTTCCCCAACAGTCATCATGGAGTTCTCTGTGTTTCATGGAATCTGGTGAGCCTTCCACTCCACTCTTTGAATGGATGGTGGAAAGGGATCAGATAGATATGTCTAGTACCTCCCACATGCAGACCACTTCCAAATCCTCCTCCTGATACAAACTTACAGCATGGTTCTCGTGTTTGAGTTTGTCTTGTTTAGTGCTCCTTGGGCACTCCACAGCAGGGTGCTCAGGAATTCACCAACCCATTTCATAACCTGCTCATCCTACATGATTAAACACCCTGGATACTCACTAACAGTTGCTCCCTCCACCTGTACTGGTGGGAAAAGAGGTGGGCTGGGGCACCCCAGGACTTCCCATATCAATCGCCTTGGAGACTCACAGCCAGGAAACAGGAAACTCAACTCTTGTCTGCTTTCTTCCCTCCCACCTAGGATTACCAGGACATCCCGGTGGCCCAGGGAAGGATGGAATCCGTGGGGAGAAAGGAGAACCAGGTGGGTGACGGCTTTGCTCTAACTCATGCTGGATTGATAGCAGCTATTCAGCACCACTGTGGACTGACCTGCCTGCTGCTCCCAGCATGAGCCACTGTATTGGTCAAGGTTCTCTAAAGGAACAGAACTGGTAGAACAATTATATAGAAATATAAACACACACACACACACACACACACACACACACACGTGGGGTGGGGGGTGGGGTGATTCTAAGGTTGTGGTCTGGGTAGTCCAACAATGGCTGTCTCCCAACAGGAAGGCCACGAATCTGTCAGTTGTTCAGTTTACAAGCCTGGATGTCTCAGCAGTCCCAATTTGGCTCTAGAGTCCAAAGGAATTCCTAAACAGCTGCTGGTCTTCAGTCTATGTTGGAGTCATAAAGAAGTAGATTCCAACACCAGCAAAGGAATGGCCTAGCAACAGGATAGATAGATCTGCCAGCTAGGACAAAAACAAGCAGGCAAAAAGCAAAAGTGTCCTTCCTTCTGTGTCCTTTCACAGTGGGCTGGCGACAAAAGGTGTGGCCCAATTTAGGGCAGATCTTCCCACCTCAAATGATGGGATCAAGAAGATGCCTCACTGGGATGTGATGGTATGTGCATTTGATCCCAGCAGTTGGGAGGCAGAGGCAGGCAGATCTCTGTGAGTTCAAGGCCAGCCTGATCTACAGTGTGAGCTACAGGACAGCCAGCCAAGTTTATACAGATAAACCTGTCTCAAAAAACAAACAAGAAAGAGAGGGGGCGGGGAGAGGGAGTGAGGGAGGGAAAGAGGAAGGGAGGAAGAGAGAACATCCCTCACAGGTGTGCCCAGATGTTTGAGTTTTAGTTGATTCTAGATGTTGTCAAATCGATAATCAAGATTAGCCACAACATACTCTCGCTCTTCAAGAGATACAGGTGCACACAGGGATAAGCAAACTTTCCTGGAAAGTCCAAATGGAACTGAGTCTCAGCTTTGTGGGCTGTAGGATCTGACCCTGCACCGATAGGCAGCTACAGATGCCACACAAACAAGTGTTGCCATGTTCTGGGGGAGCTGAGGGTGAAAGACCAACATTTGCATTGTATATACTTCTTGCATAATATGGAGTCTGGCTCCCCCTGCCCCCAGTACCAGGGAGTAAGCCTAGAACTTCATGTATGCTGAGCAAATCCTGTGCCACAGCCTTCTCTTTGAAATCATTTACTGATGTCTATATGTTACAGAAAATGGAGTCTACTGTGACATTTTCATGCTTGTACACAGTGTTTCAGCCACATTCATCCCATTGCCCACTCTTGGCCAGTCCCACAGGCCCCATTCATCTGCTGCTTCTCTTCTCCTGTCTTCTCTCTTTTCTTGTGTGTGACCCAATGAGTTTCATTAGGGCAGTTATAGGCACATGGGTGCAAGTGTGCTTGTAGGAGCAGGTGACCCTTATTAATAGCTAATGAAGAAAATGTGATCCCCTTCACATCACACATCGACTGCATATACGTCCTCAGGAGAGTGTTGGGGGCCCAGGATCTCCTTTCTCTTCCATGGCAGAGTGTTGAGGGTAACCACAGCTGCTGTGAGTTCAAGAGTGCAGCAGCCATCTCATGCCTGGGACTCAGTGTTCTATTCCTCACTCCTTCCCCTGGCTCTTAACATCCCATTCCACGCCCTCTCTCACCATGTTCTCTGAGCAGTGAAGGGATGGCATAGATGCCTCATTTTTGGCTAAGCATTCGATAGTTACTTATCTTTAACACCTCTCTTGTGTAACTTTTTAGTCTGAGAGAGTATTGTGGAGTTTCTGAGGCTGGCCTGGGCCTCATTATGTAGATCAGGAAAGCCATGAACGGGCTATCCTCTTTGTCTGCCCCCTGAATAGCTGAGATGGGGAGTCTGTGGCCACCACACCATGATGGAATATTATTTTTGTTCATTAAAACATATAAACTATTCTTAGCTTATGGGCTGTGTAAAATCAGGTAGGGGGACAGATTTGGGCAGCAGGCCACCGTAAGTGTGCTGACCTCTGACTTACTGGATGAACACAGGGGAGGAAGGTTCTACTTCACCCAGTGCATCTGGCTCTACTTCAGGAAGAAAGTGGCGCTTGAGCAGAGTTCCAGGCTGGAGATACAGCTAAGTGGCCGGTAATTTCCCAGAATGAATTGCAACCTGAAATGTAGTCAATTGATGAGGACAGAGACGACTCTAATGCCAAATGCATGCAACTCACTCTGGGCGTTAACCTAAGGCTTTTTATGAACATAAAAGAGTTCTATAAATTGGGTAGCATTACTGTTCCAGCTCCATAGATGAGAGAAAAATGTGATGGAGGCTCATTACCTACTTACATAGTACGCCCGTGTGTGCGGGGGAGTGGGGGTGTGGAGCGGGGTGGAGAAAGGGTATGTGTGGTTCTGAGGTAAGCCCAGGCTTTCTGCTCACAAGCACCACTGCCTCCAAGTACAGGTGGAGGAAGTCAACAGTGTGGCGTGTCCATGTAGACAGGGGGAAACTGGTGCATAAAGGGCAGACCAGGACTCCACAGTCGGCAGGCATGTGGGCCTCATGAACATCTGATTCCGGGTCCTTTCCTTGAGGGGCAGTCACTCGCCTAGGGCTGAGGTCCTGTTCCTCAGCAGTCTGGATTGATCTGTTCCTTGTCATGTTTTCCTTCAATGATGCAAGCTTCTCCCAAGGGTGGCCTTGTGTCTGGCCAGTTGTCATTACTCATATGAGCCCTGGTACTGACTAATGCATACTTTTGGAGGCTACGGATGCGGCTTGGTTGGTAGAGTGTTTGCTTAGCCCTGGGTTCTATTCCAGGCACTGCATGAACTGGGAAACACAGCTATAGTCCCAGCACTCAGGAAGTGCAGGCAGGAGGACTAGAAGTTCAAGATCATCCAGTTATTCTTGACTATAGTGAATTTGAAGCCATTCTGGGTTACATGAAACCCTGTCTTAAAAAAAAAAAAAAAAAGTGAGTTTGTGTGTGTGCTTACATGTGCATTTCCAGGCATGCATTTGTCAATTTTCAGACTCTGAGCAGATTTTAAGCCCATACACTACTTTGTCTCAATTGAACTCTTAGTGGTAGAAAGTCCAACATTGAGCACAAGGGAATGTATCCTAATGTATCTTTATTATCTTCCTCTATTTAGGAGCAGATGGAAGAGTTGAAGCAAAAGGCATCAAAGGTGACCCGGGCTCCAGAGGATCCCCAGGGAAGCATGGCCCAAAGGGATCCATTGGTCCTACAGGAGAGCAAGGGCTGCCAGGAGAGACTGGCCCTCAGGGGCAGAAGGGAGATAAAGGCGATGTGGGCCCCACTGGTCCAGAAGGACTGGTGGGCAGTACTGGACCTTTGGGCCCCAAGGGCTTACCTGGCCCAATGGGCCCCATTGGCAAACCAGGTCCTAAAGGAGAAGCCGGACCCATGGGCCCCCAGGGGGAGCCCGGAGTCAGAGGAATAAGAGGCTGGAAAGGTGATCGGGGAGAGAAAGGGAAAGTGGGAGAGGCTCCCATCTTCCCCAAGAGTGCTTTCACAGTGGGGCTCACGGTGATCAGCAAGTTCCCTCCTCCTGATGCACCCATCAAATTTGATAAGATCCTGTACAATGAACTGAACCATTACAACGTAGCGACGGGGAAATTCACCTGCCATGTGGCTGGTGTCTACTACTTCACCTTCCACATCACTGTTTTTTCCAGGAATGTGCAGGTCTCTTTGGTCAAAAATGGCGCTAAAGTCCTGCATACCAAGGATGGTTACATGAGCTCCGAGGACCAGGCCTCCGGCGGCATTGTGCTGGAGCTGAAGCTTGGGGATGAGGTGTGGATGCAGGTGACCGGAGGAGAGAGGTTTAATGGCTTGTTTGCAGATGAGGATGACGATACCACATTCACCGGCTTCCTTCTCTTCAGCAGCTCATGACACAAAGGGCTCTGCCCATCCTCACAGAAGACTCTGCTGGTGGACATGGTGCCTGAAGAACTAGCTGGGGGAGGGTGGGATGTGACTGTATCTATTCCTCCAATTATTGTATCAATCCTAAAATGTAGAGATGGAAAGCTAATCCTACAAATTCAGTCATTTGACCCCATTAATAATAAACTCAGAGACACCAACAATGCATCAGTGTCCCTTTAAGACAAGTGGTCAAAACCCTTCTCTTTGGTGTCATTTAACCAAGAGCGAGTCAGATTTAAATCCCCTGCTTTGTGTTCCACGCATCTTCTGTCCTCCCTGTAGTGTTCTACGTGTCTTCCGTTTCCCTGTCTGTCTGTTATATGAGTCTGAATCTGTCTGCCTGAAGCTGTCTTGTGAATCTGTCTCTGTATCTGTCCCCAGAAGAGGGCTTTGCTCTCTCTTAACAAAACCATCACATGGGGAAGTAATTGGATACTCTATGGAAATCTTTAACAGAGTTTACAAGGGATTAAGTTGCTGTTTCCAACTGCTCCCAACTGACCCAGAAAACAAACACTAATGAGAGAGAGAGAGAGAGAGAGAGAGAGAGAGAGAGAGAGAGAGAGAGAGAGAGAGAGAGAGAGAGAGAGAGACTGGACCTGGAATGGGCTTTTGAAACCTCAAAGCCCACTCTCAATGGCATGCCTCCTCTAACAAGGCTGAACCTCCCAATCCTTCCCAAGAAGTTCCACCAACTGGGGAGCATATGTGCCTAAGGGGGCCATGCTCCTTCAAACCACTACAATAATGTAAGGGATTTTTTTTTTTAATCATAATGTATTGCCACAGTTGTATATAGCTTAGGACTCTCTCTCTCTCTCTCTCTCTCTCTCTCTCTCTCTCTCTCTCTCTCTCTCTCTCTCTCTCTCTCTCTCTCTCTCTCTCTGAAATTTTCAAGAAAGGTTGTCTCTATATATTCCTGGCTGTCCTGGAACTGGCTCTGTAGACCAGGCTGGCCTTGAACTCAGAGATCTACCTGCCTCTGCCTGATGAATGTTGATATTAAAGATGTGCACCATCACACCCTGCTTAGAATCTCTGAAAGATTAAAAGAGTAAACAGTGGCTGGGTTTGTTGTGATAATTTTCCATGCTAGAGAAGGAACTCAGAGTTTGGTCATGCTAGGCAAGTGCCTTGCCGCAGAGCTCTGTCCTCAGCCTGCTTGTTACAATGTATTTAACACATCACTGCTCTCTTACCCAAGGCATCCTCTGCTTGTGTGTTTGTGGTGGGGAGAGTTCTGATGTCACATTCCTGCTCTAAGGGACACATTATGATTACTGATATTAGGGGAAAGTAAAGGAAAATGAGACGGGATTATGTCCTTCCTACATCCTGTAGGGCCAATAGTCCCTCTCCTAACACCCTCGATTTCCTCATTATCACAATTCTCCAGTTCTTTATGTGGTCTTCCGATGGCCGTTTGGGTATGTTTCATGTAGGTTCTCTTCCTGTCCACCTGGTACCTGGTGGAGATGGTGCATTATCCACTTGTATCGACAACTCATATGCTCATTGGAACACACTTGCTTCTCTTACGGGTTTCCAAACCCTGACTGTGATGTTTAACCATCATTATCAACTTGACTGAATTTAGAAGCTCCCAGGAGACACATCTCTGGTCCAGACTGTGAAGGCTTTTCCACAAAGGTTTAATTGGAGAGAAATGAGCTGCTCTGAAAGAGGGTGATACCATTCCATGGGCTAGGACCCCAGACTGAAGAAAAAGGAATGAAGGAAGTGGTAAACTGAGTGTCCACCCATCTTTCTCTGCTGCCCATCTATCCCATCATGCTGCCACCACTGTAAGCCACTCTTGCTTCCCGGTGTGTGTGTGTGTGTGTGTGTGTGTGTGTGTGTGTGTGTGTTGAACTGATTCTTCTGATTCTTCCAACTCTATCTCCTTAAGGCTGGGGTACCCATACCCTTTCTCTCTCTCTCTCTCTCTCTCTCTCTCTCTCTCTCTCTCTCTCTCTCTTTTTGGATAATTTATTTATTTTTATTTTCTGTGTATTGGTGTTTTGCCTGCAAGTATGTTTGTGTGAGGGTGTCAGATCTTGGGGTTACAGACAGTTGTGTGCTGCCATGTGGGTGCTGGGAATTGAATTCAACTTCCAAGCCATCTCTCCAACCTCCAAATCCCTTTTCTATCCACTGGACTCCCACCTGTACCCACAACAATCTCTTGTGGTGATATATTATTTATGATTTAATAAATATTTCCTGAAGTACCAGAAAGCAAAGCCAACCACACTAGTTAGCTGTAGAAGCTAGGTAGTAGTGGCACATACCTTTTAATCCCAGGACTCAGGAGACAAGCAGATGGATCACTCTGAGTTCAAGGCCACTCTGGTCTACACAAGAGTGAAGAGTAACAGAGCTCATGCCTTTACTCCCAGCACTAGAATGGTGGAGACAGTAAGGTATGGCTGGGCACAGAAAGAAATATAAGGAGGAGGAGACAGGAACTGAGAGCCTTTGCCTCTGAGGATTTGTGAGGACAGGATTGACATTTCAGCTGGGTAGAGGTAAGATCTACTGGCTAGGCTGCTTTGCTCCTCTGGTCTTCAGCTTAAAGTTTGAATCTTAATATCTGTCTCTAGGTTTTTAATTATGGTAATACAGTCTCTCAAGGAAAAAATCAAGTTCTTGATAACAAAATCCTTCTGCTGGGTTGGTGGTTCCTGTCTGAAGCCCCAGCTCTCAGGATACTGAGGCAGGATTATGGCCAGAATGAGGTCAGAGTGGGGTGCATGGCAAGTTCCAGGCCAGCCTGGAATACAAAGTGAGATCCTGTCTACAAACCAAACACTCACGAAACCTTCAACTTTTCATTTCTTCTCTACCAAGGTCTATAGAGCAGATATGACTGCCACCTGATAAGTCACCTGCAGGAGAGATGATTGCACCTTAGGAAGGAAAGCTCTGGCCCAGGCAGAGCTCAGCACCCTGACCTACAAAGGTGTGACTGTATTCCTCTGAAGAAGGCTGGGGCTGTCAAGAGACTTCCCCAAGCCTCCCCATATCTGTACCATGATTCCTTCTTTCCCAGCTGTGTGCTCATGATTTCCTAATGCCTTCCTCCCCCACCCCCACCCCAGCCTGGACTCATTTCTGCAGTCGGCTTGATATTTGGGGTGGCCAGCTTCTTCCTCAACCTTCAGCTTGTATTTGCCAACAGCAGGTCCCTGCTGATGGACAGGCTCAACGGTGTCAGGACTGAGTCAGGACCTGTCACACCACAGTTCCGGGCCAACCAACCACCCTAGCTTTCTTTAAACTGACTGATCTTAAATCAGGGGAGGAAAACCCTTCAGAGGCTTTAAAACCCTCAGCCCTCGAGAAGAGATTGGAGTTTTGTTTTCCAAGTCTCCCCTCTGTTTGGCAGAGGGTCTTTTTCTCTGTGTGCCCGCTGCATGTGTGTTTCCTCACCCACAGTAAGTACTTTTCATCAACTGCTATTCTGTCTGTGATGCTTGGGATTTCTCTGCGGCTACATGTTGCATTTCATACTTTTCCTGACTTTTAGTTTTTCTACTGGCAGAGACAATGAACCCCATCAAGACCCTATAGACCATATCATCTCAAGACTCCAGCCGGTGTCAATAGTTTCAAAAGCCATTTCATTTCAAAATTAAATGAAGATTTCTATGGTTAATTCACGTTGCTCTTTGCAAACTTAGGTGTGACTTCAAACTCTTTTGGACCAGACAGGTTCCTTAGATTCCGACTGCATGTGGCTTCCCTTGGATCCTTCCACGCGCTGTCATTGGGTTTCCTCTGAGAAGGCATCAAGAACTCACCTGAGTTCCATTCATTCATGGCACCCATAAGAAATTCAAAGCCTGACCAAATTTCTCCCAGCGCCCCAGTAACACTGTGAGGGAAAAGGCAAACTCAGCACGTTTCGGCCTCCAGACACACGAGGGCGCTGCGAAACTTCGGTTGCTCAGAAGGTGTCAGAGCGACGCTCTTGCTTGAGAGTTAGGCGGTCAAATCCAAGCCTGCGTCCGGCGCCGTCAGGGCGGTGCGAGCATCACATGCCGTGGCGTGGGCCGCTGCCTTGGAAACGCGGGGCGCGGGCTTCCTGAACTTGACAGAGCCGGGGTCTGGGAGGATGCTCCTGGCGGCCGGGATGCTGCGGTACGGCCGCAGCCTGTGCGGCCTGGGAGCCGGAGCGGCTCTGCGGAGGTCCGCAGGCCGAGGTGGCCTGCGCAGCGGGGGTCGCGCCCGGGGTGTGAGCACCAGCTGGTCCCCGGTGGGCTCCGCATTCAACGCCAGGCCCCAGGGTCGCCTGTGGCAGATGTTGGAAGAGCGCCGGGTGAGCGTGCCCTGGGTCTCGGCAGCGCGGGCTCTGCCTCCTGCTGAAAGGGGACTGCAGGAAGAAGTGCGCACCCGGGCTGCTGTCCCACTGGCTTCCCACTCAGCCCTTTCCCTGCTCAAGTTCGCTCTTTTTCTTTCTGGCTCCAGAGTTTACACTTGGCCCTCTAACGACCCTCTTCCGTTGAAAACACCTCAATTGTCCATTTAAATTTGAAATGGACCTGTTAAATCAGGCTCCTGCTTGTTAAGACTCTCTTGATGGGCAAAGGCAAGCAGGTTCAAAGGGCAGTGTTTTTTGGCTTCAAACCGAGTTGGGACTAGCAAACCAAGAACCTGTGTTAAAAAAGAAAGCAACAAAACCCTATCGCGAAAACTCAGATTTCCTGTCATGCCTTGAAGTTGATTGCTTAACCAGACAGAATAGCTTGGCTTTTTCCACTGTGCCTGGTGGTGGCGCGTTGGATACTTGATAATGAAGTCAGGGATGATTGAGAATGGTTTGCCCAATGGATCCCTTTATTTTGTTTGCATTTGCAGATTTCTGTCCTAAAGGTTAAGGGTCAATTTTACCTTGTAGCTTTTCACTGTTGGGCAGCTTTCTAAAGATGAGTCTGCAATATAGTTGCATTGCATTTCACGGTGTGAGCATCTCTGTGTTTAGCTTTCTCTGTTTGAAAGTTCTTTCTATATAAATAGCTCCAAGGCCCATAAGGGTAGATGATGCTGGTATTAATGGAATCGGTGATAGAACTAACTGCCTATTAGTACCCAGCAGAAAGAGGTGAAAGGTAAGCTTGGTTTTGAGTGGCTGAGATATAACTGATTCCAGTAATATTTTTAAAAATTATTTATTGTGTCTGTTCATGAATGTGAATGAGTGCAGGCCAGAGGACAATTTTTAAGGGTCTGTTGTCTTTTACTTTGTGGAGCCAAGGTCTCTCTTGATTTTGCTAATGGACTGTATACTGCAGGTTATCTTACCCTCTTCTATCTGGTCCTTGGGCTTCTGGGTTTCTTGTTTCTATCTTGGAGTAGGAGTTCTGGGATTATAGTTGCATGTCACAAAATTCAGCTTTAAAGTTGTTTATTTCTTTTATGTGTGTTTTGCCCAAATGTATGTAAATCTACCACATGTGTGCAGTGTCACATGTGTGCACAAGGAGGCAAGAAGAGGGTGTGGCATCCCCTGCAACTGAAGTAGGTTCCAGGCTTGGAGGCAAGCACTTTTACCCAGGGAGCCAACTAGATGGCCTCTGAGTCGCTTTCTTACATGGGTTTTGGGGATTGGACTCAGGTCCTCAGCTTGTGAACTGAATGCTTTTACCCACCGAACCAATCCTCCCTTGTTTTTTATTTTTTTTCGAGACAGGGTTTCTCTGTGTAGTTTTGGAGCCTGTCCTGGTACTGGGTCTGTAGGCCAGGCTTACCTTGAACTTTACAGAGATCCACCAGCCTTTGCCTCTGAGTGCTGGGATTAAAGGCATGTGGCACCAATGCCTGGCATGCATACATACATACATACATACATACATACATACATACATATTGTGTGTAGTTTTGTGTAGTGTAACAGAGAAAGAGTGATGCTGTTGCCCTGAGCACAGATATGGGTAGTCTAGATATACCAACTAAAATCAGGGCTTCATGCAAAAGTCATTCTAGGAAAAACAAAAGAAAACTATACTTTTGGCTATAAATTGGAAATGTGGTTTTGGACTTTTAGGGTCTTTTTGGAGTTCCTGAGCTCAGCACCCCTGACGGATTTCATGTTGCCCAGAAGGAGGCCTTGAGGAAGACAGAGTGGCTTGTGGAGCGAGCATGTTCCACGCCTCCAGGTCCACAGACGGTCCTCATCTTTGACGAGCTCTCAGATTGCCTGTGCAGAGTGGCCGACTTGGTGAGACCTTAGAGACACAAACAAGGGTGTGTGTGAGTGCAGGCACATGCGTGCCACCGATGCGTGTGTGTGTGTGTGTGTGTGTGTGTGTGTGTGTGTGTGTGTGTGTGAAGGGCAGAGGAAAGCTGTCTCGAGTCTGCCCTCTTGCCACCTTGCAGATAGAATCAACGGCTGAAACTTAGGTGACCTGCCTGCAAGCCAGACTTCTCCATGCTGAGTCTTTTTGCCAGAGAAGGGCTCAGACTTGATTACTTGTATCACCAATGTAGTTCTGACCTATGTAGAATTTTCCTCAGCGTTCATTCAGTATTGAGGTTGCCGAATACAGAGCACCTAGAACTCACTATGTGGTTCATGCTGTCCTTAACTCACTCAGTCCCTCTGGTCATCCAAGTGCTGGGACTGCAGTGCCACTTTGACAGTCGCTCTCTGTCCTGTCTTTCCTAAACTGTCTGGGATCAGATATGCATTTGAGACCAACTTCTCCCATTTGGCCCAGTACACCCCCGTTCTTGTTCATTTCTACCATGTAGGACATTTCTTCCCTCTCGTGCCCTTGAGTTGACCAGTAACAAATTTCAAAGATAATACATTTCTCTCTGGTATCCATAGATTTTAAAGGAAAATACTTAAACTGTTTTGTTGTAAAGGGTTTTCCCTTTACAGGCATGATGTTGGTCCTTTGTGCTGTTGATGGGACCTGCTTCCTCAGTGGTGGAGACATCATGGACATGTCCTTCCCAGGAGGTCCTGCGCTTTGCCATCTTCCTGTGTCATTAATTGATGTCTGAAAAGGCAAATCAGTGCACTGGGCATGTCTCACACAGACCACAATCTACTCTGACAGCCACTCAAGTTCTGGAGACCACCTGATTTTGTCTTAGTCTGCATCCTCTTTAAGCAGTGGCCTGGAATTTTCCTGTACATTTTTTAATTTTTCTCTTGGGAGCCTGAGGCAGGTAGATCATGAGTTTGAGCTCAGCCTGGGCCACATAGTGAAGTACTGCCTCACAACAACAGCAAACTATAAGAGAAACCCAAGCAAACTATAATGTAATTTGTCTGCAAAATTCTCTGGGTAAATAAGGCAAAGAATGTCTTTTCTTTTTTTAGTTTTTAAGGTACTCCTGCACATAGGATCAGTACCATTGTAAGGCAAGAATTTCATAAGCTGTAGCGAGGACCAGACTTGCTCCCCAGCACCATGTAAGGAGCCAGTGTGGTGATACTCACCTGATGCCCCAGCACTAGGGAGGTAGTGGTGGGAGGATTGCTCCAGGTTCAGCGAGAGACACTGTCTAAAGCGAGGGAGAGAAAGAAGTGAAGAAGAGATCTGGTATCAACTTTCGTCTTCAGTGCACATGAACAAATGCAGGAACATCTGCACACACAGAGACATGCTAACGTTTTGATTTTTCACCTTATAACTTCTGTAACATGTAGGAAGGCAATCTGTAAAATAAATCGTACGTGTTACACAGCTCATTTTTCTGGTGCCTTAATGGTGATCTAATGTTGTACCAGTGACTTAATATTGTACCAGGTGTGCCAAACTAGGGATTAAATGCTTTTGCATTGAATGTTATTTGTTAATAAAATTAGGAAATTTTACCTTGTAGTCATATAGTCATTCTGTCATACATGAAGAGTAAAGAAGATGTGGGGTGTTTCATAGTTTCCCTGCATTTTCTTATTCACTTGCAGGCACTGCAATTAACATGGATGCTTACTTTATATGATTAAAAAAAAAAAAAGAATCATTGATTAAATCATCCTGGTTAGCCTAACAGAAACAGTATGGTTGTATACTGTTCTAGATGAGGATCAGGAATTCATATTTTCCTCTTATAAAAGGCCCCTTAAAGAGAATGTACCCCTCCAACCCCAGCCTAGGATGTTAAATTGGTTTTGAAATTAGTTGTCATTTTAAAGGTGTGTCCCTAAGTGACTCTCTGTAGCTGGGTCAGCATGGGAATGCCACACTGCAGCTTGAGTTTCAAAGTTTTAAAATGTCAAGACCAAGGTATTAGAATTGTAGGATAGGAAGGGTTTGCTGGTTATTCATTTGAAGGTGAAAAGCTTGTAAAATGGAGTTCATGAAAATACCAACTCTGGAATGAAACAAGTACTACAGAGTTCACAAACATCAAGAAAGAATCAAAAGAATCTGTTTTGCCTCAGTCAAGGCAAGTTCAGAGAAGGGATTCTTGGAGCAGCACATCCTATCTGGCTTTGTTTGCACCCTTGTTTTTAGAATCCAGCACCCACCAAAGTCCCTCTTGGTTTTGTCTTTTGCCTTTGTTAGGCAGACTTTGTGAAAATCGGACACCCTGAGCCCGCGTACAGAGAGGCTGCAGAAGAGGCCTGCAGAAGCATCGGCACCATGGTGGAAAAGTATGTCTCCTCCACTCTAGGGTGGCTTTGTGTGCAGTGCTTGTCACTCCTAGGGCAGGTGGGAGGAAGTGTGTGCTCTAGCGCTACAGGAGGGTAGGGTGGGAGGCTGGGGCAGGCCCCCTTTCTACGCGGCTGCTGGGGTTGTTCACCAGTCCTCTCTTCCTTTGTCTGTAATTAGAGAATTGAGGCGACTTTTAGGGTTGCTGTGTGTGTGAAAATGAAAGGAGGTAAATGTGAGATGTTTAAAAGGTGTCAGGCACACAGGGATGGGTGGTATTATTTGTTATCATTATTGTTGATGGTAAGTGTGCTGGTTGGTTTTTGTAGGGACTCTCAATGGAGGAATTGCCTACCATCAATAATAATGATGATAAATACTACCATGTGTCCCTGTGTCATTGGCACATCACCTTCGCTGGCCCTGGCCCTCACTGGCCACTGCGCAGAAGAGCTGACCCTATACTCGGGAGAGACGAGTCCACTGCTCCCACACGTGTGGGAAAGCTGGCCCTGGTGGCATGGGAAGAGAAGAGCTGGCTAATTCCTTGCCTGAGGGGTGTGCTCCCAGTGGCCTGGACTGACCATCCCAACCCATATCCAGGGCTTTGAGTTGGCCCACTGCAGCATCTACCCCATCTGTGGCCTGCTGGAGCATGCGAAGGGATTGGTTCTGCAGAAACCAGGGTCTCTATGACTTGGGGCAACAATAGGATATCTGAGAGTATTGATGGTGTGCCAGAAGCCAGAAGCCTCGAACTAGACCAACAACTCATTGTAATGAACATTTGCAAGGAAAGTTGAGTGGACCAAAGGGTGACATAACTGAGATGTTGGAAAGGCGAGAAAGAAAGAGGAAGTGGTTTTGTTGTTGGTTTTAATTAATATTTTAAAAAATTTCTTTTTGGGGGTATGCTACAGGGGTGAGGGGCAGATGTGGAGGGACTGAGAAGTGAGCGGGATTGGGATGCATGATGTGAAATTCTCAAAGAATCACTAAAAAAAGTTATGTTTTTGAAAAAAAGAGAAAAGAAAAACAGGCTGTATAAGCCATGGGGTGAGAGCAGCACTTCTCCATGGATTCTGCTCAGTTCCTGCCTCCCATTTCCTACCTTGGCATCCCTCAATGTGTTGTGGCATCAGACATGTAAGCCAAACAACCTCTTTTCTCCCCAAGTTGCTCTTGTTTATGGTCTTTTCACAGCAATAGAGAACAAGCTAGGGCAGTAAGTAAGGCCTTTTGTGTATCTTTGTGGCTATTTGGAGTTCCTGGGTTCCAGTATGAGCCAATTGCTGTTGTATACATGACTGTGGGCCACAAGGTGGGAAGCCAAAATACGTATTTACACAAAGTAACCTTACAGACTGTTGAGTAGGGATTAGGAATGTCTCAACACTCTCTGAGAGTGCTAAGGAGGGCTACAGGTGGAGGTCACCAGGAAACAAATGTCCCTACAGTGATTTCGGGGGTAATCTGAAGTGTTTTAAAGGCCTTTATTAACGATCCAAAGAGATTGTTAAAGTCACTGTGGACGGTACTGTATGTTCTGAAGCACAAGTATGTGACCGAGCCAGAGGAGACTATTTCAGAGACCAGAAGTTGGAGAGGAGGTGGCTTCACTAGTTAACAGACTTCCTGGAAGACCTCATATCTTGGGAGGCGTGGCTGTCCTCTCTGTCCCATTGAGCAGAGTTGTCCCGCTTAGGCACAGTAAATGTGACTTTTGTAGTCACTGATGTGTGCTGTGAGGATAAAACCAGTTCCTGCCACATCTGGACACATGATCCTTTCCTTCAAGAAGACTGGGACAAGGGACTTCGTGGGAGAACAAACACTTTCTATTAGGAGTAGCTCAGGAAAGAAGTCAGCATGGCCAGGCCACCTGTCTGGGATGTTGTGAAGGTTGTGCCCTGCTGAATTTAGATACAGCCTGTTTTAAGTCTAAGCATTTAGTTTTCAGGAGACCAATGGAGAACCATGATTGGTGGTGAAGTGGTGTGGTGTTTTGCCACTCCCACTTCTGTCCTGTCTGTCCTTCCTGCTCCAGCTGCCTACCCAGGGTGGTTAGTGCCGTTGACATTTTGCTTAATGGATTGCCTGTTCCTATATTGAAGTTTCTAGTATGACATTTATTTCTGGTTCAAAAGAAGATACAAAAAATTACTCCCCGGTTTTGAGCTCTGGGCTTGTGTATGACCATCAATGCCTTTCTCTTGATATAGAGTAAAATTTTAAACAATGGATTAGAAAATCACTTGTTTCATTCATGGTCTTTCTAGATTGAATACGAATGTGGAATTGTATCAGAGTCTTCAGAAATTACTAAATGATAAGAAGCTTATGGATTCCCTTGATGCAGAAACCAGGTACTCACATTCGTTCATTTCCTTTTGACTGACTGCAGGCCAGGCTGGAGAGCTGTCTGGCCCTCTGAGTTGGAATGTTCCTTACCTATGGCTCCTAGACTTTCACCAAGACTCAGCCACACTACATCTTGTCTTTACGCCATGTCTGTCTGGCTCCATCCTCTTACCCGTAGTCCCCGCCAGCATCTTATTTGTTGCCTTGGTAATCTGCTTCCATCTCTCCTGTCTCACTGGCTGAGCTCTTCAAGGTGCTTCTCAGTCTGCTTTGTTCGTTGCTGCACATTGCTGCACATTGCTGCAAGGTGAATGACCAACGGTAGCTTCCTGTCAAATCACTGATAATCACACCATCTCTATGCTCATAGTTCCATAATAGCATTATAAGGAGATACCAGCAAATTGATTAATTTTCTGGGTGGCTTTCAGGATCCTTAAAATGATGAGCTTTGGCTCATTAGATTACAGTAATTCATTATAATTAGAAGGCTGGTGCTAACTCAGTACACAGAAGTACCTTAGATTCTTATTTCTTTGTTTAAATGTTTCTGTAAGATAAATGAGGATCAGTGGGAGGCTCAGCAGGTGAAAGTATCTGTCAGTAAGCCCAGTGATCTGAGTTCAATCCCTGGGATCCACATGGTGGAAAGAAAGCACTGACCCCTGGACGTTGTTCCCTGACCTCCTTACTTATGCTATGGCAGGCATGTACATGTAACACACACACACACACACACACACACACACACACACACACACTGATACAGATGCATGAGTGCAAAATAAATAAATGAAATGTAATAATAAGGTAAGTATAGTAGGGCTCATCATTTATTTGCTTATGATATTGATGTCATAACATAGAAATTATTTTCTTCACCTGTTTATCCTCTTTTTGTTTATGGAACACACATTCTTTGACTACCGAATTTCCCTCTTCCTGCTTCCATCTTCTTGTCTCTCTCTGGATGTGGCTTGTCACCCCAACTAAGACTTTATTCCATGGAGGTTAGTTGGGACTGAAACCTTGCTTTCAGTTCAGATGTAAGTTCCAGGCAGTGGCACACTGGGTGTGAGTGCTAGGGACTTACCTCACCTGCCAGCAGGTGTGCAGGGACCTTGTCTTGTCTCTCCCCATGACCTCTCAGGCTCAGGCTCTTGGGCTCTTAGTGGAGCTAGCTATGTCCTCTGGGAAGGTGCTTGATCTCCTAGCTGGGGAGTTTATGACTATCCTGTCTGTGTTTAAAGAAGGGTTTTCTGTTACACTTAGAATGATTTTGAAGCTGTAAAGGAGACTCCAGACTAGGGAAAATATCTGGTAAAGTAACGAAGTCTTGAACCAGATTTTGCAAATATGCATATGAAATTGCAGCCAGAGGCACAGATGTAGTTATAACTGTGCAGTATGTAATGGGTCATTTCACATCAGCAGGAAAAACCTGACTTCTAGCAAATGATGCTGGGCCAGTGGTCTTTCTGAGAAAAGGAAATTGTTTCATCAAAGAGAGAATATTTTTAAAAAATTACACGGGATTCATTCATTCATTCACTCATTATTTCTTAATTGTTTGTTTGTTTATTTTAAGACAGGCTGTAGAATTCCCTGTTAGTCTAGTGTGGCTCAAACTTGTAATCCTCCTGCTTCTCTTTCCCAAGTGCTGGAGCTACAGGCTTCCCAGATGCCCCTCAAGGCCCCTGAAGTTTTAGAATGTTAGATCCTAGGCTGAGTATAGCTCACTGCTAGAGAACTTGCCTGGTACATGCAAGGCCCTGAGGGTGACCCAGCACTGTGGGGATAGCAGGTGAGAAGACATTTAGAATAATATTAATTCTGTTCATCCAGTGAACCAGGTGTGGTGGTGCTTGCCCATGATCCCAGCACGCAGGAGGCTGAGGCAAGAGGATCACAAGTTGAAGCCAGCATGGGTTGTACAGCAAGATCCTACCTCATAAAACAAAACAGCAATAAATTCATAAGTAGAATTATATGATACAGTAGTCAGGAAGATAAATATATCCATTTTGAAAAGTCAAAGCCAGAAGAATATATTAAATACTGTACTAGTCTACCACCAGAAACAGAAGCAATTTAAAACAAACAAACAAACCAAAAACATGTCATTGATGGGAAAGTTTGGTGATTGGCTTCAAGCCCGAAGGCAGACTAAAGAGAAAGCTCAAGTCCTCTTCTGGTGCTGGCCAGCTGCTGGAAGAAAGATGGAGAATGCATGCAGGGGCCTTGAGAAGCTGCCCCAAGTGTGAACTGATCAGTTGTTAGTTACTCAGGCTTGGATGGAGTGGAAATAATTATGATGTTAGTTTTCCAAGCTAACATGTAATAAGCTCTTACATGGTAAGCTAGTAGGGACTCTCAGTCAACTGGGATTGTACCTATTTCTAAGTTACTAAGCTCCTTGTTTCAGATAAATAAACAAGTTGTGGGTATGCTTATCTCTATGTTGAAATATTTTTTTTGTAGTAAATTTCAGAAGTTCTGATTTGAGCCTAAAGACTGATTTTTGTTAGTAGTTTTAATGAACTCCTGTAACTTGTGCTCACTTTCTTTTAGGCGAGTGGCTGAGCTATTTATGTTTGATTTTGAAATAAGTGGAATCCATCTAGATGAAGAAAAGGTAAATATTTTTCTTTTTAGAATATGCTTTTAAATTTATCATATGTGCATGAGTTGGCCTGCAATTATGTATGTGCACTCGAATGGCCTTGGAGGTCAAAAGAGGGTTTCAAAGCCTCTGGCACTGCAGTTACAGATGGCGTGAACCACCTTGTGGGTGCTGGGAACCAATCCCTGGTCCTCTGCAAGAGTAACAAGTGCTCTTAACCTTTGAACCATCTCTCTATCCCCATCTTTTCGTTCTTGAAACAGGGTCTGTTTAACCTGAAACTTGCTATGTAGGCCTTGAATTCCTGCCTGACCTTCCTGCCTTCACATCCTACTAGGATTACAGGCATGTGCCACCAAACCAGGCTTTCAGCTGTTTTGGACCAATGTTGTTGCTGACATTTAGTTGCCAGAGTCCTTGTGTGTCACTAGATTGGGTGAACTCTTAGGACTTTTTTCATTTGTCACAAAATTCTTCTATAGGGGGTGTCTAAATGTAGTGCTTTCTGGAAGCTGGCCTATAACCCCTGATAATCCAGAGTGAAGTGACAGCACAGAGTGTTAGGTACCATGGTATGAAGCTGAGATGGAGAGTAAGGGGCAGTTGACAGAGGTGTTTGTTCCCACTGTACATGCCTGGTGGGTCCACACACTTGCTGTGACAGCAGAGGTGTCAGTGTGACCTATAGTGTTCACTTTGGCAGGAGAGCCTGGCACAATGTTTGCATCTCTGAGTTATAGCTGTAGAAGCAAAGTAACTTGCTCAGGCTCTCAGCTTTAGTGGCAGGAGTTCTCATACTGGCTGCTGTTGTCCTAAGAGTATGATGCTCTGCCAAACTGAGTCCCTGGTGTGGGTAGCAGCTCAGAGTTGGGGTAGAGGAGTGACTGGACACCATCAAAAGTGGCTCCCAATTGCTTGACAATAGTCTATGATTTTTTTTTTTAAAGATAGCTCTGCCCATCCTAATAAGTACAGTGAATTCAAAGCCATTTACCTAGGAACAGAAGTTGGTTTATCAGAATGTCTCAGGAAGTAAGTGGCATTCTTGGGCATGTGCAACCAGACCCTTGTGCCTGAGACTTCTCTATCTGGGTCAACCAACCAGATTAAAAACATTCAAGAAAAAAGTGTGTCTGCCTTCAGCTGAGAGAAGACTTCTAAACAATACCTTTTGTGCTCTCACCTGCTTTTTACATTGATTTATGCTTCCTAAGTGACTGAGAGAGGGTCTAAAGTTGAGGGAAGGAAGGAGGTTCCTTGCAAATTCAGATGGACTGATCATGTGTGGATATTGCTGTCTATAGTGGGGGTGTTTTGTCACAAGTCAATACCAAGGAATAATTATATGCCACATCTGATACATAGGTCTCCATCTTTCTGTTTGTATGTTTCTTCTGTCTCTTAATTTTTTTTTTTGAGACATTGTATCAATTTTATAGCCCAGACTGGCCTTGGACTTGTGATGATCCTCCTGCCTCAGCCTCCTGAGTGCTGAGATCACTTGTGTGAGCTGGCTTTGAACTCCTGGGCTCAAGCACTTCTTCTGCCTCAGTTTCCCCCGAATAACTTAACTGTAGCTACAGGAAGTGTTTCTCGTAGTTTCACAGGGTGTGTAGAGTGATCCTTGCTTGCACAGTGGACCATTTTGGAATGATGAAATAATATGCTTGGAGAATCACTGGATTCATAAACTGAACTATATTTTATTTTTCCAGAGTGTTTAACACTTGATAAAATGTGGGGGATGACTAATTTTATTACAGTGTGCTTTATTTGTTCATAATACAGCTTTGGGAAAAAATTAAAGCTGTAATTCATCATTTTTGTTATTCTACTGATTGCCACTAGGTGGCAATACATTGCTGCAAGAGAAGTATGGGCTAAAAAGATGTTGGAGGTGTTGGAAACCAAATTTCCTAGTAAAGTTTGGTTTTTCTGTATTAAAAACTTTAGGTTATTATTTTATATTTACTCTTTCTGAGGCAGGAGTCTTGTTATATAACCCGGGCTGGCATTAAACTTGCAGTGTAGTCCAGGTTGACTTTGAACATTTAAAATGCTTGCCTCAGTATTCCCCAGTGCTTGGATTATATAGGTATATCGCCATACCTGCTTTATTTATATTTTTCAGACTTTTTCCTTTCCTTTGGAGGCAGGGTCTCATGTAGCCCAGAGTGGCATGGAATCGCTATGTTGCTGAGGCTGACATTGAACTTTTAATCTTGCCATTTCCATCCCTTGTATGCTGGGATTACACATTCAGTTTGTGCAGTGCTGGGGACCAAGTTCAGGGCTTTGTGCATGGTAGGCAAGCACTCAAATGAGATACATCACCCCAGCCCTTGTCAAATACATCTTATAAATGTGTCTGAAAAAAAAAAAAAACAACAAAAACAAAAAACTAGTGTTGCTTGATAGCTTTTTAAGGTAGGTTATAAGATTATCTGAAGCCTGACTTGTTTTCCCTGGCGAAGGAATGAATGTGCACACCTAGTCTTCTAGTAGTCCTCAGAGATTACATGGGGTACAGTTTATATTTCATCTTAAGGTAATTGTAGTGCCTGCTGGGAGTGAGACAGCAGGTAGAGTGCTTGCCTGGCATGCATGAAGCCCTCAGTTCAACCCTCAGTGCTGCATAAAAACAGGTTTGATGGTGCAAAGCTTGTAGTCCCATCATTTAGTGGGGCTGGGATATGGGGATAAACGGAGGCAGAGGATCCGACACTTAAGGTCATCCTCAGCTATGGAGACTGAGCTGTGGAGGTGTGACTACAAGCTAAAGCTTACATGTGGTGCCATACTAGCCCTGTCGTGCTTGGCTGTGAGGACCTGGTCCATGTAGCACACCCTTGGGGTAGTGTGGAGAACAGCTCTGCCCATACAGGCCTCTGCCCGTTTCTCTGTTTGTTTGTTTGTTTATTTATTTACTTATATTTATGTAGTTTTACTGTTTTTGAGGCAGGATCTGAGTGGTCCTCCTGCCATAGTGCCCTGATCTAGCATAGCAAGAACATGCCCTGTGCCCTGTTTGAATCTGCTGCTAAGGGCTTGTTGCTGTCATTGTGTAGGGACCCGTGTGTGAACCAGAGCCTCAGAGCTGAACCTCTTGGGTGTTCACTGCTGTTTCGTCCAGAACGGTGTTTCGAATTTCTCTTCCCCTTTGTAGTCTAGTCTTGTAAGATTCTACATCTTTGTAATCTACTCATCAAATACTTTATTTTCCTTACTTCAGAAATACTATAAAAGTGCTACCAAAGAAGTGTAAGCAGCCACTTGTTGACTGACTTAATGAAGGTTTTGGGGGACAGAGGATTACACTCAAGGGTCCTATACCAGCAATTTAGATGTTGATTTCCTACCACTATAGATTGTCTATTTGTGAAATGCTAAGTTATACTGCTCTTAAATACCTTTCCTACCACTTGTAGCGCAGAAGAGCAGTGGACCTCAATGTCAAGATCCTGGATTTGAGCAGTGCCTTTCTCATGGGAACCAACTTTCCCAACAAGATACAGATGCATCTCTTACCAGAGCACATTTGCCACCACTTTGCCCGTGATGGGAGCTACGCAGTCATTGATGGTCTACATGCAGAAGCCTCGGATGACTTGGTAGGAGTCCTCCAATTGCTTGTTATTCAGCACCCGTCTGAACACCAATGGGCGTGTCTAACTACTGTTTTAACCTCCCAAATCATTAGTGACATGATAGTATAGTCCTAAAAATCTTGTTGCATTTCTAAGCTCTGAAAATTTAACTTGTGGCACAGTTAATTCCACAAATGCTTTGAATAAGGAAAATAGTGAGAATTCGTGTCTCTGAAGGAATTCATTTTGGGAGTACAGTTAATGACTAGTGACCTTGAAGGCCACGTGGTTACTTTTAATGTGTGAAGTGCTTTCTAGCAGAGAGAGCATCGGCAAATTGACCTCCCAGAGCCCTGCCCCACGTGCAGCTGTGCCATAAAAGCACTGTAGACCCGGTGTGGCTGTTCTTTCACTCGGGAAGCCATGGCTAGGTGTGGATAACGTAGGAGCACTGGCCTGGGTGGTTGTTGCATAGGATTGTGAGCCCTGCCATTGGATCTTTGACTTTCTCTTTCACTCTCACTCTCTAACTACAGGTTCGGGAAGCTGCTTATAAAATTTTCCTTTATCCCAATGCTGGTCAGTTGAAATGTTTAGAAGAATTGCTAAGCAGCAGAGATCTCCTGGCAAACTTAGTAGGCTATTCTACATTTTCCCACAGGGCCCTGCAAGGAACCATAGCTCAGACTCCAGGTGAGCCCATTTATCCAACTTCTCAGAACAAACAGGACTTTGAGGAAACAGCCTTCCTATGTAGTGAGTGGGTGGGTGGATTGACAGTGCTGGAGAGGCACCCGAGGGGACTGTGCTCACAGCCCAGAATCTCTGATTTTCAATATCTATAAATGACAAAAAAAAAAAAAAAAAAAAAAAAAGACATTTGCTTTGTAGCCCAGCCTATCTTTGAATTCAAGCTCTTCTAAGTTTCTTGGATGCTGAAATTCTAGCATGAGACTTTTTTTTTTAAAATATACATTTAGAGTACCATTTGTTGATATTTCTGACATCTTTTAATGGAACTAATCTTTAAATAGAATTACTAATTTGACCGATATTGTACGTGCTGAGAGCAAGTCAAATCTAAGTCTTCACTTGTTATTAATTTAAATTAATTTTATTTTCACTCAGCCCAGTGTCCTCAGATAAGTTGGAAGTAGAGTGAGAGGATAAAGGATAATGTCTTTGCTGAGTCAAGGTGGTGAGATCATAGCCATGTACAGTCCTGTGGGGGAAGGTCTGTGCTAGGTGGGCAGGGGATGTGGGATTGGACAGAGTGGCCTTGTGTTAGGCTGAGGTCCTGACCACTCAGGGTACCTAAGAGAGGACGTCCTGCACAGTGAGTAATGGAAATACAGGGGAGATTTCAGGGGCATTTTTGCATTCGGTAACTAAGGCAGTGAGTCAGCAGCAGGATGCTGAGATGCTGGAGCTGCTTAGATTCTGGGTGTGCTTTGGAGGTGTTGGTGGAGAGGGAGGAGTGGACAGTGCAGTTTCTTGCAGAGCAGTTGCACATGCTGTTGTAGAAAGAGGGAGCACTGGGAAGGACTGTGTGGGGAGGAGTGTGGGGACAGCCTTCCTTCTGTCTTTGTTGCTTCCCTGTGTGGTCCCGCTTTTTCCAGCATGCTTCTTTGTTCTCAGAGTTCCTTTACATCATTCACACTCTTCCTATACCGCTGCTTCCCTCAACCTGGTACACCGTGTCTAGCCTGGGGTGCCTTTGCTCGCATTTTCAGAGATGAGCTCCAAACCCACCTCTTCCATGATAAACTTCCAAAATTTGCACTTTTCTCCTTCCCTTGGATTTTGTCCTTGCATCTTTAAAGCATTTATTTTATTATTTTATTATTTTTTATTTTTTTTTTTATGCCCTCTATACAACCCAGGGCTTCACACATGCATCTTCTCTGTCACTGAGCTCTATCTCAAACTACCTCTTAAAACTGGCTTCATAAAACTTAATTCCTAAATTGATGCTATATGAAATAGATGTATATAGTGTATTTTTGTTTTCTGACGTTGAGCCTCATGTATATCAAGCTGTTCAGGATGACCCTGACTCCTCATCCTCCTGCCTCCACCATTTGCCTAGTGCCACATTGCAGGGCTGTGCTGCAGTGCTCAGTTTTATTTTGTATCATTCTGTAGCTACTGTTAATATCAGTGAGGTTAAAATACAGTATTTTTACTTTTATAATATGTAATATTACTAGACTATTGCTGTTACTGTATCATTGTATGTAATTTAACTCCTCACCAGCCCTGTGAAGTAGGGTTTGGATTATGAGTCAGAAGGACTCTAAGGTTAGGGATTGTCTTAGTTATGGTTCCTATGCTGTGAAGAGACACCATGACCATGACAATTCTTATAAAGGAAATTCTTATAAAGGAAAATTGGGGTGGCTTACAGTTTTAGAGGTTTAGTCCATTGTCATCATAGTGGGGAGCGTGGAGGCACTCAGGCAGACATGGTGGTGCTGGAGAAAGAGCTGAGAGTTCTACATTGTGATCCGAAGGCAACAGGAAGTGAACTGTATGCCCCCGTAGTGTAGCTTAAACAAAGGAGAGACCTCAAAGCCCACCCCACAGTGATACACTTCCTCCAACAAGGCCACACCTACTCCAACAAAGCCACACCTCCTAATAGTGCCACTTCCTTTGGGGCCACCATGTGGTCATCAGACCACCATGGGGGTATTGCTAAAAGATGGCATAGCAGGAATCTACATACCTTTGAAGCATGTTGATTTTCATAGCTGGAACCAGGAGGTCTTTCTGAGTTGCCATTCTATCAGGTACTCTTCTGGGCCTTGCGAACAAGTCAGTGTGCCAGGGGGAAGAGAATGGCTCCTTCATGCAGTTGGTATTGCTGTGGAAAGATGGAGCAGAGATGGGGCGTAACATTAAGTGTGCCTTTGCTGGGAGACTTGTGTAGAAATGTGATGCACATGTAGGATATGGCATGCTTGGGGGTAGGCCTGGCAGGTTGCCAGAATGAATCTTTAGTCCCTTGGAAGAAGGTAGAAATGTGCCAGATATATCTGAGGAAAGGCCAGAGGGGGTGCTTAATGATATGTTGAGGGCTGCATGAAGGACCCTTCCCTGGGTGAGATGAGGTGTGGTCACAGGGTGTGGTCACAGGAAAGTGATCTGACTTACATCGTAATGACAGGTGCTACTGATGGAGTCCACTGTGAGGAGCAGCAGGCCAAGGGTGGCTCTGGGCTGCTCTAGTTCACACTGAGGAAGTAGTGGGGCGTAGTGTGAAGAAAAGGAAGCAGAGAGTATTTTCTGGAAGCCACCAGGAGAGGCCTGAGGAGAGCAGAGGGACACCCTGACTCCGACACGGTGGCAGGTAGAGAGGACTGGGGACTCACAGCAGTGTAGTGGATCCCATCAATGGCAAGCAAGTGGTTGGTATAGTAACAGTTTTGGAGAGAGACATGAGATGTGACCTGTGTCCTTGAGGACCTAAAGGTTGCTGCCAAGTGATTAGTACAGACAACAGTGCTGTGGAGTTTTAGCAGGTGGGTGTTGGTCCACTGATTAGATGGCTTGTGGGTTTCAGAAAGGTGGTGGCAGTGGAGGAATGCTGAGTCTCCACAGAGAGCAGGGCAGAAAGAGAGAAAGCGAGGTTACACTGGCCATCCATTTAGTGGCTGACTTAGAACAATCATGTAGTGAGGGAGCATTGGATTTACATTTAGGGAATTTCACATTCAGTGGTGTCTGTGTGTACGTGTTCATGTGTGTTATGTGTGCATGTGTGTGTGTAGGTCTGGGGTAGATGCTGGGTACCTTCCTCAGTTGCTTTCCACCTTAGTTTTTGAGACATGATCTCTCCCTGAACCTAGACTGTACCAATTGGACTGTCTGGCCAGCAAGCGCCAGGGACCCTCATGTGTCCACCTTCCCAGTGATGATGGGCTTGCAGGCAAGTGCTGCTCTACCTGTTTGTTTTTTCTGGGTGGGTTTTGGAGGGTGGAGCACTGGTCCCCATGCTTACGTGGTGAGCACTACACTGATTTCATCTTCTTCTCATAGGCAGACTCTTTGGTATATTGGTTCCAGATTCTTTGCATATTGCCAGAAAAACAAAATGGGTAACCGAATAGAGCATGGCTATGTGGAGTCAGCTGCATACATGGAGATTGACTTGGAACTGTTGTGTGTGGTAGCTAGGATGGTGGGAAGAGTTTCAAATGCAGGTTTTCATCTCCCTTCAGTTTCTGACGCAGTTAACCTGGCACACCAGACTGAGTATGAGACTTTGTGAGGATGACAGGGGCAAGGAACTGCTGCTGTGGTTTAGGCTAACCCCATTCCCTGCCTAGCGTTTCATTTCTCTCCGAAAGGAGATAGCTTAAAGAGAGGGCAAGAAATTAAACCCATAGAAAAGATCATCTGGAAAAAATAAAGGCAGTGTTTGTGGCTGACTGAAACACACATAAAAGCATTGCATGGAGTTTGGGGGCAGAAGACACCATGGGACACTTTCCATGGGAACCATGGGGTTCTCGCTCTTGTCCTCATGGGGCCTCGCCTCTGCTGACTTTGGCTGACAGCTGTAGTTTGCATCAAAGACCAATTACAAGACCTTGTGTAGTTCTGCTTGAGGTTGATACTGAGTAAGTTATTTTACAGTTGTCTGTAAATACCGAAAGTGACTCAGAGAAACTTTGCTTTTTAAAGTTGGGATTTTTGGTAAACAATTATTTCTAAACTGTACTGATATTCTTTGACTGTATTCACTCCCCATTATTCTCTTCTTGCCCTCTCCTCTACCATGAGACCCCTTACTATGGCTATGATCAAAATACATTGTAAACATGTAAAATTCTCAAAGAATAAGTTAAAAATTTTAAATGACAATCTCCAGTTCCATCCAATTTCCTGATAACGACATAATTTATATATGGCTGAGTAAAGCTCCATCCCTCCCTTCATCCCTCCCTCCACCCCTTCCTCCTCCCCCCCCTCTCTCTCTCACACACACACACACACACACACACACACACACACACACACACACACACACGGGCACACACACATATACACACACACATGCATACACACACACAGCCCCACACATACACACACACACACACACACTACTTCATTGTTTCATCTGTGGATGGACATCTAGACTGCTTCTGTAATTTGGCTGCTGTGAGTGGGTGAGCATTGCTGTGGTATACTGACCAAGTCCTTTGGGTAGCACAAGAGTGGTGTGGGTTAAGGTGGTTCTTTTAGGTTTTGTGCCCCCCCCTCCACTGCTGATTTCTGCAGTAGCTGTACTGTATATTACTACCAGTGGTGAACAGGGACTCCTCTCTGCCCATCCTTGCCAGAATCTGTTGGGGTTTTTTGTGTTTGTTTTCCCAGTAACAGTTATTCTGATTAGAGTGGGGATGGAATTTCAGTGTAGATTTTCATTTCCCTGATGGTTAGGGGTGTTGAACAATTTTGAGACAAGATCTCCCTTTGGAGCTGGACTGGGCTGGCCTTGACTCCTGTCACAGTGTCCTGTATGCTAAGATTACTGGCATGTACTTATTTTTAGAATCAAGCCAGCATCTAGCCATTCTGAAATTTAGGGACAATTAGACATATCTGTGATGCTTCTTTTACATACATTTGGGTGGTAATTTTGGATTTTTTTCCTTTTGTTTTCCAGTAATGCTTTTAACATTGGGTGTAATTCAGGGCTTTGGATTAGTACTCTGTCATTTTAATTTGTTTTTCACAGGAGATATTCAGTGTGTAGCAATAATCCCAAGCATATGGAGGCTACTCTGCCTACCTCTGAAAATCATCACTTTAGGGGAGACCAGATGTGTGATGACCCTCATGGTACAATTTTAACATGTATGCCCATGTCATTTCACATAACTGAAAACATTTTCTTTTGGATTTCATCTTTAGAGACTGTCATGCAGTTCCTTGAGAAACTATCTGACAAACTCTCTGAAAGGTTGGTTGGTATTCTGTTTACTATTTTAGTTGTGCAGTCAGCTTGTGAGTGTTGTGTGATTATATGTGTGTTTGTATGAATGCACATCCAACTGTATGTGCAGGAACACATGCACACATACATGAGCATGTGGAGGCTTGAAGTTGATGGTGGGTGTCCGCTCTGTCCCTTTTCCTTACACGTTGAGACAAGTTCTCTCTCTGGAACCCAGGCTTGCCAGTTCAGATAGTCTAGCTACCAGCTTGCTCCAGGGATGCCCTTTCTCTTCTTGATGACCCTGGCATGCACGTGGGTCCTGGGAGTCCAAACTCTGCTCCGCACACTTGTGCACCTTCTGATGTGTCCCTCCGGTTTCTGCACTTACATTTGTTTTACAAATTAAGAAGAAATTTACTAAGAATATAAGCTTAAACGTTAGTCAGATCTATTGGCAGGAGGTTGTCCCTTGAGAAGACATTGAAAGCAGCCTCCCTAAGATACCAGTTTCAGCAACTTAGCTAGTTCTCCTCGTTGACTCGCTTTCTTTAACAACCCCTCATTCGTATCTGTTTACCCACCTTTCCAAAATGTTCTTGAAACCATTTGTTTTAAACTGTATCATTAATCCTAACAAACTCATAGAGTAGCATGTCTTTTGGGGGCACAATGCAGGAGCCCTTGGGTGCAGTGGGTCTCCTGGGTTTGGGGTTTTGTTTATAGGATTCTCTGCTTCGGCATTTGTAATGCTAGCTGTGTCTCCTTTCTGCCCCCGCCCCCCCCCCACACACAGTGATAGTCCCTTGCTGCTGTCTCTGCCCTTTCTTCCAATCTGGTACCACCAGTCCTTGCCTTTAGTGGGCTCTTTTCCAACACTTGGAGAAGGGAGGATACCCTGCCCTATTATAGCCAGGGTTCCAGGAAGAGGTTTGCCATGGTTTCGGGATGCAGGCAAAGGTGGCCTCTTACCTGCCCCTCAAGCCATTTTTGACCATAGTAGGAACACATTATGTGCACTTAGATTTCTGTTTGGGATTTTTTTTAAGGTTTATTTTATGTGCTAAGTGTTTTGTCTGCTTGGTTGTGTGTACTGAATACATGACTGGTGTTTGTGGAGACCAGAAGAGGGCATCAGATTTCCTGGGATTGGGGTTACAAAAAGTTGTGAGCAGCTATTGGGTGCTGGGAACTGAGTGCAAGTCCTCTGAAACAGTCGTGCATGCTCTTAACCCCAGAGCCATTTTTCCAGTCCCATCTGTTTGGGATTTTTAAACTGGTGCTTTTAAATGTCTTTCTAATTTGGCTATGTTTGTCCTTTCTAAAATCTTTTAGTGCCAGTGAACCAGTGTCTCTGATACAGTGAAGAGGGAATGTTGATTTGAAGTTTCTTAGCTTTTCTTAGCTTTTGCTAGAAGGGTTCTCCGTTTGTGTGTAGCTATAGATTGTATTTTCAGCAAATGTGCCTTCATAAGTTTGTAATTGTGTCTCCTGCATTTGGGCTGCTAATCTAGAGTCTGCAGGTGAATCTTCACTTCCTTCTGCCTCCCAAGCTTTAGTACTTTCAAGGCATGCATCTCATTGTACATAGGAGTAGAATTTGTATTGACTTGATGACCTATATAGTCTCATATGATACTATAGTAAAAGTTGGATTAATCACAGTTTGCTTTTTGTAGTAAAAGACATATCTAGTTTTATTAATTTATGACTGTTGGAAAGGTTATAAAGTTTATTCTTATTGCAATTACTAAATTTTTTCTTAAGTAATGATAGACTTGTTTTGCAGAACTGCAAAAGATTTCGAGATGATGAGAGGAATGAAAATGAAACTAAATCCTCAAAATTCTGTAAGTTAAATATGTTGAGTTTTTTTTTTTAAATGATGTTAACACTGTTTCTACTAAAAGCATTATCTCTTGATTCTAGAACTTGTAAGATTTTGTTTTGTTTATCAACACAGGATTTCTCTGTGGCTTTGGAGACTGTCCTGGAAATAGCTCTTGTAGACCAGGCTGGTCTCGAACTCACAGAGATCCACCTGCCTCTGCCTCCCAAGTGCTGGGATTAATTTTAAGTTTTAATTTAAAAAATTTTAATTTTAAATATGTTCTTTACAGTTTCATTTATGTGTAAGCAATTTGATCATATTTCCCTCCCCCATTAGTCTCTTATCCCTTCCCACAAAACCCCTTCCTTTCCTCATGTCTTTTGTGTATGTGTGTTTCACTGCATTTGACTAGGGTGCTTACATGAATATGGGTCGTGGGTTATTTATTTGCTTCAGCAAGGGCAACCTAATAGAGGAACATGACTTCTTCCCTCCCCCCAGCAATCATTAATTGCTTGTAGCTCTTTAGGGAGAGGTAGGGCCATACTGGCCCTTCAGTCATCCCTTATCAATATGAAGGGATATGGACCAGCCCAGTCTTGGGCAGGTCTTGTGCAGGAAAGCCACTGTTGATATGAGTTCATGTGCACAACCAGTCATGTCAAGTAGACAGAATTTTACAGGACTTCTTCCCATCCTGTAGCTCTTACACTTTTTCTTTTCTTTTCCTTTCTTTTCTTTTCTTTTCTTTTCTTTCTTTCCTTTCTTTCTTTCTTTCTTTTTTTTTTCCAACTAGCCCTCTTCCATGATGTCCCAAGCTTTAGAGAAGGGGTAGTATAGATGTTCCATTTGAGGCTGAACATTCAACAGTCACTTATTCTCAACATTTTGATCACTTATGAGTTTCTGTAGTAATTATCAGCTACTGCAAGCAGAAGCTTCTGATAGAGGCTGAGAGCAGTACTAGTCTGTGGGTATAAACATGATGTGTAGAATGAAGTTTAGTATTGTTTCTGTTTAGCAAAGTAACCTTAGTAGGTTCTGCCATTGGGCTTGTGACTTCTGCAGCCATGGCTTCTAATTAGGTTTACAATACCAGACATGAGCTCCTGTGCCATGGCCTCAAATCCAATAAGAAAACATTTGGTTACTCCTATAATAGTCATGCCACTATTGCATGAGTGGGTACATAGTGCTGATTCTAGGACTTCCTTGGGATTTTCTAGAAGCCCTTATAGTCTTTTTAATGCTTGGTCTTAGTGATTTTAGTATTGAAGTATTTGACACATAGGTCTCAATTTGAGGCTATGATTAAAAAAAATACTCAGCATTTTTATCAATTAGTTGGGGGGTGTACATTTATGGATGTATGCTAACAGAAAATATATTTATTAAGCACTTCTGTTTTATAGAAAGTCAACTTCCCATTTCAAGGTAGCCTTTGATGTAGCTAAATGGAGGCTTGATCTAGCAGGTGACAATGTGAGCCTCAATGTTAACCTTGTAGTTTATACTTCCAGTACTTACTGGATCATATGATCCAAGTAGTAGAGCAGCCTGCACACTGGCTTGGACCTGTCAAAGAGCCTTCTCCAGGCCCCAATCAAAGCTAGAAGGTTTTTGAGTCACTTGGTGTATGGGCCAGAGTAACCTACCCAGGTGAGGAATGTGTTGTCTCCAGATTCCAAATAGGCCCAAAGCTTTGTGCTTCTTTCTTGGTGGTGCGAGGGGTCAGGTGCAGGACTTACCCTTCACCTTGGAAGGAGTATCTCTGCATGCTCCACACCACTGGACTCCTAAGAATTTCACTGAGGTAGAAGGCCCTTGAATTTCAGTGGGTTTATTTCCCATCCTCTGATGTGCATTTGCATTACCATCAAGTCCAAAGTGCTTGCTACCTCCTGCTCCCTTGGACCGGTTGGCAGAATGTCATCAGTATAGCGGATCAGTATGATATTTTGTGAAAGAGACAGATGACCAAAAGCCTTTGAACTAAGATATGATACAGGGTTGGAAAGTTAATACACTATTACATATATGTGTTGTTTTCAGTCGTAAGGTCATATGATCTCATACTATAGACCAAGTGTCTTCGTGACCAGAATGATGCCCAGGTACTTGGGATGTTCTGAAGTGATGGGATTGCAGACAGTAGTATCCTTGTTCTCATGTGCCTCAAAGGTACCATAGGCTTTCAATGGTTGTCTAAACCATCCTTTTGTAGGTGCTACTGTTTGGTGATTCTTGATTTGATAGAACCTTTCAGAGGTGTGGGCACAGGAAATATAGAGAAAGGAGCCTTGTAGATTTGGAAACTGCCAGTTTCTCAGACCCACCCACTAAGAAATAGATGGTACATTGCTGGACTGGATAGGATTAGAGTAGCATGCCAATCTTGGACCTTGCTGTAGCTGTATCTAGCCTGATAGCTAATGTCAGTCACTTACACTCTTTGCAGTGATGGGCACATCCATATAGGCTCTCAGGTATAGATCAGAATTTAGCTGGGTGGACCAAAAAATTAAAAACATGTTTCAAAAAGCTAATGTAGTCAAAGCTGATGTACCCTTACCTTCCCTCCCAACATTTTTGTATGACTGATGGATGCAGGCAGCTGTGCAAGTGTTGGTGAGGCCTGATCTTCTCATGAGGCTCTGTTCTGGGCAGTGGTGCCACTGCTTACACTGCTGCTCTAGCTAGAAGCTGCACTTATCACTGGTTCTTGAAGTGTGGTTCCTGACCTGAAGCAATACCATCACCAGGGAACTCAGCCCCACACACCAATGTAAACCTCTGGGTGGAGGCCTGTTCTTGAGTTCCATTGTGCCTGCAGGTGGTTCCCACTCCTGTTGTTCCTGCAGCTGACCTCAAGAGCCCTATCCTCCCCTTCCCATGCCTGTGACCACAGCCTTGGCTAGCTTATTACAGTTTTCATCTAATTGGAGTTGCTTAATTGGCTTCCTAGCTTTAAGTTCCTACTCCTCTCAAAAGCGTATTTGTTTTAGTTAGGGTTTCTATTTCTGTGAAGAGACACCCTGACCACAGCAACTCTTATAAAAGATTACGTTTAATTGGAGTGGCTTACATTTTCAGTTCAGTCCATTATCATCATGGTGAGACATGGCGGTATGCAGGCACACATGGTGCTGGAGCCGAGAATCCTTTTATCTTCACTCAGGCAACAAAAGTCGTCTGTCCTACTGGGTGTGTGAGCCCTCAAAGCCCGCCTCCACAGTGACACAATTCCTCTAACAAGACCACGCCTACTCCAACAAGGCCTTAGTTAATAGTGCCAGTCTCTTTGGGGGCCATTTTCTGTCAAAGCACCACAGTACTGGTGGATTCAGAATGCTTAACCATGTGGCCAGCCCAGTGTGGGCACAGAGCAGGTACTTTGAGTGAATGAATCAGTAAGTGACTAGATTGCCATCTGGGAGAGTTCCCTGCAGCGCAGATCTGGTCTTGTCACTCTCTGTTTAAAATCCTTCACTAACTGCTGCTCCTGCATTGCAGTTCTGATTTCTTTGCGTCTTTCCGGGTCACTCAGGGTCTGGCCCTCCTCAGCCTGGCTCAGAGCTACTCTGTCCTATCCCTGGGGTGGCATGGCTTCCCTTACTTCCACTTTGCTTTCTCCTGTTCTCAACTCTTGCTGGTCATTATGTGCGCTGGTGGGGAACTTCCAGCCCCTTCTCACCTTGATTAACTGGTGCCATCTCTGGGAACTCACACTTGGATTTAAAACTTCTCTGAGTTGATGCTTGGGCCTTAGGCATATAATACATTTTGTGTGTTTTTCATTTGTTGGTTTAAAAAATATTTTTCTCATGGGTTATGGTTTTGAGTGAGTTATATGGAAGAGTGCATGTATGTTGAAGCCAGAGGTCAACCTCACATGTCATTTTTTATGAACTGGTCGTCTTATTTTTTGAGACAGGGTTGCTTAGTGATTGAGCCAAGTTGGCTGACCATCCAGTGAGCCGTAGGCATCTTCCTGACTTCCCTTTCCCGCTGGGGTCACAAGCATGTGCTACCATACTCAGCATTTTACATGTGTTCTGGGGATTGGATTCAGGTCCTCATTCTTGTACAGCAAGCATGTATTCCAAGCCCTCCTCCTGTCCCCTCATGTGATACCCTGCTCCCTTGTTAAGTCACTTTGCTTTCCTACACCATCATCTCTACCGAGGCTGATGTCTGCTTATGTCTGTGGTAGGAGCCCCACTCTACCATCTATGGATGGTGTATAGTCAGTCATGAGCTGGAGAGCTGGGAGCTGGGACCTGAGCTCCAGGAGGTGGAGGTTCAGGAATGCCATCCCTATCCTCCAGGCATTCATGGGAGAGAGGCCATGAGTCTGTACTCTTACATTGCCCACATGCTGTGCCCAAAGTACCATCGTGCCATGTGGGAAGGAGCACCTACTTGCTCGGGATTCTGCTGAGCTGAAACTTGGAAGGGAGAGGACCACAGGGCAGCTGACGTGCCGAACCCTTCCTCAGAGCCAGGTGTTGTGCCTGTGTGGGAGGTGCTGTGACTCAGTGAATGGCTGCCATGCATCAGGCTCTGCAGAGGCAGGCCCAGTGTGGAAGGACAGGGCACAGTGCTCACCCCCATGCAGATACAGTCTGGTAATTTGACCCCTGGTGGATAAGCCTGTCCTTCCCATTCAAGCGCTCAGGCTTGCTCTCAGCTTCCTGCACTGGCTGCCACAGAACTGCTATTGCTTCTACTTTTGTTTCGTTTTGTTTTGTTTTGAGGTAGGATTTGACTTTTTAGCTCAGGGTCTCAAACTTGTGGTCCTGCCCCAGCCTCCCAAGGGCTGGGATTGTAAACCCAAACTGCCATGCTCTGTTTTTGTACCTCTTAAGACATAGTGTCTTTGCTGAGACTAGAGTTGATTCTGTCTTAGTTACATTTTAAATTATTGCTTCAATTTTGGGGCTATACCCTAACCTTCTTGTTCAGTTTCACAAACCATGCTTATCTTGTTTTTGTAGTGTGTGGATTCATATCTGGGCTGTGCTTTGAGAAAACTTGGATTCTGGCTGATTTCACCCATTAATGTTGACTTTTGTTGATTATGCTTTAAAATGTCATTTACCTTTGTCCCAGATTCTAGGTTTGTGCCTTATTTGTGCCCTCTATGTATTGGTTACAGAGAGGTAAAATTGTGCCATGCTGTGGTTTTTAAATATTTTTTCTCAGATATGTTAAAAAATAACTGGTTTATCTTTTATAAGCTGGCTAAAATATTTCTGATAAAAATAATGAGATAGTCAATGTCTTTGCTGACAGTGAACCATTCCCTTGCAGGAACTAATGCCTTGGGACCCCCCCTACTACAGTGGTGTGATTCGTGCAGAGAGGTAAGCTTTCCCAGAAGGACCTGCGGGAAGAGAGTCAGGAGTTAATGTGCTGAATACTTTGCACATTAGTGACACAGCTGCTAAGGTGCCCTCATCACACACCTGCCTTCCCTGAGACACATCTCTCTCTGATGGCAGAGCTGTAGTCTCATTGGCAGTGTCTTGATTTGCTCCTCTGCAGGCCTGTATTTGTGTGGCTTGTGCCTGTCTTTATTTCGCTGGGTACTACTCTCATTGTTTCTTGTTAACGCCATAAAAAACATTAATTTATTAATTTATTTGCATGTGTGCATGTGGAGAAGGGCATACGGCCATAGCACTCGTGGTTAGACAACAACCTGCAGCAGTCAATTCTCCCAACTATGTAGGTCCTGGGAATTGAACTCAGGACATCAGACCTGACAACAGGTGCCTGCACTCATTGAGCTATCCTGCTGGCCTGCTTTAAAGCTCTGAGGAACACACACATACTGAGTTTTCAGGAAGCATGAATTCATTATTAGCTCTTCAAGCCCATGTTCACACCAAATAAAAGTAATCATATAATGAGAATTTTGGAAAGAAGTTGACATAATGTTTTGAACGATATTCAAGAGTTTTTATATTTATGTATTTATTCATATTTATTTGAGTGTGTTCATACACATGCCATGACACATGTGTGTGGGTCAGAGGACAGCTTGAAGGAATTATTTCTCTCCCTGTGATTGAACTCATGGTGAGTGTTTTTACCTGCTGAACTATTTTGCCAACCTTAAATAGCTCTTGTTTTAATCCAGCAATTTGTTTTGTTTTTTGAGACAGGTTCTCTCTGTGTAGCCCTGGCTGTCCTGGAGCTAGCTCTGTACACCAGGCTGGCCTTGAACTCAGAGATCCATGTGACTCTGTCTCCCAAGTGCTGGGATTAAAATCACCACCACTGCCCAGCAGTCTGGCAGATTTGTTTAATGCAGTGTGGCATTTTGGGGTTTGGAGTATACGTGCTTGAACAGTTTTTCGGCCCAGCTCTGCTGGGAACAGTGGTACCTGCCTGAGAGCACAGGAGCTCTGGCTTGTTTATCTGACTGTTAATGCAGCAAAAGAAGTGGGAATGGGTGTGGAGTATCTCAGAAGGGTTTATATGGTGGTGTCTGTCCTCACGTCATCTGCTTTACTAGTTTACAGGGCCCAGCTCAGGCTGAAGTCTCAACAGTGTGGGTAAAGAAAATAGGCAAAGAGGTACAGGTAATGGGTGAGAAAGGGCGAGGACACTGGTTTGGATTTGAGGTTAGGAGATGGGACAAAGAGGTTGAAAAGCCTTGTTAAAGCTGCCCACTTTGAACACACTTAGGTGTGTGGTTTACATGGAGTGGAGAGCAGAAGTGACTTTCTTTGCAGCCAGCTTTTCTTTAAGCTAAGCCCAGGCTGGTTTGTGTTATGTTAAGACTTCGGACCTGTTTGTGTTCATTTTTCATTTAGTTGCCTAATGAAGAAAAACATCAGAAGTAGGTGGAGAATTAGCTTGTGTTAGGCCCTGCCCAGTAGAGATGTGGAGAGACAGCAGTGGATGAAGGAGTATGGATTAATCTCAAGGAGCAGATACTATTTGCTTTTTCAATTAGGTTCTTCTGAGAAATGAGATCTTTCAAGTTTGAAGAGATAGAAAAAATATCTGAAATAGCTTTATTTGAAATTAAAATTTGTTTTGGAATAGGCAGTGCATTTATATGGCTTTAAACACCATAATATTAGTAGAAAGATGTTCACTGGGAAACATTGGCCCCATCCCTGCCCTGACCCTCAGGGGCTGTTTTCTAGAGCTGTTTATTCAATTTGCCCAGGCAGCGCTTGGGTTTTGCTCTTCATGCCTTGCTAGGCATTGTCTCTTTTCCTGATAGCAACCAGCTTCAGTGACCTGGGTGTGTGCTGGTGCTGCTTCTCATCAAAATGTTTTCAGGAAGGGTAGTTTCCTATTATCTACTGTGTGCTAAGCCTCAACAATCTCAAAAGTAGTCACCTAGTAAAATAAAATAAAACACAGAAAACATTGGACTGTCATAGAAGGACTTCTATTTATTGAAGGAGGCATAGTGACCTTGGTACTTTAAAAATGTTTACATGAACCTTTCTTATGAAATTATGAAAAGTTTTAAAATAAGCAGAAAAGGACAATGTAAGTAGCTGCCTGATGTTCACCTCTGGGGCCCACTGAGCATCAAGTTGTACTGGGTGTGTTTCCTCTGTCCCCTTTGGTTTCTGTTTTGCTTTTTTGTCCTTCCTTCCTTCCTTCCTTCCTTCCTTCCTTCCTTCCTTCCTTCCTTCCTTCTTCCTCCCTCCCTCCCTCCCTCCTCCTTCCTTCCTTCCTTCCTTCTTTCCTTCCTCCCTCCCTCCCTTCCTCCCTCCCTTCCGTCCTTCCTTCCTTCCTTCCTTGTCCCATGGCATTACCTACAGACCTTCAGGTCAATCTTAGATTCTGTTTGTACACTCACATGCTTATATCTCTGAAGGACATGGGCATCTTATGGAACTTCAACAACATTACCTAACGTTAATTTGTTCCCTATACCTAGTCCACAGTAGTGTTTTGTGATGGTGTGTGTATTCAGCCTTCTGTTATTTTAAGAAGACACCGAGACAGTTGGCATCTCAGGAGGAAAGGCTGGGTTTTGCTCCTAGTTTTGGAGGCTCTAGTGTGTGGTCCATGGGCCTCCTTAATTTGGGGTCTGTAGCTGGGCAGTGAATCATGGTGGGGGACACATAGTGGAAGGACTGTTCACTTCATAGCAGTTGAGAGGCAGATAGAGTCAGGAGGGAGGGGTCCTGATGCTCTATTCAATGGCATACCCCCAGTGACCCACTTCTTAGAGATTCCACCATTTCCAGATAGCACTGTGGTCTAGTAGTCCAAGCCTCCAACACATGGACTTTGGTGGCATCCAGGATCAACATAATGGTACCAAATGTACTTTTTGCCTATTTGTTGGAATTAGAAGTCCAGGCAAGGTCTGCACATCCTAGTGTGTGACACCTCCTCCCCAACCCCCTGTTTGCTTAGCTTGTGCACCAGGAGCTTCCATCACTTAGTATTGGTCTAAGGATGGACTGGACTATTCTCAGGGACTTAGAAAAGTTCCTATGCAAATCCTGGCTATCATTTTGTCCCAAGGCTCTTGGGGAATGCTTCCTGCCTGTTGTCTTTTCTGGCTGTCACCTGCTGCTGCTCCTTCTTTGCTTTCTGGCCCCAAGCAGAGATGGACCACAGTTCAGCATCTTTCTCACCATCCTCTGAAGCAAAGAAGTAGGGTAAGAGACAGTCACAAGCAGATGTCTCCTTGCTATCTCTGCTGGAGACATCTTATATCATTTCCTTTGCTGGCAATGCCCTTTGTTCTTACAGTCAACCCTGCTGGCTTGCCTTCGTGCTGCTTGAGGATGGTGCTAGAATTAAACTTTCTTTGTCTGGCATTCATTTCTGTGGGGGTCTGCACTGTGGAGGAAACTGCACCTGACTAGCAGAAGCTAGGTCCAAATGGTGGTTCCAGAAGTCAGAGTGGGACTAGATGGCCATGGTGGCCTCTTGCACAGCAGAGGGAAGGACTGGTCTTGATCATTTTCAGTGCTACATGTTAACTGAGAAGCAAGCAGCCCTGGCACGACAGTTTCTCCACTGATCTTTCTGTAGCTAACCAGAGAAAATGGCAGCCATTGGTGTGGAGTTTCCTGCTGCAGAGCTCATCATCACTCCTGATGTCAAAACACCCTGTCCATTCTCATGATAAAGTTAACTATCGTTCCCTGGACAGTGCTGTGTTGTAAGCTGCTCTTCTGGAGTGTGCATTTCCCTAGCACACATGTCCTCAGTTGGGCCACCTTCATGGTAAGCCTCTGCTTAAGCCTGTTTGATGTGTGTCACCCTTGCTCTTCACTGAGTGAGGCAGGAACTCAGAAGCCTTTGCTTATCTGAACTTTCAGCCCAGGTTCACGGGCCACACTCTCAGTAAATTCAGTGCCAAGAATTTTGGCATATTTAAGTGCTCTGTCTTCTCCTTTTACCCTCCCTCCTTTCTTTTTCTCCTTCCTCTCTCTTCCCTTGATTCATTTTTTTTTAATACTCAAATTATGATGAAGAACTTTTTGGTTGAACATCTCTTCCATGTTTATTTTAGTCATAGTGTTCCTGAGGGGGCTTTGACATACTGCTAAGTCCTATTGGTTTTGTTGTGGTGCTAGGATTCCACCCATGTGCTTCGGCATGCTGGATGTAGACTGTACCAACTGAGACACGCCAACCTCGAATTCTGTTGTTCCTAATAAAGATGAAATTATATTTATACTTTTGAATTATGTTGGTTTATTGCAAATTGACACCCTCTCCCCCTCAGCATCTGCAAACAAGCAGTCTTGCAACACAGTCCTGCAGTGATCCAGAGAAAGTGGCAGCTCTTTCTCGACTTTGCTCAGCAGCTCTGGTGGGCACCTGTTTAACTGGTTTCTTCCACAGAGGAAGCAGAGAGCTCTTGGCAGTCTTGTTTCTGGAGCCAAATCAAGGTTATCTTTTGCAAAAATGATAATAGAAAATTACAGCTGTACTGGAGAATTGGGCAATGTGGTGAGAGACAGTGTTAAGATGCAGACAGAAGGTGGGTAGGATCAAGGTGGGGGGAGGCACTTTGCTAGAATTTGCAGTGATGCCTGGAACATCATAGAAGAGCCTCAGCAAAATGAGGTATCTTGTTTGCATTGGCTGTGGCTCTGATATGCTAGAAGGGTTCAGTATATCACTCATCAGGTATTCTCCTGATGAGTCTCTGTGCTAGAGACTCCATGTATTATCTGTGGAAAGTAAGGAAGTTGTGGACAGAGGCATTGTAGATATGTAATAACAGGCAAATATTGAACAGCAATGCCCCATTAAGGCAGGCACAGTGGTCATATCCAGAGCCTGGCTTAACTGACCATGGGCCAAGCATCCTCAGGGCAGGGAGGCCAGCGACATACAATAGTCAGTACATCACACTGTGTTCCATAAATAGTGTTATTTTGGCTATTATTTAGCCTGAATAAAGGACTGTTCTTGGAGAGCTCTCCGATCCTTATAGTATTGTGGATAACATGGAGCTTTCTGTAGGTGTCCCATTCTGTCTCACTTTCTTTTGCTATGAGTCTCAGAGGGTGTGGTGGAGGTAGCTGAGCAAGGAGGTCAAAGGCTTCTGACTGTCTGACCTCTCCTGTACTGTACCCCACTTTGCTTGCCTTCTCTTTAGCCTTCGAGCTCTTGTAGATGCTGCTTCCTTCACCAGGAGCCTCTTTCCAGCTACTTGATGTTGTCTCCTCTTGATAGTTCTCTCTGATCTCCACTGTTCCTCTCTAGGCTACAGCCTTGTTTTCTGGGACACAGCAATGAATGAGTGTTTCCTATTAGTAATATGTAATATCATTTATGACCCAAGTTCTTTGACTGAGTTGCATTTCTTCTTACAGTTGGCAAGCTTTGAGGACAGGGAAGTCCACCCATGTCTTTCTTTGCTGTGTCACTGATAATGGTGGCAATGTGCTAGTCCTGGCTTTCCCCATGAGAAGCCATTCTTTACCTACACTAGAGCTGAGGAAGTGTTTCCTGTTTTCCTGGTGTGAAAGTCAAGACCCCAGAAGCCCAAAGTACACAATCAGAAGGAACCCATGTTCTAATTTCAAGCTTAGGTTTGTGGTGGTTTGAATGAGTATAATCCCCATAATCTGATATATTTGAATATGTGGTCCCTAGTTGGTGGAACTGTTTGGGAAGGATTAGGGGGTATGGCCTTGTTGGAGGAGGAGTGTCACTGGATTGCGGGCTTTGAAATTTCATAAGCCCACTCCAGGCCCAGCCTCACTTTCTCTGCAGGTCAGATGTAAGCTCCCTGCTACTGCCCATACTCCATGCCTGCCTGCTTGCTGCCACACTACCTACCATGATGATCTTGGACTAACCCTCTGAAACTGTAAGCGAGCCCACAGATAAATGCTTTCTTTTATAAGTTGCCTTGGTCCTGGTGTCTCTTCATAGCAGTAGAACAGTCACTAAGATAGGGATCTTCTTTCTGTTGTCACCAGCTTCTTTGGGCCCTTGTTTCCTCAGATGTAATTCTTATCCCATCTGTGTCATGGAATTAGGTAACGAATAAGAGAAAGTGCCCTGTAGGTTTAGAGCACCATGATGGGATGTGGTAACGTCAGACCATTGCAGTTCTGGTATCGCCAGTAATTCTGACTTGATCATAATCAGTGTCTTCCTTTTGGTCAATATCTTCCTCTTTCCTGGTCACCTTCTGTGGCATCCCTCACCTTGAGCCCCTCCCTCAGGTCTTGGAGAGTTTGTCATCCTCTCCTGTGTCTGTCCTGGCAAACTTCTCCAGAGCAGGTATCTATGCTGGAGGCGTATTCTCTCTGATCTTGGTGGTCTAGGGTAGCCCTACCAGTCTCTCTGCAAGGCTTTCATGATTTCAGGGTGAGCTAGTATGTGACAGACCTACAGGAGACACATGTCCATAATTCCTGTTTGTCTGAAGAATCCGTTGTTTCTCCAGTTTTGAAGGATAACTTTATTCAATCTAGAGATCTTGGTTAGTGAGCTTTATTTCCCTGTTGATATTTTTAGTATCTGTTCACATTTTCTAACTACATGGTTTCTGGGTAGTTCATTGCAACTCTTAGCTTTTTTCTTTGTAGTAAAAGTAATCCCCCCACCACTGTTTTTAAAACAAAGGTTTGCCTTTGATTTTCTATAGTTAACTATGCTGCAATAAATTTGGTAGGGGATAGGTCTACCTATTGTTGTTCTCTGCTCTTTCTGTTTTGGTGGCTGGTGGATTTTGTTTGCTACTTTGCTTAGGGTTTTGTTGTTATTGAGACACCTCACTGTGTAGTCCATGATGCCCTGGAACTTAAGTCTTTTTGCCCCAGCCTTTGGTTGGAGGAAAGGGACATGACATGTACTACCACTGGCTAGTGTTGGTTTTCATTTGGAAACTTGTCAGTCATTGTACACAAATGTCTTCTTCTATTGTTCTCATTTATACTTCACAACTTTGTAGTTGTCCTGCAAATCTTAGATGGTCTCATATATTTTACATTCTTTTCTCTATCTGTATTTCTATTTTGTTTTCCCCCTAAGTCATAGTCTCACTGTATACCCAAGCTTGCCTCCCACAGCTTGTACTACCCCTGCCTCTGCTTCCAGAGTACACCCCATGCCCTGGCATTCAGGCTTGGAAAGCTTCTGTCGACATTGCTTCTAGCTCAGTGATTCTTTCTCAACGATTCTGTCTAGGAGCCCTTTCAAGGCATTCTCTATTTCTGTCACAATGGTTTTAGTGTCTGCAATATTCTTTTGATTCTGAAATTTCTTCTGTCTGCATACACTACCCTTCTGTTCTTGTGACATTCTCTACTTTTTCTTTTAGACCCCTTAAGATGTTAGTCATAATTGTTTCCAGCCCTGTCTGTTCACGTGCACACACCTGCAGTATCTGAGACAGGTTCTAGGATTGCTTTGACTCTTCTTACAACTGTTGCAGATAAATAATAACAAATTATAAAGACTAATGAAAAGAGGCAGTTTTTAATGTTCCGTTCTGCAGAAAGGGAGCTAGCATAGAGAAAAGGCAGAAGTGGTGGTATGATGATGGTTTCTAAAGTCGTCTCCCATACAGGAAATCCCTGGTCTCTCCTTCTGTAGACCAGAACTTGTCTTTCTACCCAGATTGTCATCTTTCTCATTTAGGACAAAAATGCCATATCTGATAAGTAATTTAGGGTTTAAGACTGCCCCTTTTCTGATGGGGACTCAATCACAGAGCAGACTGATTGTCACTCTCCTGCTCTCAGAGATCCGAGACAAGCAAGCACAAGCCACCAGCTAGGGCATGCTTATCTCATGACTGAGATGAACTCCAAGCACACCTCATACTGCAAATGGATCGTGACACTCTGTCTCTTTACTGCAGCAAATCATCAGAGGCCTTTAGCCTATAAAGAGAAAAATGCTGTTCAGCTAACATCTCAGCTGGTTCCAGCTCAAGATTGGGCACTCCACTACTTTGGGCCCCTCGTGTGGCATTGACTAACCGCAGCTGAGCTTGAAGCCTATAGATGGCTTGTGTCCTTGGATGACCTCCACAATGTTTCTCAGCCTCCTCCCTTCCTTCTGGGATGAGGTATTTCAACATCATTTCTTCTACTCCACAACTCCCTGCTCTTTGCTTGGGTTTTGGTTAAGTAGGGTTTTTTTGTTGTTGTTGTTGTTTTTGGTTTTGTCTTTTTCTTTTCTTTCTTTTCTTTTCTTTTTCTTTTTTTTGTGAGCAGGCCACAGCAGAATGTTTTGGCAATATTTCAGGATGGTTCCTTTTCTTCTCCCACTACTGGCAGGAGGCATTTTTCTCCATCCTAACTTTGAGAAGTGTAGGGCTCCTAGAAGTACTCATGCAAGTGTGGGGTACTGTACAAGACTAGGGGGTTGTGGCTCTCTGCCTGTCTCTTCAGTTTGGGGGAGGTGGTTTGCTGTATAACCTGGATGCTGCTGGACCTGCTGCTGTTCCATTTGTTCAGCTCTTGCTGTTAGATGTAGTGGTGACCTATAGGCTCCTTGAGGACTCAACTCCATTATCACTTTGAATTCCCAGATTCTGCTTTCATGGAAGATGGAAATTTGGATTTCATCACCAGTTTCCTTTGATGCAATTTAAATTTACTCTTGTATCTAGATATTTCCATGTAATAATATTTTTTATTGCTTATATTTTATATAAAATATAGTCACATATATACATATGTTTATATTTTATATAAAATGTATAGTTAGAGTGAGAAAGTAGAAACATAGTAAGAAAGTAGAAACATAGTAAACATCTACCTTTTTTGCTAGATTCATTATTTTTGGCTGTGACTATAAATTTTGGCCTAATGTGATGACTCAGAAATAAACATTTGAATAATATATTTGCATCTGCTTGGTTATGTCGGAATACATAGAACATAGGAAATATTATTTGGGGAATGAAAGTAACTTATTACCAGTATGCTGTCTATAATATATATATTTACAGAGTATATACATTAAAAAACTGATTATATCTTAGGTGTTTTTCCGTAAACAAATACTTTACCAGATGAGAACTTTAAAATGATTTAGCATGCTTAAAGTTTTTATTCAGCTTTTTTGTTTAATATTTGTGTACACAAGTCATCCTTTTAAAATGATAAATTTTATAAAGTGAAGCCTTTATGATTGATACTGTTCATATTTTGTGTATATTGAAGAATGTGTGTGTTGCTGGGCCATTGAGACTGAATGTTTTATGAGGTCAATGAAAATTTAAATATAAGAGAGGTCAAGATTAAGGAATGATGAGCCAGTGAGATGACTTAGTAAGTAAAGGTACTTGCTATGCATGCCTGACATGAGTTCAGTCCCTAGAACCCACAGCAGATGGAAAGAACCAACTCCTAAAATGTGTCCTCTGATTTCTGCTGGCATGATGTGTTTTCTCTCTCTCCTAACTCCCTTCTTTTCTCCCTACCTTACAAACATACATATACTCACACTCTAATAATAATAATAATAATAATAATAATAATAATAATAATAATAATAAATACAATTAATATAGGGAATGCATCTACCATGATTACTATAGTTCTAATAATGCTGGAATAGAAGATTTTCATTCTTTTGGAGAAAATGGAGTTGAATAATCCTCAAATGATAGAAATATGGTGGTCCTGTGGTAGCACAGGGGGGCGGGGGGTAGCTTCAGTGCTCCTTGTGGATGTGCAAATCTAGTAGTAGAATGACCTCCTCTTTGCATGGGATCATGGTGCAGCCTTCTAGAAACTTTAATTGTCTCTTTTAGAATACCTGTTTCAGTGGTCATTGTCCTTAGTTGTTTGTGGGGTAAGAGAAAAGAAAAACAATAAGAAAAAATAGTCATGCATGTAGGAACTGAATGATGTTCTGAGTGGATGTGTATTGTTTGACATGAGCATGGCCATGTCAAGGACCAGTGCCTCAGCCCCATGAGAGTGGCAAAGCTTCCCCAAATGAGGCTCAAAGGGGACATTGGTACTATGTGCAGAAATGTCCACCGTGGCTTTCTCCCGCAGGATATTTATGGCCTGAAGACTGCTCTAACACAGAGACTGTTCAGAGATTAGCTAAGTCTGTCTCCTTGTTCAGCTGTATATAATAACCATACTGAGCTTTTGAGGTGCTGTGACTTCTCCAACAGAGAGCCCAGACTATTCATTCCCAGCTTTTCTGTGTGTGTCCTTTCTTCAGTCCCTTGTCACTCTAGTCAGGGTTCCAGGATCCAAGCCAGGCAAGCATGGGACTCATACAAGTTCAAAAACCCAGTCCATACAGCTGATATGTCCTCTCCTCCCCACCTACCCACATGTTTTCAGCTGCCATTGTTTGAAATGCTGGATGCAGAACGAGAGACTACAGATGCCAACTGTACCCTCCTGTGAATCCCTTTCTGCCACTCCGGACCTAAGTAGAGATGAACATTTCACTGAATGTACCTTCTAGAAATAAATTGAAGAAACACTGTTGCCTTCTTTTCCTTCTCTTAGGTATAATGTTGAGCCCAGTTTATATTGCCCATTTTTCTCCCTTGGAGCTTGCATGGAAGGCCTGAACGTCTTATTTAACAAACTGCTGGGCATCACCTTATATGCAGAGCAGCCTGCAAAAGGAGAGGTGTGGTGTGATGATGTCCGGAAGCTGGTAAGCCTCCCCTGGCTGAGGCACCGCCTGGGTCCCCCAGGGTGTCAGTGAGTCCCCAGCAGTTTCTCCTTTGTGTTAATTGTATTCTGACAGGGTGCCCCAGCTCATTTCTCTTGTATAAAAAGTTCAAGCATCCTGTCTGACTAGGACCTGAACGTGGAACCACAAGTTTCCAAAGGAAACCTGGTGCAACACTGATTTTCATTTCCTTATTCCATATGGTGATGCACTTTTAAAAAGTCCGTTATTTCTCATTATGTGATGCCAATACCCTGCCCCTTTATAGTTGCCATATGCATTGCTCCCTTCTCCTCAGTGTCTTTCATGTGTTTGCAGTGGTCTTTCATTGACATTGATTTTATCCTGTGTCTGATTTGACTTTGGTGGCAACTTCAAGCCTTTCTCCTATTAAGCCCCACTTTACTTTGGGTGTGATGAAGGTTTGGTGGCATTCTTGGCCCCATATTAATTTACCCCTTAGACTTTGTGGGGCGGTGCCATTTTTCTCTTGCTTGCATGATGGCTGTGCTTCCTTCATTGTGTCCAGTCATGTCAGCTGCCTTGCCGCCCCTTGGCCATGCTTTGAGCATGGGATAGAGATGAAGCAGGTCAAGCTAAGAGCACTGTTGTTACCCAAGAAATATCCTGGGGTGTTACGGACTTCCTGGGTGGTACAGGTTAGGGAGAAGTCAGGATATAGTAAAAAGAAAAGCCTGCGACAGGCTGGAGGACAGATGCAGGTGGCAGCCTGGGCTTCTGGAGCAGCACCAGGTCCATGGTGTCCGTTGCCATCTCCTGGGTGCCTTGCTTCACTTTGGGCACCCAGGAGATGCTCTTTAGATGCTGGCCAAGTGAGTGAATATACTTGCTTGAAAATTTAGAACAACAAATGTGAGCTCATTTTGCCACTAAAACTGTCAAGCCAGCCTTTCTTCCCAAATCTTTTGGGTTGTTTTGAGAAGAGCCCTGTGAAGAGCTATGGTTGCTGCAGTGAATGTAGAGGAAGGGCAGATAGGACACAGGACCCCAAGGAGGATGTCTTCTCCCGAACGCAGAATTCTCAAGTCAAATGTTCCCGAGGTGGGGCAAAATAGGTAAAGAGCTTGAGAAACTTGGGGTATAAAAAGTAATTTAAATGTTTATGCTACGAGTATTTAATATAAAGGGTCTTGTGTTCTCTTTTGGAGGTTTTGATGAGATCATTGACCACTGAATTTGAACTTATATTTTAGGCTGTTGTTCATGAATCTGAAGGGTTGCTGGGGTACATTTACTGTGATTTTTTCCAGCGAGCAAACAAGCCCCATCAGGTAAGCCTTCCTTTACAAGCTGTCTTGCCTAGAAGTGGCCAGCAGTTCGTCAGTATGAATGTGAATGACTTTACATGTCATTTTTACAGGTCCATAATATCTAAAGTCACCAAAAATTTACTAACTATATAAATGTGAAAATAGGATAGAATTTGAAAGTAATAAAAGTCATGAGAAAAACTGCATGGATCTATATCTTCTGCCCCATATCTACTGAATCTGGAATGTGATATGAAACTAATAATAAGGATGGAGACCTTTTACAAGCTCTTATTTTTCAAAGCTGCACATAAGCTCTTACTATATTCGCACCTTTTAATGTACACTCCATCCAGCCTTTTGAACTAGGCTTCAACACAACAAGGAAACTAAGGCCGGTGAGGTTATCCACTTGACCAGGACACAGAGGGTCTTAGGCCCTCACCCTAAGCATTCTGTCTCAAGCCCCAGCTCTCAACCTCTCTCCATGACAGATAGTTGTCCTACTTAGCACTAATTGTCAACCTGATACAGCCTACAAGAGTCTCGGCTGGGTAATTGTCTTCTTTACCAAGATCATCTGGGACATGTGAAGGATTGTCATGACAACAGGTCACCTTTAGATTTTCATGCAACTCATTGGGAAATACCATGACTTCAGGTTACCAACTATAACAGAAGAAAATGGAGCCTGTCGTTTAATAGTGATCCACAGTTTCCAAAGCATTTGAACAGAATTGAGCCTAGGAAATGGGCTTAGTCTGGGATTTGATAGGTGGCATTCTGCATTCTGCAGATTAGGTTTGTGGAGGTAAATTGCTTTCCTTCGTGATTTGGCTAGCAGGAACCAAAAAGAGGACTAGAGGATGAGTCAGCAGGCTCTGGGTCCCAGCTTTTCCCTCTTTCCTTAGTGGGTGGTGGTTTAAGGATTCCCAGCCTTGGCCTCTGACAATCAGCTGGGTTCAGACCCAAGGGGCAACATATCCGGCTAATGTGCTGGATGCAGCACTTGACATTTTGAAGGCTTAGTTTCCAATGTCTGTCTTCAAGTCATTGTGAAGGAGTGACAGTATGTCTGCTCCAGGCTCCGCTTAGATAGCTCAGACCTTGACTACCCAGGAACGGAGATGGCAGACTGAAAGATTTTCTGTTGGTTGAGGAGACATCCGTGCCTCTTCCCACTCAGTGTTAACGCTAAGAGTGTGGGTCTCAGCTCTTCAGTGCCTTTGTTCCCAGCACTGGTCACATCAGGTCAATGGATGTTTTTGGAGTAGCTGAATGAATTCATTAATACATTTTAGTGGTTTAAAAATTAAGGTTTTAGAAAAAAAATGAAGTAAATATACAGGGTAAGACTGAGTAAGTTATAAGTCTGAGCTCACATATTTCTATAGTTTTAATCTAGACTTGTTCTTTAGAGTCTAACACCTTTGTTTTGTTTATTTCCCTTCTCAAAGGATTGCCACTTCACCATCCGAGGGGGCAGATTAAAGGAAGATGGAAGCTATCAGCTCCCAGTCGTTGTTCTTATGCTGAACCTTCCCCATCCCTCCAAGGACTCCCCCACTTTATTAACTCCTGGGATGATGGAGAATCTCTTCCATGAAATGGGTCATGCTATGCATTCAATGCTGGGACGAACTCGGTACCAACATGTCACTGGTGAGGGAGGCTTGTTTTGAATCCATGGTGATTTCTAGTGTCTGGCCATTGCTTCTTGAGTCTTTCAGATGTGTTTCTAGGTCATTTCCTGCTGTTCTCTCGTGATGGCCTTAAGTTGTCAATCTTGAATTTGTGCACATTTATGTTTTATGATGCCATAGGGAACTTAACACTTGTGTGTGTGTGTATGGAAGAATAGGGCTATGTCTCCTCAGTCTCTGGCACAGTTACTGAGTGAATTTTTTTCATTTAAAATAAAACTCCATGGATTTTGTTACAAAACAAAATAAATTATTTAAAAGTATGGTAAAGTATTTGTACCTGTACTACTCCTGCACAATATTGTAATTATGCTTTGTGAATTTTAATGAAGCCTGGTTACATTCAAGATATTATTATTAGCCTTTTTTTGGTCTCCTGGTTTTTTTTTTTTTTTTTAATTTGTTTGAGACAAGGTCTTTAGTAACCCAGGTTGACCTTGAACTCACTGTATAACTCAGACTGGACTTGAACTCCTTACCTGGCTCTACTTCATCTGAAGTCTCCAGCTCACTACCATCAGTGGTCATCATTTGACCACCTAGTAAGGTGTTGGCTTCCATTACTGATTAGCTAACCCTAAACACACAGAACTTGGACAAGTTTGAAAAGAGTGTGGGTGGGTTGACTGGAACAATACAGTGTCACCAAGAGGTTCTTAGGGGATTTGTTGCCTTAAGGAACTTCGAATTTAAAATATTGATTTTCCTTACCAAGGACTGACTTTGTAACAAAGCAACATGTAGCTTAAATAAAGTCCTTTGAAAACAAATGAAGGTTAAAAGCATTTGCTAATGGAATTTATTGAATTAAATACAAATGCCTTAATTGTTATAAGAGGGTTTTAATTTGTATTTCATGTCAAGCCAGTATAGCCGAAGACAAGCTATGTGTGGAGGGTGTGAGCTGTCGCTTTGTAAGGTGTTTTGGCAGCTGTGCAAATATTTTGTTTTACTTTTGATATGAAGGAAAATATATAGGATTATAATAAACTTTTCTGCAAATATGTACAAATATTTTATAGAAGTAAAATATTGATTCAGTGAATTAAACTTATCATAGTTCATCAGAAGTACAAATAGAAATTTTAAAACTACACACAATATGAGAGACAGACATGTTGCTTTAACTCCCCATTTTTTCTTCCTCCCCATTTCAGGAACCAGGTGCCCGACTGACTTTGCAGAAGTTCCATCTATTCTGATGGAGTACTTTTCAAATGACTACCGAGTAGTCAGCCAGTTTGCCAGGCATTATCAGACTGGGCAGGTAGGAACCACTAATACAGGTTAATCACTCCAGAAATTCAGGTTTCAAAACTGAACACTGACACAGTCGCAAATAGATAATCACAGACCTGACCCCATGCATCAGGCCATAGTTAAAACACAGTACACAAAACAAAATGCCACATCAAGCGGCTTCCAGGTAACATGCTGTGTCTGCAGTGAATTCCTGTTAAGGGTTGGGTCCTATCCCTAAGCTATATTAGCTGTGTATAAGCAAATACCCCCACCCTGAAAAAACTCAAACTCTGAACTAGCAGTTCTGGTCGCAGGCATTTTGAATAAGAGGCTCTCACCCATGGTACTGTATTGTGCATTGGGTTGCCATAATTGGCTTTTATGGCCTCCTGAAAAATGTTGAACATTTTGTGCTTATTTCTTTTGTTTTTTCATACACCATTCCTCAAATTGTCAAATCTTATTTCTATCATATGGTCATATATGAAATATGCTGCCATTTATCTGATGCCAAATGATCTACTCTCATTCCCATCTTCATCCTATAAGGAAAGCACTGTGTGTCCTAACTTTGCCTTGCCATGTACTGGTTGGGTATTCAAGCTTGTCTCATTGCAAAAAGCTTTGCTTCTGGGCATTTGTTCTCTTTGCCTGAATTGTTTTCTTTGCAGCTTTTATTATCTGAATGATAGGAAGTCTTAAAATTCCTCAAATTCAAGGTTTTTTTTGTGTGTGTATATGTGATGCATTACAATTTTAAATACTTACAAATTAACGTGAGAGTTATAGTTCCCATGAGTATAACTAATGTTTGTTGCCCTTTCATGACCCAAATGTATGTTTTTGTTTTATTTATTTAGTTAGTTATTTATCTATCTAGTGTTGTCCTTTGGTGCTGGGGATCTAGTCCACAGCCTTGCAGATGCTAGCCACATGACCTGCCACTGAGCGACAAGCCCTTCCAAACTGTCCCGTGCTCACTGGAAAATGTACTCTTGCCCTCTGAATATTTCCCGTCATAGTGTACCCTGATTTCCACAGCTATGTGCATCTCTTGGCCCTAGACTTTTGACTAGTACAGGGGTGGAAAAGAATGAAAGGAATTAATTGAATTAGGAGAAAACAAAGGACTGACCACACCTATGTTTCCATCTTTTTTGACTATATCTCCAGATGTGGAATGTGGAATGGTTTTTGAGGGCTCTATTCTGTTTTCATCAATTCTAGTATAGAAGATATGTTTCTAGGTAGCTAATCTGAATGCATCTTCATTATAGTCTAGTTATTAAAATGGAAGAATTAAATTAACTATTTCAAAGAGTTGTTTGGGGATTATGTAGGTGTGGTCAATGGTGTGATAGCACCCCCCCCCCTGCAAAAAGTAGTGCACCCATCCATAGGTACGTGTTAGGGTTTGGGAGTGATAGGACTTTTGTAATTTTTTTCTGCATGAGGCCTATGGAGTAGAGTAGAGCCATGTGCCCCATACCCAGGTTGGTAGGGAAAAGCTCACTTAGGCTGCCTAAGGGTGCAGGGAGTGGCTAGAAGAGTGGTAGTAAATACATGAGGTCTTGGAAAAGGATGTAGGAAGGAGCATCTCCACCAGCTCTCAGTAGCCCTGTCTATTTTGTTAAAGCATCCTATCATCTATTAAGGGCAGGCTAAGGATATGAAGTTCTCAGCCAGAAAGTTCCTATGTTTAAGTTGAGTTTATGTTTCATACCAGTCTCCATGTCTCACAGTTACAAGTAAAAGGCAGGCATCATTATCCCAAGGCTCATGCCTTCAGTTCTTGAGGCCAAGACAAGATGAGCCATGTTGGCTAGAAGGAAAACCCCCCCAAAGGCTGGAAAGTCCTCACAGGGGCTTGTGGAGGACTTGGAGGGTGGATAGTAGGAATGGCCGAGAATGGGGGAGCCTGTGGTGAGGGGTTCGAGTAAGCATGACTATCCTAGTGAGGGGGAAGTAGTGAAAGTCTTCAGCAAGTCATTCTTTTTCAAGAGTGTCCTTGGCATCAAGAGGAGACAGGTGGGGACGATTGGGCCGGAGTCTAAGGGCAATCGTTGACTTAGAGTTAAAGCAGTTAGAGTCCTGAGGAACAGGCTGGGGGCACTGTACATCTGTGGGATTTTGTATGGGCTGCGCTGTGAGCAGCTCCAGCTCATCTGTCTCCCCTGTGGCCTGCCTGTGCTTGTCTGAAAGCTGCCCCTGAGTGAGGGTCCTCTCCACACACACCTCAGCCCAGGGTAGTTTGCACTGGGTGTGCTGCCCCACTTCCTGGGTGCCCGGTGCTCCTGGCCGTTGACTTTCACACCGCTCTGCCCCACTAGTTGGCTTCCCCAATGCCACCTTTGTGGCCTCATTCAGGCTTTAGCAGTGAGGGCTGGAAGGTCTGTAGGCAGATGATGAAGGTGATCCTAACCACTGCTTGCCAGCTTAGGGATGGCTGTGTGGGGTGGGGCCGTCTTGTGGGATTTACTAGAAGGACAAACCCCTAAAAGGCCTGCAAAGTTCCCACAAGGGCTTGTGGAGGACTTAGGAGGTAGCAGGGATGACCAGAGAATAGTGAGGAAGGGGGAGAGAAGAAGACAGTTGGGGTGGGGTGGTCAAAGGTAGCCAATCCATGTCAGAGGATCCTATAAGGCTCAAGTTTGAAAGAGAAGTTGCCAGATTCTTATTTGAATGTATTAGTGGGTGACATTGTTGTCCAAATAGCATTAACAATACAAACTTAAAATCTAGAAGTTAAATGGACCCTTTTGGTATGTGGGATCAATGACAAATTGATGGCTGTAGGAAGGGTGTGATGATATCTTGCTTGTACAAATAAAGCCTGTCTAGAGATCAGAGAGAAGGAGCAAGTCATACCCACACCTTACCTCCATAGAATTTCAGCAGACAAGAGAGCCAGTTCCTGTTTCTTCCTGCTTATATCCTCTTTCCACCCAGCCATCTCACTTCCTGTCTATCTGTACAGACCTCCAGGCCGCTATGGTTAGCTAGTGGCAAGCCCCATTCTTTGCTCTTCAGACAGGCTTTATTTGCACGTGTAAGGTATCACCACAGAAGGGAAATTAGTAGTCACTAGTGGAGGGAAAAACAGGGGGTGCCTTATCAGGAAGCAAGTCAGGGACACAGGACTGAGGACAAGGGTCCCAAAGGATTGCTTCAGAAGGACATGTAGCTTTCAGAGGCACAGTGGTTTTGTTTTGGCTTGTCCTTCCCCCCCACCCTTTTTGGCGCACGTGTGTGCGTGCATGTGTGCATGCGTGTGTGTGCGTGTGTGTGCGTGTGTGTGTGTGTGTGTGCGTGTGTGTGCGTGTGTGTGCGTGTGTGCGTGTGTGTGTGTGTGTGTGTGTGTGTGTGTGTGTGTGTGTGTGTGTGTGTGTGTGTTAGTGTTAAATTTTGCATTCAAGTCCATCATTGGTACCAATGTCAAGGTGACCATCCCTGTAAAGAACAGACAGAGGAGTGGAGAGGGGCCAGAGCCACTGCAGAGGGTGGAGGATTATTCAGTAAAGGCGAGGGGCTCTCAGGAAGAAGCCCTTTCAGGAGCTAAGCATGCTGTAATTCCAGCACTTGGGAGGTAGAATCAGGGGTATTGGGAGTTTAAGGCCAGCCTGGAGACACTATCTCAGGGGGTAAAAAAAGCAATAGGCTTCAAATGTGCTTCATGATAGATAGACATGCTTCAGGGAAGCATTAAGCTTCTTTGGATTAATTTCACACTCAGACTCAGAAGTCAGTCATGTCCAGTGCCCCTCAGGACTTGCAGACGCAGTCTAAGGAATTTAAAATAATTTTGTGATTTCATGGAGAACACAAAGTATGCCCACAGGCAAGAGGCAGAAATAAATGCTCTAAGACCCTCAGAGGCAGAAATAAATGCTCTAAGACCCTCAGAGGCTTGCCTCTTGTTCTAATTAAGACACCCTGTGGCTTGATCTCCCCTCCCTTTATTTTAAGGGCAGTTCTAGCCTTAAGAATACAGAGTTCATTACTAAATCCAAGTCTTTGTAAGTAAATGACAGTAAGCTCAAGGTGGTGTCTTCATGTTTAATTCCTGCCCAATTGCTTTCAGAGAAGAAGATAGCTTCCTCCTATGAGGTGTAGTCTAGAAAGCTTACCGAGTCCATGGCAATCTGTCACAAATTTACTGACATTGGCTAGGGGAGAGAGCAGCCAGTGAATTCCTTCAGTTGAAAGAATTAGAATTTGTTATTTACAGCTGCTGTGCACAGGTCAGGTGACAAACACTGGAGGTCTTTGTTTGACAGTGTCCCCACAAATTCCTTGCTTCTCGGACCACATCTGGGGACCTGTGGTACTGAGGGTCTATATGTCACATTGTCTCTCTCCTCTCTCTTTGCTGATTGGTTCCATTCTTTGGTCCTTCACAGTTGCTCTGAGTGAGTATAAAGTCACCGAGAGGCAGCCCGTGCTTCTGGTGGCATGCTCTTTACCCTCAGAAAAGTCTTTCTAACAGGCACAGCCCCTGCCTCTGAAATTGCAGTCCGTTGTTGTTTACCCATTTATATTTAATGGCCGATTGGTCTCCCTACCCCCAAATCCAGCATAAAATCACAGGCAGTCTCATAATTACTGGGTTCTTGGAATCAAGAAGGTAGTCTTAGCTTCTATACCCGACATTAAGAATGTTGAGCATCTCCAGACTTGATTACTGACCTCGGACCTGCTCCCAAAATGCCTCCAGAGGAAGTGAGGTATGCCCAGAGTTTTTCTTTTCCTTCTCTCACTACGCCTGGATACTGATTCCTAAATGGCAAGATCACTCAGTACCACCTTAGGGATTGTGATTTTTTTTCACATCAGGTTTTAGGTAAAATTTTAAAATTGAACCCAAGGGTAGAGGTTAGGGTTAGGGTTTCCTTTGTTCCAAGGTTCTGTCCCCATCCCATTTTTTTCAGAATAGATTTTAAGCAGGACTCTAACTGAATTGAAGTACCCATGTTCCTAGGTAGACCCAGTAGCTGCTCTAAACTCTGCCTGTGTGCATTAGTAACCTCCGCTATTCCCAGTTTATTAGTTTGTAGCTTATATTAGCATTAACATTTAAATTACCTTGCTCAAAGTAGGGGTTCCCCCTTCCTCCAGTGACCTGTCACCTAAGCAACAGTATTTCTATGTATGCATCACCTTATCTGCACATATGATGTATACCAGTGTCAGGATTGAGTCTTCAAATTCATGACTATGACATAGCTCTCCACTTATCAGGTCTCCTAAAAGTCTTAGAATAAAGTTTTAATGTTTTCTTCCGAAGGCTTTGGTCAACTTTTGCCAGACTTAGTTTTAAAAGCTTCCCCTTTCATATTGCTGTAAATATCCTCAGCAACATTGTGAAAGCATCACTGATTCTAATAACCTGCCTGTAGCCTCTGAAAGGTTGGCCCCCATAATTTCATAGGGAATGACACTATTAGGAGGTGTGCGGCTTTGTTGGAGTGGGTATGGCCTTGTTGGAGGAAGTGTGTAACTCTGGGAGCAGGCATTGGAGTTTCCTGTGCTTAGAATACTGTGTAGTCTATCAGTTGGCTTCCCGTTGTCTGCAAGATATAGGACTCTCAGCTACTACTCCAGCACACTCCCTGCCATGATGTTAATGGGCTAAACCTCTGAAACTGTAAGCCAGCCACTCTCAATCAAATGTTTTCCTTATAAGAGTTGCTGTGGTCATGGTGTTTCTTCAGGCAATAGAAACCTTAACTAAAACAACCTCTTCATTAGTTACTCCACTGAGAGTGTGTTTTGTTCTCTTTCAGGCCCACATCTCTTGTTTCTTTTTCTTGCCTCATTCCATTTTTTTTTTGTTTAGATTTTTTGTTAGCTGTACATGAATATGATATGCCTTGATTCTAATTGATATTTTTGTTTGCTTGTTTTTGTTCATCCTGGTTTTTAAAGAAATGTTTCTATTGTTGAAGGAAGATGCTTACGATAGGTTTGGTAGAGAGCCAGGGAAAGTAAATTCCTTCCTATTTTTAGCTTACAGAGTTTTGTTTATTATTATTATTAATATTATTATACCATTAATGTTTATCATGTTCTATCAGATTTTTTTCCTGTATATCTCTTGAGGAATTGAATAGTGAGTATAAGTATAAAGAACTAGCAGTAAGACACCTTTAAATTCCAGGATCAAGCATTTGGTCCTGCCTTTGTATTGCTTTGTTTTGTTTTTAACACAGAGCTAAGTTCTTACTAGTATTTCCTGAAAAGAGGAGATTTGGGTTTGTGAGGGAGATTGGCTAATGACTTTTATTTCTGTGGTGTTGAGTACAGGCCATTTTCTAAAATGAGCTGGTGTGCTGGTGTGCATTCCTTCTTCTGCTCTCTCTCTCTCTCTCTCTCTCTCTCTCTCTCTCTCTCTCTCTCTCTCTGTGTGTGTGTGTGTGTGTGTGTTTCTGTGTATATGTGCCTGTCTCTGTGTTTAATAAAGCTATAATCATATGTTTCATAAGGCGTTGTCAAAGTTCATCTCTAAAGCCATGTTCGATTTACTTTGTCTGTGGGAAGGTTTTTAGAGAGTGGTTCATTAGTAGTCACTGGGTTCCTTGAACTGGGCTTTCTTCTCAGTAAGCTTTGCTAAGTTGTAATTTTCTAGAAATTTAACCCAAGTTCTTAAGTTTATTGGCATAGTTATTTATAGTATTCTTTTATCTTTCATTTTCAGCTTCATCTGTAATTATATCCTTTTCCACATTCTTAGTATTGTTTTTCTCCTTTTTTTCCCTTTATTAACCTTGGCAGGTGTTTTATTAGTATTTTCAAAGAGCATAGGCTGAGTCTTCTCTGTTTGGTTTGAGTTCACTGATTACTTTTTGCTTTGTTATTCTTTCCTTTCTTCCTAGTTCCATCTGCTTCCCTGGTTTCTTTTTCATTTTCTTCTTCTCCTTCTCCTTCTTCCTCTTCCTCTTCTTCTTCTTCTTCTTCTTCTTCTTCTTCTTTCTCTCTCTCTCTCTCTCTCTCTCTCTCTCTCTCTCTCTCTCTCTCTCTCTCTCTCTCTCTCTGTCTCTTAAACAGGGTCTTATTACACAGATTTTATTAGCCTTTGAACAGACTTTATTAGCCAGGATGTCCTTGAACTCATTAAGATCAATCTGCCTCTGCTTCCCAAGTGATGGAATTAAAGATGTGTGCGATCATGCTCTGCTTCCCTTATTTCTTAAGATGACATTTAGCTAATTGTTCAGATTTATGTAATTTACACATTTAGATTTGAATGCTATCTGCTTAAAAATCCACAATGTGCAGCAGGGTCAAGGCCTTTCTAAGATGTTCCAGATGTGATCATCTTGCTGGTCTCTACTTTCTTTAGGCTCTATAAAGTTGAATAATCATTCTATAATTCATATTTAGACTAAAGTCTTTAATGCTGCCCAGTAAACAGAGTACATTCATGACATGAAAGGGACTATAACTATAACTATAGTCCCCTTTTGGACTATAACTAACTATGTCTGACATCGAGGAGGGGAAAATCATGACTGAATGAGTCTGGGAGTCAGTGCGCAAAGCTCTATGCTTTAGGTGCATAGAAGGTGCCCTGTACTGCTGGAGAGCTGTGAGGACCCTTTTAGCCAGGGCAGCTGACTGGGCCTCAGAGATTGAGGATCACAAATTTAAGTTGAAGCTATTGGGCACATGAGTGGTTCTGGGATGGATAATTAAATACTAGAACAGGACTTTCTGATGGATGTGTGGCAAAACTATGGGTGTTTGGGTTGTGTAGCTCCTACGATTATAGTCATCTTTAGTGTTTCTTATCTTGAGTCATTGATGGCTGATCTGAAATTTTAAGAAGTAAGCATAAACATTTTTGTTTTATAATAAAAAACAATGATAATCATAGAAAAATCCAAATTGAATGGCCATAATGAGCAAATGAAGTGACTATAGTTATTGGCAAGCTATTTTTTAATTGTTGAAATAGAGTGTCTACCATGTTCCTATTTATCAATGGCAAAACTGGAATGGGGGAACCCCTCCCCATTTATTTACTTATTTTGGTGTATTTCAAAACTGATCCTTGAATTTGACATTGTTTATGGTGGGGTGCTGGCCCCTCTCCAGACACTGCACATTGTTACTATCTCCCCCATGCTTCCCTGAGGTTTCTTCTCTTTTTCCTGGGGAAAATCACATGCATTCACTGTTGTCTGTCTGCATTGCTTGGTAGGCTGCCTTGAACACTGTGATAAAGTTCAGGTGAGGACAAACCTTGGCGTCTTCCTGCTCTGTCTTTGCTTGATCTCCCTTCTGTTTTCTCCTAAGGCTCAATCTCCATTCATTCAGCACAGGGAAAGCAGGGTAGCATCAGATCTGGGGAGTTTTAAAGAGAGCACCTGCAGGCTTTCTCATAATAGAAACTCTGAAGGATGAAGTTTACCCAGTGAATATTGTTTTGAAATTAATTTACACACATATTCTGAAACTACATTCCGGGCAAAATCCTTTCTGAAACTGTAAGCTTCTTTAGTAAGGGTACAGCTAGAGCGACTGTTTTGTCTAAATGAAACACCTGTCAGAAAACTATACTAAATGGGAACCTGCCTGTTTACTGTGTAGACAAGTTTTCAGGAGGGCAGTATAGGCCTTCTGTGGTGTTACTTGGTAGTTTGCAGCATGAGACAGTCACCTGGGAGCTGGCTGTGTGGTGTGACTCAGCTCCGAAGGGGCCAGCTCTGGACACCTGTGGTATGACAAGGGCACCTTATTGCACCTGGGTGCCCTTTGCTGAGCTCCCTCAGCTGTCATCAGTTAGAAATGTGCTCTGATGTAGTGCTGCAGCAGAGAGGACCTTAGAGTTACTAAAAGTTGCTGGAACACCTGGAGTCTATGCCAGTTTGGCAGAGGCCAGTACCAAGGTGGGCCTAAAAGGCTTTTATAAAAGGAGATTTCTGAGGAAAGTGAGTTTGCATATAGGTTGCATGTTAGCAGGGTGTCATCCTTGTGTACATGCCTTTGTTTGTTTGTTTGTTTCTTTCTTTCTTTTTGCTTACAAATTATTTTATTTGCTTCAACTTTTCTTTTGTTATAGAAAACATTTTGTAAGAGAGCAACAATTATTTATGCAATAAAAGTTGTAATTTAAATTAATTGAAAATGTACTATCATAGCCAAATACATGCTTTCTTGTTTATATTATTTAAATTAGAAACAATTTTATTTTACATATCAATCCTAGTTCCCTCTCCCTCCAAATCCCCCATGTCCCCTATCCCCCACCCATCTCCCATCCACTCCCCAGAGTGAGACCTTCTATGAGGAATCATCAAAGTCTTTCAAGCATTTGGGGCAGGGCCTAGGCACTCCCCCACATGCCTTTGTTTCTTTAGGGAGTTTTATGTATTAGAATATTTTATTTTCTTGGTAGGAGTGTACATTTAATTGCTTTAATCATTTTCAAGTCAGTGCTTTGAATGGCTTGGCTTTTCAAAGTATGGACAGGACTGAGGGAAAGAAGCTCAAATGCTCCTGGGGAATAGGCATCCTCTGCAGGAGTCTATGCTCTGGGGAATAGGCATCCTCTGCAGGAGTCTTTGCTCTGGGGAATAGGCATCCTCTGCAGGAGTCTATGCTCTGGGGAATAGGCATCCTCTGCAGGAGTCTATGCTCTGGGGAATAGGCATCCTCTACAGGAGTCTTTGCTCTGGGGAATAGGCATCCCCTGCAGGAGTCTTTGCTCTGGGGAATAGGCATTCTCTACAGGAGTCTTTGCTCTGGGGAATAGGCATCCTCTGCAGGAGTCTATGCTCTGGGGAATAGGCATCCTCTACAGGAGTCTTTGCTCTGGGGAATAGGCATCCTCTACAGGAGTCTATGCTCTGGGGAATAGGCATCCTCTGCAGGAGTCTATGCTCTGGGGAATAGGCATCCTCTACAGGAGTCTTTGCTCTGGGGAATAGGCATCCCCTGCAGGAGTCTTTGCTCTGGGGAATAGGCATTCTCTACAGGAGTCTTTGCTCTGGGGAATAGGCATCCTCTGCAGGAGTCTTTGCTCTGGGGAATAGGCATCCCCTGCAGGAGTCTTTGCTCTGGGGAATAAGCATCCTCTGCAGGAGTCTTTGCTTCTGAAGCCAGGATGACAGGGACTCTCCAGCAGAGGGACTTGAGTGAATCTGCTCAGGAACTGGACCTGCTCTGGCTGCCATTTCTTCCATCGTGGAGGGGGTAGCCAGACAGGATCCCCAAAAGTCAGTGGACCCCAGACCAAGGGCAGGGACAGGAACAAAGCTCTCTAGATTCTACCACTACCCAGAAAAAAGGGTGAATGAAAGGTTAGGCCACACATAGCTATGTAACCCACTTAAAAATTTCTTTCAATAAGGTTTCAAGAATTTTATACAGGCATGCAATGCATTTTGGTCATATTCACATGTACCCTCCACTCTCAACTCCTCCAAATCTACGATCCATTGTCCAACCCACTTTATACACACAAGGCCCCTTTAGGAGGCGTATACATTATACTGTTTATGGAATGGAAATTTTTATTACACTTTTTAGATTTGGTGTGGTGTGTGTGTGTGTGTGTGTGTGTGTGTGTGTGATGTGTGCATGCATGCTTGTGCAGGGGTTAGAGGGCAACCTGCAAGAATGAGTTCTCTTCTTCCACTGATGGTTACAGGGATCAAGTTCAGGTTATCAGAATTGGCAGTAGGTGAGTGCTTTTATTTACATAGTCATCTTGCTGGCCCCTAAGATTTAACTTTTTACTATTTTTGTCTTTTCTTTTGGTTTTCCAACAGAAGTGGGATATATACTCTCTATCTCACTCAGATAAAATATGTGCCAAATAGATATTTATAGTTGTTGATCTGGAATGTTGGAATTATATGATTTGAAGATCAGGATTTTGTGGGTGGTTAGAAAGAAGTTAAAATGTTTTAAATACTGTAGACTTTTTAGTTTTCAAACAAACTTTGTGAGTTCTGGCCAAATGTACTTTAGTTAAACACATTCCTATTTCCACATGTTCATAAAGTGTGGTTAGAAGATAAATCCCTTCACAGCTCTCTCTTTGTCCAGGTCTAGTTTTGCTCTCAGACCCATTTGTCTGACTTGATGAGCATCAGCCTTCAGGCCTTGCTGGAGTCTTTCCAGAATAGTCTGGTGTACTCATGGTGCTTCTGGAAGTTCCTCTTTTTAGTCTGCTGGATTCATAGAATTAAATTTATTGTGTAGGAACTCCCAGTATAGGAATCAGGAGAAACGTGTTTTTATGTGCCACCTTCAATTCTGGCCTCATTTGATTTTCCTACAGACATTTTCCCCATAATCTCATCTGGCCATCTGTTAATTATATGTTAATTGTATATTTGAATACATAATTATATCCACTGTCCTTTGTATTACTACTACTAACACTTTTGGGGAGAACTTGTTGGGACATTAATTTTAAAAAATAAAAACAAAACCTTGTATGGGAATGGCCTTGTCATTGGATAGCAGGATGCTTTGATTGTGGGGTTGAATTTTGAAATGTCACAGCTACCATCCTCTCTACATCTTCACCTCCATGTGATACAGTTATCCGGATTATGGTTTATCTGATATTTTAAAGAAAAACATGTGCAGCCCTTTTAAAAGTCCTAACAAGGCAAACTTTCTTCAGAGGGTCCAACTGCAGGTGAGTTTTTCAGTGGGAGAGAGATTCTGCTCATTTCACCTCCAAATACAGGAGGACATGAGCTTGTGTAGGTCAGTGACTGGTAGATACGATATTGGTAAGCAGGAAATGCTAGAAAATAATCAGACCTACAGAATATTTGGTGAAGATGGACCTTGATGGCTAGGCACCACTTGGCATATGGTGCTGATAAGGGGTTCTTGAGGATCTGGTCTTAAGGCTGGGGACTCTCGTTGAGTTGACTGCTTTGATTTGGAAATGGATTGTGTCCCAAATGTATGTTTTCTGGAAGTTTGGTCTCCAGTGTAGCGGTGTTGGGGTGATGGAACCTTCATGATTCTACACTAGAAGAAATGACTACAGTTCCTGAAGGATCCTGATTAATTCCTTTGGCAGGTTGTTATAAGAGGACAGGCCACTGTCCTGTCTCTCCATGTGATCTCCTTTCTGGCTTCCATGTGATCTCCTTCCTGTCTCTCTATGTGATCTCCTTCCTGTGTCTCCATGTGATCTCCTTCCTGTCTCTCCATGTGATCTCTTCAGCACATATTCCAACCACCTTTCACTATCTGCCAGCAGGTTCTCACTAATAGGACCACCTATTTTTAAACTGCTAATTTCTAAAACTGATTCAAATATATTTTCCTTCTTTATAAAACTGCCTCAGGGACCTTTTTGTAGCAATAGAAACACATTGATTAAGCAGGATTCCTCTAAAACTGGACAATGCCTAAATAAACATAAAAATTCAAATTCAAACAGAGCTTGAGTTAAGAAGAGAAAATCCTTGTTGTCTTCCCCTAGCTAACCACAATAGAACCGTAAACTAGCAGTTTATTGGATGAATGGATGAAACATTTAGCATACTCCCTTTTAAAAATTTTATCATTTTCTTTTTCTTTGAAATAGTCAGTGTTTGCTATCTAACACAGTTCATTTATTGCACAATGACTGTTAATCAAACAAAGGTATAGAATTTTACAAATGAACTTAAAGGGATGAAGTTTGCATGTGAGCATCATTGTTATTAGTACAGTTGAATACTAAAGGGCAGATGCTTCATTCTACAGGAAATCGTGGTTAAACCCCATGCTTGATCCTTGAGCCTGAGGGGACTGAATGATAAAAACTCTGTTTAGTTTTCCAGTAGTATTTTTTAAATAACAATCTGGAGAACCGAGATTTCCGTCTGTTTTCTTCTTGACCAACAACTGTACCAGTCAGAGGAAGGGCACTTGTCCAGTGAACTCTTTCTTGGGTAAAGCCATGGAATCTGGCATGTGGTACTGGTGCACAGTGTCTTGTTATACATGCCAAGACTTTGCAGGAGCCTACATGCATGCCTTTAATAATTCGGACTACTGATCCTTTCTCGGGCTTTGCTCTCTTCCTGTCAGGAATGCCTTTTTTATGAAACACTAACCTGCTGGGCGTGTCCCACCCTCCAACCATGTAGAAAGCTCAATAGGTTCCCTGCCAGCATGGCTACAGGAAGAGACAGCTAACATTCCAGCTCTTCCTGTGCCACAGGACCTTGTAGTGCCTGAGCCTAAGGATGCAGAGCACAGGTGACAGTGTTGACTGCTTCAGCAGGCAAGAGAGGCCAAATAACATTCTAGCTGAGAGAAAAGCCAAGTGTGAAATGACTGTCAAAACTGACTCTCTCTCTCTCTCTCTCTCTCTCTCTCTCTCTCTCTCTCTCTCTCTCTCTCTCTGTGTGTGTGTCTGTGTCTCTGTCTGTGTCTTTCTCTCTCTCTCTTTCTGCCTGTCTGTCTGTGTCTTTCTGTGTCTGTGTTTCACAAGCCACTGTTCATTGGCCTCTACCAGTAATCATAAAACCATAGGGAGCAGCCGTAAATCATAGCAGCTGCCTCTTCCTCAGCACCTGCTGTGCTAAAGCTGACATACTCAGTTTTTGAAAATCATTGCTTGTTTCTTGTGGCAGTCTTACCCGTCTGGTTTGCTCTTTATTCTAGGTGTGCATGCATACGTGTGTGTGTGTGTGTGTGTGTGTGTGTGTGTGTGTGTGTGTGTGTGTGTGCATGCGCGTGTGTGTGAAACTATTGTAAAAGGGACAATTTTCCCTGGTTTCATTCTCAGCAAGTTCATTATTGGTATATAGAAAACCTGAAGACATGTGCGCGCGCACACACACACACACACACACACACACACACACACACACACACTCTGGTGTATGCATGTGGCCCTCCCTCCCTACTTGGTGTGTGCACGTGACCTCCTTCTCTTCCTCTGGTTTGTGCATGTGTCTCAGTGTGTGTAAGTACACATGTATGTGTGTGTATTTGTGTGGAGGACAGAAATTGTAATTGATGTGTGCATGTAGCGAGCTTCTTTATCTCTACTCATTTTAGTTTGAAGTCTGCTGGGTTAGATATAAGAACAGCTGTCTATGCCAGCCTGTTTGTGCCTTCTATTTGCTTGGTAGATTGGTGTTTGTCCTTTGGTTCTCAGTCTGCAGGTGTCTTTGCTCATGAGGTATTATTTCTTGAAGACAAAAGCAACTTGGATCTTGCTCTCTTGTCCAGTCAGCCAGTCTGTATCTCTATTGATACATAGAGGCCACTTACATTTCAGGCTATGGTAGATATTTTTACTAATCTATGATTTTGTTGTTTGTTTTTCTGTTTGAATTATTTGTTGCTTTCTTTTCTACTAGTTTGCTGATGACTGTGTTGGACTTGATGGGTTTTTTTTTCTACCTCTTCTCCTTTCATTTATCCCTCTTATGAGATTTTTTTTTTTCATGTTTTTGTAGCCGAACCTTTTTCCTTCTTCTTTATATAATATCCCTTTAAATATTCTGCAGGGCTGGCATGTGTTATCATGAACTGCCTTAAGTTTTGCTTGTTTTGAAATGTCCTTCCTCTGTCTGTTTTCAAAGATAGCTTTTCTGGAAGCTGCAGTTTGAGCTGGCAGCAGCTTACTCAGAGCTTGCATATGTCTTGCCATGCTTTCCTGGCTGCTGTTCTGAGTTTGCCTTTGTAGGTGAGTCAGTACTTATCCATTACAGCCTGAGATGATGTTCTTTTTCAGTGTGACACCTTGACTGTACTATGCTGTGGAGACACTCTAAAAGCCTCTCGGGGTTGAGCTTCCTGCTATAATGTCATTGAATAGACATTCTATGCCTTTAATGTTTATCTCGGCACCTTCTTCATCCTGTGCATTCTTGGGTTTGGTCTCTTGGTCAGATCCAAAAATTCTTGAGTGTTCTGGTCATGCTCACTGCTTGTCCTCCCACCCACACTTTATGTTTCTTTGACCTTGTCCTCCGTTCCTGATAGTCTTTCTACTGCTTAGTTGAATCTATTGCCAATGCTTTTCACCATTATTTATTAGATTTGTTGCTTTTTTTGAGGGCTTTAATTACTTGGTGTTTTTCCTTTCAAAATCTGTTTCCTTGTTGTAGTTCTCCTGCTTTTTTATCCATATTGCTGATTTTATCATGCATTTGGCTGACTTTTCCCTCTATATTGCTGACTTGAATTGAATTAATCCGTTTGCTTGTATCCCTTTTCAGGTCACTGGTGATTTTACTTTTCGAACATTTGAAATATTCAGCCAGCATCTAACCTATTGCAGTATCTTATCTTTAAATTGAGTCCTTGGAGTATTACATGTTGGTTTTTCCCCGCCAGTCTGGTCCCGCCACCACGCCAGCCCCCAATAACACTCAGAGACTCTGTATTTGATATAATTCTGTTGGCCACTTTCTAATTCCTTATCGGCTAGTTCTGTCTTAATTATTAACCCATTTCTACTAATCTAATTATTTCCACGTGGTCTTATCTTACTGGCCAGAGCGGCTGGCGTTCTACCTATCTGGTCTCTCCATGTTGACTCCTCCTTCCTACTTCCTCTTTCCTTCTTGTCTCCTAGCCCCACCTATCTTGCTTTCCTATTGGCCAACAGTGCTTTATTCATTAACCAGTATGAGAAACATATTTACAGAATAACATCTCTCATCACTGAAGAGCTTGGTTCTTCTAAAGCAGCTCTGTTGCCTTGCTTCTGCCATGATTCTTGTGTTCCTGTGTTGTGCTTTGTGCACCTGTTGGTTTGACTGTCTTCCAGTTTTACTTGGGGATTCTTTTACTGACCAATCTACTCAAGAGGGCTGACTCCCCCAGGACCACTCAGACAGAAGAGAACAATCACAACACTGGTATCAATGTGGGTGTACTTTCAAGACCCCCTAAGTCTTAATCTCCCTCCTGCAGGGTGGCATGGCTCCTAGGGTGATCCACTGGCCAGTTGACTTCAGGATGAGGGACTGTCAAATTCACTGGTATTCTCACTTATGAGTGTCTTAGTTGCTTTTCTGTCACTGTGATAAAACATCCCGATACCAGCACTTTAAGAGTGAAAGAGCTTATTTTGGTATGTAGTACCAAAGGGCTATAGTCCATCATCGCAGGGAAGCAGGAAATTGGTTGGTTGCATTGCATCTGCACCCAGAATGAGGATATAAAGCCTCAAAGCCTGCCCACACCCATCCCTTCTCTAGCAAGTCTCTACCTCCTAAGGGCTTTACAATAGTCCCATACAATGCCACCAGGTGGAAGCAAAATACTCAGACACATGAGGTCATGAGGGGCTTTCACATTCGAAACAATGCATCATCTGTCTTTCTGTCACTGTCTTGGTGGATTCCCAACGTGCTTTCTTTCTTCATTAGGCATAGAGTCAATTTTTTTCCTTACTCTGGTTCTCCTCTTTAACCAGGTCATAGGAAGGGCAGCTCCTACCCAAATTCTGGTTGGCTTTTCTTAGGGGGAAGTGCAAAGAGAAGAAAAGGCTCCATGTTTGTGTCTGAGTTGTCTTCAGTTCCTACTGTAGTTTTTACTTCACTGAATCATTAGGAGTGATTCTTGTATCTGAATGTTTCATCAGTTAAGCCTTTCAGAGTCCTGTGTGGCCAACTCTGTTATAGGATATAGATAGCAGGAGCTGTGAATGAGCCCACACTCATAGCTAAGCTACCCACTTCTGCCTCTGCTTTCTTAGATGGTGTGTTTCTCTGCAGAATGGATTTTAGCTTTCTTCAGTAAATATCATAATAATTATTCTAAAGACTTAGAAAAGTACTTACTTCAACTACATTATTCGATTTTTCCCCCAAGAGTACAAGTGTCATAGGATTAGGGTCTAATTAGTCCCAAGAGAAGTCTTCAGTAATTCAGGGACTTTGTACTGTACCCAGCTCTTTAATTCTCCCAGGTTGGAAAAATAAGAACCCGAGTTCATTGTCATGCTGGTTTCTCAGGGTAGCAGTCCAACTTTAACCCTGGCTGGCACTGTGGTTTAGTGTTTATCTCAACATTTTAATCTTTTGGGCTCGTTGTCAGTAATTATGTGTGCTTGAAAGTCGAGAGAGCACTTGAACACACTTGCTGAAAACAAAGGAGCAGAAGTATTCCCTTTGGGTTTAAATAGATTTGAAAGATCAGTGCCAATACCGTCACTCCCTCTAATCCTGGTTTTTCATGTGCAAACCCTTATTTGACAGTTAGTCCTTAAAATTAAATGGAATGTCTTCAGCCATGTTAACTTGTCAACTAAAATAGTCAAAAGGTATTTTTAGACTACAAGATCTGCCATTCATCCCCCCCCCATTTGATGTTATTTTTAAATTACCTGACCCTGAAGTGTACTTGTTTCAGTGGCTTATTAAGCAGTTTACTGATGTGTATATTGTTTTGTTTTATAAAGCCACTGCCAAAAGCTATGGTGTCTCGACTCTGTGAATCTAAGAAGGTTTGTGCAGCCGCAGAAATGCAGCTTCAGGTATGTGTGCATGCCTCATGCTAACGTTTTCCAGTTATTATCCAATATATACACTCGACTTTCAATTCTTGCCAGCCCTATACATTTATTACAATAATTATGCTTCTGAACACCTTTCATCTCAGTTCAAAGAACTTGGCCAGAATTGACTCATGAAATTCTCACACTGTCTGTATGAGGTACATATGAAATATGAAATATGCTCATTTCCCATTTTCATCAAGGAAATCATCAAAGCCTCACAGGGCTGCAAAACCAAGTTAGGGCTCAGACCCAACCATATATATGGTTACTCATTTTCTGTCTTTCAAAACAAATTGTGGTCGTCCGTGTGAAGTTTAAACAGTAATTACCATTAGATTTAGGATAATATTTACAGACAATTTCCTGGGATACCAGATGAAGACAGAAAAATTTTATGAGCCATCTGGATGCCAGGTCTGTTACCAGATGTTCAGCTATTTGCAGTTACTGAGATTGTTTGTGGCGGTGCTCTGTGCTCACATCATGTTAGTTGTATCAACAGTACCTGCACACTCACCTTTCATCTCAGCAATGCCCTCCAGTGACCAGTTAACTCTCCCCGATGGAAAGCATTCTTCAGTTACTTTTAATTTTTAAAAAACTCCCTACCAAAACTCAGAAGAAACAAATCCAGTCCCTAGAAAGCAGTGAATGTGCTGTTTTTGTTGTATGTTGGTATGTTTTCCAGCTAGAGGTGCTAGTGCTAGGTATGCTCAGGCTCTGGCTCCAGTCCCTTTTCATCAGTGAGGATGATGATGGTTATATAGACACAACCATGATTTTCATTTGATTTACATTATTCAGTGGCCAAGAATGTAAATACAATTAAAAATGATTTTTAAAAGGTATTACCTGGGGAAAGTCCTTTTAAAACTTTGTTTTCATTTTGAGACAGTTTCAGAAAATGGTCCAGGCTGGCCTTGAATGTGATCCTCCTGCCTCAGCCTGTCAGTGATGTGGTCAAATGCATGTACCTCCTGGCACTGAAGCCTTTTGGTTTGCTTTTACATGTCTGTTGGAGCTTTCTCTTTGAACATCTGTTTCAGTGATTTTAAACGAGGAACCAGTAAGCCTGAGAGAGGGGAGCCATTCCTGACAATGCAGATGCTATATCCTGCTTCTGAACTGATGCTGTAAGATCAGCAGGTAGACAGGATGGGGGGAGTGTTTTGTGTTCTGAGGTGGTGTAGACAGTGCTTTAGGAAATGTGAATCTCCTTTTGCCCATGGGCTGTTTAACAAATGGGCTGAGTACTTTTGTATGCTGCTAAGGATTTTGGTTCCAGGAATGCATCTGCTGGATGAACAGTGGATTAGTTGCTTTTTCTGTTGCTGTGATAAACACAGTGATCAAAGACAACTTAAGGAAGAGAGTGTATTCTGGCTATGGTTGCAGAGAGACAAGCAGTGAGGAGCAGGCATGGCAGCAGGAAGCTGAGAGCTCACATCTTGAACTGAAAGCCCAAAGCAGAGAAAGTGAACTAGAAATGACGTGGGGTCTTTAAATTCTCAAAGCCCACTTCCAATGACATACTTCTTCCGACAGGGCCACCAAACCGGGGACCAAGTGTTTATAAAAGTATACATTTGCATCATTTTTAACAGGTATATTCGAAGAAACAAAGCTCTTGAATTCTAGCTTGTTTGTAGAGTGGACAAAAAGTGTGCCTCTTCCATTCAGGGTAGAATCAAGTTTCAGCTCATAATCATTTGCTCCATCAGGTCTGGTTTCTTGGCTGTTGTTACCTATTGTTACCCATGACAGAACTGAGAGAGCTGTATTTAGCCGTATGTTTAGATTACCAGCTAGGGGAACATAATGTTTATATTCAGAAAATGTCTGTATTTTTTCCAGGGAAGGCTTAACTTAGCTTTATAATTCACAAGCATAATTCTATATGTAGGTGAAGCCAGCGGCCAGAGGTCATTTGCATGTTGCCTTTTATCCAGACTAATCCTCACCTCTTTCAAGTCAGCAGCTGCACATTCTTTGCAGATTCCATTTCTAAACCAGAAAGATGCACCTCAGCTGTAACTGCATGTCAACTTTTCTCTTTAAATAAAGCACTTACCTTTGTTACATGGCAAATTCACACCATGTTAATACTCAAGCACTTGGGTCAGATGTCCTGGTGAAAGCTTCCTTCTCTTTCCTTAGGTTTTCTATGTAATGCTTAGTACTCAGCACTCCTCCAACTGCAGGTTTGATGCTCAAATTTCCTTGCTGCTTCATTACTCTATTTCGTTTCCACAGCTGCTTTTTCCTGTGTGTGTGTTGGGGGTGCAGCAGTTCCTCCTCTCCTGGTCCCCTCTATTGCAGCTGCTTCCTTTGTTTTTCTGCTGTGGCCCTTTCTCCAAACCCTACAGCAGCTGCGTCATGGTTTGTCACTTCTGTACCAACACACACACTAGAGTGCTTTGGACATCCTCTTCTACTCAACTGTATCCACGTAGTGATCTTTCACCTCTAGATACAAAATTAGGATTCTGACCAGTTCACACATCTCATTTGTGATCTACCAGGGTCCAGGATGAAACCAAACAGGATTTGTCAGATACGGGGAACCTCAACCAATAATGTTGGTTTTTTGTTTTTTTGTTTTTTTGTTTTACATATTTTTAACTGCATAATTCCAATTTTGTGACCACAAGCTTAATGATGGATAAGGTTCAAAATTGAACACCAATGTGTTTTATGGAAAGCTTCAGCGTACCCTTTATGCGTCTAACTGGTCATATGTGTGGTGTGGAATATGTCTCAAATAGTACATGTTTATGTTTGTGAGTCTTTTCAGCTGTGGTTCATAATTGCCATTCTGGTGCATTTACAACATCTTTGAATGACCACATCTTAAATACAGGATGGACTACGAAAGCTAACCAGAGGTTTCTGTCTGCCTAGGTCTTTTATGCCGCCCTGGATCAAATCTACCATGGCCAGCATCCCCTGAGGAAGTCAACCACAGACATCCTCATGGAAACACAAGAGCAGTTTTATGGCTTGCCCTATGTTCCTGACACTGTGAGTCTGCATTTGAATCTGTCACACTATAGAATGGCTCTACTCATTTCTCTAGGTTGCCATCATTACCTAGAGGCTCTTGGGATCTGTACATTTGTGCTGATTTTGTTTTACGTGGGCCAGACGCTAGGCTCATCTCATGCTCCATGCCTGGCTTTCTTCTCTCTGGGCTTGCCACATTCCTAGGAAAGTGGGTGTTTGTCAATATTCTCTTTAGCTTTTTAAAATTACACACACACACACACACACACACACACACACATACATACATGTATAAATTTGTATAATACTATGTCTTCATGCATAAGTCTCTAATAGTGTTCATTGCAAAGAGAACTAATATTTATTGAATACCTTACATTGTGCTAAGGGTTGTACTATATTCTTTATATACTGTCTTATTTAGCACTTTGTCAGGAATTTAGTTGCTGTTTCGAAGTTCTAGGTGTTTGACTTTACTGCTTTGGAGAAAGAACTCTAATTTCACTCCTTTTTACTCCCCTTGGTTTTTCAAGACAGGGTTTCTCTGTGTAACAGTCCTAGCTGTCTTGGAAGTAGCTCTGTAGACCAGGCTGTCCTCGATCTCACAGAGATCCTCCTGCCTCTGCCTCCTGAGTGCTGAGATTAAAGGTGTGCGCCCAGCTCAAATTTCACTCTTAAGCCAGCCTAATCTTTCATTAAACCAGTACTTCCTTCCTTCATGTACTCTCCTCTCTTCAGGACTGGTATTGAGGTCATCCCCAGGATTATATAGTGATGTGTTGGGATCGAAAGCGTTTGACCTGTGCAATACTCCATGTCATAAATTTCTTATTGTCTGAGAAGCTGAAAGTTCTAAAGATACAGAATGTTTCATGAGAGTGGGAGGGCTGGCCCAGCCCCTCACCAGCTGCAGCACTGGGCAGAGTGGGCCTTGTACCTTACCTGGGCAGCACAATAGAGCTGACTCTGTGCCGGGGATCTTGCCCAACCCCTTATCTGCCATACAGTAGAATGGGTGAGGGAGAATTGCCTTCCTTTACCCCTGTCCTTTGCTGTCTGTGGCAGGTGGCAAAGCTGGCTGTGAGGGCATGAGAGCAGGAGAGCCGACCTCACCATCCCCCCCACCTGCCATGTGCTCGCATGGGTGTAGGAAAGACAACCCCCCCAACCCCTTGCGACCTGTGGCAGGCAGGAGAACTAGCCTCATGAGAGTGGGAGAGCTGGTTCTACCCGTCCGTGGCTGCAGCACTGGCCCTGGTGGTGTGGGTGCAGGTGAGCTGGTCCTGAGGGATGAGAGCTACTGCTGCCTGCTGCCTGCTGCCTGCTGCCTGGGTGAGCGAGCAAGCCAGGGCAGGGCTGGAGAGCTAACCCTGGTGGTGACCATGAGGGAAAGATGGCAAGTGACCAACCCAGCCACCACCCAGGCCCAGAACCAGCGCTTTGATGTATTAGTCCACCCCAGCATCCACCTCATGTATGGACTGCTAGAGTATGTGAAGGGGCTGGACCTGCAGATCAAAGCTGTGGGAGCTCCATGACACAGGGCAACAACAGGGCATCCAGAGAGGGTCCAGTGTCAATGGTATAGCAGAAGCCAGAGGCCTCGAACCAGGCAAATGACTTGTTGCAGTGAACACTTACAAGTAAAGATGTATGGACAAAAAAATACAGAATGATGATCATACTGTCCCCTTCATGTATGCGAACATATACATATGTGGTGTCTTAGCCCTCTACCATTGGGCTACATCCTGGCCTTAATTGCCCATTTTTGATCTTCTATCATTTGTTATTCTAATCTGTAATCTGTTGAGCTCTTATGTACACATGTTGGTGAATATTGGTAGGGATGAAAACAATCTCTGAAGTATGGAAGACATAAGACTAAGAGTTTCCTAGGTTTTAATAACTTACCTGATTTGTAGACTTCGAGGCTTCTGTGTATTTGTGTTTTATGTTTACCAGATAGTTCACTTAGCTCTTTATGAAAATAATAATAATGCAAGTTGGGGCTGGAGAGATGGTTCAGCAGTTATGAGCACTTGATGTTCTTTCAGAGGACCCAGGTTCAATTTTCAGCCCCCACATGTAACTCCAGTTTCAGGGACTCTGACTCCGTCTTCTGGTTTCCACACTCCACAAGCAGTAAGAGCACATAGTTCATGCATGTGTTTGAGCATGTAGACAACACACACACACACACACACACACACACACACACACACACACGTGCGCGTGTGCAAAACACTAAGACACAAAGTAAAAGTAATAAATCTTTTTTCGAAATTAATGCAAGTTCAACTCCATGTAGATACAGCTAAACCAATAAGGAGTGTGTGACATGAATAAACCTAGGCTAGGAGAGGGCTGGACACTCTCCAAACCTACAGAACTTCAGGGTGGTTGAGCAACATGCCTGCCACCTTTCCTTACCTCATGTCTTAGTTATTTTTCTATTGCTGAGATAAAAGTGTGACCTAGGCGACTTTTGAAAGAAAGGTTTAATTGAGCTGACAGTTTCAGAGGGATAGAGTCCACGATGGCAGAGTGAAGGAACAGCTGAGGGTGCACATGTGATCCACAGCCACAAGGCAGAGAGAGAGAGAGAGAGAGAGAGAGAGAGAGAGAGAGAGAGAGAGAGAGAGAGAGAGAGAGAGAGAGAGAGGGAGGGAGGGAGGAAGGGAGAGAGAGAGAGAGAGAGAGAGAGAGAGAGAGAGAGGAGGGAGGGAGGGAGGGAGGGAGGGAGGGAGGGAGGGAGAAGGAGAGAGAGAAAGAGAGGGAGAGAGAGAGGGAGAGGGAGAGGGAGAGGGAGAGAATACTGGAATAGCACAGGGATTTTTAAAACTTGAAAGTCCACCTCTAGTGACACAGTTCCTCCAAAATGCCCACACCTCCTAATCCTTCCCAAACAGTTACACCAACTGGTGATCAAGTATTCAAATATGTGAGCCTGGAGAAGTCATTCTTATTCAAACCACCATGTCCCACCCCATAGGCTTGTGGCCATGTCACACTGCAACATGCATTTAGTCCAGCTTTGAAAGCCCCTGGAGTCTTCTGGTCTCAACAGTCCCTTCTGAGACTCAATTACAATTAAGGTTACAACCCCTGTAAAATGAAAACGCAAATTACATACTTCCAACATACAGTGGCACAGATTATACACCATACCAAAGGAAGGAAAAGCATAGTGAGGAAATAGTGAAACCCAGCAGGACAAACCCTGAACCCTGTAGCTCCATGTCTGATGTTAAAGGATTAGATGGCTCTGGCCTTCCAGCTGCACACCTCTCTCAGGCTGGTTCCACTTCTGTGCGGCTCTTCTTGGCAGTTACCGCACAGCTCTGACACTTGTAACCCTTGGAGGCTCCAGTGTAATCTTTCACAGCTTCATACACTGACCTCTTAGGGTCTCCATGCAGAGTCCCCGGCCATACACCTGTCCTCACTGGCTCTCCTTAACTGCGGAGGAGGATTCCACAGCCCCTGTACTTACATGAATCTAAACCCAGAACCACATGTCTGGCACTGGCAAGTTTGACTACCATCTTAGGGTGAAACTTGGCACCCTTGATTCACATACCAGCTTTGATTTGTTGCTTTTAAGGAGCAGAAAATTCCATAGGCCTTTTCACCAATTGGAACTTTAGCTGTGTGAAATCTTTCCCTGAGGGCACCACTCCCTTTATTCCATTTCTGATCAGGCCTCTCCCTTATCTCCTCATCTCTTTTAGCACAAGCCTTGGCCAACTTTAAGTCTCCTACTGCTCTCTTAAACTGTGTGTTTTGTATATCTATTTGCCCCACTTGTTTTTTCCTTGTAGGCCTACATGAAAGTAATTACTAAGAGCCATGTAATAGACTCAATATTGGGCTTTTCAAAGATCTCCTCCACCAAGGAAATTAGTCCATTACTTTTCAGTTTAGCCTCAGGCAAATTATTCAGACAAGGGCAAAGAGCAGCCATAGTTTGCTCAAACGCTGTAAGAATGGTCTCTAGCCCCCATTGCTAATATTCTCTAAAACATCTTGAGCTGGTCCTCAACAGTCCACACTGCTAGTAGCCCAGAAGTCTTCCAAGCTTCTGCTAGGCTGGCCTCGTAAGCTCTGCTTATACTGTTCAACTGCTTTCCTAGTCCTAAGTCCCAAAGTTTTCCATAGCAAAGTCAGGCCGGTCATAGTGAAAGCTCAGTCTCTGCCTTAGTTCCTTTTACTGTCTTAGTTATTTTCACACTGTGATTAAAAACAAAACAAAACAAAACTGTGACCAAGGCAAGTCATAGGAGAAAATGTTTAATTGGGCTTACGTTTTCAGAGGGTTAGAGTCTGTGATGGTGGGGTAAAGGAACAACCAGGAGCAGAAGGGGGGTGCACTGGGAATGGTGTGAGGCCTTTGAAACATCAAACCCCAATGACTTACCTTCAACCAGACCACACCTCCCAATCTTTCTCAAATAGTTCACCACTAGTAATCAAATTCTCAAATATATTAAGCCTGTGAAGGCCATTCTCATTCAGATCACCACAGCTCATCTGTCTGTCTGTCTGTCTGTCTGTCTGTCTGTCTGTCTGTTTTAAATTAAATTCATTATTTTAAAAAGATGACATGAAAATGGTAGTGGTGGCATATGTCTTTAATCCCAGAACTCAGGGGGCAGAGGCATGTGGATCTTTATAAGTTCGAGGTCAGCATGGTCTATAAAGCTACACAGAGAAACCCTGTCTCAAAAAAAAAAAAAAAAAAAAAAACAACAAATAAAGACAAAACAAAACAAACAAAAAAAACCAAGCCATGAAAATATAAAGATTGTGCTATCTGATGTTGCTTGCTTGTTATGAAGACACAGATTTCTTGCCTTCAGGTGTCTCCTGTGTGTCCTTGTGTAATGGGCAGGGAGTCAAATCCCAAATTGGTGATCAGTCTGTATGTCATTTTTCTTTCATGGAAGATGAAAAGACATCTATTTTCTAAAAGTTTGCCTCTTCCCTGGGGTTCCCTCACGTTCATGTCAGTCACCATCTGTACTTCAGACAGAACCTGGTTTCTTGAGCTTGCCTAGGCTGATCTTGAATTCCTCCTATAACCCAGGCAGGAAGTCTTGATCTTGCAATCTGCCTGCTTCGCCTCCTGAGTAGTTGGAAGGCCAACTAAGGCTTGTCTTTTTTTATTTTTTGTTGTTTACTATCTGGGGGCTTATTTAGATTTGCATAGATATTACACTTTTCCTATGTAGAAACAAGTACATTTATTTGTCAGTTCATTCATTAGGCCTATAAAAGCATCTTCATAAAAGCAAGCATTTTCATAAAAGCAAAGAATAAGAAAGGCCAGGGTCTCCCCCCCGAATTCCTTCATGAAACACCCATCAGTGCTGGGAAGGAAGGATAAGGACTCACTATTTGCAGATGATTGACTTGCTGCAGTTAAAATGAAGTTAAAATTAGTAAGAGGGACAGACTTTTTTTGCATATACAATGTGTTAAGATTAATTTTGTCTCTAGTTATGACAAACTGAAAAGAATTTTAACTGCCCATTAAGGATAGCAAAAAAACCAAACCTATTAAAGGTATTTTAATGCCTGCATTATCTTTCTATAGAGAATGATAAAAGCTGGTTTGCATGTAAGTAATATTTAATTTGTAAGCTTACTTACCCAAATAAGATTTACTGAAAACAAGATGTCACATTTTTTCCATATCATCTAAGTGTTTCATGTGGCGTCATTCTATATGCTTGTGTACTTGAATCTAACAGTCTAATTATTCATGTTTATAGGGATGAACAGTGGTCAAAGGAATAGTCAGAAAGTTTAATTTTTAAACATACACTTATGTATTGCATGTGTAGGTGTGTTATGTATGTGTATGCGTATGCGTGCTGTGGTGTGTATATGGTAGTCAGAGGGCAGCTTGCAGGAATCAGTTGTCATCTTCACCATGTGGGTCCTGGGGATCAACTGAAGGTTGTCAGTAAGCACCTTTATCTGCTGAGCCATCTTGCTGGCTGTAAAGTGTTGAACTTGGCCACTCAGATTCCGATGCAGCTCTGGGGGCAGCGGGAGTAGCTAAGTGGTAGAAGGTCCTGGTTCTAATCCTCAGCACTACAGAGCAACACACAAAGAACAGCTGTGGGAATTCACAGAGTAACCCTCCCTGGGAGAACAGATGTGTGACTGTGGAGCCCATTAGGAATCCTAAAACAGACTCAACATGCCTGAATTCCAGTCAGTGTGTATAGAAGAACCATTGAGTGCACAGTTTATAAAACAGCACCCACACCACATACAAAAGGTTCACAAATCAGATCTCTGTCTCACACTGTGCAAGTTGGAGCCCAAATGAGGGAAGTATGAATGCAAAAGGATGCTATTCCCACAGCCTTTTTATTCTCATAGAATTGGACACTTTACATACAATTCAAAGGCATTAAATGTAATACAGAAGACTGACAAATTTAACTACATTTAAATTGAAAGATAAAATAGCCAGTTTAATATAAAGAAAGCCAGTCTACCCTTAACAAACATGGAGCCAGGTGGTGGGGGTGTGTGCCTTTAATCCCTGTACCCGGGAGGCAATAGCAGGCCCGTTTCTATGAGTCTGAGGCCAGCCTTGTCTACAGAGCTAGCTTCAGGATAGCCAGAGCTGTAACAGAAAGAAACCTGTCTCAAAAAACCAAGACGAAAGAAAGAAGGAAGGAGGGGAAGGAAGGAAGAAAACTAAGATGTAGAAGTAGGTATTTCCATGTACCCCTTCCCTTTTTCCTTCTTTCCTCCCTTTTTATTGTAAAGAGCATAGAATTTGACATGCTAGAAAAGATGTATTTCTAAAACACTTTGAAAGGCCACAAGATACAAGTATTTAGTAAGCCACATGAAACAACCTCCATATTAACCAAGGAATGCTGACTAAAACCATATCCTGTTACCACTTTATTCTCGCCAGTTTGGTAAAAAGTATGCCAATTGAGAATACCAACTTGGGAAGGCTTTGGCGTCACAGGACTGTGACACTATGGCAGGAGTGCAGAGTGGCTCCCCTATTTTGGAGAAAGTTAGGCGTTCTTCAGCAACATTGAATCTGGTCCATTCGATGTGGACAACATGGTGTGTTTCCCCTGCTAGGTATACTCTCAGTTCCTGGAACTAAAAACAGGAAAATTCCTAACAGGTTGTGAATGTTTTTGAAGAGAAGTTGAGTGGGGACGATTCTGTGAAAAGCCCAGGTTATTGTCAGCAGGGAAATGAAAAGCACTATACAGAGGGAGAAACTAGGGATAGAGCTGCTGAACCCAGCAGGCATATGCTGTAGTCAAAATACGAGAGTTTCTTAAGAATCAAGTTTCATACAAAGTTCACAGCCATGAAAACTGAGACTGCAGATGAGCACACAGGCAGGGGACTGTAAAGGGGGGGAGGGGTGCTCACACACAATGCAGTAGTGTACCACTCTGGCTAAGGCATGGAACCATGTATACTATAGCAGTGCTTATGGATGAAATTGGTGGGTGGCTATATGGCTGGTGAGGTGGTCATTCCACTTTATTAATCAAAATGTATTTTCACTATTCAGAAAAAAAATAAAAAATACTTAGAGGTGATTTTCTGTCTCATAGCAAAACTGATGACTGTGTAAACCAGGACAGTGGTTGCCATGTACAGGATGGTGCAGAGGAAAAGGTGAGCTCTGAGGCTGGGCCACATGTGCAGGTTGGGGCAAAAGCCAGGCAGAGTCCATGGCTGGTAGTGGCCATGTAGGATGACAGGCAATGTCATAGTGACTTCATAGTATTCCCTAACATGTTTGTCTTAAATAGTTTCATCCCATGAAATGAAATAGTAAGAAAAGAAAAATAAAATTTACATGATAACCTAGAGAATATTTGTAGGACTTACAAAATCTATATAAATATCTGGATGCTTATAATGTAGTCTCAGCCTTTAGGCGATGATCCCAGATGTATCTTACAAGCAGTCCTTGTGTATGTTATGCTTCTTGGGAATAAAATGTCTCAGCCATCTTTGGGAAATATTGTGCACCAGCTTCACAGCCCAGGTCTCTCCCGTGAGACCCCCCAGAAAGTACAGTGTACAGAACAGGGTCCACTAGCTAGAGAGGTCTTCACGGATCATTGACTACCTGAACTCATGTCACTGTACTTAGTGTCTTTGTTACTCGTGAAATTGGATGCTGACTCTCTGAGTAAGTGGCCTTACTGTGCCAACATTTCATTATATTTATATGAGTGTTAAACCTCTGTGTGGAACAGGGAAGGTGAATTTGTATTTGACATGTTTTTCCATGTAGCAGTTTGATGCTGGGAATCCAAAAGTCTTGCTCAACAGGTTAGAGGGTGATTTTAAATCATAGTCCTACAGGATGATTTTCTATTGTATTCCACCTATTAATGGGTGGTATCTTGTTGCCTTTTAAAAAGATACTTTTATTTAAAAATTTTGTATACCTGTGGTGATGTGCAGACTGTATGGACCCTCAGTCTGGAAAGTTTCAGACCCTCTGGAGCTGGAGTAAGGAGCAGGTGTTAGCAGCCCTCTTCGACCCTCAGTCTGGAAAGTTTCAGACCCTCTGGAGCTGGAGTAAGGAGCAGGTGTTAGCAGCCCTCTTCGACCCTCAGTCTGGAAAGTTTCAGACCCTCTGGAGCTGGAGTAAGGAGCAGGTGTTAGCAGCCCTCTTCAAGGGCAGCGCATACTCCTAACCCCTGAACCATGTCTCCAAGTCCTCTTCTAAGGATCTTCTATTTCAAAGTGATTGCACATTTCTTCTATTTTAACCCAGATGGTATACAGTGTTACAATTGTACTGTTTGAAGATTCTAGATTTGTATCTTTGTTTCTGTTGTGTTTTGAGACAGGGTCTCTTGAGACAGTGTCTCTGTGTAGCCCAGGCTGGCTGGGAGCTCAGGCACTCCTGTCTGAGCCTCCCAAGAACTAAGATTAGAGATGTGTGACAATCACCACACTGACTGGGTTTGTGTTCTGCATTCACTTGCTCCAAAGTAAACCAGGGATAGCAGGTCTATAAAAGTGTCCCTCTCAGTTGGCCCAGTGCATGTTTCAGATATGAACAAATGTCTCCCATGTGGGAAAGTATGTGGGCTTCACTGCTGGAATATTGGTGCTTTAAAGTGCTTTGTTGAAGTGGTAAAGCTTTGTGGGTGGTAAAGCTGTGTTTCTAGTACTGCTCTTCTTGGTCCAGCAGTGTTCAAAAAAAAAAAAAAAAAAATGTAACTTTTTGGTTTGCAAGAGCTGCTTGCAGGTTTCCACATCCTTGTCCAAGCAAGAGTAGCCCAGGTGTGCCTGCAAGTGTCACTAAGGCCAGCACTCCCTGAGTATAACAGAAATGAAACAAAAGGAAAAGAAGACTGGCAGGACAGGAGAGCATTGTGAGAGCCCAGCTCAGCTATTACCTCACCTGAGTGATTGATGGGTGTAGTCTGGGAGGTGGATGAAAGGGGAGGGTTGAAATGACACAGCTATAGCATCCTAGCCATCGCAAGGGAAATGTAGAGTTTATGAGGAATGACTACTTTGTATAGTTTAGAAATGTGATATGTTTGATGCCACATGACTACAGAGTATCTAGGTGTTGGGTTACCATATGTGTATCCCAGGACATAGGTCAAAACATGAGCACTGTGGATTGGGGAGTTACTACCTAGGGACCTACAAGCTGTGGGTGACCATGCTGGGAAGGTGAGGGTAGAAGATGACTGGTCATACTGCTGGTGGGCAGGAATGTCTGTCTAAAGGACACTAGCCCAGCCAGAATGATTGGACATGACCTTCTCATGGGGACAGCCATTTCTCAAGTATCAGCAAAACCCCCAATTTTTTTTTTATCCATACTATTTTCCTTTGTACTTCTACTCCTACAATCCCAATAGTATAATGTTCTGCTCTTTATTATGTTAGGGTTACATTGGCTAGATGGTGGCTTGAATATTGTTTATAAAGTGCTTGCTTTGAAATGTGGGCTCCAATTCCCAAGGAAAACATAATAAATGAAGGCTCACCATACGACTTTTGTGTGATCTGAAGGCTCCCCACGTTGGAATGACTTGATTTGGGAAGCAGATTCCTAAACTGCCATTTCTGTGGCCACGATGTGTGTTCAAGGGAAAGTAGCTGCTCACTTGTTGGTCAGGAGGTGATGAGTAGAAGTGCTGAAGGCAGTTGCACAGCTGCTGCACACATTCCACATGTGTGTGCCCCAGAATCTCATCCCACAGCCTTCCTGATCTTAGGCCCAATGGGCAGGGAGTGTAAAGAACTTGGGAGATGGATGGCCAGACCATGCTATGCAGCCTAGGCGGGTCTGGGACCACAGTCCTGCCTCAGGTTTTTGGGTGTGGGGCTTAGTAGACATGCACCACCATAACCCACTATTAAGATTTTTTTCCCTTATTTACCTGATAGTTTTTAGGAGCTTTTTGTTGAATTATTTGGGTAAAGCATGAGAATAATATATCTTGACATAATACTGTAGAAAGAACTACATGAAAATGGATATTTGTTCATCTAAGCATATTAAAATTTTCCTCAATTTTTAGTTCTAAATATGCAAAGCTTTTCACAGGCAATTTTATAAATGAATTAATTCCCAGGGCACCCATATGCTAGGCAAGCACTGTGCCCTAACCCTAAGCGCGCCCCCGCAACCCCCCTCCAGCCTCGATGTCATTGTTCAATTCCAATATTAATATGAGTTATCATCACTGCTTATTGAACCTAGTAGCAGGCAATAATGAACTTTTTTTTAGTTTTTATTTTTAAATTATGAATGAAATATGACTGTAAGGAATGGTTATTAGTTAAATAATTTCTACCATCTAGATTAAAGAATTTTTAATTTTTTATAGTAATGATTTATTTTTTATTTTTTATTTTGGAGGGGGGAAATGGTTCAAGACAGGGTTTCTCTATAGCTTTGGAGCCTGTCCTGGAACTTGCTCAGTAGACCAGGCTGGCCTCAAACTCACAGAGATCCACCTGCCTCTGCCTCCTGAGTGCTGGGATTAAAGATGTGAGGCACTATCACCCGGCTAGTCATGATTTTTAAAGAGCACACAAGGTCTTCAGTAGATGTGTGAAGCCCACTTTCTACTTGTGTTGCTTTCATCTCACACTTGCTCAGAGACTGTTAAAGAATTTACATGTATGTAGAATAGAGTGCCAGCTGGGCATGGTGGCTCACACCTGTGTCCTAGCACTTGGACTGCTGAGGCAGGAGTGGTAGGAACATTGCTGTGAGTGGAGGCCAGCTTAGGCCCAGAGTAACTCACTTACTCCTTTGTCTGTCTCCTTCTCCATCTCCATCTCACTCTCTGTCACCCTCTCAGTCTCCCTCCCTCCCTCTCCCTCTCCCTCTCCCTCTCCCTCTCCCTCTCCCTCTCCCTCTCCCTCTCCCTCCCTCCCTCCCTCCCTCCCTCCCTCCCTCCCTCCCTCCCTCCCTCCCTCCCTCCTTCCCTCTCCCTCTCCTACCCTTCTTCCCTTTCCCTTTCCCTTTCCCTATCCCTCTCCCTATCCCTCTCCTTCTCCTCTCTCTCTCTCTCTCTCTCTCTCTCTCTCTCTCTCTCTCTCTCTCTCTCTCTCTCTGTGTGAGTGAATGAGCGCGCGCGCGCACACACACACACACACACACACACACACACACACACCAATGTGAAAAGCCCTCCCAGAGAAGTTAAATGTTTTCTCTTCTCCTAAGAGCAGTCAATTAAAATTCTGTAGAGGAACATTTTCTTGAGACAGTTCTGTCTCTTCCCACCCCTTTGGTCCAGGTCCCCTGCAAATGGCCAGTCTCAGTGAGGTGAATGTCTTGCTTGGATAGAGCTACCTCTGAATATCTAATGTTGCTAAGCAAGTGTTAAAGAACAGCATGCTCTCTTGTCTTTGCTTTCTTTATCTTCAGTGCAGAGCCTTCTGGTGCATATCTAGAAACACCTAAGTGGTTAATGGTGTGTTAAATTCCTTTCCTCTTTGGCTACATAAACAACTGAGAACTTGTTTACCTTGCCTGACATGCTAGATTTACTATGGCTTTGTAACTAAAACACACACGTGTTGTAAACTGAATGCTAAGCCCATGATCGACTCATTTTCTAAGAACTTCTGTGGCCTCAGCTTGTGGGAGAACTGCAACTCTAGATCCCACCCATTTAAAACACGCAATTGTCTGAGTTGTTTTTATAATAGTCCTGTGAGCCAAGTCACCAGTGTTCATGTTAGTCTTGGTTTCTGTGAGTAGTGCTGCCCTGCTTTTGGCCTGTAATTTGCTGCAGCTTGGATATAATGAACTGTCCCCCAGAATGTTAGAAGCTTTGTGCTTTGAGGAACACTCATGTGTTTCTATTTCTGGCAGCCTTTATTCTGAGGACTTCAAGGTCAGTCACAGTATCAGCTACAGGGATGTGCACAGAGCACAGAGTGTCCATTGCTTATGCAGAAATGGGCATGCAGAGGGGCTCCTGCAAATGCCTAAGGGCCTTTGGGTCTTACTCGGAGCCTCTAAGCTGCCTGCTTGGCATAATGAGAAGGGCTCCGACTAAGTGCACTAATTGGGCATTTTAATGGCATTTTGGGAAGGCAAGATGTGCATTTGATTAAGAGTTTGTAAGCTGTGAAAGGCCCCGAAGCATGAAGTCTCTTGCTTTTCTGATGCTTAGCTTTCCCTCCCAGCAGCCTGGGTGAGAGTGGTATAGTGACGTATGTTAGATACAAAGGCCTCAGCTCGGTAGCCGAGCTACAGAGTGACTCCTTCCCACTGCTCTTCCTGTTTCCCTCCCAGGCTGGTGACAATACACTGGCTGCCCCGGTGAGTAGGTGCACACACAGCAGCAGGGGCACCTCCAATTACAGCCCTCTGCATGCCCCTCCTAAGCTGGACTTTCTGCATGTCCTGCTCACCCAGGCTGCGTCCAGCAGGGCACAATACACCTAACCCAGTGGTTCTCAACCTTCCTAATATCGCAACCATTTAGGACAGTTCCTCATGTTGTGGTGACTGACCCCCAATCATAAAATTCTTTCATTGCTACTTCATAACTGTAATTTTGCTGCTGTTATGAGTCATGATATAAATATCTGATATGCAGGATATCTGATGTGCAATCCCTATGAAAGTGTCTTCCAACCCCCAAAGGGGTCATGACTCACAGATTGAGAACTGCTGCCCTAATTGGAAATATTCAGATGTCTATCAGTAATAGACAAATCTAAAGTGTGATGTAAAAGAAATGGTGTATGATAGAGCACTGAACAGGTCCCTATGAATACTTCCTTATGTGTTCTGGTGAAACAAGCCTTTATTTCTGTTAGCTGTTGGCCAGCACTGTTACAAGGTGAGTCTCTAAGTTCCTTGCCCTAGCAATGCTAAGATGTACGTTCTGCATCTTCCCCAGTGTTCAATATTGCCAGCCCTTTTTATTCTAGCCTCCCTTGAGGCTGAGTGTGGTCTCACTGGTTTTCATTCAATGGTTCTCAGTTTGCAGAACTCTGTCTGACAGACTCTGTCTGACAGAAGACTAGCAAGCTGGCGGGGGCGGGGGGGGCGGGGCGTGGTGTGTGTGTGACATTTGAGAATGGTGATGAGGGATAAAAGGTTGTATTAAGGTAGAGAGCACTGTGGGGAGCACCAAGAGCACAGGCTCAGGGGAGATCAGGGTCTTGGCAGCACTGAGAGAAGTAGCTCAGGACATTAGGTGGCCCCTGCTGAGTGCCTGCCTGATGTTGGAGCAGGGGTTACTGGAGAGATGGGGTCAGGGTGCATGAAGTGGGGTGAGACTTGCCCTGGACCTTCCATTCTCCAGACCCTGGGATCTGAAGGAGGGGGCATCGAAATGATGAGTTTTCATAGTTTACAAAGGACAGTTACAGAAGCCAGGCATGCATCCAGTTTTGTGTTGAGTGTCCCAAACTGGAGCTGTGTTACAGGGACTGCCAACCTGAGGATTGAATAGCTGACTCGAGGTGTCACGGGAAGTGTTGGTCTACAATTTGCACTAGCATTGGACTGGGGTTCTCTCATTTGTTCTAGTTTACTTTCCCGAAGCAATGATAATAGAATAAAAACATCTCTCATAAGACAGTGGGTAAAGCATAAGCCAGTAATGAAAGACAGATATGTATCATTTATTTGTTAAGTTAGTTGTATATATACACATTGTAAATAATATATAGTTACATATAATTGTTATTCAAATATATGAAAATTGTTCAGTTTTTTTGGCACTCAGAATGAACAAGTGGATTCTACACTAGCATGTCAGATAGTGACCACTTATGCCATAGTAACACTAAGTACCAGCTTTGATATACTATGCTGGATACTCTTACTTGTTCATAAATGTCTACACAGGTTTGCAGGAAAGATCAATAACCTAAAGAGCTTATATACCTACCTAACTCAATAGTTAGTTGGGGGGAGTGGAATTGATGCTAAAGAAAGAAACATAAGGACAAATAAAACTGTAGACTCAAGCCTCACATGTACCAAAACAAATTGGAAAGAATCCATCATAGCTGTCGTTAGGCCTGCTCAGTAGCAGTGCCACTCGGCTCAGTAGCAGTGCCACTCGCCTTTCTCTAGCACGGGAGTTTCACCCCTTGTCCTTGACGCTGTGGCCATGTAACTGTTTTGAGTAGGCCATCACCTTGGCAGTGGACCAGAGAGCTACCATCTTGCCCTTGTGTCCTCCCTCCCCTTTGCCCATTCTAGATCCTGCGAGAAGAGCAGCTGCCATGTGGAGCAAACAGATTCTGTGGTTTGTTTTTGGGTCCTGACTTGATATAGCCTGACTAATGGTCCATATGGTTAAATGAGCTGCCACTGGCAGTACTCACAGATAGCTCTTAAGTCTAGTGAAAAGAGGAATTTATAGGTGTGATTTGGGGGTGAAAAAAGGCTAAGGAGAACATTAAAACACTAATATATGTTTATTGCCCATAGTTTTGTTCTTTTTATGTGTATATGCAAGTATCAATTCACATGCATGCATGTGGAGGCCAGAAGTTAACATCAGTGTCTTCCTTTGCCACTGTCTACATTATTGTGTGCATATTATGTTATACATATGTGTAGTATATGGACACATGCATGTGCAGGTGTTTGTATCAATTATTTGGGTATATACAATGGGTGTCCTGGTCTATCACTCTATATTATTATGTGTGTTATACATATGTGTAGTATATATACATACATATATGTGTGTAGGTATATTTGTATGTGTAGAGACCAGAAGGAACACTGAGTGTCATGTTCTGTCACTCTCTACATTATTCCTTTGATACTGGGTCTCTCCCTGAACTAGACTGGCAGCCAGCAAGCCCCCACAGTCCTGTCAGTGCCCTCCTCCCTGCAGTGTTGGGGTCACACCCATGCCCAGCTTTTAGTGTGGTGCTATGGATTTGAACTCAGATCCTTATATGTAGACAACACATCCCTTAGCTACTGAGCCACTTCCTCAGTCCAACTCCACCTTAGTTTTTGGCAGGAACTCTTACTGAGCCCCTCCTTACTGAAGCCCACCAGTCACCTAAACTAGCTGGCCAGCAAGCCCCAGGGATCCTCCTTTCTCTGTCTCCCCAGGACTGGGTTTATAGGCACATGCCATTGCACCTGGCTCTCTCCCTGGGAACTCGGGGTCTGAATTTAGGTCCTCATGTCTGCATAGCAAGTCCTTCATTGACTGAGCTATATCTTCAGCCCCTTGCTTTAGTTTTTAATTGTAATATCCCATTATTTTCACTAACAAGCTTATATTTCTCATAAACTCAGAAAGCCTTGTTCTAGGTGACATAGACCTGTGTGGCAGTAAGCATGGAGGTGCCCTGGTGGAGACATTAAAGATAGGGGTTTGGTGTGGATTAAACAGACATAGGTGAACAGATGGAAGTGATTGAAGCCCTGGCCACAGTAGGATGGTATTGAGAGGTGAGGCCTTGACTTGCTTAAGTCATGAGCTGGAGCGCTTTTGATGGCCCAGGTGCTGTTGAGATGGTTGCGCTTCCTGTCCTTGTCATCTGCAGCTGCCCTGTGAAGACAATCATCCACCGAGCATGTGCAAGTCCTCGGGCACACCGCTGGTAACTGAACCTCGGTCTCCAGCTCCCAGCAAGCTGTGCATGACGGCATAGGCTGTCCAGTCGTCAGTTTGCTACAGCAGCCCAGGCAGGCAGCTAAGACACGAAGTGCAGAGTGACCTTTTCACACAGTTCTGAGTACCTTCACACTGTGCTCACGCCCATTGTAGACTGTTGTTACGGAGTGGAGTGACAGGTTGGCACTTACCCGCTCACCAAGGTGCGGCCTTCCCTTCTCATTGTGGTTTCCCAGGCCTTGCCTTCCTGTTGGGTTGGTGTTTTATTTACTTCAGCTCAAACCCTGCTCCAAAACCCCAGTCTCTTTCCCTAACTTTTGTTCAAGGCTTGAACTCACTTTTATCTTTTAGAAGACCTGCAGGGGATCCCGTAGCATAAATGTCTTTATGTACATAGCTGCTTTAACCTGTGTTATACTCTTAAGAACAGGATGGCTGGGGAAAGGTGCACACAGCTCGTACTCCACATTGCAGTTATCATGCTAAGAGTTTTCCCTTGATGGCCCTAGTTATGGACTTTAATTTTTTGACAGTACTGTAGTTATGGCTTTTTGCCTGCTGCCTTTTATTACTATTCAAATTGATGTCTTTCCCTGTGTTTGTAAAGAAAAGTGTGTGAAGAGTCGTATCAGTTCTCACTTTCCATGTTTATGTTGGTCATCTTTTTGCTACTGGTTTTTATAGGAATGTTAATATATTATCCTTTTTATAAATATTTCACATATATTAACTCAGCTTCTTTCATAAGTCTCTTAATATTAAAAAAGCTTTATTTTTGTTGGATTGATTTTTGTTTTGTGTCTTGCTAGCTCTGGTAAGAGCTATCTGTTTTCTTATGATGGTCTCTATCATGCTTGAAAAATACTTCTTGGCATTGCAAACCCTGTCTGAAAACCAAAAAATAAAGACTTGCTTTTTAGTTATTATTACTATTGCTGTGTGTGCGTGCATACATGCGTGTGTGTGTGTGTGTGTGTGTGTGTATGTGTGTGTGTATGTGTGTGTATGCACACTTGCACCCACCCCTTCCTTCATGAATGCACTGCTTACAGAGACCAGAAAGAGGGTGGTGGATTGGTACCCTGAAGCTAGAGTTAGAGGCAGTTGGAAGCAGCCTAATGTAGGTGCTGTGAAACTTGGTTCTCTAGAAGCACAGTAATTACCCTTAACCGCTGAGCCACCTTTTAGCCCAAAGACTTCCTAATGCAAACTCTTTGCCCATACTTTCCTTTGATACTCTTAAGATTTTATTTATTTACTCTCAAATCTTGGTATGAATTACTTTTGGTCTGAGATTTGGAGCCAGCTCTAATTTCTCTCACTGGTTTGCTAGTCACTCATCTTTCCCATATGCAAAGGTCTTCTTTGTCAGAACTTCATGGAATGTTTTGTGTACACCAAGGTTTATTTTATTTCTGAGCTTGCCATGTCAGAGGCTCTTGCTTAGTCTGTATAACCATGTGTGTAAGTTGTGTTTGTAATTAATTTTCAGTACAGCTGCCTTTGTTCTGCTGTTCTGTTTACCTGCCTAGTCCTCTCACTGTGACATGGACTCATCATGTTCTTAGCAGTCTCTCGTGTCATCTTTTTATTTCTTTGTTTATTTATCTATTTACTTTCTCTTTCTTTGAACAAAGTCTTGCTAAGTAATATTTTTGCTATCCTTTCTAATGTTTACATATTTCCATTTGTCCTAGACTGGTGCAAATGGCCTGAACTTTCAAAATAAGGCTTAAAAAATAGAAAAAACATAATCATTTTTTTATGGTTTATGGTCTTAATGGAATGCTTCTTGTTTGACCTACAATTTGAAGGAGACTAGTGGCTGTATTTGAGGGAAGAGAAGTTTCCAAGTGTAGAGTAGTTGGTTCTAATGTCAAAGACATGAGTGAAGAAGTGGTGTGTGGCTGTGGTGTGATGGAGAACACCCACAGCACACATAGAGGGCCCCTCTGAGCCTGAGTTTAATCAGACATGATGTACTAACGTAGGGGTCACGTGGAGTGGAGCGCACTAAAGTCCACAGCCTGGGTCAAGTCTGTTTATCAGATCGTCGTCATCATCTGTATCTGAGGATCAAATGAATGTGGCTAGTGTTGACTGCAGCTTGACAGGACCTAGGAGATAAGCCTCTGCTCATATGAGGGAGCTTGTAAATTGGGTTTATTTAGGGGAAAGAGCCACCCTGAGTGTGGGTAGTCCCATCATATGGTTTGAGGGCCTGGGCTGAGTAAAAAGAAGAGCTGACCACCAGAGTTCCTCTCTCTCTGCTTCCTGACTGTGATGGTGGCCAGTGCTCAATGCTCTTGCTGCTATGCCCGACTTCACCCCCAAACCTTGAGTCACAATAAACCTTTCCTTCCTTAAGCTGTTTTCACTGGGTGTGATACTGGCAGCACAGATGTTAGGTGGTGTCACTGTTGGTAGTAGAATGATTGGGGTACAGCTTGAGAGGGGAATTTAAATGATAAAACAGCCTGTGGGGAAAATAGATTAATCAGATGCTCACAGAATGGGCGGAACAGGAAAAGAAAGGAGACCGACTCTAGTGGGGATCTCCCTGTGTATTCAGCCTGTTGTCCTCAGGGATTTGATAGTGGTCTCTGCTTTTCACGAATAGCCACTTGCCAGGCCACCAGAGGCCCCAATTGCAGTGCCCAGCTAGTTGTTTAAGTGGCCATATGGCAAGTGTGTGTCCTTCTAATGGCCCTATATGACCATGTGCCAGAGTACTTTACCTCAGACGCAGCTCCTCTAGTAACGGGTGTGGTGGATAATTAGAAGAGCGCTGGGATAGCTGCCCTCTTTAACACACTGTCTAGATTCCGACTTAGCACTGATGCAGTCTTTCTTTTCATAAGTGTATGTTTTTCTGTCTCCAGGAAGCTTTGAAATAGTCTCTGATTTATGGGGAGTGAAAAGTAAACCAAACTTTCTCGGAATATGTAGAAAAACTCAGACACTTAAAAGCCAGAATGAAATAGCATTTCAAATGATTTATACAATCGCAGCAGAAACTTTTTTCCACTTAGCCAAAGTACAGTCTAAATACTGTCACATCACTGGGACCTTTAAGTGGAAGCAAGGCCTGCGTATAAATCAAGCATCGTTTACATCCTCAGGCCCACTTCTAGCTCATTTTCCTCTTGAAACCTAGTATGTCCCCCAAACAGTCGAGGCAGTCATGTATTAAATTAAAGTGAAGATAGAAACCCAGGAAAGTTTTAGAGAACAAGATGTGGCTCCAGCTGTAGTTCAGAGGGTCACAGCGCTGACAGCAAGTGGACAACACTGGACGCTATTGAGCCAGCTCACGTGCATCCAGGTGTTGCACCGAGAGTTTTGTGTGACTGCTGAGGAGCTGGCAGCCACTAGCTCAGTGACCTCACAGTAGCCTTTCTCACAGATCCTCAGCCCTCATGCTTGAGCCAAACTATCTTTGGTTTTTAAGGACAGGGTTGCTCTGTGTGGCCCTGGCTGTTCTGGAACTCACTTTATAGACCAAGGTGATCTCGAACTCAAAGAGATCCACCTGCCTCTGCCTCCCTAGTTCTGGGTTTAAAAGCGTGCACCATCTCATCTAGTGATCCAGACTATCTTCCAGTAACTTCTCACTTGAAATAATGTGCTAGCACCATGTTCCTCACACCCAACTTCCCAGTAGCAGTGCTCCTCACGGCAGAGGAAGAAGACCAGCCTTGCTGGGGTATTGCCAGCTCAGGAGTCTGAATTAGATCGTCATGTCATCTTATGGAATGTACTGGTTTTGTTTCTAGGATGGTAAAGCTGAGAGTGTAAAACCAACTTTAGAAGTGAATAGGTTTTGTTCTGCTTAGGTGAGAGTCAAATAGCATGTGTCCAGGAGCAAAAGAGTGGGGATTGGTAGACACTTGGGGTGCATGGATCGCCTGCATCCGTTAGGGTGTTAGGGAAGCTGAATGCTGCGGTGCTAGCTGCAGAAAGCCATGGAGGCCCTTTCTCTTGGGGCTGCTGGCTGCTGGCTGCTGGCTGGAATTGGCATGTGCTGCCAGGCCACTCACTCTAAGTTTTCTGCTTCCTCATGATCTTTGTAACCTTATTTCTTTCTCTTCTTTGGTAGCAGTATTTTTCTTATTTAAGCATTTGGACCAAATGCTGAAACAAAGCACCACAGATCAAAAGTTGCCCTGACTTTGTACTCAGCCATTTTCTGTTTCCTTCTTGAGTAAGTCTTAAAACATTTTTCAGACAGACAAGTTTTAGACCTAAATTATTTAGAAAAACCTAACCACATCTCATACTTAGTCTTAGCATGCCTTTTTCCCTTGTGTGGTATATGACTTTTGACAGACATTGCCCAGGACACATGACTGGAAATGATAGGATAGGAACTCTGACATGGTAGGGAAAGGTTTGTCCTCATGGAATCAGAAATGCCATTCCATCTGAGTATAGTTATTTCTAACTCGGATTTGACCCTTTGTCAACCATGGTGCATAGGTTGTGTCTGCAGAGAGGTATGCACAGTTCCAGAGGCCATGGATCTTAGAGTTTGGCAACAGAGTCCTGACAGCAACAGAGGTGAGGGGGGGGGGAGAATATGTGTGTCAGTCTTTGGAAATGAATGAATCTGAGAGACTCCGGAAGCAAACCCATTCATTTATGGTCAGCTTGTTGTTAAAGATTGTCAAGACAACTCATTGGGAAAACAATTGTCTTTTAAAGAATGATGATGGGGCAACTGGATGCCCATGGATAAGGGTAAATTTGAACTCCTGCATATTTTTATATATAGGCTTGCTTTAAAAAAACAGAATAGAGAACTCGGTTTAGGAGCTAAAACTAAATGTTGCTAGAAGAAGAAACACATGAGTCCACATAGTCTTTACCTTGGATTAGACAATAGTTTCTAGATTTGACACCATCATGCAGCCAGAGATCAGAGGTAATTTGGATTCATTGATACTTTGGAATGTTTACTCAAAAGGCATTGCCATGAAGTGACAGCACACCTTGAGTAGAATGTGTGTCTGATGAATGTTTACTATCTGGAATGTATGAAGAAACCTGCCAGCAGTTAAAAGGCAAACAACCCACTTTTGGAAATGAGCAAAGGGTTTTAGGAGCTGCTCCTCCCAGGAAGATAATAGGATGCCAATAACTACCTACCTTTCCAGGTCATTAGTTAAGAAAATTCAAATTAGGGAGCCACAAGCTGGTCCTCTTTCTCTGTCCATTGGTTAGTTTGTAAGTTAATTGTTGTCACTACCATGCCTGGCTTGGCATAAACAACTTAAAAAGAAAGGTTTGCTGTACTACTGTTTCTGAACCGTGGTGAGGATAAACATTACGGTATAAAGGGTGTACAGAGCAAAGCAGCCCTACCTCAGGACAGACAAGGCAGGAGACAAGGTACATCTTCACAAGGCACACTGTCATTGACCTACCTTCTCCAGTCTGGTCCTACATCCTGCACTTCTCATCGTCTCTCAGTAATGTCATCCTGTTGTGACCCCACCAGTGGCTTAATCTGTGGATTAGGTTAGCATCATCAGGAGCCAGACACTTCCCTGACGTCTATCAGTATGTGAGCCTAGAGACTTTTCATATTCACACCATACAGGATGCAAGTGTGGGGATTGATGTGGATAAGGAGAAATTAGAGCTCTCCGCCCTGTCAGTGGGAGTGTAGAATATGTAGCAACTTTGGCAAACAGTCTATGTGTGTGTATTGATGGTCCCCTCATCTTACTCCAAAGATTCCAGTAACAGCATGACTCAGGCACTTCTTATGTTTCAGCCACAATTAGAACAGTTCCTACTTTTGTGGGAAAGGGGTTGTACAAGCCATTACTTCAGGAATTTTGGACATTCTTCAGAGGGGCAGTCGGGGAGGATTGATGACATGATGATAGAGAATGGGCGGCCCTGGTAATTTCAGTGGATCAGTCGCGTGTTTCATTTCTGGCATCTCTGCCGTGCGGGATGCAGGTAGTAACAGGATCTTCAGATGATAGACTGTCGCCGCCCTAGGCGATACTTGAGAATGCACAGTTAATAAACTTCTGGAATGCCTTCTCAGAGTGACAGGTGGAGGCAGTGGCTATGCAGTTCTAGGGCTGAAGGTGTTTTTATCATCCACTGAACTCAGTTTCCTTACCAGGGCACAGGCTTAGAGAACCCTGCTCCTGCTTGCATGCAGCTAGCTTGGTCCTCGTCAGTAATGTATAATGGTTGCTCATGTCGGGTGAGTGGGAGGCTCTTTCACCAGGATAATTAGAAAGTAAGTCTATACGCTGCAAGTCCCCTGCCGGGGCAACTGTAGGCCACATTTAAAACTGTTAGTGTAAAAGGTTAAGAGGTAAGTGTGCAACAGTAAAGACACAGCCGGAGACCGGGTCTCCAGGTTTAAATGAGGCTGTGTGACTATCCTGCATCCTCAGGACCACATGTGTGCCTCAGCCTGGCTGAGAGGTCAGTAAAGTTGATAATGACTCTGATTTGTCATTGTAAATATTCAGAGGTGGGTGTGGGGTATGCAGTATGCACTAAGTTATGTCACTTACATCCTGATATCCTGTAGTGATTGTGGAAATTTAGACCCAGGAGTTGGACTGACACTGTAAGACCCATGAGAGCATGGTTCCTTGCACTCCCACTCAGGAAAGGCGGCACCCCCAAATCACTCACGAGAAGCGGTCTTGATATAAAAGCATGAGGTCCTTTATATTCCGAGTGCACTGGGGCCAACAGCCATATGCCACCAGGGCTAGAGGGCTGAGGACCCTCAGTACAGGATTGAGACAGCTTTTTATAGGGTTACAACAAAGCCTGCGCATCGTGAACCAATCACCTTGTAGCATCCAGTGCCGACCAATTAATTTAAACTATCCAAGCCCACACTTAGCCCAGGAAGTCTGCTTTCGCACAGGCTTCTGGGTGCGAATGACAAGGCTCATTTCCTGTGTTCATTCACTCACAGGCTGTTGTAAACATTCTAGAAAGTGACACTCAGCTTGGGATTTAAGACTCCCAGCTTCCTGGGGTCAGTGGAGAGTTAGGCTAAATTTTTCCATCCTAACAACACATGTAAATTGTGTATGAGAAACAGGAACTCAGTCTGATTCTTTATTATTCACTGTGTGGATACTTACCACAGAAACAAACTGCTGGTCACATGACACAAAGAAGTACCAGTGTGCTGCCTGCCTGCAGCAGGTTTCCGTGGCAGCATTGTAATCCCAGAGGGACACCATGTACAGAGCTGTTGCAGAATACTTGTTTACACTGTGTAAAGATGTGTCACTGTGATTGGTTTAATGACAGGCTGAATGGCCAGTAGCTAGGCAGGAGAGGATAGACAGAATTTCTGGGGGGAGAGAAGAAGAGGAATCTTGGCATGTGGCTTATGCTAGAGGGATGCCAGGGAGACACTGAAGAGATCAGAATATGGTTCAAAGTTGAGGTAACTGAGTCAAGGTGACAGAACATAGATCAATAAAAGCAAGTCAGTTTAAGTTAAGAGAGCTAGTGGGACAAACCTAAGCTAACGGCCAAGCTTTCATAATTAATAAGAAGTCTCCATGTTGATATTTTAGGGCTGGCTATCCACAGATAGTCCAACAAGAAAGCTTGCTGCACAGAGCAGCTCTATGAGGCAGTGGGATGCTGTCATATCTGGAAGGGAAGATTTTGGAAAAATATCTCATGCAACAGTCATCGCTGTGACATCTAGCACCATTGCCATATTCTATCAGCTGAAACAAGGAACAAAGTGAGTTCATGAAGGGTAGGCAGGACAGATGGAACCATCTGTGTTTGCCCAGTGTGACTGTTTTATTCAGCCACTGCGTATTACAATATGGATTTCTTCAGTTTGGACACTCTTGTGTTATAGGTTTTGGGAAAATGTCAGAAAAATCCATCTTTTTTATTATTTGTAATACGCGTGTGGAGGGTGTGTTCATGTGTGTATGTGTCTGCACTCATGTGCCACAGCTCACATAGAGAAGTCAGGGGATAACGTGAAGAAGTCAGGTCTTTCCACCATGATGGTCAGAGATTGGGAAATAGGATGACAGACTTGGTATCAAGTGCCTTTACTCACTTGAGCCATCTCACCAGCCCCAATTTTACTTTTTTGAGACAAGGTCTTTCTTGTCTGAAATTCCAGAACACCTTGAGCTATTTACAAGAGCCTGTCTCAATAAAACAAAGATAAGCAAGCAAGCAAACAAAAAACCCAAAACAGCAACAACAACAACAACAAAAAAAAAAAAACCAAGACTCTTATATCTAACAAATTATGTGGGATCCAAATTTGTTTTTTGCACTGTAGCATCCCCTTGTCTGTAATAGGAATTTAATAAGTCCAGCCTTGCTTATCTGGGTCAGAGCCCACTCTTGCATAACATTGACTATCTCCATAGAAGAAGCCCATTGATGTTGTCTAGCCAGCCACCATCAAATTCCTGCTGTGTCCCTGTAGGATTGTGTGAGTTCACACCTGGACAGGGCAAGTGCTCTGGGTTGAGTGGCACACAGCAGAAGAGTAGAACACTGCTCCCACACAGCCTGGTGTGCTCCAGTGACAGGTTGTCTGATGGTATATTGTAGGTTCCAGTTCATACATATCACTGCAGATGATATATGCTAGAGTTGTTAGTACATTAAGAGAAATGATTGGTTTGTTATACAACATTTATCACATGGTTCAAAGTGCTGACTGCACAAGTCCTCATCCAAGTTCAAAAGGGACCATAGAAAATCACACCATGTCCCCTTTGTTTCTAGAAGGTTGTGGAGTCAGAGAAGGGCGAATAATGGTCCCCTGGCATCCACTCTGTGAATTCTGCTGCAGGTCTGTGTCCATGCTTGCCCTGCACTGCTTCACCAGCAGGTGGGACCCGGGGTCATCTAACCCACGGTGAGAGTTAGAGTCATCTCAGGCCAGTGAGAACAGTCCCAAGGCTGTGTAGCTGGCTCTGCGATACTGTGTGCTGTGTGTTTTGGAAACAGTGAGGGAAGGCGAGAACTAAGCTCTCTGATAAATACCTCTTAGGAAGAAAGTGTAAAGGGGGAAATGATGCCTCACTCCAGAGAGAACAATGTCTTTCTTCTCTTTCAAATGAAACAGGAACTTAATATTAGGTTGAATTAGCAGAATCTGGTGATTGTGTTCAAACAGCAGTGGAATTGCAGGTCTTCTCCCGGAGCTTACACCCCTCTGATGAAAGGGTCTAGTAGGCATAATTTCTTTCAGTACAGCTGACTCCACAGTGCAGGCAGCTGTCCCCTGGCCTTTCTCTCTCCTGTTCTGAAAGGTCTTGTTTTTATTGTGAGGTGTATATGAGGCTCACCTGAGTTGAAACTAAGGACCCTGAACATTTCTTAGCTCAGTCAAGTTGGTGCTGAAGTATGTCTGCTCTCCAGCTAGAACAGAAGAGTCCTCACAGCAGGAATCTACACTGTGCATCTGCTTTGCCGTGACTGTGAAGCTAGTTCTCCAGGTCACACAAAAGGCAAAGCCCCTAGGCCCCTGTGCTGCTGATTCTCGAGATGTTGGATCTGTGTCCTGGTGAAGTGTCCACAGTGAGATAGCAAGCCAAAAGTCTCATCAGAGCCAAATGGCCCTCTGAGAAACTCCTAGGTGTAGATTGATTCCAGCATACCATAAGAGCTTGAAGACCCCCATCTCCAAATGAGGAAGATGATGCAGAACTCTGTGTGCACTTTAAATGAATTCTAGAGGACCACCCTTTTGGCAGATTGATTACATCTAGTCAAATTTAGCTGTACTGTAATTTGACCACAGATGATCATGGGCTAGTTGGCTTGCTTTTAAAAACCACTTGTGGGGGGGGGGGACAAAAAAGATGTCATAGTAAAGTACTGCATGAGTGTAAGGGCTTATACCCACATAAAAAGCTCGCTCGCTCCACAGTACATGTCTGCTCTCCCAGTGATGGGGAAATAGAGGCAGGAGGATTCAGTTGTCTACTCGGCAAGCTCTAGGCCAGTGAGAGACTCTGCCTCAAAAACTAAGCTGTCAAGCAACTGCAGAAGACACTTGATGTTGACTTCTGGGCTTTAGACACACACATACACACACCCCACTTTATCTGAACAAGGCCCACAGTCAGGGTTCCCCTATTTGCCTCCCTGCTGCAAGGGACTTAGGTGACAAGGTGACAGAAGACTGAGAGGCTGCATTTCTAGAGTTTTTCCCCCGCAATAGTGTGGCTTTCCAGCAGCCTTCTGGCAGTCCCCCTTCAGAGTGCTTGTCCTTGTTACATGCTGACCTAAGAACTACACCTCCACATGGGGGAAGAAGTGTCTTGTGGTAGGTAGAGCAAGCCTGGTCACTGACAGCAACCCAGGATGGCAGCAAGTGCACTTGGGTGGTCTGAGTGGTGGTCAGGAGCATCAGAACCCCTGTTATGACTGGTTGTGTACCTTACTGCTGAGTGTAGTCCTCAAGGACACTCTGCCAAGGAGATACTAGACAAGGCCCTCCCCTTTGGAGCGTGGCCCACACGGTGTCTCCCTTATTTCTAAACATATCTTTTCTGTAGAAAGGGGGGAGTGAACACTGAGATTATGTCCCAAGCTAGTTGGGATACTTCTGCATACATACCTCACTGTGAAAACACCTTTTCCATTGTAGGCAGAGTAATTACCTCAAAAGATATGGGTAATTGTGTAACTAGCACATGACCTTGGCTTTAACATTGTGAGCTAGGCATGGGGTTAGGCCATACCTCTGTGATAAAGGGACCATCTTTTCAGACACTTTGGTTTCTTTATGTGTTAACTAGAATTTGCTTGCCCAGTTCATAGCAAACTAAAGTTGCAAGAGTTACAGTTTATCTATACTTTATTTCTCATGGAATAATAAGCCCCATTAAAGAATTATTCTATAATTATTCTATAAGAAAAATTGCTTCATTTACAAAGGATTTTAGATCACATAAAATATGTGCTTGAAGAATGTGTAAATTGTGTCAGAAAGCCAGGTTATGGTGGCACACACCTTTAATCCCAGGAGGCAGAGGCAGGCAGATCTCTGTGAGGCCAGCCTGGACTGCAGAGTAAATTCCAGGACAGCCATGGATACTCAGAGAAATCCTGTCTCCAAAATAGATAGATAGATAGATAGATAGATAGATAGATAGATAGATAGATAGACAGACAGACAGACAGGTAGATAGATAGATAATTGTGTTAAAAAACTGAAGCCCTAAGGGTGCCTGTCTGCTTCTGCACTACCCTCACAGTGAGTGTGCTTTCCATAATATTGTTAGGAAAAGAAGTCTGTAGTGTGTTAGCTATTTCCTATAAAGATCCATGAAATCTGCCCTTGAGCGGATGCCTCCACAGAAATTCCCTTTTCAGATGCCTACATCTGGGCTGGTCCCCATTCCTCCGTTGACCCTCTTGCTTTTCCCACTGAGTTGTCCCCTCCATCCTTCTGCCATACACACACCACAGTGACAAATCAAATGCAAAATAACCAGCTGGCTGCTTCCTACTGCTCAGGATTAGCAGATAAACTGGGGCTGGAGGAGGCAGGACCCAAAGTTTTCTTCTGCATTACGAGAGACTGCCATGTCATGCTGCCTTGGATTCATAACCCATGTCTTTTCAGAGAGTGCCACATTCTTCAATTCTCTCTATGCAGTTAAGATCCCATGATTCTACCCTTCCCCTCCTACTGTGTGCCATAAAGGGACATAATAAAAATGCAGGAACATTCTGCTGTAGGAAAACCCCCCATCAGAAATGAGGCACACAGCATACAGTATTCGAAGCTGTCTTTGTGGGGCTGCAATCGGAACCAGCCGAGAAGCCCCAAGTTCGACCTAAGTGGGGGTGTGTGGGTGAGGGACAGGCTAGCTGTAGACGATAAAGAAAAGAGAGACACAATAACAGTCAGGAGGACAGATCAGTCAATACAGAAATGCCACAGGGGTTTATTTTTTGCCACTCTTATATACCTTAACCAAAAAGGGAAACATGGTATCATGTATGCAGAACAAACAGACTTCTTCTTCACTTATTCTAAGGGTTCAGTAACCACACCTTAGCTTCAACTTCTTGTTTCCTAGCCTTGAGGGTCAGGGGTAGCCACATCTCAGATTTAGGTCTGTTGTTATTTAGAATAAGACAGGCAAAGAGCCTACTGTAGCCACACCTTTGACCTTTAGGTCTTATGACTTGCTGAGGACAACTTTGAACTCTCTGTCCTTGAGCCAACATGGAGTGCAGCCATTTTTATGGGCACTGACAATACAAGGGCTGCCAAGTCAGGTGATCAAGAATAAGTCAGCTGATCGCATTGTCTTCTTTCTAGGTCATCATATGAAATAAAATAATAAGCAATTAAACTCAATGAAGAGAAATTAACCAGAAGAATTTAACTAAATAGTAAGACATATTTTTGTATGCTAAAGGTTGTGTTCACCTGAGGCAAAGTTGTTCTCAAGTATGGATTCATCACTTAGGCTGTCAGAATCAAGGCTCCCAGACCGGGTCACCTAAACAACAGAAATGTCTTGGTCGTGTCAGAGTCCTTGAGGCTGAAGGCCAGCATGTCAACTTACCTTCTTCTGAGGCCATGCCCTTGTACTGCAAGTGAACCCTTCTCTCTCCTCGGGATCTAGTGTCCGTGTACATGTTTTTAGGGTCTTTGTCCAAGTGTCCTTCTCTGAGGACACCAGCTTCATTTTAATTTTGTCACCTCTTTAAGGGACCAGTCTCCAAATATAGCCACATTTTGGGCTGGAGAGAATAGCTCAGTGGTTAAGAGGACATGTTCTTGCAGAGAACTCGGATTTGATTCCTGGCACTTACATAATGGCTCACAGCCATCTGTAACTCCAACTCCAGGGCGCCTCTAACCTTCTTCTAACCTCCATGGGCACCAGGCATGAATATGGTGCACATACATGCAGGTAAAACACTCACACATACAATTAAATAAATAAAAAAAATTCAGATGCAGCCACATTCTGAGGTATTGGCTTATAATTTCTGTTTATCCACACACAATTGAGGGGGACACAAGCAAGCCTATAACAGTCTACAGATCTGACAGTATTGATATTGTGGGTGACATGACTCTTTGGGGTGGGGTTAAGTTCGAACAGAATCTTTGTGTATATGCTGCATTGTGTCCTTGGATGCCAGTCTCAGGCTGGTTTCTGTTTTGGCAGGCCTGGCAGCTGCGGTTCAGCCATCTCGTGGGATATGGTGCCAAATATTATTCATACCTGATGTCCAGGGCTGTCGCATCCATGGTGTGGAAGGAGTGCTTCCTACAGGATCCTTTTAACAGGTAACAAGGTTAGGGTGGGGGCAGTTTATGAGTTCCCTTCCCACATCCAGTGTGAGCTGCTTAGAACTCTGTGGTCCTGGCAGTGTGTAGGGACACTGGCCCATCTCTTATTAGGCCTCTCCCTCCAATGAGCCCTTCTCCCTCCTGATGTGACCATGAACTTCCTCACTGTACAGCTCTGAGGCCCCGCAGCATCTGCCCAGAGAGTCCTGGACTCCTCCATGCAGGCTGGTGCTTCCTGGTGCTTTCCCAGGTTTTCTTGCTAAAGCTTGGGTAACTGGAGTTCCAGGTCTAGGGACACCCTTATTCCTCTCTCCTGTCTTCTGTAAGACTTGTCTGTCTCCCTCACCTGGAGCAGCACTGGCCTATGCCACTAACACCCAGTTTGTTTCTGGAAATGGACCTTCTTCTTGCTTTGAATGCCTTCTTTCTCTGGTGAAATTCTCTGTACAGAAAATGGGCCGTCCCAAGGATGGGCCTGTGTTCCTGTTCACCTTGACTCAGGTCCTTTCCGGTGGCCACTCACTGCCCCTTGAGCAGCACAAGTAGCTGCAGTACACCTCCCCACATAACTCCCTGCTGTCCGGCCTCTGAGGGACCCTGTGAAGCTTTGCCCCCATTAGGATGACCAGTGGTTTACACTAGCATCGATCATTTTGATATAATTTTCAAGACATGACTTTCTAGGCTGCTCTTAGCACAATTATCAGTAGATTAGCAGCAAATGTACCCCTTGTGGTGACTGTTCAGAAGTGGGAGGAACATCAAGTCTACTCCTTCCCAGAACACAGCCAGAGCTGGCCATAGAGTGCTCAGGGGAGGGCCAGTGGCCTGTCTTCCAGCCATGGGTCTAGAGGGTGTGGGCCTCTTATGTTGTGTCTCAGTTTGAGTTCCTCCTGGTGTCCTCACAGGACCTTGTAGCTGTAGGAGCCCAGGAGACTTGTGGCCCTGGCCTCCGGATTCCTTAGAAGGAGCTTCCTTTGGAAGCAAACCAGTAATTACAGCCTGATGTCATCATTGCTTAGAGCACTGTATCTCCTCACCACCTAAATGAGATATCTCTAACACTTCCCAGGCAGTTCTAGGAGATGGCTATCGGCTCTGCACTCTGTCTGTTCACACACAGCCTCCGGACTCCCTGTAGCCTTCCAGCAACTGGGCAGAGCTGGCTTTCCCTAAGAGTACACTGGGGCTCATGAGATGGGTGACAGCTAGCAGAGGGACCAAGAGGGGTCTCCTGCCCCACCTCCTTGTCCCTGCATACTCCCTCTACACCTCAGCTTTTCCTGCTGTTTCACAGATTCAAATAATCTCATATTCAGTTCTAGAATCTTTTCAACTTGGATCTGACATCACAGGGTTTTTGCTGTTTTTAATAGCTTGGTACCCACATTTTACTTTGTCTCCTGTCCTTTGCATACTGCAGACACATAGCCTCCTTTACAGACTTTATTATTTCCAAAGAGTCTATAGCCAACTTGACTACAGTAAATCAGGGATGGTAGCTCTTTACTGAAGATTTCTATAAAATGGACAAAATATCATCTTGTTTGAAGGAACTATACTTTAATAGTAAACCACATGCTAATAAAAACATATCTCCAAATATTTCTCTGTTGGTTATATGTGAATTCTTGCCTAGACACGTAGCTGCTGTACTTTTATGATCATGTAAATGTTAGCTTATAAAAGTACTCTCTGGACTAGGAAATTTTTAAACTCCGTCAAAGAGTCCTTTTTTCTTTCCCTTGTTGTGTTTGCTTTGGGTGTTTTGTTTTGTTTGAGGCACTTGGTACAGGCTGCCCTGGACTCATGATTCTCCCTCCTCAGCCTCCAGACTTAGGCTTACAGGTCTGCACCAAAGAACCCTTCTAACCAAGAGCCAGACTCTGGGGTTCCTTGGGGCACAGGACTCCAGAGCAGAGGCATGCCAGGGGAAGGCCATTGAGGAAGGCTTTGATTTGAGGGAAGGGTGCTATCTCCTATGGCCAGAAGGAGCGATGCTGCCTCCTCCACACCAGACCAGAGGTTGTTGGAAGCTTCTTCACACTTTGCTCTGAGAAGGCCTTGCCTCCATGTGAGTTCTCTGTTTTGCTTTACTGCTCACATTAAGATACTGACCATGGTCATGATGTATTGCTGCCTGAAAGTCCAGCACCCAGGTGAAAAACCAGATGTAATGGCACAGTCTGCAATCCGGGTACAGGAAGGTACAATTGGGCACACCCCAGAGCTCGCTAGCCAGCCAGCCTAGCTGAATCAGTGAGCTCTAGAGTCAATGAGAGATATTCTCAAAAGTCAGGTGGAGAGCCATGGAGGAGTCACCTGAGGTGACCTCTGACCTCATGCTCACACACTTGCACTTGTCAGCTACACGCACATGTGCTTCATGAACACACACAACACATACAAATCCAGTTATAGACAGAGTTACCTAATATATTTAAAAAATACTCCAGAGAAAGTAGAATAAAAATACTATCAGAGCTGGGTATGTAGCTCAGTGGTAGAACAGTCACTTAGCATGTTCAAGGCCCTGGGTTCAATCCCCAGTACCATGCCAAAAAAGTTACCAAATTTCATTAAACTGTGTAATTGGTTGTATTATAAAAGGACTATTATTTGCATAAAATATAAAAACACTAAACTCTTTATTTTTAAGTATAAAAATGTCCCCAGAGCTCAAGACATATGGATAGAGCCACACTGTATACACAGGTATGGATAACAGAATATCTTCCCCAGGGCCGCTGGGGAGCGCTACCGAAGAGAGATGTTAGCCCACGGTGGGGGCAAGGAGCCCGTGCTCATGGTTCAAGGTAAAGTACAGCCCACACTGCCTCATCTTCTGGGACTGAGGGTTTGTTTTCATTTTCATGGGCTATGTGATGGTAATTTAGGATGATGGTAATTTTCTAAGAGAAAACAGTTAAGTGGCCAGAAATCCCAGGAATTATGCCTTTAGCTCTGAACAGGTCATAGTAGAGGTTTTTTTCTTTTTTTTGGGGGGGGTTGCTGTTGTTTTAGCCTAAAGAATTCATATATTTATTACTTTTTTCTCAGAAATCTAAAGCTTAGAGATTTGATTTATTTTAAAATTTGAACCTAATAAAAGCATCTTTTTTAAATATTATTTTTTATTGACTATTTGGGAATTTCACATCATGCATCCTGATCCCACTCAGTTCTCAGTCTTCCCATGTCTGCCCCCTTCCCCCATGACCGCCCCCCTCCAAAAAAAAGTTCCTTTTCTGTGGTTCATGTGTGTTCACTGGAGCGTGGTTGAGTTCCTAGTGGCCAGCCTCCAAGGGAGAATGAGCCTGTTTCTACCTACATCTATGCCAGAATCCATCAGCTGATGAGAGCCCTGTAGTGGCCAGAACAGTATGAAGCTAGCACTCCCATGCCGAGGCCACTGCCTGCACTGCACTGCAGCGATGTGGGCCGCCAAGGAGCAGGACCAACTTTCCTGAGCCCATGGTCATCAACTTGGATTCAGGCAGCAGCCCCAGCCACAGACAGCTGCAAGGGCTTGGTAATAACACGGACCACAGACATCAACATGGCCCTTGGCTGCATCAAGACCTTTGACACACTCATGACCCTCAGTGGTTGCACCGATCACAAGCCTCAACATGGCCTCCGATGCTTACACATGCCACTTATAGCAGCATGGCTCCCCAAGGCAGCAAAGCCTGAGGACATCACCAGTGTTAGTGTTCATGGAAGTCTGGGGCAGCAGCATTGACCATGAACAGCAATATGGCCTCTGGTAGTATCTCAGAACACAGTGCTCCTTCCAGGAGGGTTGGTGGCTGTGTTTGCATCTGCATAAGCTCTAGGCTGTGCACCACCCTGTGGACCCACTTCGATTTTCTCTTTTCTACCTCTGACCATCATATATTTGTCCATTGTAATGGCACTTGGATGTCTTCCAGCTGCCCACTGCATGGCCCCAGGAAGCCTAAAGCATCTTTTGTATAGCACTAAAACTAATTCTTGTTTTCTTATATAATTGGCAAATGTTAATTTGTGGAAATTTTAATTGTAGGTGGAAATGACCGTCATGAATTTTCATGGAATATTCTCACAAATATTTGTAGGGAGATGTGCTTCTTATTGGACACTCTCAGTATATTGACAGTTATAATTATAGCTAAGTCTTTTGACTGTCTGATGAAATTGCCCTGGGAAGTAACTTCAGTATTTGGGGAGAACTGTTTCATTGTCCCGGTAGTAACTATTCTCAGGTGTCCTCTTGCCTACTTCTGTTGACTCCAAAGCCTTTGATTCTTCCCATGTTCATCAAGCCTATGAGTGTAGTGTGCACCAGGCCTGCTTGTAAGCTCCAGGGGTAGAGGAGTAAAGATGCCAATGCAAACACTACTCCTGTGAGTTTGTTCATTTGGTCAGCTGCCTGGGTTGGTTGGTAGTTGAGGTGCTGGTTCAGGCTTCCTCTGCTCGGTGCTTGTTGATGTTATGCTCATGCATCAGTGAACAACTCCAGATTGCCTGCTTTTAATGAAGACCATATGCTAATATCGCCTCAGTGTCCTCCTTGCTTCCTCTTGGCCCTTCTTGAACTTTGCTCCATCTAGAACTTTTTATGTGTGACTTTTTCCTTACAATAGGATCTATGTTGCCCTGGCTCTTAAATGGTGCAGCCCTCCTCCTTCAGCCTTCTGAATAGCTGGTACTGTAGGCATGCACTGCCACATGCCTGGCTAGAACTGTTTTAAAAGGGTCTCCCATCATAATTTAATCGCCTTAGAAAGCCTTTGGAGTCATGAACCATCATCATCTCCATTTTATAGATGATGAAGCAGGCCAGACACTCTGTTCCTGTTGGGAGTAGTGAACAGAAGAGCCAGGATTCAAGCCTGGTCCTGCAGCAGAGACCAAGCTTCTCAGGAGCCAGAAAAACGGGCTCCAGGCAGAAGGGAAATGAATTGGCTCTGATAGTGGACAGTGGATTGCATACTGTTAGTGCAGTGTCCCATGTAATATCGTGGCGATAGTCTGTGCTGTGTGTGACATCTGTGCTTCCCTGGTTCTCAGTGCTGTCCTCACACGAATATTAATTTCCATGCTGTTCAGCACAAGTCAAACCTTCATTCTGCTCATGGTTCTCTTGACTGCTCTGATTTTCCTCTTCTGCCCCTGACTATGATGCACCCTCCCTGTATAAATTCTGTGCTTTATCTGAAACATTTTTGAACTACAAACCAGTATTTTTTTTTTCACCCAAATTTCCATTCTCATAAGAGAAAAACCAGTTGATGGTTTGGGCTACAGCTGCACCATTTAGATTCCATTTAGCACCAACAGTCACCTACTCTGCTTGTATACTATTTTATATTTCTCTTCATGTTTTCCCACCACATACTACTATTGATTCACAAACTATATTACATGAATTGTGTGTGGGGGGCCTGTGTATCTGCCAAGAGGTGTTATCATCTATTGTTACTCAAGAGTTGAATTTATAAAACAAGACCAACAATGGCTACTCACTTGTATGCTACCAGCCTGTACCTAGAACCAGGATGCCAGATGCTAGCATTCAGCCTTGACTTCAGGGCACCTCTGGGCTTAATTGGTAAGGTTGCCGAGCATTTTGATATACACGTGAAGAAGCACTTGGTGGAGTCCATCATCTTTCTCCCAGCAGGCTCTTGTTCCACCGTCCTCCAAGACTGCAGTGGGTACATACCCAGAGTACAAATGAGAGACATTTTCCTATCTAGTCAGTATTGACTTTGCATGGGACAAGACAAAACAGATTATCAGGTGGGGTTTAAATGAAGCTTGTTTGAACTCTCAGTTTCAGGGCTATGCTAGCTAAGATAGACTCTGAGAAGTGTTGAAGCGCAAAAGCTTTTCTGGGGTGTGGCGGGCTTCTGGGTACCAGTGGAGAGCAGTCCCTTGCAGACCAAGTCTGCACTTCGCCTTCAGAAGGAGCAGGAGCAGCTGGTCTCCTGACTCCATTGGTCCTGCCCTGGAGGCAGTCTCTAGCTTCCTCTCTGGTGAGGGAGCTGGCTGGAAGCTGGGCTCTGAACCCTTGCACTTGAACCCAACCACTGCTGTGGTTTTCCAGCTCATCCACGTTTGTACAGCTAGCTGCTAAGGTGAGACTTGACTGGATGAATGTGGGTATGCAAATAAGATGAAGAAACAGAACCAGTCAAGGAGGAGCTGTCAAGCCTGGTGGCTAGAGGAGAATCTCCAGACTGCCAAACTTGGACAGAATCCAGTAGTCAGGTCCACAGGCCTCTGCCTTCGCAGAGGTGTCAAAGTCATGAAGACTTTCTGACTTTCAGCCCCTGGCTGAGCCTGCTCTGTGTAACCCCTTTGCCCTCAAGGCTTGAGCTTACCAGCCATAATGATATTGAGAGCCACCTAACTCCCCAAAGTATATTTGGTCTCATTGACTTTACTTACTTAGGAGAAGTTCCATTTTCATGGGTATTTTATGTATTTAACTGCTCCTAAATATGAAGAATTAGATAGCAGAAGACAAATAGCATGCCTGCCTCCAGACTCCGGACTTCTTTGACCAAACTTGGCCTTTATTTTCTGCCCCAATGGAAGAATAGATTTCAGACGTACCCCTGCACCATTTCTCAGGGCTCCATGCTCTGTGTAGCATTCGGAGACACTGAGAGGAGTGCTTTAGAGAGTCAGGGAAGGTTCTGAGTCCTCAGGAAAAAACACTGACCTTAAAGGGCTGGTGCCCTTGAGATCCTTAAGGTCTCCACAGTGAGCCATCTGCTTAACCACCGAGCCCCTCTGGCACTTGCAGTCCCTGGAGACAGACAGACCTCAGTGGCCTGCACCCCACCTAAGGGAGCCCCAGAGAGTCCACAGTGGTGCCTCTCTTTTCTGTCTCATTTGCCCCAGATAATCAGTGAAAGCACACTGCTAGGCAGCCATGCCTGTGCCACTCCAGCTGCCAGGCCTGGTGCATCACCCAGGAGATAGCAGGCTGACTGGGCCTTTCCCCTCAGTGATGATGCACCACGGTGAAAACAGTATTTTTCCCCTCACTGGAGAATTTCTTGGCAAAATCAGCTCCCTCAGTATGATACACAAAATGTGACTTGGAAACACCCTCCCTTCTGCTGTCTGGTGGAGGTGTGTGTGTCACACACACACATGCATGTGGTAATGATTCGGAGCTTCCCAAACAGTTCGGCCTTATGGATTTTCAAATGCATTCATAAGTCATATAAAGAAAAGTGTCACAAGTGCCTTACTTAACAGTGAAGCTCCCCAACTGAACATAGTGTGGCAAAGCTTCACTGAGGCCCACTTTCTGGTCCCCATTCTAGGGAAGGCCACACCCCCTCTGTGTAGTATGAGTGAAGGTTCTAGCTGAGTCTCTGTGTTACATTTAGTGTCCAATCCGAGTACTTTTGTCTAAGATAAAACACGAAGATACAACATTTTCATTCACGTTGCTGTTCTCTGAGATCCATACTGGAATGTTTTTCTTAAGTTGTGCTGTGATGAGCATGAGCCAGAGTTCAGTTTTAGAATGTATATAGTTTTCTAAAAAGACAGAGAGCCCTGAGCTGGTGAGTATCTAGCCAGGGCTAGTCTGCTCTTCCTGGGAAGCCCAACTTTTCCCAACAGCAAGAAGAATGGCCCTGAGCACTGGAGGTGGAGACAGTGTCAGCAGTTTGTGGGTGCAAGCCAACACTCATCCTCCCTAAGACCTTGTCCTGTGCTCATGTTCTCTGTGCACTTGCTGGGTTTGGGGGTTTAGATTTTACTTAATTTTCCATAGTTTTTACTAACTACTGAAAGATCATCATGCCAGGTACTTTTCGTGTGTCACCTCCCTTAGTTCTCTGTAAGAAGGGCCTCTGTTTCTATAAAGAAACTTAGTCAAGATCCACACCCTCCACTTCTGCCTCCCTGAAAGAATTGTGACCCAGTTGATCTTTAGATCGTGGGGTGTGACATACGCCGTGAGGACTCCTGTTTTCCCCATGCCTGTGTCCTCGGCTTTTTTCAAAGTTGCAGCCTAACTATTCCCATTTTCACTTAGAGTCCCATCTGGCCTCTGTATCTATAGGGGAACCTTCCTTCTTTTGGCTTCCTCTGAGCACCTTCTACTCTGTGGCAAAGCCTCTCACTTTCTTACCATGTATAGCAGCAGTGCGTGACCACAGTGACCCTAGAGGAAAGACTGGCCAAAGCCCTGTGCCCTACAAACTCTTGTGCTTTTTGACTACGGCCCCTGCTACAAACAAGCTTTGCTTTATTTTGATGTCTCTATGGCCAAGAGCAGTTTGCAGAGATAAATGACTGTCTTCTAAAGATCAGATAAGAGAAAAAATAGGAGATAAATGAGTCAATTCTCAGGAAACTGAAACTCCCAAGTGACTCACAGAGCTAAGGTCTAGAAGCCTGCAAGGCCTGACCTTAAGCTGATTAAAATTCATTTACTACTTAGCATTTCTGCAGATCTTTATGGGGACAAAAATGCAGTCACTGTGCCATAATAATTCTGAATCATCTCTTCTAACTCATTAAGATATTATTTATGTTCGTAAAAACAAACCAAACGATTATGGCTTAGACTCCCAGAGGTCACCCCAAGGAGATTAATAAAAGCAATCAACTCAGATATTTACTCTTCTTTAAAAGACTTCTTAGGACCAGGCATGGAAGACTCCCAGCACTGAAACAGATACTGGGTCACATTATCCACCTAGACTTGGGTTCAACCATCTACCCAGAGACAGTTTTACACCATCCATGCAGACATGGGTTCACACCATCCACCCAGACACAGGTTCACACCATCCACCCAGACACAGGTTCACACCATCCTCCCAGACACAGGTTCACACCATCCACCCAGACACAGGATCACACCATCCATCCAGATACAGGTTCACACCATCCTCCCAGACACAGGATCATACCATCCTCCCAAACACAGGATCACACCATCCTCCCAGACACAAGTTCACACCATCCTCCCAGATACAGGATCACACCATCCTCCCTGACACAGGTTCACACCATCCTCCCAGGCACAAGTTCACACCATCCTCCCAGGCACAAGTTCACACCATCCTCCCAGACACAGGATCATACCATCCTCCCAGATACAGGATCACACCATCCTCCCAGACACAGGATCACACCATCTACCCAGACACAGGATCACACCATCCTCCCAGACACAGGATCACACCATCCTCCCAGACACAAGTTCACACCATCCTCCCAGACACAGGTTCACACCATCCTCCCAGACACAGGTTCACACCATCCTCCCAGACACAGGATCATACCATCCTCCCAGATACAGGTTCATACCATCCATCCACACACATGTTTACACCATCCACCTAGACATGAGTTCACACTATACTCCCAGACACCAGGGAGCCCCCTGCTCCCTGCCCCCTTCCCACCAGAGACAGGTTTATGGCATTCACACAGACCTCTCAGTTTGAACATCCTCCCTGAAATGGAACCAGGGCTTTTTGGGGGAAATGACTGATTCTAAGCCTAGAGCAGGGAAGATTTTGGAAATGATCTAGGGGGAATCTTTGGTGCCACAAAATGAGTGTGCCCAAAAGCACACTCAGGAATAGCAAGTGTGTCATAAGCAATGAGCTTGCTGACAGAGTCCCCAGTGGCCAAAACCTACATCAGTAGTGCTCAGTACATCAGTAAAATCTGGACCCTCAAATATGGATCTGTGTGTCCACACTGACACAGACGTGGAAGGAAGGAGTGGACAGAACAGACAGATTCCCCATGGAAAGGAGTTCTCAACATGTGTATAGCTTTTCAGTAAGTGGCACCACCCCTCCCCCAACTTCAGTCTGTGGTGTGAACCCCCTAACATCCCCCAAATACCATGGGAGAGGCACAGGTGGAACTTTAATCACAAGTTTGGCAGATAGCATCTCACCCAGATGGTGAGGAATGGCTGGCAGTGACAAGTTGTAAGGGCACTGTGTCCCCAGTGAGAAGAGAGGTGCTGCCCACATGACTTCTATCCCCAAATCACATCCTCAGTTTATCATGAATAGATCAGACAACCCAAACTGTGAAATCATTCTGCCTCTTGCACAGACAGCACTCATCAAAACTGTTAAGGTTGTGGATAAGGAGGGACGTAGGAGCCTGTAGAGACAAGACCGGTGGGACTGAGTGGACTTGGGACAGAAAAAAGGCATCTGATAAAAACTGAGATGATGAGAAGGCACATACTTCATCTGACACACTCTGCCCTGGTCTTTTAGTTGTAACCAGGAAGAGGCTTGCTGTGGACCATATGGGGGCTCCGTACATCACAGATTTTAGTAAATATCGAAAGCCTACTCATGAGTAAACTGAGGCCGTGATATGGAGCCAAAATGTTCTTCCTAGCAGCCATTCCCACTGTGGCAGGGCAGGGGCACACAGGTTCCCTTAGAGTGATGTGATGCGAATGCAGCTGGGAAAAGTAGACCCAGGCTATGCAGAGCTCTGCAGGCCCTGTGGAGACTTTGGGCATTTATTGGAGGACTGTAAGGAGCTACAGTGTTCTAAGGAAGACTTAGGTCTGATAGTCTCCCTTGGCTGTCAAGGACAGATGACTAAGCAGAGGGCAGTGGTAAAGGTTAAGTTAAATAAACCCCTGACTATTAGAGAATGGGCATTTGGGGGAAGGAAATAAACTGAAAAATGTTCACGAAATAGACTTACTGTGGCCTGGGATTTGACACTGTGGTAAGGGGGTGAGATGTCATGGTGATTTTTTTTTTTAAAGCTCCAGACTTTATCCCCAGAGACATCATCATGTTGTTATGGCAACTGAGAACTGTGGGATATAGTTGGACCAGCAGAGTATAGACAATGCAATGGAGACAAAGAAGTCAACGCGAGGCCTGTGGTTGAGTCACAGCGAAGCCTTTGGTTGAGTCAGCGAGGCCTGTGGTTGAGTCACAGTGTAGAGTACATACAGAGCAAGAAGTGCCAGCTTAGAGGACCAGATCCAATCCGTGTTGCTGAAGGAACCCGGATGGAAATGGCTGTCAGCCACCCTTCTGCCCAAACAGTGCTGGCGGTGGGAACCTGCTTTTCCAGAAGTTAGGTTCTTCTCCCAGTTATGCAATTCCTGCTGACAAGATGGCACATTTTCTCAAATTGGTGCAAAATGTTTAGTCTGCTTTTAAAAGTTTGATGTCTTACCAATGCATCATTCAGGTATTGAGCACTGGTTTGTTTTTGATAATACAGTTATTAACCTAACATAACCAGATATGCTTATTGTTTGACTTTGCTGCTGGTGTAGTTTGTACAAGACAAACATGATGACAGTCAAGGAGCCATAAGCCCTGTCTGTCAGCAGAAATATAGCTGATGTCTGAAATAGGAAAGCTAAATAAACAGTCATTATTCAACACCAGCTTGATTGATTTTCCCTATTGTCGAAATGTATACATGGATATTTAGGAAAGGCATTTTACATGTTTTTTAGCACTGAAAATTAGTAGTTATTATTTCCAGTTTTTAAAACATGCAGTTAACTTTTAATCATGCAGCCTGATTAATCCCCAAATACTGGCATTGTGGCAGGAAGCTGGCGTGCTCAGTAGGTACATGCTGCCTTTGGATAGATATTATTCTGAAGTTTATTTTTGAATGTCTGTTTGCTTTTTAATTTTTTAATCAAGTGGAATTTTCAAGAAGAGATAAGCATTAACATATGACAAGTTCTGCCTGTCTGAGCCAGCATCTGTGCCTGAGGGGACAGCAGCTTCAGCAGATGCCAGAACATGCTCAGAAACCCTGGGCCTGGGCTCCTGAGTGCCTGCCCTGAAGTGTGCTCTAGCGACCTAGGAAACCCCCTCACATAGAGATTAAACATGAAGAGGTAAGATGATGGTAGTGAGAGTGGTTTTGTTTCTTACATAGGTCTTAATGTGTAGTCTAAGTTGACCTGGAGGTAGTCCTGCCTCCTGAGTGCTGGGAATGCAGGTGTCTGTTGCCATGCCTGGCTAGGATAAAGTGCTTTTTAAAAATTCTAGAAGTGTATCATTATGATGACTTGTGATAGGTTGTTCAGAAGTTTTCCTAGACTCCGTGTTTCTCTCTGTAGTGAAAAATTCCTTTCCTGTCTCTGAATCACCTTACCCTGTTTACTTCTGACTTAATGTATATTAGTTCACCAAATTGGTTTATTTTTTGTCTCTGCCCTCAGTAAAGTCTGAGCTCTCTGAGTTCTAAATTGGCATCATGTTCCTGGTCATATCTACAGCCCTATGGTGGGTTTCTGTCACCTCCAGTAGAGATTTGATAAATGTATGGCCTTAAAGTTTGAATTTGAAATGTCCCCATAGGCTCCTGTTTGCATGCTTGGTCCTTGGTACTGTTTAGGGAGCTTGAGGAAGCAGGCCACAGGGAGTGGTTCTTTGCAGGGAGAGTGCAGACCCTGGTTTTTCTGTTTTCTGTATCTTGTATTAAACAGCTCTCCTATGCCACCTACTCCTATCGTTGTCCTGTCTAAGTGCAAGGGGCTAAGCAACCACAAACTGAATCTTGGAATTGACTCCAATGAGTGGGAACCCTCTCTCTCCAGTACACTGAGCACTAATAAGGTGTCCAGGGGGAATTGGGCAGTTTGATGCTCCAAGTAGCAGGTGTTGAACTCTTCTCTGCTGCCCTGCTGCCTACAGCAAAAGAACTGTCAGGCAGACACAGCTAGCAGCCATGAACATCCACAGACACTTTGAGAAAACTGCAAAAGAGCACAGCCTCAGGCGGGGCTATTGGGAAAGTTGGTACTAACTTGCTATCATAACCCTGACAAAGTCTAGTTTACCCTGCAGCCATTTTCCATCCCGGCCAAAGGGGGAGCCCTTCCCTTAATGTAAGAAAAGGATGGTGATTAGTGCTAAGAGACAACACTGAGTTTGAGCCAAAGCAAATGTCTGTGGTTGGTCCAAAGCCCTTGGCATGTATGTAAGAGGCTGTAGGAACTCACTGCCTGGGTTAGCAGGAGCACTCTCTGTGCTCAGGCTCACCTGTTCTCTGCCCTCCTCTGTTAGACACCAGCCTGGCCTTTACCTCCTTCTACCTGCTCAGCCCCTTCAGCCCATACACCATGTCAGGGTCCCTAAGGCCCCTTTCCTATATTTTGTCCTTTTTGGTCAGTCTTATCAAAAAGTAGAGACCTTAAGTGGATGCTGCCTTTGGTTCTTGAAGATGCCTTGTGGTCTTTCTTTCCTTTGTAGCTCTCTGCACCAAATGCCATATAGAGTTACTATGTTGTACATAGCCAGTGTTCCATATGGCATAGTGAAATAGATCAGTCTTTCTATTTATAATTCTTTTAATGGAAAACCTCCAGGTCATTCTGGTAATTTAATGGAACTGTTCAAGAAATGAACACTAAAGTATTAATAGAAAATACAATAGGAGCTCAGAGGTAAATTCTGCTGCTTGATTTAAGCATCATGGAATAATCTGAACATTAGTAATGTAAGCTAATTCTCAGAGCTTCATTACACCAGGCCAATTATAAACATAATCCTAATGTGGCTTGAGTTGTCCTGAAGCCTTTGGCCTTCACCTCTTCCTTGCCTCCTAGTTTCCATTTGTGTTGCTTCCAGGAATACTCACTTTTCATCCACCACCCCAGGAGCCTGAGCCTGGAATAGCAGTCCAACATTTATTAAACTCTGTCACTTTTAGGCTTGCAAGATGGCTCACCACCAAGCCTTATAACCTAGTTCAAACCCTGAAAGGCACATAGAGTACAAAGAAAACCAACTCCAACAAATTATCTTGTTCCCTGCATGTGTGAATGTGCAGGCTCACACATACACTTCATAAATAAATAAATATAATTTAAAAATTAAACTGTAGCACTTTCATATTGCCCAACAAGTAATCTCATAGAATGAAAACCCTGATGTTCATTTTTTTAAGCTTACTATGCATTTATTGAACACTTAACTACTACCCAAGTGCTTGTTTGATGGGCTGGTACACAAAAATAAGGCCAATAGCCTGTCTGTAAGGAGTCTAGTATCCAGTGACAACTATTAACAAGAGTCCACTCTGATCCCCATGGTGAATTTCAAAGATGTGTTTACTCAGCTAGAATGCTCTGCTCCAGAGGGAGTCCTGGGCTTCATCCCTGCCTCACCCCCTAATGGAGCTACCCTTACTCTGTGTGATGATTGGACAACTGGGTGTAGCAGCACAGGAGGATGACAGGCTGAGGATACTTACTCTGTAAGTCTCCTTCCACTCTGGGAGCCAGCTGGGGGCCTGAAGCTTGCTTTGGCCAGGTGGTGAGGTTTACGGACCAAACACATCCACCATCAAATATCTACTCATGTATGCTGCCCTTACTTAGAAAGGGGAAAGTGAAACTTAACTCCTACATTTGAGAGAGAGGCTAAGTTGGAAAGTAGTTAAGAGTTGATATTTCAAAGATTTGGATTCAGGAAAGAGGAAACACGTGGCTCCTTTAAGTGAAAGGCCCTCACAGGAAGAGTGGCTGTTTGAGATTTCCGGTTTGATTCTCAAAATCATTGCTGCTAGAGCACCAGGAGTAAGTAGTACCCATGGTTAAAACCCGTGGCATTTTCATGCTTAATCATCCTTTTGCGTCAACCGCCTTTGTGTGCTATGCTGACTGATGAAGCAGGCTGGGGGTGAGCACCTGTGTTAGCACCACAGAGATTGTTGACTTGAGTGCTTTGTGCTTTGACAGTGTAGGGCAAGAGAAGCCCTGCGGTGCGTAGATCTCTACAGATCAAAAAGCTACCTCTCTCCCGAAGCTGGTGGATCAGATCTTCCTTAAACTAACACTAGCCACAGTCTCTACTACTCTACTATCCTTGATCCCTTCTTGATACTTTTTTTTTTTTTTTTTTTTTTTGCTTTGTTGTGAGTTTGGGAGGTTGTGGTGAGGCATGCTGGCTACTTTTTGTCAACCTGACACTAACTAGAATCACCTGGGGAAAGGGAACCTCAGTTGAGAATTGCTGCCATTGGACTGGGCTGTGGCTGTGTCTGTGGGGCACTTTCTTGATTGATAATCTATATGGAGAGCCCAGCCCACTGTGGACCATGCCACACCCAGACAGTGTGAGTCCAAGTTGTATTAAGAAATCAGGCTAAGCAAGCCATGGGGATCAAGCCAGTAAGTAGCATTTCCCCATTGTTCCTGTCTTGGGGTTCCTGCCCTGTCTTCCCTCAATGATGGACTGAAATCTTTAAGCTGAAATAAGCCCTTTCCTCCCCAGGTTGCTTTTGATTAGTATGTTATTAGCAGCAGAAGAAAAACAACTAAACAGAGTGATTGGTTGATATTTTTAAATTTTTTATTTCATATAATAGATTTTGATCATACTGTCTCCTCCCACATTCTACCTAACTTCCTATCCACCCACCTTCATGTTCTTTCCATAACAAACACAAAAATAAAGACAATCAAAACAGACAGAAAAGTTTTTTTAAATCAATAAGCCAAAAATAAAGTGAAGCAAAAAGTACACAAGTGGAATATGGATTCCACTTGTATTGATCAATTACCACTGAGCATAGGTCCTGCCCTGGAATTTGCTTGATATGTCCAGTGACACTCTATTGGGGAAAACTGATTTTCTCTTCCCAGCAGATATAAATTACAAATAGATTCTTGATTAAGGGTGGGACTTTGTCCTCTTCCTCTTCTCAGTGCTGGGATTTTGTCTGCTTTGGACCAGTGTAGGCCTTTGTGTGCTGTCATAGTCCCTGTGAGCTCATATGTTTATCAGTCCTGTTACATCTGGAAGATGCTGTTTTCCTTGGAGTCGCACATTACCTCTGACTTTTACAAACTTTTTGCCAACTCTTCCACATCAGTACTGAGTCTTGAGGGGAGGAGTTTGATGAAGACATTTATGACTGAGTGCTCCAAAGTCTCTCACTCTCTACACATTGTCCATTTGTAGATCTTGTTGTTAATTCTCATCTACTGCAAGAAGTAGCCTCTCTGATAAGGCTTGAGTGGTGCTCCAATCTATTTTATTTTATTGCTATGCTCCTTTTGCAAAATAATAGCATTAAGTTTTTCCCTAGGCCTATGGCCTATCTAGTCTTAGGTTCTTAGCCACTTTTAGCAGGAATGAGTTTCATCTCATGAAGTGAACCTCAAATCTTATTTTTTAAAAAAGTAGTTGGTTACTCCCATAACATTTATGCCACTATTGTACCAGTGTGTCTTGCAGTCGAGCTTCTGTTGTAGGTCACAGGGTTTGTAGGTGATATTGATATTACTTTTCTATACTGATTTCCACAGGGGCTGTACCAGTTTACACCCCCATCAGCAATAAATAAGTGGTCCCCTTTCCTTACAACCCTTACCATGTGTCGTCACATGTTTTGTTGATCATGGCCATTCTGATAGGATGCAATGTGTTGTTTCAGTTTTCTAAAAATAATGTGTTGGTAATTACTTTGTGTCCTAATATGTGGTCAGTTTTGGAATGCTCCATGGGCCAATGAGAAGTATATTCTTTAGTGTTTGGGTGAAATATTCTATAGATATCTGATAGGTCAACTAGATTTATGACATTCTTTAACTTCAGAAGTTCTCTGTTTTGTTTTTGTCTGGGTGACCTGACTGGTGGTGACAGTGGAGAATTGAAGTCACCCACTATCAGTATGAGAGAGTCAATAGGTGATTTTTGCTATAGTAGTTTTCTTTTATGAACTTGGATGCCCTTATGTTTAGTGCATGAATGTTTAAAATTAAAACATCTTCTTGGTGGATTTTATCTTATAGCTTTTTGATGGTCTTAGGTGACCCTTGGAAAGGGCCAGCTGACCCCCAATGGGATCAGGACCCACAGGTTGAGAACCACTGCTCCATTGGCAAGTTGGGTATTATTTGAATGGGCCTGACTTTATATGTTATTTGGTCCTTTTCCCCTTGCAACTCTTTCTTTGTTCTGTATGTTTAATGTTTGGATTATTATGTGTCATGTGCAGTTTTCTTTTCTGGTTCTGTGTGGTGTTTTGTATGCTTCTTGTACCTTAATAGGCTTCTCCTGCTCTGGATTGGAGAAATTTTCCTCTATGATTTTGTTTAAAAATATTTTTAATGCTTTTGACTTGGGTTTCGTCTCCATCCTCCAATCCTATTATTTGTAGCTTTGATCTCTTCATAGTGTCCCAGGTTTTTGGATATTTTGTGACTGGGTATTTTTTAGGTTTGAATTTTACTTTGACTGAGGTATTCAGTTCCTCTACCATGTCTTCAACACATGGCATGTGTTCTCTCTTCCATTCCTCTAATATGTTGGTGAGGCTTGCTTGCCTCTTTGTGTGGCATGCTTAGTTTTTCATTTCCAGTTTTATTTCAGCTTGGTTTTTTTTTTTTTATTGTTTGTTAAATTCTACTTTTGTCTCTTGAAATGCTTTTATTGTTTCATTCCTTAGTTTTTGCTTTCAGTTGTCATTAAAGAAAGCCTTTATTCATATTCTCTTTAAGGGCATTGGACGTGTTCATCATGGCTGTTTGGAGCCCTTGTCTTGTGTTTCAGGTGAATTGTTTTTCACTGCCTATCACAACAGGATTGCTGGCTTCTGGAAGGAGGCTGTTGTCTTGCTTCATATTTGTGACATTTGTGCTGGGGTCTAAGCATCTGGAGTTATGATGTTTGAAGTGTTTCTTGGTGTAATAGCCAGTCTTATTTTTGTTGGGTGGGACTAAAGGTGTGTGCCAACAACATCCAGCTGGTAAAGTAACTTTTAAATAGGCAGAATTTTTAACTTCATTTGTTTTGAACTTAAAATGTTTCCCAGGCTGCTTCTGAACTTGTGGGTCTGTAAGATCTTCCTGCCTCACCCCCCCCAAGTAATGGGACTATATGAATATGTCATTTTGCCCATTTTGAACTTCTTACCTGTAAATGTTTTGTAAACTGTTGTATACATTTCAGTGCAATGTCTATGCCCACAGAATGGTACAATATTTATCAATGCCTAGGGGCCAGCCTCCAGGCTGCACAGAGCTCGAAGGGAAATCTACAATGTTGCCATGTACAAGACTTTTCTATCTGAGGGGCTTAGGAGAAAAGACACACAATCTCTTGATGGTTCCCTTTATTCTCTTAAGTTCTCTTTCCCTCTACAGCTTATATACCCCAACAAAGAGGGGGTTACATTCCATTTCTCAATTGAATGACTATAGGTAAAAGATTAAAAACAGAGTCATCCCAATAACTCACATGCAATATATCTAAGTAACGTCACAGAATAATAGATCATGAACAAGCAAGGAACATTTTTTTTCTCAGTCGACTCTTACTGGTGGGCTGCAAATTGTGGTTTGCAAATTGTAAAGAAGGAATCAATCACTTTTATCTATCTTGATAGGTAATCTTATAAGGATTTTTAAAGGAGTCATAAACCTAAACTAATGAAGATCCCCCCCCAAAAAAATGAGAAAATTGTGTACTTATAACCTATATTTCTGAGTGTATTAGGACTGATAGCCATTTCAACCTTTACTTTGCATTCTTCCAGGCAGGGGAAAGGCAATTCATACTAACCCATGACTATGTAAACGATTAATCAAAGGTTATAAATCCCGGTTTCCCCTCAGATCCAGAGGTACCCAAGAGTGCTAAGTCTTGGGACACAGAGACTCCAAGAATGTTATAAATCCTGTAGTTGAGGCTCAAGGTAAAATCCCTGAGATACTGTAAATCTCTTAGTGTCAGCTCAAGTGAGCACTTCCAAGATGCTGTGGAACTATGATGCTTCAAAATGTACTTTCTGCCCTGTGTATAACCTTTGACTATAGAAAGAAACTCGTTGCCCTTACTTGGGCAAATTATTCTCTGTAGCCCTTACTAGTCAGAATTTCTTTCCTTGTAGTGTTTTTAAATAAAACTTGCTTCTGTTTCCAGACTTCAGTGTTCTACTCCCTGTTATTTGCACAATTCTAGGACCTAAGACTTTTATACATAAAAAACAGTCAGTCAGGTAAACTTTGAATCTTTAAGGTGCATACCCATATCAGAAAATTGAGGTTAGGAATGGGTACAAAGAATCATTTGTCAGCTAACCACAATCAGGCTATTTTGTATTTATGACCCTAGTGTAGTGAATCAAATAGCTCAATTATGTATCCTGTAAATTTTAGATTGTTTTCTTGGGGTTGTTCATCTTAAAAATTATTAGGCCTAACCTAAAGTTATCTTGAAGTTTTGTTTCAGCTAATGGTGCACACCGAAACATGTGACTGCGTCTTTTCAGCATTAAGAGTATTAGAGCCCGCCTGGCTCCTGGACTCAAATATTTTCCTTAGTAATTAACATGAGCTGTGATTTAAAGTAGCAACTTAAGTGAAACTCATAGGCCTTAGCTGTGAAACATCCTTGTATTTAAAACTCTGTATAAGCTATCATTATCAATTAGAAAGTACAACTTAGGGAGGATTCATCTTCTTGACAATCCACAGATAAAAATGCTCAGTAGATTGAAAAATTTCCATGAGTAAACACATTATATTACGGGCAATGGGGTTCTCCCCATATCTACTCACACATGCCAGATATCAGAGAAATTGCAGTAGCAAACATGTAAAGGCACAGCAGAAACAAAAGACAATCCTCTGTCTGTAGTCCTATGGCCTTGCTGAAACAAGATTTGCCCATCAGAACTGAAACAGTTCCCCCCTGTAAGATGACATCTTGAACTTCATTTGCCACCTGCTGCTCCTCTGACATGGCTACCAGCAAGTATTGTTTATAAAATAGCCCTAGAGAAGAGACAGAGCAAAGACCACAGACTCACAGGCAGATCACTGCTCCTGTTCTCTAGGTTCCTGTAGCACAGTCAAGGGCCTCATACTAAATAAACCTAGGGCGTCGGAAGCTCCTGCTTCAGATCTCTGCACTGTGTTTTCAGCAACACTTCAGCAGCAGGCTCATTCCCCAGGGAAGCTGATGGTGTGATCAGAGTGCACTATGTATAGACAGCATCCTGGGCCTGCCCTATACTGGTGCATAGCTCACAGAAGCAGGTGTGATGAAGTCTGGCCATTGCCCTCGTCCTTCAGGGCCAGTCAGTAGTACAGTCAGTGGCACTTGGTTTACCTTGAGGTGTGGTGGTCCCAGCATAGGCTGACAGCACCCCTCTACTGCCTTCCTGAAGCTACACACTCATTCTTGTTTTCTCCAACCCATTTGTCACTTCCTGTTTTTAATGGTTGGTGCTTCTTTTGTTAGTTTCTTCTGAATTATAGAAGCTACTATTTTCTATTTGTTGTTATAAATTTTCCAAACCCTTCTATGTGTAACATTTCAGAAAAGTGTTTGGGGGTTTAGCTTATTTCAAAACTGAGATGCCCTCAGTAAAATAGCTTCTGGTAAGCAGACTCAACCAGAAAAATGTACCAATGGTTCTTATTTTTTTTTTTTTAATTCTGTTCCCTGTAAAAAATGTAAGTGCCAGACATTATGGTACATATCTATAATCCCAGCACTTAAGAGGCTGACAGAAGTATTGCATATTCAAGGCCAGTCTAGACTACATCTTGAAATTCTCTCTCAGAAATATATGAATAAGGTTGGTTAGATGGCTCAAGTGGGTAAAGGCACTTCCCATGTAGACCTGGTAACCTGAGTTCAGTATCCTGAACCCACCTTCACACAGTTGTTCTATGACCTCTACATATATGCACACACTAACATGATAATAGTAAACACACTGTTTAAAACATGGGTAGATGCATATATATTTTCAAAATAGTACATAGATAATGTATTTCAGTGCTACGGTTACCTAGTGGGAATATCATAAAACATTAAGAATAGTCTGCACATATGATGTTAACTGTGTGTAAATGTGTATGTATACATGTTAATATATACATGTTAATTTATGTAAAGGTGTTGAGGGTGTGGTGGGAGGGGCCTTTCCAGAGGTCTTTGTCAAATGTCTTCCTTTATCACATCTCCACTTTACTTTCTGAGACAGGGCTTTTCATTGAACCAGCTGTCAAGCCCCAGGGAACCCTCTTATGCCCATCTGTCTAGTACTGGGGTTACAAGCCCAGGCTTTGCATGGGGGCTGGGGATTAAACTTGGGTCTTTATGCTTTTGTGACAAACATTTTACCAACTAGGGCATCTCTTTAGCCCCCAGATGGCATTGTGTTGGGGGGGGTTGAGACAGGGTCTCTCTCTCTCTCAGAGAGAGTACTGGGATTAAAATGTGTTTATCACTGTGTCCAGTTCCCAAATATCATTCTTAATATGAGGTTGGGACTATACATTATGGACAATAACATTAGAAAAGCTTAGAAAAGTGGGTGTCATTTGCCTAGAGCTCTGGTTGGAGTCCTGGTTTTAATGCCCAGGAATGAGTTTCTGAGTAGACTGATGCTGGGGTTACATCAACAGAGTACTCAGCACTTAGAGTAGAGTTTAGCTAAAGAATTGAAACATGGCATCTGGAAATCTGGCTCAGCAGTTAAGAGCAAACACTGCTCTTGCAGAGAGCCTAAGTTTGATTCCCAGCACTCAAGTCAGGTGGCTCACAACTGCATATAACCCAGCTCAGTGAACCTAACACCTCCAACGTCCTCAGATACCTGAACTCATGGGCACATACACAAACATAATTAAAAATAGAATATTATTGTTTTAAAAATTGAAGCTAACATTTGCTATCCACCTTCTGTTGGAAATGTTGCTGCAGAGCATCAGATAAGAAAATGTCCTCCAACAATCATCACAGACTATCTTCTAGTGTTTGAGTCTTTTAAATATCTAAAAGGAAACTTCTGGGTGTGGTGTAGCATTAATGATAATGAATTTAGGTTGTGAAACTGGCATCATGCACACATTTCACACTAAGGTATGGATTCCAATAAATTAATAACTACCTGTATATACTGATTTTCCAAACATTAATGCTTTCTATTGGATCTTAGCAATGAGTGTGACTTCATGTTTTTTAGAGTTTAATGTGTAGGAGAGAGTTGCAAAAGTAGCAAAGGTGATGAGGACAGTAGCAGTAACTGCAGCTGAAAGCTTGTGTCCAGGGTCTCGGATGTGCCGAGTGTTATGTGCATTGCATGTATTGTTTAATCCTTTGAACAGTCTGGGATGCTCAGTAACTCATTTGCCTGAGGTCACCTGGTAGCAAGGACAGAACTTGGATTTCGACTGGAGTGCTGACTCATCTTGCGTGGGCTGGTAATTCCTTCAGCGTCTTTTTCAGGTTATACCAGGTTATACTTCCTTGCCTTGGAAGTAGTTGCCTGCATGTTGCACTGTATTTTTCCCCTCTTTGCTTTGTAATTTTTGGTGATTGAATTCCCTCATCAGAAATACAGTGACACTGAAAAAGATGCTGTTGAGCTCCCTGAGACCAGAAAGGATACGCCTCTCTTGCCAGGCCTACCGGGAAATGACCTTATAGTAAAGTCAGATCTGCCAAGTGTGGATGCAGGGTTTGGTTCCTGAAGCGTGATGGTTGGTGGGAACCTCCTTGTCTTGAACAGCATTTACCCAGGAGTAAGTGAAGACACATGTCATGACAGCAGATCTAGAGTTGGGAACATTGGGATTAGGACAGTTCAGCAATAAAGGTAGATGGCAGCCCAGCATAATAGGCAAGTAAATAGAATCTTAACTTTTTGCTTATTCAGTTATTTACCCAGCATAGCTCAGACATAGCTGAGAGCTTTGTGTAAAGAAAAAAATGAAAGAGAGCACCTGCATTCTCCAGGCTGAGGCCTCTCTGCTGTTATGGGTGCTGAGCTTTTTTAAGAGGGTGTGTCTTTATTTAATGTGTGGGCATGTTGGCCTCGGGAAGACATTGAGCTTCAAAAGGCAAAATGTTTTGTAACCCAGAAATGTAATTGTGAGTAGATTATTATATCGGATGATGAAATGAGACCCAGCTAGTGTGCACACAGCACGTGTGGGGTTGTACTTGCTGGCCCTGCTTCCTTTGAGAGAAGTTCTGAGGCTCTACATGAACACAGCCCTGGTAACTCACAGAGATGCAGCCTGTTTGAACAGGGACAGATGCTAATGCAGCTTAGGGAGCAGGCCAGCTCTTCAGTTCAAAGGAGGAGAGGAACGGACTTGCTGGTAGTTTACATGCTGGTGATGGTCTGATTTCCTCAGGAGCTGATGGTAGATAGTGGGGATCCACCTCCATCCAAAGGTGTGGGTAGCCACCGCCTTATAGCAAGGAAGAACTTCAAAGTGGGGAAGGTAAGCCACTCAATTGCCCCAGGCTTGGGAGAGACAGACTTGGAATGGGAATTCCAATCTCATAAAAGTCACTAAACAGCTCTCAGGCGTCAGGCAGCCTTTGTAGCTGTTGTTCCCAATTGGTCTGAACTGAGTTTGGCACATATAATTATTTTGCAATAAAAAGTAGCCATTAACTATTACAGAGGACCTTTAGAGTTAGTCATGGGGTTGAGGATGGATGTTCAGACCTCCTCATACGTTCCTGAGTCTTTTTAAGGTCATCTGCTTTTTTGTAATGTTGGGTTAGTGTTTCAGCCCAGACCACCACATCCAGATGAACCATGTGCTACATTGTAGCTCTTCTGATCTCTCCAAATTATAAAATTGGCTGTGTGTTTGTGTGGTGGGGTGCACACCTGAGTTGTGGACAGAAGCCAATATTAGGTATCTTCATCAGTCATTCATTATCTGTCTTGTGTTTTCGAGACAGGATCTCTCACTAAACTTGAAACTGAGCAATTCAGAAAGGCTGGCTGGCCACTTAGCTCCAGGGACCACCTGTCTCTGCCCAGGCTTTTATGTGGATACTGGGGACTTGAACTTGGGTCCTCATGCTCCCACCACCTGAGTATCTTCCTAACCCCAAACCCACCTCTTTAACCATTTCAGCTTACTGTTCAAGAGCATTAATATTTACAAGATTGTGTGATTTCTAGAATTTTCCTATCACCCCAGTGATGTGTTCTTAAGAAACCGTTTATTATTGTTATATCAGGTCATCAATTGGGTGACTTTAGTAATATCTTTTTGTTTGTTTACTTTATTAAGCACTTACCTATCTGATAGCAAGGAGCAGAAAAAAGTAAAATAAGCAATGATTTGTGAGCTGGATAATTAGCTTGTGGTTATAAGTTTTGTGGTAGTAATCTAAATACTTAATCATAGAGCAGTGTCCTGAAATTCAGCTTGTGCAAAAATAATGAGCAGCCTCATCCGTCACCTCCTGGACTGGGAAGTAGGTTTTCAGACCCCTGAGGCTGAGGGTTACTGTTACAGTTATTAAGCATTTTCCTGCATTAAACGTAACCTTATTTAATCTGTGTGACAGTCTGGTAAAATAGGTGACCTTAAGCCAGTTTTCTAAGCTTCAAGAATATTAAACTCTGGCTTTTTTGCTTTTCCTTGGGTTGCTTCTGGCAGGACATTAGGTACCTTAGGAACATTAGGAACATTAGGTACCTGGTCCAAAGGCCTTTAACCAGTTGCTCAACCAAGGCTAACTGCTTACCAGATGCTCTCTATGTCAGAATGCATTGATTTGTTTAGATACCTCCAAAATATACTTAGAAAAGGAATAATGCATTTTTCCTCTCTCTGATCCTCTTTCATGTGCTTCAAAAGAAAATGCCCACATAGAGTGGCATCTTAAGTTACTAAGTGCCACATGAAGCCACACAATGTTCCTGTGTTGATTTCCCTAACTGGGCTCCTATCAGTTCACCAGATTGTCCCTCAGCTTAAGTAGGAACTGGTCTGCCCTCATTTAGTCAGCTGTGGTAGAAGCACTTTATCAGCTGTTATAAAGATCCAGTGGGCTGTTTGTCCTGGCAGTGTTGGCCTCTGAATACTGGCTCTCCTGATTGTTATCAGGCCATGGGAGCTCCAGGGCCTCTGTCTCCCAGGAATACACATCCACCTACAAACTACTCCAATACCTACAGAATCCACAAACACAAAATGTTCTTGCCTGACTTGATAAGTGTTTGGAGTGGTCTTTGTGGGGCTGCACTCGGAACCAGCCAAGTGGCCCCAAGTTCATACCTGAGTGTGGGGGTGTGGATGAGGGAAAGACGTTTGTACCTGAGTGGGGGATTGTGGATGAGGGAAAGACATTTGTACCTGAGTGGGGGTGTGTGGATGAGGGAAATGCTAGCTATAGACGGTAAGGAAAGACAGAGAGTCAGAATAAAAATCGGGGGAGGGCAGATCAGTGAATACTGAAATGCCAGGAGTTTATTTTTCACCACTCTTACATAGCTTATCCAAAAAGGGGGAACATAGTATCATGTATATGGAACAAACAGACTTTTCTTCCTCACTTATTCTAAGGGTTCAATAACAACACCTTAGTTCCAACTTCTTGTTCCCTAGCCTTGAGGTCAGGAGTAGCCACACCTTAGATTCAGGTCTGTTGTTTTTAGAATAAAACAGCCAAATATCCTACTGTAGCCACACCTTTGACCTTTAGGGCTTATGACTTGTTGAGGACACTTTTGAATTCTCTGTCCATGTGCCAAGATGGAGTGCAGCCATCTTTATGGGCACCCACAGATAAAAGAAGAACCAATTCTAGGAGGGCCCACGGTCTGTAGAGACAACCCCACTCCATGCCTTCCTGGACTAGGCATGACTGTCTCCTGCTACTCTCTACCCTATCTTGACCAGAAATACCTATGTCCCTATGGGGGAGGGGGGAGGGGGGTGGGGTAGAGAACAGAGATTAGTCTTCAGAACTTGCTCACCTGTTACCTGGACCTTCCTCTTCACAGAAGGGCAGCATCACTGAATGAAAATTGTCCTCCTCTGCATGTAAACCAGGCTCAACCATTAGCCCTGAAACCCTCCAAGCCCCCATACCTCATCAGCTCTTGTAAATAGCTTGTGAACTGACCTTTTTATTAACTGGCAATCCTTGTGACAGATACAACTCTAACTTCCTAAAGAAGGACATGGTGCGGTCTCAAAGATGCCCCAGGACAACCCAGATGGCTTAGCTCTAGGCATCTTCAGTCTTTTTCAGCTCAGGCTCCTTCTGGAAACCCAGAGGGAGGGTAGGAGGGCGTGGAGCTTGGTGTTTTGGCAGAGAGCAAGCTCGTTTCTGAAGGCTCTGGCTCCTATGCAGTGGCCATCCTCTGTGCTGAGCATCACTCCTGTGTTCCCATGGCGCTCCCTCAGGCCCCCAGTGTCCGTGCTCACCAGTGGGCCTTCTCCTGGGGTGGGGACTCCCTCTGGCTCCCGCTGGACAGGTTTGCTCATAGTTGTCACACACAGAACAAGCAGTGAGCACAGGAAACAACCACACAAGAAGTGTTCTGAGCTTTTGAGTTCAAGTCACCCAAACACTGCTTTCCAGCCTGTTCCTGCTCACTGCTCTAGCTCCTGCTTCTTCATTTTTCTAAATAATACTATTCAGGCCCTACACAGCGCCACAGCGTCTACACAGTGCGTGGCTTTCCCAGTGCCCTCTGACCTGCCCATCCCAACGCTGCACAGACTTTTAGGCATTTTCATGGGAATCTGTCCTTTTAAGGTGCATTTTTAGCTACCCTGTTCTTGTTCTGGGAATTTGGCATTTGATGTCCCAAACAGTTCTAGTTTTTTTTCTGATAATTGTTTCCCACTGTTCTTGGGAAGCCTTTTCATGGTTTAAATAGATGTACATCTTTTATGCCTAGTCATTTTCAAGGATAGCTACCAGCTGAGGATGGCTGTGTCCTATTTTTAGGTTCTCTGTCCTCTTCTGGTCTCTGGGGCTAGACATTCTATACTTGAGCAAGACTCAGATCTTGGGACACTAGCGTTGAGGCAGGGTCTGGGGACCCAGGAACAAGCATTCGTGTTTCTTGAACTAGCATGTAGCCCAAAGTAGATCTCTTGCCTAGTACACAAGGGCCCTGTATCAACTCATCCAGCACTACAAAAACAAAAGGTAATAGTAAATTATACTTCTAACAGGTTCCCAGATTAACACCACTAAGACTGGTCTCAACTTTTAAACCCATTATTCCTATAAGACAGTCTCAGGATTTTTATATACAACGTCTTCTTAATAAATAGTAGGTGATTTCTTTGTTAGTCTTAGTTCACATTGGGTTATCTGGCATAAATATCTAAAAAGAATGAGCAAGTGGATGGAAAACCCCTTACAAAGGTTCTCTTCATGGTTTCCTCATTGATCCTCCTCTGCCTTTCTTCACTAAACTTCTGTTAAACACAACCGCACATTTATGTTATTGGACATCTTTGTTTGGTGTTGAACAATCTATGAACTAGATTCAAAGGGGAGATGTAACTCTTTAACTTCTCTTTCAAAGGCTTAAACGAAGTCTAATGTTTTTAATTGCCGGTAATCCCCTGCATTCTCTAACCCATACACAAACCATTTCACCCCAGGCACTTAGTAGAGGAGCCAGAGCAAGGTTCTGTCTCTGCAGGGCTGGCTGGTTCAGAAGCATACACATGCCAGCTGCCAGGCAGCTGCTTTCAACCATGTTTGCAAATAGAAGCATTAGCTGTGCACCCAGAAGGGCAGGCATTCAAGGACCTAAAGCATGCAGGCCACTGTGTTGGTGTTTTCAAGGTCTGGCTAGATGGCATATGTACTGTATTGTATAGTCACAGCATGTACTTATGCGTGTGCTTGGACATATGCTGTATGTATTGTCCTGGAGTGAATAAGGACTCTTCTGGTGAAGTATAGATGCATGTTTAAGTAGCATTCCCCCAAGCACATAAGGCTTCTGTTGCAAGGACTTGTCACAGATACGTGAGGCCACCCAGAAAATATCACAGGCTCAGAACTACTGGGCGCTTTTCCTCCATATGTACAAGATAGTCCTAGCCACAAAAAAAGCACTCGATCGGATGCCCCGATAGGACGAAGCCTCGGATCGTAGATTGTCCATCCTAGCCTCCTGAGTGTTCCATTGTGGCCATACCAGCCTGCTCTGCCAGCACAAACCAGTTTTTCTTTGTCTGTCTCCTCTGAGGCGGTCTCAGTTGACTGCTCATAGTGTGCTCCTAGAGCAGCAGTGTGGTTGCCCAAACCCACTGGCTGTTCTGGCTGGGAACAATGGGTTTGTTGTAGGTAGGATCATGTGCAATATTAAAAAGTTGTGAGTGCCCAGGATTTCACCACACATTTTTCACATCAAGGGTGCTGATCGTCTAAACATGGCCTTTCAGGATGGGTATTGTCTCACAGAATCAGAGAACATGGAAACTGTATTCTAGTACCTAGAGAACATGTTTCTGCACTCAAACTCCCAGGGTTCAGGAAAACCAACAGGACCCACAAGAACTAGGTAGCCTCTCTCTCTGGTTGAGAGATCTGTTTGTTGTAGGTAGTCAACCTTGAAACCATAGACACACAACAAAAATAGACTCAGCAGGTTCTGTTAATATATATTTGTGCATACAGATGTACATGTATGTGTATAACAAATATAACTTTTAAATAAGAGGCTAACACCTTGAGAGTTGGGACACATGGGAGGGGTCTGGGCTGGTGACTGGGAGGACTGGAAGGAGGGAGGAATGATGCAATTCTATTTCAATTAAAAACATTAAAAATAAAATACATAAAAAAAAAAAAGAGCCAGGAGGTTAATGCTGTTAACCCCATGCGTGACACTCAGTGCCCACTGCATTTTGAATGGCTGTTTCCTAGCAATCCCATTCTACATCAACATCTACCCCTGTGAGTCAGCCATCTCTACCTCCGCTCTTATAGACACTTAGAGAGTGGCACAAGGTGGTGCATTTTGGGAACTTGCCCGTTGCAACAAACAGTTCTGGAATTCATTTGATATCATAATTTATTTAGTTGGGCCCAGAATAATTGCCCTCTTTAAAGGTTGTTAAGGTAGCGGAAGTAGACAAGCAAGAATGCAGGTGTTCTGGCTTAGACTGTCTTCCGTTGGCCAATTTGCCTCTTTGGTAAAATGAGAAAAAGAAATTGAGACAATCTTACTTAATGCTCATTGGATATTGCTTGACCCCAAAGATGGGCAGGCACAAGAGACTCGGCGTCCGAGTTTCCTTTTCTGAACTGACGGTACACACCGTGTGTGTGTGTGTGTGTGTGTGTGTGTGTGTGTGTGTGTGTGTGTGTGTCTGAATGCACTTTTGACCTTATCTTCTTGCCATTGTCATTTTCTCTTTTCAGTTGTGAACTTATTTGTTTGTATCTGCATCCCCCATGGTGATTTCCACAGAGAACTGTGTTGTCAATGCTGCTCAACCCAGGGTCTCCTAAGAAACTACAGAGCTGCTGTCACCCTTCCCAAATTAAGATTTAAAGACAAAGGGAACATTTTTGACAATTTCTTTTCCAAACAAGTGTTCCTAGAGGTTTTTAGATAGATAAACAAATAATATTTTATTTTACTTCCTGTTGCTGTGATAAAATACCAACCAAAAGCAACACAGGGAAGAATTTATTTCTCCTTCAGTTTGAAGTCTTTCATGGAGGCAAGTCAGGGCAGGAACTCCAGGCAGGACTGAGCCGAGACTGTGGAGGAGCGGAACTCACTGACTCGCTCCTCTGGTTCTCATTCATCTAGCTTTCTTATAACTCCCAGGGATGGCACTGCTCACAGTGGTCTGGGCTTTCCCACATCTGTCATTAATCAAGAAAATGTCCCCACAGACTCACCCATAGGCCAAACTGATGGTGGCGTTTTCTTTTTTATTGGTAATTTTTAAATTACTTCTCTTTATTTTTTGAGATTATAATTACATAGTTTTCCCCTTCCCTTTCCTCCCTCCAAACCCTCCCATGTACCTCTGCTTACTAGGTTTCAAAATCATGGCATCTATTTTTCATTGTTGCTACATACCTATATGCATATGTATATACATATTTATTTCTAAATATAACCTGTTCAGTCTGTATAATGTTACTTGTATGTTTGTTTTCAAAGCTGACCATTGGTATCAAATAATGATAAAAATTTTTAGGCATCTTCATTGTTTTATTCAATGAATTTAACTCGTGCACACAAATGTAACTTGAATTATCCAGATAGAGAACAAAACCATAGCTCTAGAACATGCCCTCAAGCCCTATTCCCTGTTGTGTAGGCAACTGTACCACTCAGTTTTGACTAGACCCAATTTGAACTTCATGTAATAGATTCCTTCAGCTGTCTTCTGGATGAGGCATCTTTCCTGGGAGTGGGTTCTTGAGACCTTCAGAGTTCCTGCAGATCCAAGTTGTCTTCAGTTCTGGTGCTGAGAGAAATCTGGAGGGACTCAGATGCAAAAGAACTAACACCGTGTTGGGTTTGAAGTGTGTAAGATGTACTTAAAGTTCCTCCAGTCAACAAACTGCCTACAACTCTAAATTATCCTGGTCAATAATAACTCAAAGATTCAATCTATAGCATCATTCTAAGTGGACAATAATATCTGCAGAAACAGAATTTCTTGGGGAATGCATTTGGGCCCAAGTCTCTAAGCCAGATGTTGCTTAAAGAATAAAATGCTTTAAAGTCATGACAGTTTCAGGTCCCAGGCTACCTGTGACTTTACGTAAAGACCTCTCATGTGATGCTATGGGGCCAACCTCTGGTTTTAGAGGGCACAGTGTCAGGGCTTTGGCCCTTTGTCCTGCCCCGGTCTCTCCGGGTGCTAACATGAGCCTCTTGTTGCTTTGGTTGCAGGCATGCTGCAGAAGTGCCCCTCCATCGATGACTTTGTGGATGCCCTTGTTTCTGACTTGAATCTGGACTTTGAAACTTTCTTCATGGATTCTAAATAGCAGAAGCATGGCTCATTCGGTTAAGAAACTTGTCACCAGATCCTAGAGCTCTGAAAGCTCCATCCGATTTCAGTCCACTGAGGAAACGTTTTCTGACAAGCCTTAAATCGACTGAACTTGAAATAAATAATGTGTTTGAACTGCACTGTGTCTCACCTGCTTGGCAGAGTTTTAAGCATTTTTTTAGTCTATTTGTGAACCACAGAAGTTTCTAATTATAGAGTACTAGTTCCCAGCTTGGTGGCTGTGTTCAGACTACCACCTTTCTGTTATCTCTAATTGAATGCATTAGACCCTTTGCAGAAAGCTGTCAGTTGTTGTAAGTCAGAACAATTTGAAGAATTCTCAAAGGAGCACCCTATTTTTTTTTATTTTTATTTTTTTTTGAAAGAGGACTTCCATTTCTTAAGACCTCTATCCTAATGTCTTGGATAGTCAGCTACAGCAACCAAGAAGCCAAACCCAAGTATTGACACTGACAGGCCATATTTCCAGGGTGTTTAGGTTTTACACTGATGGACTCAGACTGGGAGGATTTGTACTCATGCTTTGCTGGCTTGACTGGGAAGAGACCATTAGTGAAACATGGGCAGGTCAAGCAGTGAGCACATAGGAAACAGGTTCTCACATTGTCTGTCATTCCCCAGAACCCACAGCTTTCTGTTGGTGCCTACTGAGCTGCTGCATGTTGCAAATTGGGGAAAGAAATCATTTCATGGACTTACGGTGTCTTCCCCACCATTGAAATAAAGCAGTTATTTGTAGCTTTTCCCTCTAAAATGGTATCTGGTGGCACCTCTTCCTGCTTCTCACTAAGTGACCATTGACAACAGAAAGGAGTCTCCCCGACCTGGAACATTCACTGCACTCAGACTCTAGAAGCTTCCTGCAAGCTCATCAGACAGAAATGTGTTCTCGGTGACCTGCCGTGCTGGCCCCTGCATGAAGGTGCTGACCCTTCTCACCTGCCCACATGTGCACATCCCCATCTGGATTAATGGGAAAGAAAGTGGTTGGCACTCTGATGCCAACTTCCTCACAGCTAGGGTGGTGTAGTGTTGTCTGATCCCCTCGTCTGAGGCTCGACACACCAACCCTAGGTAGCACCCGGGAGCCTGCCTGTTCAGAGTCTGCCAGGAGCAATCAAAGCAGGACAGGTTGGGTGGTGTTGGTGACAGAATGGGCTCCAATGCCAAAGCCTGGCAGGGGTGGAGCCAAATCCCACCCTGTTTATTCTCCTTATCTGATTTGAGTACAGACATCTGATCATATGATCTCTGTAGACTTGCACTCAGATGCCAGTTCTGTTCCGGGAAATGTCCCGGGTGCGGGGGTGGGGGGTGGGGGTGTCATCAAGCTGCCATCAGCTGCAGAGCCATCTGAAAAGGTGCTATAACAGGCTCTGTGGTGTCCCCAGGGTGCCAAGTCCCTGTGTCTTCATCAGTGTTACTTCTACCAGAAATGTGGGCTAATTAAGGGAGTTAAGGCAGATTGGGAAAGCAAGGATAGGCCCCTATAAAGAGGGCTGTTTCTGATTCTTGGAGGACTTGGCAACTGCTACAGTTACTAACTAACCATAGGAAGAAAAAGCCTGCCCAAGTGAGGATACTGGGAGGACCAGTCAGGGGAAGGTATTTAGGGACAGGAGGGTCCTGGGACCCTATACAATGTTCTTCAAGCCCACTTGGTTCTCCGAGGCTGTCATTGTCTGAGTGCTTTGGTCTTTCCTACACACAATTCTGTGTCCATATCACAGAATAAACATTGGTACCCCAGACAATCATCCCTCATGCCACAATCTTCACAGCTATGTGGATTTGAAGACCCACCCAAGATCAATGTAACTGACCAAAATAATGATGGAGGACTCTAGATGGATGATTAACAAATCCAGCATTCCAGTCAACCCCATGGAATTAGAGGACCTTGGGCTGCAATTATCATAACCAACCAGCCCCTCTTTGTTTCTGTGGGGTCTGGTAAAAGTAGGGAGCCTGGTTTTGTGGGGTCTAATGGCTTTGAACTCATAAAGCTAAACAGTGCTACCACACTCCCCAGTAATTGGAGGAACCAAGGTAGGGTTCATACTGCCCTCCCAAGCCTAGAGAAAATAGGCACACTGCTGGGGAGCTTTTATCCTAGCCCTATAATATTTGGTTGATCCTTTTTGTCTTCTCAGTGCTTGGGCAACTTTCTTTATGAAAGCCTGGACATGATCCATGGACGATTAATACCCCTTAGTGGACCATCAGTACTTTATCCAGACCTTTGTAACTCTCCCTTCTGCATTTCCCTTTCTCTTGGCTTAATTCCTCTTCTTAGTTAGTGATGGGAGATGTTATTCTGTATATATGTTTCTCATACTGGTTAATAAAGCTCTGTGGCCAAAAGAAAACTAGATAGGCGGGGCTAGGAGACTAGAAGGAGGAAAGAGGAAGTAGTAGGGAGGAGTCAAGATGTAGCCCAGGGAAGAAGCAGGATGCCTGCCACGGCTCCCTGATAAGACGACCACGTGGAAATACTTAGATAAGTAGAAATGGGTTAATAATTAAGGCAGAGCTAGCCTATAAACAATAATGGTAACTGGCCAACAGGATTGTATCAAATACAGAGTCTCTGAGTGTTATTTGGGGCTGGTGCGGCTGAGGGCCCAGACTTGCAGCAGGACCAGGAGGCCGGCGGGGAACAACATGCCTTCACATAATGGTGTCAGAACTGGGATTGAGAACTTTCACTTAAAACTTAACAAAAGCTTAAAAAATAGTTTTTTAGAAACAAGGGAACAGAGACTAGCAAGACTTCTTAATAGCAGCATTTTCTCGGTTGGATTTGTTTTGCTGTAGACAGAGATTTGCGCGGCTCCTTTAAGGGAGGTTTCCAAAATTAGCATAAGCGGCAAAAAAGCTGCCTTGCTTTTAAAGAGCTCTGCTAACAATTCATTGGTGTGTACAAGAGCTGCAATGAAGGTTTACACTGTGTTTTAAAAAATACGCTGGCTTGGGAAAAGGATTTCTATTTTTGTTTCCACAGAAAATGAAAAGCTATGGATTTCTTCCAGATTAACATGGTTTGATCAAGCAAGACCCCCTGATGCAACATCAATAGGACATTGCAACCTTATAGACCATTACAGCCAAGATTTCTGCGTCTTCTTAGGATCCCCATGACAGCGCCCTCTACCAGCAGGAAGTAGCTTGGAAAGAACGACGCCCAAATTCCCAAATATTGTTTATAAATGTTTGTTTTCATTTAAATGGACTTGGTTATAAATGGCTATAACCACAAACAATCTTTTTAAAGGTAAAAAGGGAATTATGGTATAGATATGAATACTTTGCTTTGAAATGGATTTTCTTTTATTGATACAATTTAATGTTAATTTTGTAATATGTATATTTCTCCTCTTGTTTAGGTATTGTGTTTATATAGCTCATTGAAAAATGTAATGCATAATTTAGTACAGATTAGAAAATTACCTATGATAGTCAAAACTTGGAGTTAAGTTAGTTAGGATTTCTAGATATGCAGAGATATATTTGAGATAAATAGGCATTCTTCAAACCTTTCAAAGACCTACAGAATATGGCATTTAAAATGGTTTAGGGTTTTTCTTGACAGGGAGGCACAACTGCTCCTGGTAACACCACCTGCATCAAAAAGGAAGATGGACATTGAAGAAACTCATTATGGAGTTTGCTTCTAATATGGCAAGACTAGCCATTTGGACAAGGTACTGCTCTTCTAGACTGTTTGACTTTATGCTGTAGAAACTGGACATGCAGGACCCACAAAAAGATGACTGCTGATGCAAAATGGACATTGCTACAGGGTTCCTGCTTCATGGAAGAGGCTGCCAGACAGCCAGACAGTCTACAGGACACAGAGAAAAATGACTGACAAATTATCAATACAGGTGGACAGTTTAAAGTTTCCTGCTTTGCTGAAAGTCTGCCAGACACATTGTGGCCTATGGGCTGAAGATGGAACATTACAGAAGAACTTCGGGTGACTGACCAGGCAATGCATTGTCTCTGTCATTTCTAGACTTTATATATTATCCTTCTGTGGTCTTTGATGGAGTTGAAGACAGGTAGTTATGATTATAGTTTTCCTTAGTTAGGATTAAAGATAAGTTACATATAGGACTTTAGACTCACAAAGATAGGATAGATGATATTTTCTTTAAGTCTTACAAAATGTTAATGGACTAAATATTGTTAACTGTGATTCTTATTTGATAACTGTTGTATGGTATATTTTGCTATGTTAAGGTTAAACCCCTTCTTTTACTTTAGACAAAAAAGAGGAGATGATGGGAGATGTTATTCTGTATATATGTTTCTCATACTGGTTAATAAAGCTCTGTGGCCAATAGAAAACTAGATAGGCGGGGCTAGGAGACTAGAAGGAGGAAAGAGGAAGTAGTAGGGAGGAGTCGAGATGTAGTCCAGGGAAGAAGCAGGATGCCTGCCACGGCTCCCTGATAAGATGACCACGTGGAAATACTTAGATAAGTAGAAATGGGTTAATAATTAAGGCAGAGCTAGCCTATAAACAATAATGGTAACTGGCCAACAGGATTGTATCAAATACGGAGTCTCTGAGTGTTATTTGGGGCTGGTGCGGCTGAGGGCCCAGACTTGCAGCAGGACCAGGAGGCCGGCGGGGAACAACATGCCTTAACAAGTTAGGGTTTCTATTCCTGTGAAGCGACAGCATGACCATGGCAACTCTTACAAATAAAAACTTGTTTACAGTTTCAGAGGTTCAGTCCATTATCATCAGGATGGGGAGCAAGGCCGTGTGCAGGCAGATGTGGTGCTGGAGCTGAGAGTCCTACATCATGACTCAGAGGAAACAGGAAGTCAACTGACTTTTACACTGAATGAAGCTTGAGAAGACCTCAAAGCCCGCCCACAGTGACACACTTCCTCCAACAAGACCACACCTACTACAACAAGGCCACAGCTCCTAACAATGCCACACCCTTTGGGGGTCATTTTCTTTCAAGCTACCACATTCCTCATTACCAGTCCCTTTTTCCCAGTATTTCTTTTCCACCTCAGTCATTGCTCACTTTACCAGTTTTAGACCCTTTCAACAATACCAAAGAAATGGCAAAGTGGAGCTGGTACTGTTACAGTAGCGGATAGCCTTGACAGATACCAGATTGGCCTAAGGGCGTGTGTCTGACAGCCCCTGAATATGGGCATTTCTTCCCATGACTGAACACTCCAGGGGCCAGAGGAGACTTATTTCAGTCCTTTGAGGATAAACTCCTGCAAGCTTACAGCTTCTTTACCTCTTAGACTCCTTTTCCCAAGAAAACAAGATGGTGTATCTTGTTTTAAGTAATGGTGCTAACGAAGATATTTAGGTTATAATCAGAATCATGGGAAACCGGGGTCCAGGGGCCTCTTGAGCATAGAAGGAGGGAAGCGCTGATTCTGAGAGGCAGAGGTGGCTGTTAGGTTGTGTTGTGGCATGTATGAAACAGCCAAACTGAAACAGCAGATGGTCCCTACGGCAGAGACGGGTCTATCTGGTGCTTGACGGTTGTAAGCATGTATGTGAAGAACATGGGCAAATGCCTTGGACTGCCTTGACGGAGAGTCAGGTTCTCACAGAGGGCCGCACTCCAGTACTGAAGAGGCACTTCAAAGACTTTGACTACATGTATGATTAACCATCTGACAGCTGTCCCTATTGGGAGTGTGGCAGACTGATGCTTGACCTGTCAATGAAATTTCTAAACCAGGATGCAAAATTCTTCACCCTGGAGAACTGTCTCAATGTGATGGGAGCCCTATTGCTGCTCTGTGAAGAACAGCTGAGGTGCCAGAATTGTCCTGTAGACATCTCAAAGGAGATTGTGTCCCTCCATAGTAACTGATATTTTACAGTTTGGAAGAAAACTATGCTTTCAAGATGAGCATCCTCTGAAGATACTGCAAGTCACCTTCCTGACCGCCATATGCCCTGCATGCTATCAAATGAGTCAGGCAACCAATTGTGAATTCCTTCATGTGTTTGTGTGAGTTTATTTTTTATTTTAAAAATAATGAGAAAATGTATATTTTAAAGATCAAGAGTATTAATTTTTTGAAAGTGACATAGCAAAGACTAGGAAATGCATGACCTCCTAGAATGTGATTTTATTGCCTTTTTTGTCTGTGTGGGGTTTTGGGGGTTTACTTTTGGTTTTAGTAGACCTTCACTTTAGACAGGTAGAGGAATGAACATCATTGTTTTGTTCTAGAGACTTCTTGATAGTGTTTCCCCATACACCCCAAACTGACATAGATGTTAAAATTAGGTGCCTTTACTAGTTTTAAAAAATAAGTTAGAAGTGATTCAATTAAAATTAGAAAACAACAACAACAAATATTCTGGATGCTTGTCTCTTGGTGGTTCTATTAAACTGACAGTGGGTAGCCTGTTTCTCTGGAGGCAGATGAGCTATGGGGGAGCTCCAGAAAGAGTGGAGAGCTCTTAGAAGTTGAGATCACATAACCCCAATTTGCAACTTGTATGCCATTGTCACCTAGGTTTCACTGATGATTCATATCATTCTGCCTAATGGAGCTCTCTTCTAATGTTTTCTTCCTGGCTCTGCAAGACACACTTTTCCCCCCTACTCCTTGGGGTGACAGACTTCAAAGGTAATGTTTGGTGGCAGGTAATATTTCTGTGTGCATGTCCAGTTGAGACAAGTCAGTGCCTGACTTAATGTGGAGACAGAGCCCAACAACCCCAACAAAAATAAACAATAAAAAAATAAAAAAAAACTAAGATTGCTTCAGTGGAAAATGGATTTAATATACATGGCCTTCCCAGTATCCTTTCTTAGCCTAGCCTTAAATGCTCTCAAGATACTTCTTTAGTCTATAGTTAGGAGGCAAAACTAACACAAATCTATTTTACAATATGATGTTGAATGTCTAGTGTAGTTTATTGAATACAGCACTGAAAATGGAAAACAGGTGCATTTTTCAACCTACCCTCTATGGTAGGTTGGAGAACGATGTCCCCATTCATGAGTCAGTCCTAAGAGACAGTGCCATTTTCTTCATAGCACTCAAGGGTACCAAAAGTGACCTATTTGTTAGTTTAGGAGCTGATCATGTCTCACCTGCAGCAAAATCCAGCTGTTCGTTAACATAGTGGGCTCATGTAGAAGGATTTACCAAAGACTTCCCAAGTGCCATCCCTCAGCTCCCCCAAGCCCACAGCAGGCATGCTTTTCACATAGAATCAGATGGCAAACAACTGGGGGCAGGAATGTATGGGCAGAGGAGAAATGGTGAGTGGAAGTTCCCGAGCCCTGATCTTTGGTAACTCTTTAGGGGGAGTCTCACTTACCTTCCCCTGTAGGGACTGGGGTCTAAAGTCTACCTGGGCAATTGCCATCCTGACTGCTTGCCCTGCTGGGGTGCCTTACTCCTGAACACCCCTTGACACAATGCCTTCTCTGTGGGGAAGCCTTCATGGAGTGAGGAGCAGTTATAGGAGATGGCTGAGGGAAGTCACATGACAGGTGTCTTGAAGGAGGGATGGAGCTGATCCTACTTTCTCATGAACCTGGAACTCATCAAGTCGGGGCAAGAGCTAGAGTGACTGCCAGAGGCTTCAGCTCCCCAGGCCTTGGCAGCGTCCACTTGAGCCCAAAGCGTGTGCCCACCCTCCTCACAATCACTGCTCATCTGGAGTGGCAGCAGCTTCCAGGATGCCAAGCACCAAGCAGAAGGAAGTGTCCATGGGGACAGGACAGAGGTTTGGAGGTTTTTTTGAAAAGCAGTTGATTTGTTGAGCCAGCCCAACTAAAGAGTAAAATAACGCCCATTGCGCATGACTGACACTGTGGTGGAGTCTCGTTCTGTGAATATCTGTGCCCCCTCAAACCTCACTCCATGGTCTATGATAGAACTTACTGCCTGGGGTGCAGAAGAGCTGTTGTAAAGGGACTCTGGTCTCATGATTCTGATGGTACAAGAGGCTATTATGGCCAAGAACACAGCCACACCCAGATCCTGCTCTGAACCAAAATATCAAGGCAGAGGGATTGTAGGCAAGGCAAGGCCTGCCAGAGCTGTATTTGCCTACGAGAGCCCTTCATGGACAGTGCTGATGGCCACGCATTAGGAAAATGTTTAGCTACCCTGAGTTGTCCACATGACACTGGGTAAAGCTATACAAAGTTAACTTTACTGCAAGGAAAACAATTAAGGGCCATCAGTGGAGGGCTGGGGGCGTAGCCAGGTGGTAGAGTGCCTGCTAGCACACACCGAGCCCAGTGTGCACCCCACTCACCCCCAAAAGGAAGTTAGTGGTTTCTTCATGGAAGAGACTCGCTGAGACATATGGCCATAGTGTAGGGACATGGGCCCTGATTGTCCCGTGTCCTGTGACCTCTAAGTCAAGAGCCTAAAGACTGGCTGCACACTTTGGAGTATTGAGTTCTGGTGAAGGACTTCATGAGTCTTCTGATGTCAGTGTAGGTGACCAGGGTGTGGCTCAGTGGCAGCTGTGCAAGACTGGGCTCCCTCCCCAGCACCACAACAACAGAGCATCCCCCTGTTTTCTTTGATGGCTAATTTTACCATCTTGTGGTGACATATTTTTGTAGAACTCACTTTTTTTTTTTTTTTTTTGCCTCCTCAGCTGTCATGGTGCATTTTGTGAGCCAAACATTTCAACTCTGGCATTTGTTTTTTGTTTGTTCTTTTGGCCACAAATAAACACATGCTTAAGCAATAGCTTCCTTCTGCTATCGAGTTATGCAATCTAAAAAATACCAGAGGGCTTTCATTTTAGTTTTGCAGACTATGTAATTGCAAAATACTTGCACATACAATGAAGAAAAGCAATAGAATTTTTACTGGGGAAAAAGAAGTGTGTCTCATTGCATGCACCTCCTTGTGTCCTCAGCTGGCCTCCTGCCACCTGGTCCCACTCAAGTCAGAGGGAATTCCTCCAGGTGCTCCGCATGCAGGACAGAAATGACATCCAACCCCTGGAATCTAAAGAAAACAGTTGGCTTTAGGCATCCAGGGGGACTGGTACGGCTACCTAGTGCACAGGCACTTGAGTCCCTGTTAAAGTGTGCCAGGGTTTGCCTAGAAGCTGCATACAGCCTCCTGTGTGCACAGACAATACCCAGCAGGATGCGGATGTGGCACAGACACTCACTGTGCTGTGTGTATGCCTGTTCTGTGCAGAAATGGTCCTATATGAATACTCCCTTAGTGAAGCTGGCTGGACCTGGGCATGTGGGATGCATGTGCAGACAGACTATCTCTGTGTGCTGTGCCTAACACACAAACCTCGTAACCACTTAGGGAGGTAGACACTGCTTTGAGGGTTTTGTCTTGTTTTTATGTATGTGGGTATATTGCCTGCATGGATGTGTGTGCGTGGCATGTATGCAGTGCCCACAAAGACCAGAACAAGGCATTGGATCACTTGGAACTGGAGTTACAGATGGTTGTGAGACCATGTGGGTGCTGGGAACCAAACCTAGGTCCTCTGGAAGAGCAGCCAGTGCTCTTAACCACCGAGCCATCTCTCCAGCTTTGAGGGTTTTGTCTTGTTTTGTTTTTTTGAGACAGGGTTTCTGTGTGTTGCTTTGTAGACCAGGCTGGCCTCAAACTCACAAATATCCACCTGCCTCTGCCTCCTGAGTGCTGGAATTAAAAGTGTGCAACACCACAGCCCAGCTTGAGGAACAGATTTTTAAGCCTATTTTATGGGTGAGGTAGCTGGAACTCAGACAGGTCAAGTAGCTTTCAGGGAGAAAAGCTACAGTTTCCAACTCAGTGTGGATCCAGAACCTGTGGATTTCACTCCACCCTCCCCCCCAATGTTGGATTCCATACCTAGAAATTCTGTGGCCTTCATCTTGGAGACCATTCCCCCACCTACTTTACTCTACCTGGGTGGCCCAGGCCACCTGATCCTTTCTTCTATTAACCTAAAATTCACATCAGGGTGGCTGCATAGCTTGCAGGATCGGAGACCTGGAAATTGACTCATTCCCAACACTGCTCTGTGGGCCTGAAGAGGTCAATGCTCAGGGCAGGTGCTTACACAAAGGAAACCCATCAGGACCAACCCGATGCCAGGAATTTATTTATTTGTTTGTTTGTTTGTTTGTTTGTGTGCTTATTTGTTTGTTTGTTTGTTTTAGGCCACCTGTAGTTGCTGCACTGGTTACCTGGCCTTAGCCTGACTCTGGCTGGGTGACACTGGGCTATCTCCTGGGATTTAATGGCTCCTCTCCCCATCCCATCAGACCCACCTGTACCACTCTCTGACCCTCCAGCTTGCCATTCTGCCTTCTGTTGCATTCTGCTTTTCTCTCCACTGTTGGTGGAACCCTGGGCAGGAGATACGTCTCAGGAAGTCATAGGACAATCTGGTGAACCGAGTGTTGACAGAAGTGACCCTGATCCCAGAGTGTCTCCCAGGGGTAGGACCTTGGTAAATGAGACTGGAAAAAGAACTGTGGTCTTTGCTTTCCCATATAGTGTCATGACAGTGACAGATAGTGAAGTCTTGTCCCCTGATGTCAGTTGTTTTATTACTCTTTACTCTTCCCCCCCCCCCCAACTCCAAATAAATACACATGGAGGTTTATTCTTTCTTTGCTTGTTTCTAGCCGGCTTTTCTTAACTTAGTTATCCTGCTCTCTTTTGCTCTGGACTTTTTCTTCATTTCTGCATATTTTCTTTACTTCTTACTCAGTGGCTGGCTGTGCAGCTGGGTGGCTGGTCCCTGGAGTCTCCTTCCCCTCCCAGATTTCTCCTTCCATGTACTCTCTCTGCTTGCCAGCCCTGCTTTTCCTCTCTCCTGCCTCACAATCGGCCATTCAGCTCTTTATTAGACCAATGAGGTATTTTAGACAGGCACAGTAACACAACTTCACAGAATTAAGCGAATGCAACATAAAAGAGTATAACTCAGCTTTGCATCATTAAAAACAAATGTTCCATAGCATAAACAAATGTAACACATCTTAAAATAATATTCTACAACAGTCACCTTCCCATGGAGCACACCCTGGCTCCCAGAGGACATTGTCACCCATTGTGAGGAGCCATCACAGGGACCTGAGGCTTCCCTGCGGTCTCTGTGACTTTGCTGGCTTTTCGTCCAGGTCTGCAGGCCTCATTGTCATGATCTCCTTTGCCTAGGCGCTACCTCCCAGTCACCCACCACTCACCAGGCTTTGTCAGCTATGACAAGTCCCCATGCCTGCCCCTCTGTGGTCATTCTCACCAGTTCCCTCCAACTCATCTGAGGGCCATGGCTGAGGTTCCCTGGGGCTCATGGGGACAGGGACGGACGACTCTAGCTGTCTCAGACTCTGGCTCACTCTTTGAACTCCATAATTAAGAGTGCTTTGTGTTTCATGTGGCTGCTCCAGCCAGATCACATTGCATGCTCCTATGTAATTTCCTGGCCTTCCCTTACTCCCCTGGGGCCTCTCCATGTTTGCATGTCCAGTGCTTTATCTCCCTGGTGTCAATGACTGTTTTGTGTCCTCCTTAGGGTAAATAGTTTGCATTCCTCCCCATCCACCCCCACCTTCTCTGACTTTTTAATTCTTGCCTCTTGCTTCTAGTCTTCTATTCTCTTTGAGTGGGAGGCTGACCTAGTTTCACTTAATGGTCTGCTGCTCACCCCAATCCTTCCAAGACAGGGGTGGGGGTGGGGGGGTAGGGGATGGGGGTAGGGAGGTGGGAGGTGTAAGAAGGTGGGGAGGTGGGGTGTGTGTGACTACATCAAAGATAATTAACCTGGGGCTGATGGCCTCCAGCTGTGTCTCTATACAAAGTGTCCAGCCTGGAGTATTTTGTTGTATCAACAGAAAATGGACTAAGGTAATCACTTCTAATTAAAATAACCAACTACATCCTGTAAAGAAGATAAGATTTTTTTTCAGCCTTGGAGATGGTTGCATATGCGTAATGAAATAGCTTAGTGATAAGGTCCAATACCATAATCTCCATAATGCTCTGTCAAGAACAACACAGGGAGGTCACTAGGAAAGACCCCCGGGGCCACACATCTCAGTGCTTCCGCCATCCTCAGCAGGCAGAACCTGGACCACTTGAACAAGCTCTCACCAACAGGAGACAGCAGGAGGCCACGAGAAACAAAGACAAGGCTCCGGGGTCCCTTGGTCAATCTGTGGAGGTTCCTGGTTTACTATACCCTTCCAATTTCTTCTCTTGCTGTCGCTCTGCCAGCTCCCCTGGCTGGTCCTCGGGGCTTCTTGTCGTTTTTTATGACTAAGGAAGGAAGGAGCCAGAGCCAAGGTGATTAAGGATCCATGGGTACCGAGATAGTATCTGACCTGAGACCTAGCTATAGCATGCATGCCATCAAGTTCTTCCTGCTCCAGGATCTCTTCAGCAGTCCCAAAGCTGCCTCTTGCTGCCTTTGCTAAACTAGGAACTATCTGAATTCCTTGGGCTAGGCAGCTTCTATGATTGAAAGATATGTTCCCCCTTATTTTAGAAGTTATGGTGATCTGAGAAATTTTAAATTCCTCGAAGGCCGAGGGAGTACAGCACATTCCTGTCCCCTGGGCAGGAGCACATGAACTCCTGGGGACAGGATGTCCTATACTTTACTCCTAGTAACAGACCAGGAGAATGCAGGAGACCAAGAGGTAAGCAAGGGATAAAGCTTTAGTACTCCATCAGCGAGTGCCCTCTGGGTTGTGCATATGTACATCAAAAGTTACAGGGAGATGCATATTGTACCTTACCACACACGTTTCTCTTTACTTTCCCCTTATCCTGGTGTGCTGGCTAGTCATATGTCAACTTGGCACAAGCTAGAGACATCTGGGAAAAGGGATTGTCAGTTAAGAAAATGCCTCTATAAGATCAGCCTGTAAACAACTCTGAAGTGCACTTTCTTAGTGATTGACATGGGAAAGCCCATCCCTCTGTGGGCAGTGCTGCCTGGGCTGGTGGTCCTGGATAGCATAAGAAAGCAGGCTGAGCAAGCCACAAGGAGCAGGCTAGTAAGCAGCACCCATCCCCATGGCCTCTGCATCAGCTCCTGCCTTCAGGTTCCTGCTCCGTGTGAGTTCTGGCCTGATTTCTTTCAGTGATCAGCTGCTACCTGGCAGTGTACGATTAACCAAACCCTTTCCTCTCCAAGTTGCTTTTGGTCATGGTGTTTTATTCCAGAATAGAAACTCTATCTAAGAGTTCACCCAATCTTTAGTTTTTAAAAAGTATGTGTGCTTAGGAATCATTGCAAGAGAGCTCAGTAAGAGCCAGAGGAGCAGGGAGTTCACTGCGAGACTGTGTCTCCTAGTGATGTGAGAAGCTACACCTATAAAGTCTCACCATGACTGCCTAAGCATGTGCTAAACAGGAGAACAGCAACACAACATGCTAGAGTAGAAGGGGAAAGTACTCAAGGCCTGAAGCCTACACAAAGAACTACAGGCAATGCAGGAATGCTGAGAGCAGGGGAAATAGCTCTCCCCAGGAAAGAGCGCAGCAACTGGTTAGCCCTGCAAACATACAAGTACCATTATGCAGTCAGAGCAGGCTGTGCATTCATGTGTGTGTGTGTGTGTGTGTGTGTGTGTGTGTGTGTGTGTGTGTCTGTGTCTGTGTTTGTCTGTGTGTATATATGTATATGAATGTATGTATGCATGTATGAGTACATATGTGTATGTATATATGTGTGTGTATATATATACATATATGTATGTATGTATATATATGTGTGTGTATACATGTGTGTATGTGTATATGTGTGTGTGTATATATGTGCAAGAGAATAAGATAGGAATGTTGCAGAGATATCAGCACTGTCCTGGGCATTGCAGCACAATTCATAATACCCAAGATGTAGAAATAACCCGTGCCCATCAGTGCATGAATGGGTAAAGAAAATGGGATATACACACATAATAGAATACTGTTCAGACACAAAATATAAGGGAATGTGTCACTGTGAAACACACACGATCCAGTAGGCTATTGTGTTAAGTGACAAAAGCTGGGCATGGAGAGACATGTAATTTTACCTGTGGGAGGGAGGGTGTGGAGATGTTGGTCAAAGCACACAAAGTTTCAAGGATAGAGAAGTAAGAAATCGGTTGTATATCATGACAGCCATAGTCAGTCATGTCAGGCAGAGGCTCTCAACCTGTGGACAATGACCCCTTTGAGGGGATTGAAGGACCCTTTCAAGGGTCACCTAAGACCATCCTGCATATCATATATTTATATTACAATTCATAACAGTAGCAAAATTGCAATTATGAAATAGCACCAAAAATAATTTTATGGTTGGGGGTTGCCACAACATGAGGAAATGTATTAAAGGGTTGCCACATTAGGAAGGTTGAGAAGCACTGATGTAGAGTATTTTCAAATGATGCTGACAGTAGAGGCTAAGGGTAACTGAGTGGGGTGATATGTATGGAGATTGGCTGGACTTTGTAGATGCCAGGCAAGCACATCACATCTCCAGAACTACTCTGGCCGGTCTGTGCTAACTAAACCATCCTTAAACAGATCAAGCTGGGTAGGTGGCACACACACATCTGTACTGTACTTGTGAGGCAGAAGTAGGAGGGAGGCTGTCCTCCAACCATAATGAGACAGTAGGTCTCAAAGCAACAATGACAAGTTTTAAAATAACAAACAGGAAACCAACACCAATGGGACTGGGAATGAAAGGGGGCAGCAGAGAGCCCTGTCTTCGTTGACTAGTCATGGAAACCTTCTTCAGGAGGCCACCCAAGGTGCAGAAGAAAGGTTGCTGTTGGAAAGTTTTAAAAATTCAAGAGGCTAGTTTGAAAGCAGCCATCAATCACAAGGAATATGATGCCAGCAGGGGGCATGGGACTGCTGCCACCCAGCCTGCTCTAGCCTTGGAAGAGAAGCCCTAGGACCCTCCTGTGGCTACTATGTGACCTAATGAGGCAAGCTACATTTATAAGGCCATGTGCCAGAACTTACTGAAATCAGGCAGGTACAGTAGAAGGTTCTGGAAATTCCTAGAACCTTATTGAGTTTCAAGATGATTGATGGGATCAACTTAAGCTTTATGCACAACCCTCCCTGGGTTACAAATGAATCTAAAAAACATCAGACAGTACCTGCTCAAGCAAAAACAGGACAGGCGAACTGAGCTGCAGACCCCTTCGCGGTGGTGGCAATGAGACCAGGCAGCTGTTGTTCCTTTAGAGTATGCCGGCTCTCCCGTGAGAACTTCATCATCGGAGAGCTGATGGATTTATGGTTTTCCCAGAAGCCAAGCCAGCCTCCACCATCCTAAAAGGCCTAGGTGGACCGCAGGCTTGGGTGTTTTGAAGACACCCTATTTCCTCTCCCATAGTGCCACTTGCTACTAGAGACACCTGCTAACAATGCATGCTGCCACTATAAAATAAGTTTGGGAAATGCAAGATCCTATTTCAAAGTCTAGAAATGACCTAAGAGTTTAACAGGGGAAAGGAGAGATTTTAAGAAAAGTGGGGCTTGGAAGGGCAAAGGCACCCAGAGGCAGTGCTACTGTATGCACAAGCTGCCCATCTGGTCTCTGGCAGACCAAACCCACTGACCTCCAGGGGAAAAAAAGAGCTATAATGTTTTTTAAGGTATTTTATTCTTGTATTATGAAATGTGTGTATGTATGCTAAAGTCTTGATAGCCATGCACTGCAAGTTAATTTGAGCACTCCCCAGAAGCTGACACCCTGAGAAACAGCCAGACCAACAGTCAGGATTGTAAATTGTCCTAAATGGCGGTGTAGACAGGGTTCTAACTGAAGGAGCTGGAATTTGGTGACACTCACTATGACTTTGTATGACATTCACTATAACTTTGTGTGACATTCAGTGATTGTGTGTGCCATCACAATGACTTTGTATCCTCACAATGATGTTCTGTGCTACAGTGACTATGTGCATCTCACAATGGCTTTGTGTACACCCTCAGGGTAACGTTTTATATCCTTACAATGATATTGTGTGTCCTCAGAATGACTTTGTGTGCGTGCATAACTGTATATCCACAAACGACTGAGCATTATACCCATGATGATTTTTGTGCCCTTCAAAATGACCTTCACAATCATGTATTGACCTTCACAGTGACTCAGTGTGCCCTCACAATAACTTGTGTGCCCTCATAGTGACCCTGTGTGCCTTCACAACAGCTCTGAGTGACCATCAAATGATACTGTGTGCCCTCACAATGGCCCTATGTATGCTTATAATAAACTCTGCACCCTCATAGTGACTCCGTGTGCCCTCACACTGACTTTGTGTCCCACCGCATGACTAAGTGTGTCTTCACAATGACCAAATGCCTTCACTCTGTGTGTCTTCACAATGATTGTGTGACCTCACAATGACCCTGTATGACATTTACAATGATTTTGTGTGAGCAGTACAATGACAATGTATAGCCTTTACAATGACATGTGTGTTACCATAACTGTGTGGCCCCAATGACTTTATGTAGCATCAAAATGACACTGTGTAACCTTCACAATGAGTCTGTACACCCTCGAGAGCGACTTGTGTGGCTATAAGAACTCTGTCCCCTCACAAAGCCTCAGCACAACTTTCCAAATGACTTTGTGTTCCCACTCACTGGCTCAGTGTGCCCTCATAATGACTCTCCGTGACCCTCATAATCTGTGCGCCCTCACAGTGAGTTTGTATGCCAATACAATGACTCAGTGTGCCTCCACACTCACTCTGTGTGACCTTCACTATGACTGTGTGCCCTGTATAATGAATTCAAGCCCTCACGATGACCATGTGCCCTCAGACAATGACTCTATATGAAATTCTCAGTGAATCTGTGTACCCTTCACAATGGCTTCTGTGTGATAATGACTCTGAGTGACCCTCATAATGACTTTATGTACTCTCACAATGACACTGGGTGGCCTGCACAATGGCTTTGTGGGCCCTCATAATGAATCTTTGTCCCCTCACAAAGCCTCAGTGTAACTTCCATGACTTTGCATGCCCTCACAGGATTCTGTATGCACTTCACAATTATCTGTGTGCACTCACTATGACTTGGGTGCCCTCATAGTGACTTCATATGACCTTCACAATGACTCTGTACATTCACAATGTTTGTATGCCCTCATAATGACACCATGTGACCTTTTAATGACTCTCTGTGATCTTCAGAAAGAAGATCTAATCCCAGCACTCAGGAGGCAGAGGCAGGTGGATCTCTGAGAGTTCGAGTCCAGCCTGGTCTAGAGAGCTAGTTCCAGGACAAGCTCAAAAGCAATACAGAGAAACCTTGTCTCGAACCCCCCCCCAAAAAAAGAAAAACAATAGTGTTGCCTCACACTATTTGAGTGTCTTCACAATGATCCTTTGTGGCCCATGACGGTCTTGTATGATCTCACAGTGATTTTATGTGTTTTTCACAATGGCTTTGAATGACCTTCACAATCACAGAACGCAGTCACAATCTTCTGGACCCTCGTTATGATGTTGTGTACTCACAAAATGACAGAGATTTTGTGTGACCTTCTCAATGACTTGTGTCCTCACAATGATATATGTGACCTTCATAATGCCTGTGATAATTACTATCACAATGATGTGTGGTGCCCTCATAATGACTTCTATGTCATCACGATGACTCTGTGTGCCCTCTCAGCCTGTGTGACTTTTAAAGTCATTCTGCGTTATATTCACACAGACTCATTGTCATGCACACAGTGATATGTTGTGCTCTCACAGTGACTGTGTGTGACTTCATATGAATAGGAATGCACACATGCTGACTCTGTGATCTTCACATGATTCTGAGTGACTCTCATAATGAGATTATACGTCATGAAATCGACTATGTGGCTTTTACCATGACTCTGTGTGATCCTCATATGACTGTGTGCCCTTGCATGACCTCACAATGACTTAGTGGCACCCAACATAGACTTTTGTGCTCTCACAATAACCTTGTGTCCCCTCACCATCACTTTACGCCCTTCAGAATGATTCTGTATGACCTCACAATGAGTTTGTGTGCTCTCACAGTTACTTCATGTGCTCTTTACAATGACTCTGTGATGCTCACAGTAATTTTGTGTGACGTTCGCAGAGCCATTTTATGCATTTACAATGACCTCTGAGCCCTCATAATGAGTCTTTTTAATCAACAAAATGAATGTGTGATACCACAGTAATGAATGCAGTGTGACTCTCACAATGACTTTGTGTCCCCTTACAATGTTTGACCTTCGTATTGACGTATGTGCATGCATAGTGAGTTTGTGTGGCTACCTACCATTGACATCTATGCCCTCATGATGACTTTGTCTCCCTTAACATTGACTCTGTGTGACCTTCAAAGTGGTTCACTGTGATGGTCACAGGACCTGTTGGGAGACTCACATAATTCTAAGTGCTGTTACAATGAGTATGTGTGACTTTTAACACTGTGTGACTCTCACCATGATATTGTATACCCTCACAATGACTCAGTGTGACCTATGCAATGACTCAGTGACCCTCACAATATGACTCTCTGTGACCTTCATAATGACCCTCTTGACCCTCATAATGACTTGCATGTCCCCAAAATGATGTTGTATGGTCTCAATTTATATTTTGAGCACCTAACTGACACGTGGGCCTTCACAATGACCTTGTATGCCCTGCACAATGATTCTTTGTTGCCCTCACAATGAGTCTGTGGTTGTAACATTGCTCTATGTGTTATCACAATTACAAACTCTTCCACAGGACTCTGTCACAGTGAATCTTTGTGACCCACACTGACTTCAGGTGCATTCACAATGACATCTTTCATACTCACAATGTTACTCATACCTCATAATGACTCTGTGTGACCATCTCAATTACTTTCCATATCCTCACAAAGAGTTAGTGAGCCATAAAAAAGATTCTATATGACCTTCACAATGTCACTTTGTGACCTTCATGATGGCGTGTGTATCCTCAAATGACTTTGTGTATACTCACAGTGACTTTGTGTGGTATGACTTCCTTGTGGATCCCCTCAATGACAGTGTGACTTTCACAATGACACTATGTAATTTTCATAATATCTCTTTTGTGTGACACAGAACAAATGCCCTCATAATGACTATGTGTGCACTCACAATGATTGTATATATTCTCACAATTAAGTGTGTGCTTTGATAGGATTCTATATGACCTCCAAAATGACTGACTTCACTGTGACTCTATGTGACATTCACAATGACTTTGTGATCCCTCGTAATGAATCCATGGACCTTCACAATGACTCTATGTGACCCACATAACTATATTGTATACCCTTAGAATACATTTGTAACCCCATACAATGACTTTTTCTGAACTTTATAGTAATCTGTTTAACATTTACAATGACTATCTTTGACCCTCACAATGACTGTGTACCTTTTACAATGATTGGTGTGTCCCAATAATGTCTCTGAGTGCCCTCACAATGACTCTGTGTGACATTCATAATGACATTGTATATGCTCAATATTAAGTGTAACCTTAACAGTGACTTTAAATACCCTCAGACTGACTTGTATGCCATCAAAATAATTCTGTGTAAGCTGCACAATGCCTTCGTGGGCTTCTCACAATGACTCTTTGTGACTACCCACCAGGATATTTATGCCAGTCACAATTTCTTTTTGTGCTCTCACAATTATTTTTGTACCCTTGCAATAACTCTGTGTGCCCTCACAATGATGTATGACCATCACAATGACATTTTTATACATAACAATGTGTACCAACACAATGACTGTGTGCTGTCACAATGACTCTATGTGACATTCATAATGACTTTATAGCCTCACCATGATTGTGTGACCTTATATTGATTCTGTGAGCTCTCAGAAAATCCCTAGTGTGACCTTCATAATGACATTTTGGGTCCCCACAATGACACTTGGTGACCTCAAAATATTTATGTGTTATGTTCACAATAATTCTATGTGCACTCATAATGTCTATGTGAAGGTCACAGAGGAATTGTGAGGGCACAAATACTTGTATGAGATCACACATAAGCTTTGTGAGAACAAATAAAATCATAGTATATATGACAATAAGTCATTGTGAGTTTTATTCAGAATTATCGTGACAGTGACAGAGAATCATTGTGACCTTTACTCTATATGACCCTCACTGTGACACTGCATACCCTCACAATGACTCTCAGGATGCATTTGTGTTCTCTCAAAATGACTCTAGGATATATCAACAACGAGACTCTGTGACCCTCATATTGGCTTGTATGCTTTCACAGTCACTTGGAACATCCTTACACTGTGGGCCCTTGATATTGACTCATGCAACCACAATGGCTTTTTTCTGTCACAGTGACTTTGTACACCCCACAGTGATTTTTTGAGGGCCACCCTGTAACATTTTGTGATGTCATAAGGAATTCTCATGCACTCACAATCTTTTATGTGCCCTGAAAATGATTGTGTGTGCCCACACTATAACCCTTCGTGACCTCAAAGAGACTCTGTACTATTTTCATAATGATTTTTATGCCATCACAATGGCTTCTCTTTCCCTAAAATGACTGTATGACATTCACATTGTATCACACACTATGAGACTATTTGCTTTCACAAAGGCTATGTGTGATTTCATGAGTATTTGAGGCCTCACAGTGACTCTCTGTGAGCTTCACTATGATTCTGTCACTATTAAAATGACTTCTTACCTTCACAATGATATTGTATGACTTCACAATGGTGTTGTACCCCCAAACATTGATGTGAACATTGATGTTGTACCCTCAAAATAACCTTGACTTTTTATGGCCTTAATGATTCTTGCTGTCACAGTGACTTTGAGCACCCTTATCATTGACTTGTGTGCTATTACAATGACTTTTTCTTTCATAATTACTTCATGCACCCCTTACAATAATTCTTTGAAACCCATACTATGATGTTTTATGACCTCAAAAGTAAATCTCAGGCATATCAATTTGGTGTACCCACACTAGGACTCTGTGACCTCACATAGACTTGCTGTCACTTTCACAATGACCTGTATGCCTTCACAATGACTTGTCTACAATCATAATGATTCTGTTTGACACAACGATTTTCTATCATTGTAACAATGATTCAAAGTAAAGTTCACAATAACTTATTGTCACATATGCTATGATTCTATTTGTTTTTACAATTCTATGTGTGGTGTCATATGAGTATTTGTACCTTCAAAATGCCTCTGTGGCCTTCACTATGACTATGTCACCATCATAATGACTTCTGTATCCTTCCAATAACAATGTGACCTCACAATGATGTTATGAGCCCCCAATATTGACTTTGTACTCTCAAAAGTGACCTAGTGTTCCTTAACCTTGACTTTTTATGGCCTTAACAATCTTAGTTACCCTCATAGTGACTTTGGGCATCCATATCATTGACCTGTGTGCCATCCCTATGACTTCCTGTTCTTTCTCAATGACTTTGTATGCCCTTCGCAAGGATTCCTTGTTACCTACAATATAACTTTTGTGTCCTCAAAATGATTTCATTTACATTCACAATGACTTCTGTGCCCCAAAGATAACATCATTGTATGCCCACACAATGACTCTGTGTGACTTCATAGAAACTCTGTTTGACCTATACATTACATTTTTTGACCCTCATAATGACACTCAGAATATTTTTGTTTGTGTGACTACATGTGACCTTATATGAGGATGTTTGTCCTCACAATGCCTTGTTGTGACCTTTACAACTCACTTTGGTGCTCACAATTACTTATGTTGTCTAATAATGACTCAGTGTGTCATTCAGAGTGAATATATTTGCCCTCCTAATGACTCCATATGTACAATGTTTTTTATGTCCTCTCAGTGAGGTCGTGTACCCTTACATTGATTTTGTGTGCCTTGAACAGTTACTTTGTGTAACTACCACAATGACTCTATGTGACCCTCATAATGATCTGTGATACTTCACCATGACCTTGTAGCCCCTCACAATGTCTATTTGTAATCCTTACAAAAATGTCATATATAATTCATAATAGATGTTTGTGCCCTCACACTGGCTAGGGATGACACAGTGTGCCTAAACAATGCAAAGTGTGCCCACATCATAACCCTGTGTGCCTTCACAATAACTCTATGTATCCATTGTAATGACTTGGGATATCATGATTGTGACTTTATTTTTATTTTGTGAGCTCTTAAAGAACCTCAGTGGACTTTAACAATGACTTTTTGTGTCATCACAATGACTGTATGACCTCACAATGTTTCAGTGTGGTGTTCACAATCATTTATTTTGATATTGACAATAAATCTATATGTCCTCATATAGACTATGTTTGTCCTTCACTCTGACACTGTATCACCCTCACCATGACATTGTATGCCATCACAATGTGTCTCTAATTTTTCCAGTTACTCTGTATGACCTTTAGTATTTGATTGTGTACCCTCAAAATGACTCTAGTTGACATTCACATTTATACCCTGTGACACTGGTAGTGACTTCTGTGCTCTCACAATGACTTGTATCTTCAGAGTAAGTTTGTGGGTCCTTAACATTGACTTATGTGTCATCATAATTCCTTCTTTTCTTTCACTGTGATGTTGTACACTCCTCACAATGATTCTTAGAGACCCACACTATGACTTTGTGTGACCTCACAGGAACCTCTTGTGTACTCACAATGTTTTATGTGCCCTCATAGTGATTATGTGTGCCCACACTATAAGTCTGTGTGACCCTCACAATGCCTTTGGATACCATCACAGTGACTTGTCTACCCTCATAATGACTGAGTGTAATAATAACAATGACTTTGTTTCACCTTCACAATGACTCTGTGATGCTCACAATGACTTATAGTTGTATATACTATGAATCTGCTTGCTTTCACAAAGATTTGTGTGATGTGCCCTCTCAATTACTCTTTGTGACCTTCACAATGAATCTAAGGGACTCTCATTGTGACTTGCAATGGCATTGTGTCCTTAATGACATTGTATGATCACATACCCACTCTTTGGGCCCCTACTGTCTTTGTTAGGGCTTCTATTGCTGTGATGAGACACCATGACCACAGCTACTCTTATAAAGGGAAAACATTAATTGAGGTGGCTTACATTTTCAGAGGTCAGTCCATTGTTATCATTGTAGGCAGCAAGGTAGCATGCAGGCAAACATGGTACTGGAGAGGTAGCTGAGAGTCTTACATCTTGACTCTCAGGCTACAGGAAGTAGTATGAGTGTCACACTGAATGAAGTTTGAGCAAAGAAGACCTCAAGGCCCACCCCCACTTTGACACACTTCTTCCAACAAGGCCACATCTACTCCAACAAAGCCACACCTCCTATTAGGGCCACTCCCTTGGGGGTTATTTTATGCCCTTGCCATAACTTTGTCTTCTTTCACCATGACGTTGTAAATCTTTCACAATGACACATTGTGACCCTCATGTTGAGTTTGTATGCATGCCCTCTCAATGACTTGGAGTTTGCTTGGCCATGACACTGTGGTCATAATGTTTTCTGTTTTGTTTTGTTTTTGTGATTTTCACAATGACATCCTGTCCTTTCACGATGATCTCTGCCCCCTCAAAATGACTTTTTGTCCACATATTGAATTTGTGTCCTCACTGTAGCTCAGTTTTACCCTCAAAATGCATTTGTGTCCCCTCACAATAATTTTGTTTGGCTTTCATATTGACTGCTTGTGTTCCTCTTAAAGACTTGTGTGTACTCTCCCAGTGGGTTTGTGTGCTTTCACAGTGACTTATGGGCACTTAACATTTCCTTCTATGCCCTCAAAATGACTTTGTCTTCCTTCACACTGGCTCTGTATACTGTTCACAATAAATCTTTGTGACCTTCCCAGAGAGTTTGCATGTCATCACAATGACTTTCTGTGACCTTCCCCCATGACATTATGTACACTCAAAATTATTTCTGGGCCCTGATAATGACCCTGTTGCCCACACAATGAGTCTGTGTGACTTCACAGTGACTCTATGATTTCCACACTAATGTGTCTGCCAGCATAATGACAATTGCTGACATTCATAATGATTCTATGTGATCTTCACAATGACTGTGACCCATTTGCAATGGCTTTTGTTGCCCTCACAATGTCTTTTATACCATCACAATGACTGAGTTTCTGTTCAAAGACTCTGTGTGACCTATACAATGACTTTATATACTTTTACAATAACTTGTATATCCTCATAATGACATTGTGACACCATAACCTTGTGTGACTTTCACAATTATTTGTATGATGTTCACAATGGTCTTAGTGAAGCAGAGAATGTTTCTATTTCTCTCAGAATGACTGTATAATATGAGTACGATTACCCTTACAGTGATTTTTGTGCCCTAATAATTAATCAGTGTAACATTTGCCATGATGTGTTTGCCCTCAAATAACTCTTAGGACCCTCACAATGATTTGTGTGTCTTCCAGTGATGTTGTGGGACCTCAGTCATATGCCCAGACATTGTCTAACTTTTGCAGAACTATCACAGTGACTCTTTGTGACCCTCACAATTATGTTTGATACACAATGACTTTTTGTATCCTCACAATGATAAATGTGCCCTCAGCATATGCCCTAACAATAACCATGTGCTCCCATAGACTTACTGTTCTGTGTGTCATATGACCTTTATAATTATTATTTTGTAAACATCTGATTTTTTGCTCTTACATTGTCTCTGCGAGCCTTCAAAAGTCCTGTTTCACCTTTACAATGACTTGGTGTCATAATGATTCTTTGTGTGCTTATAATACTTCTGTGTGATGTTCACAATGACTTATTGTAATGCTTACAATACTTCCATGTGTCTTCATAATTAATCCATGTGCTCTTCTCTGTGGCTCTGTATGACCCTCACCATGGCATTGTGTGTGTACCTTCACAATGACTGTTTGAGAAAGCCACAATGAATCTGAATGACCCTCACAATTTGAGTGTGTGCCCTTAAAATGACTTTAAGGGAGCTCCACAATGAATCTCTGATTGCCTCATATGACACGTTTGCCCTCACAATGAATAGGTGTGTCCTAATAATGAGTTTTGGGTTTTGTTTGTTTTTTGTTTTTTTTTGTTTTTTTTTTTTTGGTTCTTAACATTAGCTTGTGTGCAATCTCAGAGACTTTTGCTCATTCACAATGACTTTGCCCTTCGTCTTGAGACCCTCTCTACGACTTTGTGTGGACACACAATGAAATCTTATGCAGTTACAATGTCTTTTGTGTTCTCATGATAACTCTCTGTGTCTGCACAATAATTTTGTGTGACCTCCCACAGACTTTGAATGACCATCACAATGACTTTGTATACCATCGCATGACTGGTTTGTCCTTATAATGACTGTTTAACATTAATTTTCTACCAACTTCACAAAGATTGTGTGTGATATTCCTTATGAGGTTTTCTGTCTTCAAAGTGAGTCTAGGTGATCTTCACACGGACTCTCAGTGACCTCATAACAAATTGTGTGCCCTCACAATGACTTTTTGTGTTTTCACCATGATGTAGTGTTTCTTCACAGTGACTTTGTACACCCTTCAATGACCCTTTTTGTCGTGCAATGTAACTTTGTGTGGCCTCATAATGACTGTGTGCTCTTCCCAATGACTCTTTGAGACTCCATGTGACCTTCCTATCACAAAGACTCTGTGGTCCCCATGCCTGGCATGCCTTCACAATGACACCGTATGACCTCACAATGATTTTGTGTATTCTCCACAATGACTCTTGTGACACTTACAATGAATTTATGTGATCTTCAAACAGCTGTGTGACACTGACAATGACTTATTCTCATCCTCAGAAGGGATTTATGGCTCTCACAATGAATTTCTATAACATTACAATGAGTATCCAATCAAAATGATTTTTGTGTGACTTTGACAATAAATATGGATGTATGTTCAATTAATATGTATGATTTGCACATTGACTGGTGGCCTTCACAGACTCTTTGGATCCTTTAGTCTGACTTATAATGACTCTCACTGTGACATTGTGTGCCCTCACATTTACTTGGTATGACCTTCACAATTACTCTCTATGACACTCACTAAAAAGTTGTGTGCCCTCAAAATGGCTCGAGACAAACTTGACAACGACTCTCAGTGACTCTCATAAAGAACCGAGTGCTCTCACGATGACTTTATTTTCCTTCACCTTATCTTTGTATGCCCTTTAGAATGACTCTTAGTAATCCTCACATTGAGTTTGTGTACAGAGTGACTTTCTGTGTCCTATCCAATTACTTTTGTGATGCTAACAGTGACTTTCTATGACTTAACACGACACTGTGTGTATTCACAATAATACCTGTCCCTCATAATGATCCCATGGGTCTGTTTGGCCTCACAGTGGTTCTTTGTGATTTTCACAATGACTTTGTATACCCTCACAATGATGTGTCTGCCCTCATCATGACTGTTTGTGACATGCATAATGACTATGTGACCTTTACACTGACACTGTGTGACCATCACCATGGTATTGTGTGCCCTCACAATGACCTGTGTGACATTTACAATGATTCTCTGTGACTTTTACATTGACTTTGTGACTGTCACATGACTTTCGTTCCATCATAATGACTCTGTGTACCCTGCCAAAGACTCTGTGTGGCCTCCACTATTATTTTGATATACCCTCATAATAACCTGTATGCCCTCATAATGGCTCCGCGACACTCATGAAGACTGTGTGGCCTTCACAATGATACTGTGTGATGTTCACAATGACATAGTGTGATGCTCGCAATGACATATTATGATGCTCAGAATATTTCTATCTGCCCTCAGAATGGCTATGGTCATCTTGTATGAGTATGTATATCCTCATAATGATTCTGTGTGACTTTCAGAACAACTCATTTTTACATCCACAATGACTTATGTGCCCTAACATTAGCTCAGTGTGACATTCACAATAAATGTCTTCTCTCACAATGGCGTTTTGTGTCCTCATAATGATTTGCGTGTCCTCACAATGAAGTTGTGTGCCCTCCTATCAACTTTGCCTGACCTTCACAGTGACTCTGTTACCATCACAATGGCCCCATTTGATCCTCACAATGACCTTGTGGGTCCTTCACAATGACCCTTACTGCCCCTCATTGTGATGCTATATGTGTTTCACAACAGCTTTCTGTGCAGTCAAAATGAATACTGTGCCCTCACATAGCAATGTGTACCCATACTCTGTCTGCTGTCGCAAATACTCCATGTGTCCTTTATAATGCCTTTGTATGTACTCATTGTTAGCATAAAGTTCGAGGGGGACTTTGTGTGGGAGGACCATGGCAGATTCCATGGCAGGTGATGGCGGAGGGACAAACACACAAGGCAGACAGAGTTTAAGTGAGTTTTATTAGAAGAGGGAGGGGAGGGGAAAGGAAAGAGAAAAGAGGTTAAAGAGACACACAGAGAGGACAGAAGAGAAGAGGGAGACAAGAAAAGTCCTGTCTGCTCCAGAGGAACAGTGGGAAAGAGACAGACGGGAGAGCAGGAAGAGAGCAGAATAACAAGAGAGTAGCGAGAGAGAAGAGCCAGAAAGAGAGCAAAGAGCGGGAAAAGAGCGTAAGTGGGCGGGGTCTTTCTTTTAAAGGGGTCCTTTGCACCTTCGTGCAGACTAGTACTCAAGGAACTTCGGGCTGACCAGGGTACTGCCTGAGTGCATTCTGCCAGGTGACAGGGGCAGGCCAGCGTCATGATTGTGTGTCATTAAACTAACTCTGTGAGCCCTCAGAAAGACTCAGTGTGACCTTTTCACAATGACTTATTATATTGGTCACTATAACTTATATTCATCTACACTGTATGATCCTCACCACGACATTGTGTGTCCTCACAATGACTCTGTGTGGTCCTCACAGTGAAATATTTCCCTCAAAATAATTGTGTGTGTTATTCCCAATGATTCTCTGTGTCCGTAATAATGACCTCTCAATGATTTTATGTGCCCTCACAATGGTTTGGTATATTCTTCACAATGACCCATATGATATTCTCAGTGGCCCTGTGTGACCTTCAAATGGCTGTATGATGTTGACAATGTGTCCTCAGAATGAATCTGTGTGCATTTCATCACTATGACTATAACTCTGTGTGACCTTCATAATGATGATGCCCTTTGCTCTTGCCGACTACGTTGTATATCCTCACAATGACTTCGTGTTACCTTATGATTGTCTGTGCCCGCACTGTGACTGTTTGACTATTAAAATGACTGTGTATGCCCTCACAATGACTTCCTGTGCCCTTGTAATGGCTGTGTGACACTCACAATGCCCACATTTGCTCCTCACAATGATTTTGTGTGTCCCCCGCAGTGATGTTGTGTGCACTTCAGTGACTTTTTGTGCCCTCACAAAGCCTCATTGTAACCTCCACATTGACTTCACATGCCCTCACAATGACCCTGTATGACCCTCACGATGATTCCTTGTGACTCTTACCATGACTGTGTGCCTTCACAGTGACTTTCTGTGCCCTTCACAATGATGCGTTATGTCCTTCAAATGACTTTTGTGAGTTCTCCCAATGAATTTTTATGTCCTTCACATTGACTATGACAGTTACTTCTGAGATGTGTAATCACAATAGCTTTGTGTGCCCTTCACAATATATGTGATCCTCAGAATGACATTTCCCCCACAATGATTACTTCATATTCTTTAAAAAAAAATTTACTGAAATTTCTTTTTCATGCACTATATTCTTTTCTTCTTTCTCTCTTTCTCTTTCTTTTTCTTTTCCTTTCTTTCTTTCTTTCTTTCTTTCTTTCTTTCTTTCTTTCTTTCTTTCTTTCTTTCTTTCTTAATTTCTTTCTCTTTAGACATGGTTTCCCTATATAGCCATGGTTGTTCTAAAACTAGCTCTGTAGACCAGGTTGTCCTTGAACTCAAAGATCTGCTTGCCTCTGCATCCCTAGTGCACACCCACTACACCTAGTTGTACAATATATATTGATCATGGTTTCCTTGACCAGTGCTTCCCAGATCTTTCTAACCTTCTATACACACACACACATACACACAACTCTACATCCTTTCTTTTTCTCTGTTTAGAAAACAAACAAGAGAAAAAGAAACCCCACAAGAAATATCATTCAGATACACATTCATAAAAAACAAAGCCTATAAAAACACAAATTCAAAAACTATAACATATCAGCAAATGAACAGTAAGACAGTAAGCAGATGCTTGCAGCTCCTTTAAGAGCAGCTTCTTGATTTGCATATGTGGCCCAAACCCAGGCTGTTAGTCAGCAGATAAGACTCATGTGGTTAGAAAAAGATAAAGATTTACAATAAAGAAAAATATACATAGGCTTGGGAGAGAAAATAAAAAAAAGTATTTGGTTAAAAAAGAAATAGAGTGACTGGGCAGTGGTGGTGCATGCCCTAAATCCCAGCACTCAAGAGGCAGAGGCAAGCAAATCTCTGTGATTTCAAGACAAGCCTGTGTACAGAGTGAATTTCAGGAGAGACAAAAGTTCACAGAGAAACCCTGTCTCAGATAATGAAAAAAAAAAAAATAAAAGGAAAAGAAATAGAGTAATAAAAAAGTCATGTAAAAATGGAAAATACACAGAGAGTCTGGATACTGTATGCTATCGTGTTGTCTTTAAATTGCTTGATTGCCAAGAAAAGAGCTACAGCTACTAAAATACATTTGATTATAAATACTGCTGAATTAATCCAACTTACATATTTTTAAAATGCATTGACTTCAAAATTTAAGTCTAAGGACAGGTTACTTGGGAAAAGAATTTCTACTTTTGTTTCTACAGAAAATGAAAAGCTGTAGATTCCTTCCAGACTAATATGGTTTGATAAAGACCCCCTGAAACAGTGTCCCAGGTGATCCAGCATCTAAAATAGCTGAGATGATGCAGCCTTACAGACTATAAAAACAAGGACTTGGCCAGGTTTCTGTGTTTTGTCACGATCCCCATGGTATAAACAGTGTCTCTATCCAGCAGGGAGCAGTTTGGAGAGAATGATGTCCACATTCCCAAATATTGTCTATAAATGTTTGTTTTCATTTAAATGGGGTTGGTTATAAATGGTTAATGATCACAACCAATCTCTTTTTAAACGTGAAAGGGAGATTATGGTATAGAAATGAATACTTTGTATTGGAATGGATTTTCATTTATTGATATAAATTTAAGGTCAATTTGTGATATGTATATTTTTCTTGTTTAGGTACTGTGTTAGCATAGTTCATTTAAAAATGTAATGTATAATTAAGTACAGATTATAGATTGTTACCTATGATAGTCAAAACTTATAGTTAGGTTTTCTAGATATATAGAGAGACATATTTCAATTGGATAGGCATTCTTCAAACTTTTCAAAGACATACAGAATATGGCATTTAAAATGATTTACAGTTTTGCTTAACAGTGAGGCACAACTGCTCCTGGCAATACCAACTGCGTCAGAAAGGAAGACAGCCAACAGTTTCATAAATAATACAAGTCTCTGTGACCTTAACGGCACAGTTATTCTTTCACAATGAGCTATGTCATCATAATTCTTTGTGTAAGGCACATACATTCTGTATGATGTTAACAATGACTTTGTGTGAGATGCACAGTGACTTAGTGTGATGCTCGCAATGATTTTATGTACCCTTACAATGACTACATGTGACTTTGCAATGAGGGTGTGTGCCCTTACAATGACTCTGTATGATTCGCAAAATTACATTGTGTTCTTTCTCAAAGAAATGGTGTTATCTTCACCATTACAATGACAATGTGTGATATTCACAATGACTATGTATGACCTTCACAATGACTTTTTGTGACTTCACAATGACTTATGTGTCCTCAAATGAATCTCTGTGATCTTTATGATGACATTATATCCTCACAATAAAATCTGACTGTGACTCTGACAAGGACTCTGGCTTCCGTGTCTTGTGTGACCTCACAATGACCTTGTGTGCCCTCATAATGAGTTCATATGCCCTCACAGTGATTATGTCTGACTTTCACAATGACTGTCTAACTATCACAATGTTTCTGTATGACCTTGGCAATGACTCTATGTGATCCAAGCAAGGACTTTGTGCATCTTCACAATGACTTTGGGTGTCCTCACAATGACTCTGTGTGACCTAAACAATGACTTTGAGAGCTCACAATCACTTGTATGTCCTCACAAATGACTTTGTGTACTATCATAACCCATGTGACAATCACAATTATGTATACCCCATAATGTGTGACCTTCACAATGACATTGGATATCTTCTCAATGACTTTTGAGCCCTTACAATGACTATATGTGATGTCACAATGACTTGGTACTTAATTACTATTTGGATTTCATTATGAATATTTTTGACTCTGTGCCTTCACAATTACAGTTACTTTTACAATAACTTTATGTATCTTCATAATGACTTTGTGTGACTTGCAGGATGACTTTTTGTGGCCTCTCAATGACTTTGTATGCCCTCACAATCCTTTGTGTTCCCTCTCAATGACTTTGTATGCCCTCCTAGTAACTGTACTTCACAACAACGTTCTGTGCCTTCACAGTGACTGTGTACTTTCCAACGTGACTGCTTGATCTTCACAATGACTTTCTGTGACCACCACAATGACTGTGCCCTCAGGACTGTGTGCCTTACAATGTGACTGCTTCATCTTCACAATGACTTTCTGTAATCTTGTAATGACTTTAGTGCCCTCACAAATGGCAGTGTATGCTCTTTACAATGACTCCTTTTCATGCTCACAATGGCTTGCTGTGACCTTCACAATAACTTTGTGTACATTTACAAAGACTTCGGTGCCTTTGCAATTATTCCCCGTGAACCCAAGAAACTCTTTTTACCCTCACAATGACTCTGTGTCCTCCGCAATGGCTCTGTGCACCCTCACTATGACTTGTGTGTCACTCTACATGGTTTACGACACTCAAGTGAATTTTTGAAGCAAGCACAATGTAACTACAACCACAAAATTACTTTGACTTGACATGTAACTAAGAATAACAAGTATCAATTTTATTCACAATTTTTAAAAAGCATTAAAAAAGGTTTGTATTGGAAAGTGATAACTTACAATTTATAAATTCCAGTATGTAAAACAGTTGTGATGATATCTAAGCTGGTACAAACTATCTTAAAAAGCAATGATTGTTTCTTTTTCATTTTCTGTTCCTTTTCTTCTGACACAGACAACAGTGCTTATCCTAAGTAACAGCAGCAGTAAATCTTTAAAGTAGAAAACCCCGCAATTCAAAATATATTCCATATATTCAAAATAGAAAACACATGACTTGCCCTGACTGATTAAAAAATCCTCGTCTCCAACTTGTCCTTTCTTCTGCCATGTGACAGGTGGTGCTGGTGTCCTTTATGCCTAGATGCCTGTCCACACCAGTGTCTGACATCAGCATTCCAGCTCCCACGTAATCAGCCTTGTAAGATGTTCCAATAACAAGAGTGCAGGTTGCAGTTTCCCCCTCTTGTTTAGAGTATAAAATGTAAAACACTATTGCATGTTTCTAGAGTGGCCAGTGGGAGAAGTCGCCTTTCTGATGATAATCCAGGATCTTCCAAATGCAGTATCAGATGAAATCAATTTTTAACCCTCAGCATTTCTCTTCTGATTGAAAGTGAGGTTTTGGGATTCAGGGCCAAAGACTTGCTTCCAATCGGGTATCTTTCTTTGAAGTCCATCAGGGCTCGGCATGTGGAAAATATATTCAGGTTGCACAAAGGAACACAACCCTGCTGGCTTTGATCATCCCTCTGTCATAACACAGATGATTAGGTTGCAAACAATGGCACACACATGTGCATTATGAGGAGGCTATTCGGGGGGCTCAGCTTGCATCCTCATGGAAGTCTGCTGGTTAAATCCTAAACATTTGTAACTTTCTTAAAGCCAAATCCTCATAAGGGTTGGGGACATGCAAACAAAATGCCAATAGGTTATGACTGGGCACCACATGGACATGAAAGCAGATATGGACTATCATGGAACACTCCATGGTAGTGTTCTTACATCTGGTAAAAGAACAGATGTTATGGTAAGCAATGGATATGGACAAGCCACACATCAAAAGGTATAATAATGAATAGAGAGAGGTCACAGGAAGAGGGCTCATTAAATTCTACTCATGTCTTACAAGAAGAGAAAACCATGGCGGGGGAGGGGGGAAACAGAAGATAAAAGAATCTAGGAAGATAACAGGGCAATGTTTGGTTTCAGTGTTGAGTAAAAGAGCCCGATTTAAACAGGGCATCTTCAAAACAGATCTGCTAGTTCTGCCACCCTGATGCCCAGAGATCTAGCTTTTTTAAAGTGTAAAAATAAAAGAGCAACAGACTAGGGTTGAAAGGCAGAGGCCAAATCTGATGACATAAGTTCACACTGAACACCAAAGTAAATGCTGCTCAACGAAGCCATAGGGTAAAAGATGAAGAGAAAAACTAGTCCTAGTTCTTCCTTAGCTTTAAAAACTGTTCTGGGAGGCAAATGCCACCATGGAAGAAGATGGAACACCATGAGTTTTACAAAGCCTCAGTTAGATACATGGCACCGGGAAGCCTGTTCTCCCAAGCTATCTGCCAACCATACTTCTACATCTGGTTCCAATACACACTGGATTCTCATAAAGGGCCCTTCAGTAGCACACTGGATGCGCTGAAGCCTTTCAGATAAGCTCAGGTGCAGACCACAGATTACTGTTTATAAATACCTCCTTTCTATATGAGAAATCTGGGCCCTGTGAGCTCAGCACAGGGGACCTAACATATTTCCACAGTCACCAGTCCCTCCAGGCTTCAGGATATGCATAGTAGGTGGTCTGAATATATTTCTATCCACATTCACAGCCATATTCCATAACCCAGGCCTCCTCTCCTGTCAGCTCTGTCACACATTCGGGGGTGGGGTGTGGGGTGGGGGAGGAGGCCAGAAGAACTCTCATAACAGGGCAGTCAACCTCACCAAACCACGATTTAAGCAGGGCTACAAGGCCCCTTCAAACCACTGATGCATACCGCTCTGCTGATGAGAAAGTCACTTTTTCTCGATAGAAATCTCCAGAGCTCTACCTAAAATCTAAGAAAGAAATCTGCCACAGCTTTTCTGTAGGGTAATGGGCTGTTTCTGAAAGAGAATGTCTATGAAAGTTTATATTCTGGGTCTAGTAAACCACATTCACCATGAATGTAAGGAGGAGCCAGGCTGGATCCTGCCATGCCCACAATTTCGCAGGCAGCACATTCCACCTATCAGTCCTTCAAATTGCTCTCAGCTAAAGTTCTCGTCTGGGGGAGAAGTGAGGGTCTTGAGGCCGCCTACAGTCTCTCCTTGCTTCTCGCTGGGGTTTCAGCTTACAGCTGGTCTGGCTCAGAAGCAACTGGTTGAAAGGCTGGAAATGCTGCCAGCTTGGTTCAGATTTGTTATTGCTTCCAGAAGCCATAGAAGGTCAAGACTGCTCAGTCTGTAAGCCTCAACACAGGCATGTCCACAGCCATACCTCCACTTCAGAAAGATGGTCTTCAGGCATCCTAAAACAACAACAGAGAAAAGGCTTGAAAAATAGCATCTTCTACGTTAAAGCGGCTGTGTGGTCATTCTAAAACTGATTGTGCAGAGTAGTATCACATACTCAAGCATCTATTACTGTGTCTTCCAAGAAAGCAACGACAGTTTTGTAATGACGTGATGACCAGTATGTGCTGAGTACTTGAAAGATGACACTGTAATCCATAATAATCACAATGACTTAAAAACCATTTCTTTGGTTCATCAACCTTATCCAAACATTTGAAGGCACCGCTTCAATATGCAGCTTCCTAAAACGGCTTATGCAGATAAGTCATTTGTGGCCTCCAGAAATGAGGTCACCCTATCTGTCGCCTCAGTCACAGGTCCTCAGACTTCCATTATTGGTAGATGTTTGCAAAGACAGGGGGAGTAGGATGGCTCTTAATGGTGTCCCTGGAATAGACACAATCTTCCCCTCAACACGGGATTGTATCACAGAAAGTGTGGCCTCCCTTCAAAAAGGGAGCAGGCATCGGCCAGCTGAATGCTGCTTTCATGCACTGTCCCTTGGTAATGTGTTCATCACTAAATTGCATTGGTAACATAGGTAAACTTAAGGAAAACATTTCTAGGTAAAGAGCTTATCTAGAAACCAGAGGGTCTGAAGTCTGTTTGAATACCGGGAAACATTTCTACCAAATATGTTTGACCAACTGATGCTATAGCAACAAACATGTTGACTCCACTGTAGGAAGCAAGCCATCCTCACTTTATCATATCCAGAAGAGAGAGATAGACTGTAAAACTAGGGGTTCTCTCAGAGCTTCTCTAACCTTCTATTCCTTCCTGTTGTTTGTTTGTTGTTTATTGCTTGGGGGGTATGCTTGTGCCATTGTTGCCAATGAAGGTCGGAGAACAACTGGCAGCTATCAGGTCTCTCCTTCCGCCAAGGAGATTCCAAGGATCAAACTCAGGCCATCACGCTCTGCAGCAAGCACCTGTACCTGACATTAAAAGATAATGCCAAGAGTCCAGCAACATAGCTCATGGGCAAAGTACTTGCCATGTTTGGAGGTCAATCCTCAGAACCCACAGGGACTCCTGCAAATTATCCTGATATCCACCCATGCTTCTCTGTCCCAGTAACAAAAAATAAAATAAAACTGCAAAACCATCAAGATAGCCTTTCCTGCAAGGAAACAGGTTAGCTTCCTTCTCTCAAATATCTCAACAACTGCCACCACACATCTCTAAGCTCTGTTCCCTTCTGCACAGGTGTGAACAGGGAGATGTACACACGGAGGCTAAAGGTGGATCTCACACCTAAATGCTCATCCTGAAGGGGGGGGGGCAGTATATTCAGACCCTGGGTGGTTTTAAAGCCCCCATAAGAACACTAGTATGTAAAGATAATGGTTCAGGAAACACATTCATCATGCTCCAGAAATCACAGCCTCCCACTGGGTAAAGACCACAGTGCTGTAAGGCTGGGGCTGCTTCCCAGAAAGTAAGATTCTCTCTGAATTCCAAATGAGCCCATGCTATGGAATCAAGTTAACAAGACATGAACTTAAGGAATGAACAGAATCATCTAGATTCTTTGGTTCATAGTAGCAAGATGGTGAGATCAATTTTTTTGTTTGGTTTTATTGGCTTTAAAAAATTGTACGAATTACAGGATGGCTCAAAGTAAGACCAGTAAGCCCCACTCCTGGCTACAGAGAGATCATGCTGTCGTTTAAGGATATGTTGGTAAGCATGAAGGCAAAGTTAGCTCAGGTTATACCCTCACCCAGAGGAGAATGCATAGATAGGGTCAGATCTCATGAGACCTTTCCTGCTTTGTGGCTTCAGGAAGCCCCCACATCTACTCTCCTCTGCTCCTGACCACACCCAGCCTGACTTGAACCATCTGTGCAGGGAGATCTTTCCATGCACTTGGTCCCAGGCCACCACTACCAGTCTGTTTCTAACCAGACTGACCAATGAGTCAATGCAATCAAGAAGGTGACAGTGGCTCTGTGCACAGGCGGGAAAGAGGAGCCAGAGACTTCGTTTCTACCTAAAACAATGATGAATAAATGCCCAGAACTGTCAAGCCTTGACAACAATGGGGCTGATGGCCATCCATCACTGCACCTCTTTATCAGGAAATATTCCACACACAGCAGGCAGGTTTAAGAAGACAGGTTAAGAGTATGAGTGCCCTTTGTGCTCTCATAACATGGTTCTGTTCATTAGGGAAAAACAAAAAGTTTACTTTAAAACAGTCTTCTGTAATGTATGAGAAATAACAAAATACAGCAATCCCTCATCTACCTCCCCAGATTTCACAGTGGGAACAGACTTTGGATCCCTCTGGTGCAGCACAGACTCACTCTGACACCCATTACTGTCTTACCTGGAAGGACATAGACGAGGCTAGGTTCAAGTTGCCACTGCCTTCCCAACCTCCTTGGCTTGGAGTCCTCTGGGCACCCTGAGCTAGGGTCTGCTCCCAGACTGTATCACCATATCTAGTTGAGTCAGTAGCTTCTGTGAAATTTCCAGAAGAATCTGGAGCAGCTGTCCCAGCCAGATCCTGACCACCACTGGAATCCAGAGATTCTGAGCTTTCGTTTTCTGGATTGAGGGAGTTGCTATCTTCTCCGATGAGTTCAGGATACGAGTCACAAAGAGAGATGTCGCCGCCCACAGGACTCCGCATCAGAGGCCAGCCATCAGAAAACTCACCGCAGATGGACCGGGAGACAGACCCGAAGAAAGTTGGCATGGCGTCCCCCACTGAAGCTGTGTTTCTGAACACACATCCGGCAGGTTTGTAAGTATTGAGCAGGACAGACCAGCATTTCAGTTATAATTTTAACTCTACGGCTGCAATGCCAACATAGTGAGAATTCCAGTGCTAACTATTGCTTTAAAGTTGCCTCAGTGTGGCAACTACCCTGACTCCATTGACCTTAAAAGTGCTCCTAATACATATTTCTAATTAGTATAGATGTATCCAATAGCTAATGCTTGCATTTTCTTAGGTCCTAACTGAGTTTTGTGGATTATTGCTCTAGAACAGTATGCCAGCAGAGTGTGACAAGTGAGACATTACTTTGACATCATAGAAATGTCAGGAATAGAGGCTGGAGAGACGACTCAGCAGCTAAGCACATGTGCGCACTCTTTCTGGGGACCTGAGCTCAGTTCCCAGCACCCACATGGGGAGACTCCCAGCCACCTGGGACTTCAGCTCCAGGGGGATGCGATGGTATTGGCCTCTGAGGGCACCTGTACTATATCTACATGCTTATGCACAGAAATACACATATATGCTTTAAAACAAAATCTCATGAAAATAGAGAAATGTCGTGAACATAAGACACAAATGAAGTGGGAGGGAGAAAAGTGCCAGAAGACAGAACTGGTTATCAGCAACCCCAGGCCCTGCAATCCCTCAGGTCCCAGGAAGTTGTTGATAATCTAGAGGCAGATCTCTACAGTTTAACACAAAGCTGCTACACCAGGAGAATACACGGTTGCAAACGGGAGTATGGCATTGTTGGCTAGAAGAGCAGTTACCTCTCCTGAAGGGCAGCCGTAGTATGCAGCCCACAGCCAAGGGCAGTGCGGGCAGAGCTGCGGGCCTCCTCACAACACAAGGACGGAATCAGGTGAACGGGCCCTGAGAAAGGCAGAAAAGCGTGAGGCTTGGGGCTTTCCTCCAGAACTTTCTTGCGCATACTTGGAAAGGCAGTGGATCACCTTTGGGTGAGCGTTTGGTTAGCAGAAGGAGGAATGAAAATGTCAAATATAGAGACACAACTGCACATTAGTATCAGCTGAAGCAGTTGGAGGATTTAGGCCAGCCTGGGCTGTACAAGGAGACCTATCTGGAAATAGGGAGGGGGATAAGGGTGAGACGTTCTCATTCTGTGAGTGACATGTGGGACTGAGATGGTCCATTCTGCAACATTACCAAGAGGCACTGGGTTATTCCAAGAGGTCGGTCCAACCAGCCTAGAATATGAGTAACTAGAAGCAGATAATCGTGTTCAAGAAATGCCTTGGTACTATCACAGGCACTATACCCAGCAAACAAGAAACTCAGGACAATAGAGAGGGCTACTGGGCCAGACTGATGCCAGAAGTACTGTTAGCCATGAGGGATTTATGTGCAGGAGGTCACCTGCTGAGGCCTGGGATTGGACATGCAGTAGAAACCTCTGGTCAATGCTGACTAGTTGTGGGCAGAGGAAGTCATGTCACCTCTGCCTGGCTGGGTCAGAGGCACATTTCCACCTGTGTCAACTCTCCTTAATGATTATTTCTAGCAACAGACCAAGGGGCAGGTGTGGCTGGACCGTAGTGTGGACCTCCCTCTGCTCTCTCCCTCACAGAAGTCATTGAAACCAGTCATACTAGTGTTGGGTTTGAATTGGCCAGGTAATCAGGGTGTACCAGGTAGTTTTATGTCAACTTGACACAAGCTGGAGTCATGAGAGGAGGGAGTTTCACTTGAGAAAATGTCTCCAGAAGATGGGGCTGTAGGTAAGCCTGTAGGGCATTTTGTTAATTAGTGATTGATGGGGAGGGGAAGCACAGCCCATTGTGGGTGGGGGTAATGGGATGGGTGGGCTGTGGGTGTGGGGGTGGGGGGTGTTCTATAAGAAAGTAGGCTGAACAAGCCATGGGGAGCAAGCCAGTAAGCAGCCTCTGTATCAGCTCCTACCTCCAGGTTTCTGCCCTATTTGAGTTTCCGCCTTGGCTTCCCTTGATGGATTATAGCCCTGGATATGTCTGCCAAATGAAACCTTTCCTCCAAAGCTGCTTTCAGTCATGGTGTTTCATCACAACCATAGAAACCCTGACTAAAACCCAAGAATGCCAGCCCCACCTCTACACGGCAGGCAGAAGAGATTGCAAGTGAAGCGGGCTCTAAATGAAGTGGGCTGAGCTGCTAACATGGTCCCGAATCTGTGGAGATTCCTATTTGTTTTTTAATCCTGAAGAGACCTGGAACACCCAGACCAGCGGGGGAGGGGGTGGTCACTGTCATGGCTCAGCAATGACTGGACAAACAGCCTGAGACCCGCTGCCACCCACTCTGAAGAACCAGAGCTGGACTTGGCAAGGCCCCGTTTTGCAGTCCCATTCTGCACTCCCGGTTCCTCTGGACCCTTCATGACCCAACTCACCGTATGTCTGGGCTGAATCCCGGTGACACTGACAGCATGCTCTGTGGGCACAGTGGCGGAGCCGAGGCTGGTCAAAACAAGACAGCTCAGAGCCATTGTACTGAATGTCCTGTGACCGCAGAGACCCTAGGGGAAAGGAGAGGCCCACGGTCAACACTTCTCCACAAGAAGCCTGGCATTTTGTGTTTTTAATGAGTCCACACCATTATTCTACATATCCCTGCTTACCCCAAGACACTCACTAAAATGAAGACACTGTATGCCACTCTTCCAAACATTAGTGCTTACTCTAGAAAATCAGAACCTGGATCATAAGCTTCTGCTAGCCTACAATGGGCAAGTCAACCAATACAAGGCTATGTCATTATACACACCCCCCCAGACACATACACACGCAAAAATATTTCTACTATCTTATGTGTAAGGGTATTTTGCTTACATGTATATCCGTGAGCCACATGCGTGCCTGGTGCCATGGAGGTGAGGAGAGGACATCAGATGCCCTGGAGCTGGGCTTACACTTTGTGAGCTGCCTTGTGGATTAAACCCCAGGGCCTTGCACACGTTAGGCAAGCGCTCTGCCACCAAGCTATAGCCCAGCCCATTTCATAACCGTGCCCACGTAATTTACTGTGAATGGGCTGAAATCAAAAAGCACAGCGGCTTAACGGGTATGCTGTCAGACCATCACAACACTGAAAACTTGTTAGGCTGAATGATGGCAAGTTGAGGACGGCCTACTCGTTCTTATACAGAGGCACACACTGTTTAACCTGTTATGAATGTGGGGTATAGGCAATTTTCATTTTTGCCTTGTAGCCTTGGGATATCAGCCGTGTCAGCACCCCTGCCAGGCCCCGATATCCCTGCAGAGGCCTGCTTCCCTATGCCTGGCATCCTAAACAGCCGCTGACGCTTGTCTCAGCTAGGTCTCTTGTGAACCCTTGTGTGACAATGCTAAGAAGCTCACTTCGCGGTAAGATGGTGGGGGGGTGACTTACAGCTGGGTTTCTTCTCCATGAACTGCCTCTTGCAGTAGATGACACACAGGATGAGCAGGGCTAGCAGCACGGTAGCCAGAGCGCTGCAGATGACAGCAGCCAGGGCCGTGTCCCGAGGGCTGGAGGCTGTGGACGAGATCTTCACAAGGTTCACCTTGCTGGTACCTGAAAGTGATAGGAAGGGACAGTAAGCACACCTTCTGCCAAACTGGGCTTGCAATGCTTCCAGCACATCTACCCTTATCTCATTGTGACGCCGTGTTGTCACTCATCAAGTTACATGCCAGAACCGTGTAATCTGGTTACCAAGCAAGTTTATGGATTTTTTTTTTTTTATTGGACCTCACTCATTGTTATTCTTGGCTATGCCCAGCCTGTAGGTTACCAGCTGGACATAACACACTGAAGCTAGTGGATGTCATCAATAATTGCTTTCATGGGAGAAAAATAAAAGTGGAGAAAACAACTTGAGAGGGCTGAAGGTATCCAATACCCCATCCTCTTTCTTGTTACACCTGCACCTTGCATACCCAAATGTCCCAATATGGCACCCACTGCCCTCACAACACTGGGGATACACAACCCTCATGGTTTGGTTCATAAACATGCCATTGGCCCAGTGAAGTAGAAAGTTGGATGGTCATCTTGACCTCCATAGCGTCAGTGAATGTCCCAGTGCTTGGCACACCACAGTATTGGAGTGAATGGACATTTTCCTTCTGTCTGCCCACCTGGTTTGCTGTCATGAGCTGACAATACACGGATTAGAAGGAGAAAAGGGCACACAAATGTATTTACATGCACAGGGAATTTCGGTCAGGTAATTCAGGAGATTCATATGCCTAGAGGTGCTACCTTTTTCAGTCCTAATAATGGAACCTTGGGGACTGACAAGAGTTCTGTCACTGAGCTACATCCCATCCCCAGCTCCAAATATCCACAGTCCTCCCTCACTCCCCAAACCCCCACGTGTGTGTGTGTGTGTGTGTGTGTGTGTGTGTGTGTGTGTGTGTGTATGCATGCATATGAGTGAACCCTCCACCCCTCATCTGGGCTTTACATGGGTGGTTCCAACCCCAGCCCCATGCTTGTGCAGAAACACTGTAACCACTCAGCCATCTCCCCAGAACCTTGGCTTTCTTCTACTTTATATTTCAATACACAAAGTTGCCCAGGCAGGCCTTGAACCTTCCGCACTCTTGCCCTCAGCCTCCCAACTGGATGATTACAGGTTTACACTACCAAATCCAGCTTCTGCCCATCTATGTAGGGACACAGAGAAGAGGATAAGATTTTCTTTTTCTTTTCTTAAAGGAGCAGATGATCATTGACAGAATAGAATGGACCCAGAGGCCAGACAATGGTGTGAGAGCTGCTCCTAGAGAACTGCATGGGACTACCACATGACCAAGAGCAGATTACCTAGGAACCAAGTCAGCTCACTGCAGTGATGTTTTTGGCTCCCTATAGGGCATGAGTTTAATCTCTGCGGAGAGGTTAAATAGACTGTGCCTCTGCAATAGCGAACCCCATGTCTTTAACTGAAATAACCAGCATACCAGGGTGGTTGGTGAGAGGGCTCTCAGCTGGAGTGGCATTCTGGGAACCCCTTCAGTTGGTGTAAAATATTTTAAAATTCAATTGGAATTAGAATGTCTGCAGTTGAAAGCAGACTGAGCTCGAGTTTGCTTTGGGGGACAACTTCAGGGGAAAGGAGTGGCCCTGGTCTCTGAGGCAGTAATCATGGTTAATTTATTTCCTGAGAAATACCCATGTGGCCATGCGGGGAGGCAGGAGATACACGCCGTGGAAGTCAGGACATGATGCCACCCGAGACCCAGCCCGGGGTCCTGGCACTTCATGGACTGCACCAGCCTCCCATATGGGATCCTGACATGATTCTACCATTGAAGCCAGACATATTCTATGACGGGAACTGATGTGTGGGTGGGTTCTAGATGGTAACTACTAAGTTAAGCTCATCAGCTGGTACTGTATGTCATATGCAGAAGTCCAAAGATCTGGGTTAAAGAGCCCCTGTGGCCTGGCACTATTCTTCTTTTCTCCAATTAGCATGGAATGGGAGTACAGGCTGGGATGGAAATACGTGCCCCTAGCTTACTGTTTTGAGCGCGTAGGTATTTACTTGTGTATGTCTGTACACCATGAACATGCAGCACTTTTGGAAGCCAAAGAGGGAGTTGGGTACCCTGGAGTCATGGTCATGAATTGTTAGGATGGAAAAATTTAGCCTAACTCGCCACTGACCCCAGGAAGCTGGGAGTCTTAAATCCCAGGCTGAAGGTCACCTTCTTGACTGTTTACCACAGCACCTGTGAGTGAATGAACACAGGAAATGAGCCTTGTCGCCCCACCCAGAAGCCCATGTGAAAGCAGACTTCCTGGGCTAAGCCGGGCTTGGATAGTTTAAGTTAAATGGTCCGCACTGGATGCTATGAGGTGATTGGTTCACGATGTGCAGGCTTTGTTGTAACCCTATTAAAGCTGTCTCAAGCCTGTATCCCGGGTCCTCAGCCCTCTACCCTGTGTGGCGTATGGCTGATGGCCCCAGTGCACTCAGAACATAAAGGACCTCATGCGTTTGCATCAAGACCGCTTCTTGTGAGTGATTTGGGGGGAGGGGCGCCTTTCCTGAGTGGGAGCGCGAGGGACCACGCTCTGGCGGGTCTTACAGAATCACCATGTGACTGCTGGGTATTGAACCCAGTTCCTCTGGAAAAGCAACCAGTGCTCTGTTTCTACTAAGTCCCTGTTCTAGTCCCTGGTAACATTGGTTTTAAAAATCATTTCCAAAGAAGTGGGGTGTTTCGGTGCATAACTGTCATCTCAGGACTTGGGAGGCTGAATTAGGAAGACATCAAGTTCAAGGCCAGCCTGGGATTCCTGGTGAGACTAAGCCTCAAAAACAAACAAACCAACAAATAAGCAAGCTACAAAGGGTGTTAGTTAACACATTTGCCTTAACATAAAATGAACCATTTCTAACTTGTAAATAGGTTAAAAATGTCCCTAAAGTGAAGGTTTTATTTTTGAGATAGTAGTTTTCAATTTAGGATTTATTTTCTCTAAACATAGAGGTCTTGGTGAGAGACAGATTTCAAGGCAAGGCACTACACCACTGTGATGGCAGCGACATCACTTTACCACAGGAACACCAACTTCTCCCTTTTCCCAGGCAATGGCATCTAAAGGTAAACAAGCAGGCCCGCATGCACACAGCATCAGTATCTGTCCATCTTGGACATGTTGGGAGATGAGGCACCTGTGTGATTCGAATCACTGGACCTCACTCTCCATTCCAGTTTGTATGGGCATATCTAAGGTGACACAGCAAGCCATTCCTTCTGTAGGAATGTTATTGTTATCAGCTTCCCCCATTTTACACAGCCATACTGACAGTCTAGAGGCTACAGAAACCATGGAAGCCAGTGCTCAGTATCAACTGGTCCTCAGAACAGCCCCAAACTCCTTCACACAAGTTCCTGCTTTAACAAGTTCATTTACTTACAATTCTTTTTATTTTAAAGCCCAAAGGAAGGGGCGGGGGTTCATTAGCCATATGAAAAGATTCTTCTCTTAAGCTGTGGCTGAGATGTGGCCAAGGATTCCTCAAAGAACTGATCTAGTATAAACCAGCCAAAGCCTGGTGGGGCCATCAATGGCTGTCAAAGATGTGCTCTGTCCCCCAGCAACATGTCTCACCCTAAGAGTACCAAACACAATGAATGACTATGAGGTATTGGACACATTAATATGTGAAATTAGATGAGATGCAGCCTGTGTCTATTTACGCAAAGGCCTGCTCTCTTCTGTTGAAACAGCCAAGGGCAGCACCATTCCAAGACTTGGGCAAGGCAGTCCACTCCTCACAGGAACTGGTTTCACATAAGCAGCTTAGCCAATCAGCTTCATAGGGGGGAGGTGGGGGACAATAAGGATCTTGGAATCTGCAAAATAGCCTCTAAGAATGGGAAATGGGTGCGGCAGTCATGGGACACCAAACAATGCCTGGGTGTCACCTAGGAAGGAAGAGAGGTGTTTGCTAGAGATGACTGAGCCTGACAAGGGCTCAGGGAGAAGGAGGGAGGGCCACAGACGTGCAGAGCCAGCTGCTGGAAGAGCCAAGCCCACACCTGGATCCAGCCTGGGTTTCCCAGCCTCCAAAACTCTCCATTCTCTGCACCGCCCTGCCTATACCTCTTCCGCTTCCTTACACTTGATCTTTAAGAACAAAAGTTTCTTCCTTCAATCCAGAGAACTTTCCAAACAAAGGGCCTTGCTCAGACAGGGTTGGCTGGGAGAGGAGGGAACTTGGGTCAAAATACAGGGAATTCCTCCACTTTGCGTGCTGGCATTAACAAACCTTTCTCCTTCCCGAGTATGTTTCCTTTAGGGTAGATCAGAGAGTAGCTTATTCTGCACCCCTGTGAAGTTGGGAGGCTTGGATTCCTCCCAAGGAATGTGGAATCAGCCAGGTACTGGGCATTTGGGCTGCAGGGGAATGTTGTGGCCACCCTGTGGCCTCTTTGTTTCCCATGGAGAGGAACCCGGCCTTTACACTGTAGAGCTAGACGAAACAGTTCACAGAGCCCCATGGCTGTCTGACTTCTGGGCTGCTATTTCTGAGCCCCGGTTCATATGGCCCACACATCATCTCCACGGGTATCCCAGATGGGCTCCTCATTGCAACCAAGGCCATCTCTCCTAAAAGAATATCCATTTCTCTTATGCGATGGCTAATTTGGACTGCCATCTTGTTTCTAAATTAAGAAACATCTAGGGCATTAGTGCGGTACAACCATGGGTTTGCCTGTGAGGGTATCCGAGGAGAAGATTGAGGAAGACCCACCCTGATTGTGGGCAATATATCTCATGTGCTGGGGTTTAAAAGGGTAAAGGAGAGAGCCAGATAAGCAGCAACATCCCTTTCTCTTCCTGAGTCACTGAGATGTGAACAAGCAGCCTCATGCTGCCACTGTCAGAAGCTGGTCCTACTGCCATACCTTCCATACCATGATGGACTGTATCCCCTGCCATGAACCCAAATAAACAGTGCCTCCCTTAAGCTGCATTATGTGAGGCACTGGGACTTATCAATGAGCAAAGTGACTACTACGTCTCCCAAATCTTCCCTAACTGTCATCACCATGCACTCTTCCCACATGGCCACGGAGATCATTCCCTCAACTGTTATTTGCTGGGTGATGCTGTACACTGAACTAAAACTGCATTAGCAACCCCCAGGGATTCACCCTTCTCCGTTTTTTCTTCCTCCATAACAGTACTGTCACCCAACGTTCTATATATTTCATTTTGACTCGCTGTTATTCTTCCAACTGCAGTTAGGCTGGCTTGGAAAGAGGCCATGCTTCCAGCCTCCATTGCAGCTAGGCATGACGATGTCTAGGGTCAACTTACTGGGGAGGGGGATGGGTAGAGATGTGTGGATCATCTCAATTTATGGACAAATCATTCTCCACTGTGACATGTGAACTGGAAGTAGGGAAAGCAAATAGACCCAATGGGTTATACATATACCAGTAAGTCTGGCCCAGCACGAGGGTGGGAAGCTGTCCTTTGAACTCACCCAGCAGAAATTCTCCCTGGCCTAACTGGCTGGGCTGGCACGAAGCTACTGTTTTACTTTGGCAGAAATAGTTTTGAGTTTTTCAGTACAGTGGGTTGGCCTCTTCCCTAGCTAGTTATATCCCTCACACAAAGCAATGGCTCTTGTTAAACTTGTTTACTATTTATTTGTATTGCCTCCAAGGGATTCTGGCACATCCTTTCATGTTGATGAACAGTGGAGCAAATGAGAACTTGCTGAAGAAACCCCAGCCCCTGAGTACTCTAAAGCATCGATTCTAGGAGGCCTGGTAAGTCAATGAGATGGGACTGTTTACTGAGTACATCCTGTCTGGTGGCAGTGCAGATGGAAAGAGCTTGAGCCAAGAGCAGCTTCCTTTACAGCCCTTGCTGTGTTTATGAAGAGCAGAGTCATTACCATCATTACAGTCTTACTGTGAACAGGGAGAGAGAGCAAGGCCTGCATGGCTTGATCAGTATGCAGACCCTGAAGATCATGACCTCATCCTCAGAGTGAACACCCAACTAAAGCTCAACCTCCTCTTGTAACGACAACTCGAGAAGCCATCCTAGGAGAGGCCAAATTCGACGTTAACTAATAATAACTCACAGAAATGATAGCTGATCTACAAGAAATGCCCAGAAGTCACATCCAACCAAAGCTAATCTGGTGCCAAGATAATTATTAAGGGAACCAATAAGCATTCACACCATCTTATTCAAATGAGGCATATTAACACCTACTTATCCCAACCCTATCACACTAGGTCAGGCGGAGGGAAGAAGTGACAGGTCAGCTAGAGAGCTGCTAACAAGAATCCATGTTCATCTTCTGCAAAGCATTCCCCAAGTTCTCCTCAAGATCATTACAGCTAGCAGCACCTGTTCAACCCCCATCTCTCACTTTCCAAGCATTACCATAATGCTTCCCGGTAAAGTTTTATACTTAAGGAAATATGTATTTACAAACATTTTTTTCATGTAAATAGTAATTTGGGCAAATATTTAATCCTCAGTCTGCCAGATTCTTTTTAAAAACTTATTTATTTTTATTAATCTATTTTTTACATTCCAATCCCAGGTCACCCTCCCTCCTCTCCTCCTGCTCCCCCTAGTCCTTCCCCGACCTTCCATCTGCTCCATGGAGAGGGTAAGGCCTCCCCTAGGAAGTGTACTAAGTCTGTCTCATCTTGTCATGAGGCAGAACCGAAGCATCTCTCCACCCCACACCCCTGTGTCTAGGATGGGCAAGGTATCTCTTCATATCAAAAGGGCTCCACTAAGTCAGTTTGTGTATTAGTGTTAAGTATTGGACCCACTGCCAGTGTCCTCATACATTGTCCCAGTAGCACCATTGTCACCTATATTAAGGGAGTCTAGCTCGGTCTTATGCAGGTTTCCCATTTGTCAGACCTGAGTCAGTGATCTCTCACTAACTGGGGTCAGCTGATTCTTTGGGTTTCTTGACACCTTTGTTCATATTATCGCCCCTCCTTCACTTTACTTGTACTCCAGGAGCTTGGCTCATTGGTTAGTTGTGGATTTCTGCATCTGCTCCCATCTATTTCTGGAAAAGGGTTCTAGCTTCTCTGAGGTTGTAGATGTAACCTGGGTATGTTTTGCTTTATGTCTAGTATCCACTTATGAGTGAGTACATACTATATTTGTCTTTCTGATTTTGGGTTACCTCACTCAGGATGGTTTTTCTAGTTCTGTTCATTTGCCTGCAAATTTTAGGATGTCATTGTTTCTTACTACTGAGTAGTACTCCATTGTGTAAATATGCTACATTTTCTTTATCCATTCTTCAATTAAGGGTCATCTAGGTTGTTTCCAAGATCTGGTTTGCCATATTCTTAAGCTTAAACCTTTTTCTTCCTTTCCATGTGAGCTTGGTGTGCGTGTGTGTGTGTGTGTGTGTGTGTGTGTGTGTGTGTATATATATATATATATATATATATATGTTCACATATATGTGGTAACACTTATATGTGCATTTGCATATGTGTGAATCCTTAGGAAGTCTTCCTGGATGGCTCTCCACCTTGTTTATTGAGGCAAGGTCTCTCAGAGCTCATCCATAGTCTAGCTAGCCGGCTTGTTCCAGGGATCCCTTGTCTCTTCCAGTATGGAATGATTGATGGGCTGCCCTGTCTATCCAGTGTCTACATGGTTCTGGGAATCTAAACTCTGAGTCTCAAGTTTGCTGCTTTTGTAGACAGCACTTTAAATGCTGATTCATCTCACCACTTAGAGTGAAACATACATGCTAACTGTAGTGTAAGGGATGATTGGCTTGAGTTTTCTATAGGAAGATAAATACTAGTTAATCAGCTGACATATACATTGTGGTTTGACCTAATATCAATCACAAATATGACTCATCAAGTTCAGCTCACTTTATCCCTAAGAATAAAGAGGCTAGTGAATTTTACTACTGTATTACAGAGATCCTCCTGCCTCTGCCTCCCAAGAGCTGGGATTGAAGGCATGCACCACCAAAATGCTACTTTTAAAGTACACATTGCATAATGAGATCAGTATTGCTACTACTGTGTGAAGGAACCGGTGATAGAATATCTAATGATGCTTTGGGTTTGGACTATTGCTTTTAGGATCTCACTAATGCCTTGTATGTTCTTCAGAGTGGTAGGACTCATCTGGGGTTGATTGAAGATACTGATCTGGGTTTGCACTGTGTGAGATATCCCTATACAAACTGTAACACATCTTCCTTGCTGATGGCCTCAGTGTGGCATAGGCAATTAACTCTATTCATAATTCTAGAATGTAAGTGCAATGCAGACAATTCTACTTCTCAGTAGGATATTTTATCTGTTTTACTTTTAGATTTGTTTTGAGTAAGCTACAATTCATTCCCCTGCTTTTTGTGACTTTCCACCATTACCAACGACCAGCATCCGAATTGAATAAAGGTTTAGCACAATGAGAACCTGATCAATTATTTCTAGTCAGGCTCTTTGGTGACCATAACAGCTGCTAACAAAGAGCCCTTACTGTTTTAGCAACACAAGAGCACAGCCCCAGAGCCAAGGCTTTATCTTGCTTTTCTAAACTGATGAAAAAATAGAAAATTCATGATAACATTTAGCATATGAAGTCCAGATGCACCACAGTTTGCCAAGGAACAAAATAGTTGTGTTTTTCATCCACTTCATACCAAGCATTCTGGTGATGGATGAGCATTTTCACATTTTCTTCATTCCAGACTTTGATCTTTATTATTTTAATAACTGATAGAAACATTACTTCAAAATAAGATTTCTATGTTTGGTTTTCTATCTATAGCCACATTTACATTTTAGAAATACATTTTTCTGGAGGGAGAAAAGGGAAGGAGGGAAGTGATATAATTCTATTTTAATTGAAACTGTGTAAACGTTTATTTTCTTTGATTTAGTGTTTTGCACCTTTACTTATTTTATTGCTTCTTGTGTGTATTGTGCCCAAGCATGAGTGCCATGTCATGCATGTGGGTCATGGGGAGGAAACTCAGAAGTCTGGTCTCCAGGCTTGGCGGCAAGCACCTTTTCCCACTGAGCCACCTTACTGGCCCCTATTTTCTCACTGTAACAACATATGCACACGGTTCTGTGGCAAAGACACTGAGTATATTCACCACATTGTGTGGCAATTGTGGATAATTCTAGAACATATTCGTAACCAACATATACCCCCCCCCAGACTTCATCCCCTAAGCAATCATTTCCTCACCTGGACCTTGGCAAGCATTAAGTTGCTTTCTGTTGATATAAAATCAAATACTTCACGTGTTTCTGCATAAATGGAATTACACAATAGTACGTGGCCAGTGTGTCTGACTTCTGTTACTTAATATTTTCAAGGTTCATCTATAGGGTTAGATGTGTCAGTTTTCACTCCTTCTTAATGGCTGAATAACATTTCACTGAACCTATGCACCGTATTTGGTTTGCTCGTTGTTTTGAACTCTCATAGCTAACTATTTTAGGTAATGCACCATGAGAGCTCATATACAAGCTTTTTCAACATATTTTAAAACTTTCCACAAACATATGTTGCCACTGTTGCACATCCACTCCAAAAATTCATTACCAAAATTGTAGTAATTAAGCTTATCTGAACAGGTCAGTCAAAATAGTTCCTGAACAAGAATGAAACCAGGGTTGAAGGAAACAATGTCACAGGTGCTGGGTAGAGCTAGGTAATGTGGGAATTTACTAACTTCTGTGAGGAATTTGGACTATACAATAAGGAGAATGGAAAGTACTTGACAATACTGGGATCAACAGTCTCCAGCATGTACTGGACAGTCACAAAGGAGTTGTCAACAAATCTGAAATGCTTGAAATTGTGCAAAATGTCTCCCAAACATAATGGAATAAAATTAGAGATCACAGAGAAGAAATTGGAAAAATTCACAATATGCTAACAACATATTTCTAAATAATAGACAAATAATGGAAAAAATGGCAAGGGAATTAGAAACTAATTTGAGATGAACCAAAATACAAAGTACCAAAATTTGTAGGATGTGGCAAAAGCTGTACTATTTATAGCAATAAATGACTGAGTTAAAAAGAAAAATTAATAATTCATAATCTAATCTTCCACTCTAAAACTTTATATATAAAGTAAGGACAGAGCTGAGAGCAATGGAATAGAATAGAAAACAACCAAATCACTATCAATAAAACCAAACAGTGTTTTTTTTAAATCTTCAAAATCAGGAAACTTTGGATTGGCTAGGGAAAGAGAGCAGGCTAAAACTATTAAGAGCAGGAAATGAAACAAAAAGTTTTTAGAATACTATGAACAGCTGCAGTCCCCAAACTCGGCAACTGAGAAGGATCTGTTCCATGAAGGCAAGGGTTAATCACAGACAGCAATTATCTGGCTAATTAATCAATTACCCAATGAATCAATCAAGAATTGAATGTGCTTGGCCTTCCTACACCCTCTGCTTGAGGGGAGTGTTTGACCAGCTCAGGTCCAAAACCCCCCACTCTCTCCTTGGAACTTCTTGGGTCAGCCCTGCATGTGGGGGACCTGCCCTCAAACATCAGATCATCAGGAGGCTGCCCTCATCTCAATCTTGGTCCCCCTATGCCTTCTGCTTGAGGTGAGTCTGGAACCAACTTGAAAGTACAAGAAGCCAAAAAAAAAAAAAGTTCCCTCGCCACATAATAATCAAAATACCAAAAATACAGAATAAAGAAATAAATTGTGAGCAGTGAAGGAAAAAGGCCAAGTAACATATAAAGACAGACCTATCAGAATTATACCTGACTTCTCCATGGAAACTCTGAAACCCGGATAGATGTTCTACAAACGCTAAGAGACCACTGATGCCAGTCCAGACTACTATACCCAGAAAAACTCTCAATCACTATAGATGGAGAAAACAAGATATTGCATGACAAAACCAGATTTATATAATATATATCCACAAATCCAGCCCTACAGAAAGTTCTGGAAGGAAAACTCCAACCCAAGGAAGTCAACTACACTCACAAAAACATAGGCAATAGATAATCCCACTTTAACAGAAGCCAAAAGAAAAAGCGGGGTAAATCTACTTACAATAAATACCACCACCACCAAATCCAAAACAAACAAGACTTAACAATCAGTGGTCCTTAATTTCCCTCAATATTAATGGTCTTAACTCACCTATTAAAAGACAGGCTAACAGAATTCATCTTTCTGCTGCATACAAGAAACACACATCAAATTCAAAGATAGACACTACCTTAGAGTAAAGGTTTGGGAAAATATTTTCCAATCAAATGGACCCAAGAAACAAGCAGGTGTAGCTATCCTAATATCTAACAAATTAGACTTCACACTAAAATCAATCAAGAGATGAAGAAGGCCATTTCATATTCATCACAGGAAAAATCCATCAGGATGAAGTCTCAATTCTGAACATCTATGGCCCAAATACAAAGGCACCCACATTCATAAAAGAAACACTACTAAAACTCACACATAAAACCTCACACTTCACACCCCTCTCTCACCACTAGACAGGAACACCAGACAGAAAGTTAACAAAGAAACAAAAGAACTAACAGAAGTTATGACCCCGGTTGGGTTTAACAGACATTTACAGAACATTCTATCCAAACACAAAAGAATATACATTCTTCTCAGCTCTACATGGAACCTTCTCTAATATTGAACACATACTTGGCAACATAGCAAACCTCAACAGATACAAACAAATTGGAATAACTCCCTGTATCTTATCAGCCCACCATGCTTTAAAGTTAGAATTCAACAATAACACAAATTGCAGAAAACCTACAAACTCATGGAAACTGAAAAAATCCCAGTTGTACCATGCTTGGGTCAAGGAAGAAATAAAGAAATTAAAGACTTCCTAGAATTCAATGAGAATGAAGACACAACATACCCAAAATATGGGACACTTTGAAAGCAGTGCTAAGAGGAAAGTTCATAGCACTAACTATGCCACATAGTGCCCACATGAGAAAACTGAAAGATAGTCACATTAGAGAATTAACAGCACAACTGAAAGATCTAGAATAAAAAGAAGCAAACTCACCCTGGAGGAGTAGACACCAGGAAATAATCAAATTGAGGGCTGAAATCAATAAAAGTAGAAACAAAGAAAATAATACAAAGAATCAATGTAATAAAGATTTGATTCTTCAAGAAAATCAACAAGATAAACAAACCTTTATCCAAACTATCCAAAAAGTAGAGAGAGAACATGCAAATTACCAAAATCAAAAACAAAAAGAAGGACATAACAACAGACACTGAGGGGATCCAGAGAATTTTCAGGTCATACTTTGAAAACCTCTATTCCACAAAATTTGAAAATGTAAAGGAAATGAACAAATTTCTGCATAGATATCATTTACCAAAATTAAATCAGAGACAGATAAGCAACTTAAATAGACCTATAGTCCCTAATAAAATAGAAGCAGTCATCAAAAGTCTCCCAACCAAAACAAGCCTAGGGCCAGATGGCTTCAGTGTAAAATTCTACCAGAAATTCAAAGAAAAGCTAATACCAACTCCTCAAATTGTTCCACACAATAGAAGCAGAAAGTTCATTGCCAAACTCTTTTTGTAAGGCTACAATTACCTTGGTACCCAAGCCACACAAAAAAACAACTAAGAGAAAGAACTACAGACCAATATCCCTCATGAACATTGATGCAAATTACTTAATAAAATACTGGCAAATCGAATCCAAGAACACATCAGAGAAATCATCCAACATGACCAAGTAGGCTTCATCCCAGGGATGCAGGGATGGTTCAACATATAAAAATCTATCAATGTAATCCACCATATAAACACACTGAAAAAGAAAAACCATATGATTATTGCACTAGATGCTGAAAAAGTCTTTAACAAAACCCAACACTCCTTCATGATAAAGGTCTTGGAGAGATCAGAAATATCAGGAACATGCCTAAATATAATATAAGCAATGTACAGTAAACCAACAACCAACATCAAACTAAATGGAGAGAAACTCAATATGAGTCCTCTAAAATCAGGAATAAGACAAGGCTGTCTACTCTCTCCATATCTCTTCAATATTGTACTTGAAGTTCTAGCTAGACCAATAAGACAACAAAAGGAGATCAAGGGGATACAAATTGAAAAGGAAGAAGTCAAACTTTCACTATTTGATGTGATAGTTTACCTAAGTGACCCGAAAAACTCTACCAGGATACTCCTACAGCTGATAAACAGTTTTAGCAAATTAGCAGGATACAAGATTAACTAAAAAAAAAAAAATCAATAGCCCTACTATATACAGACAATAAAGGGGCTGAGAAAGAAATCAGAGAAACAACACCCTTTACAATAGCCACAAACAACATGAAATATTTTGGGATAATGCTAACCAAACAAGTGAAAGAATTATATAGAAGAACTTTGAGTCTTTCTAGAAAGAAATTAAAGAAGATACCAGAAAATGGAAAGATCTCCCAGGCTCTTGGATAGGTAGGAACAACATTGTAAAAATGGCAATCTTGCCAGAAGCAATCTACAGATTCAATGCAATCCCCATCAAAATCCCAGCACAATTCTTTACAGACTTCAAAAGGACAATACTCAACTTCATATAGAAAAACAAAAGACCCAGGATAGCCAAAACAACCCTGCACAATAAAGTATCATCTGGGGGCATCACCATTCCTGACTTCAAACTGTACGATAGAGCTATTGTCCTGAAAACAGCTTGGTATTGGCACAAAACTAGACAGGTAGGCCAACGGAATCGAATTGAAAACCCTGATATTAACCTACATACCTAATTTTTGACAAAGAAGCTAAAATTATACAATGGAAAAAAGAAAGCATTTTCAACAATTGGTGCTGGCATAACTGGATGCTAGTGTGTAGAAGACTTCAGATAGATCTATATCTATCGCCTTTTGCAAAACTTAAGTCCAAATGGATCCAAGACCTCAACATAAATCCAGCCACACTGAACCTCTTAGAAGAGAAAGTGGGAGGTACCCTTGAACAAATTGGTACAGGAAACCATTTCCTGAACATAACACCAGTAGCACAGATACTGAGATTGACAACTAATAAATGGGACTTTCTGAAACTGAGAAGTTTATGTAAGGCAAATGACACAGTAAACAAGACAAGCGGCAGCCCACAGAATGGCAAAAGATCTTCACTGACCCTGCATCTGACAGAGGGCTGATATCCAAAATATACAAAGAACTCAAGAAGCTAGTTACCAAAATACCAAATAACTCAATTAATAAGTAGGGTACAGAACTAAACAGAGAATTCTCAATAGAGGAATCTAAAATGGCTGAAAGACACTTAAGAAAGTGCTCAACATCCTTAGCCATCAGGGAAATGCAAATCAAAATAACTCTGAGATACCATCTTACTCCTGTCAGAATGACTAAAATCAAAAACACCAATGACAGCTTATGCTAGAAAGGATGTGGAGAAAGGGGAACACTCCTCCACTGATGGTGGGAATGCAAACTTGTACAATCACTTTGGAAATCGGTATGGTGGTTCCTCTTGTGGTACCACAAGATCTCTTAGGCATATACCTCCAATGATCCACATCCATGCAACAAAGACATCTGTTCAACTATGCTCATAGGAACATTATTTGTAATAGCCAGCAACCTAGATGTTCCTCAACTGAAGAATGGATAAAGAAAATGTGGTATATTTACACAATGGAGTACTACTCAGCAGAAAACAAAAACAAAACAAAACAAAACAAACAAACAAACAAAAAAACCGGAATCTTGAAATTCGCAGGCAAATGGATGGAATTAGAAGAAACCATCCTGAGTGAGGCAACCCAATCACAGAAAGACAAACAATGCATGTACTCACTCACATATGGATATTAGATATAGAGCAAAGGATCACCAGCCTAAATCCAGTTTCAGAGAAGCTAGGAAACGAGGACCCTAAGAGAGACATACATGGTCCCCCAGAGAAAGGGAAAGGGACAAGAGCTTCTAAGCAAATTGGGAGCATGGCGGAGGGAGGGGAGAGGGAATTAGGAGAAAGAGAAGGGGAGAAGAGGAGGGGAGAGGAGGGCATGAGGGATCAGTAAGATTGAGTCAGGGGAAGAACAGAGAAGAACAAGAAAAGAGATACCATAATAGAGGGAGCCATTATAGGTTTAAAGAGAAATCTGGCACTAAGCAAATGTTCAGAAATCTACAAAGATGACCCCAACTAAGACTCTAGGCTGTAGTGGAGAGGCTGCCTTTGATGCCCTTCCCCTATAATGAGATTGATGACTATCTTATATGCCATCCTAGAGCCTTCATCCAGTAGCTGATGGAAGCAGAAGCAGACACCAACAGCTAAGCACTGAGCCAAAGTCCTGGAACCCAGTTGTTGGGGGGTGGGTGGGAAGATGAGCAAAGCAGTCATGATCATGCTGAAGAAACCTACAGAAACAAGCCCTCTGAATGTGGGTGCCTGAGCAGTCTATGGGACCTCTAACAGTGGAAACAGTATTTATCCCTTGTGCACAAATGGACTTTGGGAGCCATTCCCTATTGAGGGATACTATTTCAGCCCAGATACACGGAGGAGGGCCTAGGTCCTCCACCAAATTATTTGACTGACTTTGATGATCCCCCATGAAAGGCCTCACTATCCTTGGGGAATGGGTAGGGGTGGGTGGGTTGGAGGGTCGGTGGGGGAATGAGAGGATGGGAGGGAGAGTGAATGGAATTGTTATGTAAAATAAGATTGTTTTCAATAAAATACATATATGTATATAAACTTTCCTAAGAACGGAAAAAATAAAACATTAAAAAAAATAATTAAATGAAGGAGAAAAAAAAAAAAAACCCAACAGGATAATCTCAACAACGCTTTCCCACCCCTTCCCCATCCCTGCCAAAATCACTTGACCAAATACAGCTTCTTTTCCTGATTAAAAACAAAGAAGCAACAGGATCTTCCTCAAGATGCTACAAACCACTCAGGGCATTGCACAGCTGACATTGTATGTGGGGATGAAACTGAGTGCTTTGAAAATTAAGCAGCCAACGGTGTCTACTGTTACCATTTCTACCCAGCATAGTATTTGGAGACCTGGCCAGAGGAATCAACCACGAAAAGCAAAACTAACCAACTACCTACCTACCTAACTAACTAAACTAGTAGCTAGCTGACTAATAACTAACTAGCATCCAGACTATAAGGAAGAATTAAAACCATCTGTTTACAAATGACATGATCATATATGCAAAAAAAAACATGAGCATTACCAAAAATGATTGGAAAGAACAAAAGAATTCAATGGATTTGCAAGGTATAAGTAAATATGCAAAGACAGTTATATTTTACATAGTGTTAACAATGAACCAAAAAAGAAAATGCAGGTCAAGTGTGGTGGTGCCCACCTTTCTTTAATTCTAGCACTTGAGAGGCAAGGGCACAGGCAGGGGCTCGCAGATGTCTGCATTCGAGACCAACCTGTTAGGCAGAGTGTTCCTGCTTAAAAACAAACAGAAAATAAGAAAGAAAGAGGGAAAGAACAATTCTGTTTGCAAAGTCATCAAAAAGACTGAAGCACTTGGAAACCCGGAACCCTTCCATGTTTTAGACACTGGGGACCTGAAGTAGAGCTTTAATGGCTCCAATATTTGTACAATGAAAACTATAAAATGCCATTAAGAAGCACTTAAAGCACAAAGTACATAGGAAGACTTCCAATGTTTGGAGATCGGGAGACTTGCTATTGCTCAGAGGACTAGATCACTCAGTGATACCAGATTTGATTGCAATTCCTATCAATGGTAAACCAGAGGGGTAACTTGGAGCACGTGAACACAGGAACCAAAATGTGACTTGGAAACTTATATCACAAAACTTCTGTGGAAATTTTAATACTCATCACCATCCGTATGCATGGAGCTAAACCAGGAAAAGACCATTTTTCAAGTGAATGACAACAAAAGGGTTATAGAAGAATTTGCATGTTTTCCCTATGAAATCATTCTGTCTGTCTGTCTGTCTGTCTGTCTGTCTGTCTGTCTGTGTTTTGTGTATGTGTGTGTTTGCTGACATCGATGCTTACCAGCAGCTGAGACTGGGGGAGCACCGGTCAGCCACACTTCTAACGACACTTCTAACATCTGTACTTAGGACAAACAGCTGTATACACGAAGTGTGACCAAATGTCACACTGTCAGCCCACTGCTGTCATCATTCTCAGGGCTGTTTCCAGTCCACGCCCAGCACTGCTCTCACTCAGCTTTGCTTCTGAACCAAGTGTACATCAAAAGCAGAGAAGTCACACTAGAACATCCCCTATGGGGAGGAATGCAGTGCTCACAAACACCAACTCCAGAGCCTGCTTGTCCACCCCAGTTCCTCTGGTATGCACGTTCTCCTTACCAGTCCCTTTCATGCTTTAGATGCCAGGTGCCCGAGGCAGAGCCCTGATGGCTCTCAGCTGCCTTAGTTTTAATGGTCAAGCCAGTGACTGATTCTTCAGTATTTTATCTTGAGCAGGACCCTCCCACCAAGTACAGCTTTGCATCTGCATTTCCCAGTTTGGGTTTCTGTATTGCATTATGTGTAAAAGCAAAAACAGTGTGGATAAGGCAGAGCCTGGAACAAACGGAATCTTTAACATACTTCAAAGACACTGGGGGGGGAGCTAAGGGGGTAGGAGGGTGGGTGGGGTTCTCAAACTGCACTGCTTTGAGATGGAGGTTATTTAAGTTTCTTTTTTTTTAAGTTATTTTTATTATTTTTTGGAGGGTGCTTGCATGCCATTGTGCACTCATGAAGGTCAGAGAACAGCTTGTGGGAGCTGGCTTTCTCCCTCTACTAGAAGTTCTGGGAATCAAACTCACTTTGTCAAGCTTGGTAGCATGTGTCTTTACCCACTAGGCCATCTTGCAGGCCCTTCCTTTTATTTGTGTTGGATGAAAAAATAATTGTACACATTTATTGGCAACAGACTCAACTTTCTCCTAAACGACATCTTAAGAGATTTGCCTACAGTGGAAGTTCAAAGATGACTTCCCTTATCACTTTTCTGTCTCCTGGATTCTAGAAGGGAAGATCCAAGCCTTGCAATTACGTCCATCAGAGTGTGTCACTACTTCTCTTACAGCAGGAGGCTGTTATGAGAAAAGCTTCTTCAACTGCACTTGCACCCTAGCGTTTCCCACTGGTGCCTTAGCCCTGCACTCAAATTTTTGCTAAAGCACAGAGAGGAACAAAGTGTGTAGCTGATACTGAACTAGCCAGGACACTGCCGGGAAGCAAAAGGTTAACAGAAGGATGTTATTTTTAATTATAAAGAGCCATTGTTTTAATTAAAACTGATGTATAAAGTGCCACCAGTGACTTTCTATGTAAAAGCGTTTCATCTATCTAGAACAAGCAAGTTGGATAGAGCAAAGACTTCCTGCAAACTCATCTTAAGGCTGTGCTCATAGCACCTGATTTTACTAACAAAGAAAACTAGCAAACGAAAGTATACCTTCCTAAAGGCTGATATGATGTCTGCTGGGCTCTGAGGTCAGATTTTGTGAAAATGTGAAGGACTGCTTATTAATCAAGCTGAGCCTTTGCTCCTGGGAAAACAGGGAATTTTCTGTAAGGTTAACACAGCCCCAACAGACACAAGTCAAAACACCCATTATGAGTTGGACAAAGATTAAAGGGATTTATCTGGAAGCCTCTCTCCATTGGTCCACAGACACATCAAATGGCCTTCACTCCTTTAGCTTTCCCACCTTTCCTGCCTTTAAATTTTCCTAGAGTGTGCTGTACATGCTAATGGTTAAGGGTATTGCAGCCACGTCTACATTTGAATCCTACTGCTGCTATTTTCTGTGTTATCACCAGAAAATGATTACCTCGTGACAGTCACCTGAGACATGTGCTCTCTGGGCACATCTATGAGGATGTTTCCAGAGAGGTTAAACTGAGGTTTAAAAACCCATCCTGAATATGGCCATGGCATTCCACAAGCCAGGGTCTTAGAAACAAGAAGAGGACAGAGAGTTGAGAAGCAGAATTCATTCTACTTCCCATGGCAGACACAATACGACTAGTATCCCCTGTACCTGTCACCATGCCTTCCCCACTGATGGGAGCCACCATGTCTCTCCCTCTGATGGACAGGGGCTTTTCCCCTTTTAGTTCCTTTTCCAAGGTTATTTTCCTATAGCAACAAGAAAGTGACCGATGTACTTACTTTTCCTGAAACACAGAGAATTCAGTGTAATTGATAGCATTACACTTGGGTATAATTTCTATATGAGCTTTCTGACTCTTTGCCAAAGTATAGAGATGTACTCAATAAGCAGGACAAACTAGAAGAGATTTTCCTCACCTCGTTTCACTGAGACCATGACTTGTACAGTTTGGCCTAATGTTACCTGTTTAATAGTGAACTACAACCTAACCTGATGTGTAGAAAGACTAACCTGCTCTTGCATCAAGTTCTGAGTCTCAGCCAATCACAGTGGACTAGAGGTCAAACAGGGCTCAAATAACACAGACACACGCTAGCATCCAGCAGGCTGTCTATATTGAGATTTGTTAGAGGGTTGTCTTTTAATGGCTTGGACTGATTAACAAATATTAATGTAAACATTAAGCAAAGATAACAGTATTTAAATCACACACAGAATGGATATGTAAGGAAAAGAAATCAGAATTGATGGGCATGAGCCCGAGGAAAGCAGAGAAGAAATCCATTTCCCTTAAACAAGTATCTGTTCAAATGTGCAGGGTTGGCAGTAAAAAAGGAGTGTGTGACAATACTCTCTGTGGACAAGTTAATTAGGTCACAAGTGGGGACTGATCATTGTTAGCCATGCATCTCTGATATGCTGGGTTAGTGACATGGAGAGAAACTCTTATACTTGGGAGGGAAAGGGGGGGAACACAGGGAGAGAAGGTCTGGACAATTCCCTGACCCACAGAAGCACATACAACTTCAAAGATAGCTAACTCATGAAAATTACATCCAGTAGTGAGGATACTTTACCCAATGCTTTCCCTTTCTCCTGGACTTTACCTTTTAATTTTAGCTGCAGAGGATCAAGCTTGTCAATCAAAGCTGGGTACACTATAGTCATCAAGAAAATGATGAGTTCCCAGGGGTTCATTTCCCTGAGGGCATCTGGCTAGAGCTTCCACACTGAGAGGCTCAGCTGGGCCAGCTCACCACACGATCTTTATTGTAGCTTCCTCTGATGCAACTCTTCAAATAACCGAAGCTTTTATGGCTAAGTCACCCAGTCATTTGACAGACAGCTGACCCTTCCCTTGTGCCCAGTGGCCTGAACTGGGGAGCTGTCAATCAAGCAGCCACTCCTTTGACCCTTGGTAACTGGACAATGGCTTGGACACTTCCTGGATGTTTTGAGGAAACTGTGCTGGCTGGAGAAACTGCTGTGGCCACTGCTGAGGCCATGGTGCTGCTCTGGAGGCCTTGCTGCACTCATGACTGCTCCAGACAGCCTGTAGCAGCTACAGAGAGACTTCACTTTAGCCATGATAAGCCTCAATGACCTTTTGATGAACCCTGCTCATCTGATCTTGGGTACGGGGCAGAGACCTTCCTTGATGGCTCGGGCCAGCAGAAAGCATATCTGAAGCTCAGAATGGGTGGATTTAGGAAGTGTGCACAAGTATGCTGTGTGTCCTTTTCTATCCATGTGTTGATTCTCAGTCTGGAAGCTTCTCCTCTATGAATGACTATACCCTGGTGTCTTAGTTAGGAGACCAAGGCAACTCTCATAAAAGGAGGTGTTTAATTGGGGGCTGGCTTACAGTGTCAGAACTTAGTCCATTGTCATCATGGTGGGAAAGGATGGCAGCTGGCAGGAATGGTGCTCGACAAGTATCTGATATCTTTACATCATCAGGCAGCAGGCAGAGACAGACAGACAGACAGACAGACAGACAGACAGACAGACAGACAGAGTGACTGACTGACTGACTGACTGAGTTTAGCATGAGCATTTGAAGCCTCAAAACCCATCCCCAGTAGCATACTTCCTCCAACAAGGTCATACCTACTCATACCTACTCTAACAAGGCCACGTCCCCTAACACTTTTAATCTATTCAAATAGTTCTACTCCCTGGTGACTAAGCATTCAAATATACCACCATACCTGGCATTGTGACATTGGCCTCAATACGGTTTTAAGTGGAGTGTGGTTTCATTTGCCTATATGTGTTTATCACTTATAGAGTGAAAGCTAATTTCACAAAGAGCAGACAAAACCCTTGGATTCAGTCCTAGCAATGACAGCGGCCATGAGTGCTCTTTAGCAACTAAAAACTTCAGAGAGATATCTGAAACAGAAAACCAGAGAGCCTAGGTGACAGGAGGCAGCAGGCTGTGACATCAAGATGGCGAACACCACAGGCCTTGATCACTGGAAGAGTTGCAGAGAGTCACCACGGTTAAACTCGGGGGCCCTGACACCCGAAACTTGAGAACCTACAACATTAACTGGGTGCTACCTTCTGGTAGTCAGAGCCCAGAACAATAAGCCTCTGGCCTGAGCATCTATGCTAATGCACAAACCTCCAGTTTTGAAAGCTTGGAACAGTAAGCTTGTGGTCCGTCTCAAGGACAAAGCCACATGCCTCTGGCTTTGAGAGCCTAGAGTTTGCACTGACCTGGGCAACCAGAATGTAAGTGTGTAGGTGTCTGGCATTTAAAGCTGGGAACTGTAAGGCTCCAGTTCTTAGGGCCTCTTGCTGTGGGCTATGGGGTCTGAAAGTGCAGCCATGAGCTTCTGTCACTGACCTGGTCCAGACACTGAGGAACTGATCCTGGCTCAGTCCTGTTTCCACCTCAAAAGAGCGAACTGACCCACAGCCACTGTCTGCAACAATAATTTATCAATAGACTGGGAGTGCGCAGTTAAGTAGAAATGTAAATGTTTCTAGTTAGTTGTGCTTTCGGATTTCCAAAAACTGTTTGGTGAGTGTAGACATGGCGTGTTTCTTTAGTGAATGTAGACACAAATTTGTTTCTCTGGCCAATCAAGACCATTATTTTCCCTCTAGCTACATAACTGGCCTCTCAGGGCAGGTTTTAACAGTCTCAGGCGGCCAAACTCCTGGAGACAGCAGCACCCTGACCGCTCCTCACTGGCATACAAGTGGAGTCACAGAGTGTAACACACAACCTACACCATAAAGTCAGCTGCTAGGATTAACAGCTCAGCATGAAGCACTGTGCTCTGGCCAATCCAGTTTTATCCCTTTTCTTAAGCAAAATAAATAAATAAATTAGAAGTCTCATTGTTTATCATGACTGAAATAGTTAGTAGTTTACATCCCAATTGCTAAGAAAATCAATAAATAAAGATCTTTAGCATACCCCTTAATCAAAATCACTAAACCATAGGTGTCTCCTTTGTTCCCTCCTGGCCTTGGCTCCCTGCTTACCCTCTCCTTTCTCAAGAGGGTCACAAATTCCTGCCTGACCTGCACAGGCCACCGCTCTCTCAGCTAAACCAGCTATAGGAGACCATTTAGTTCACAGCAAACTTTACTGGTTCAGAAGCCACCTGGGAGACAGGCAGAAAGTATAGCTGCTGAAGACCATGCTCTCCCATGGTTTGTTCCTCACAATGGTGGGCCAGGTAGCTCTTCAGAGGAGGGGAGGAGGAGGAACTGTGACATGGATGTGGTCTGTCTCTCAAAAGCCCAGGCTATCTGGTTACAAATCATCACTGGCTCTATTGTCAGCGGTTAGAAGTTAAGAGTTCTACATTTTTCATCAAACTCAACTCTGGATTTATTAGCATAGAATGTGATGGCTTCTTCCTAGGAAACAGACACCGAGTCAGCTGTAGGGTTATTATATCTTCTCAAGCTGACACAAGAATGTTATAGATGGACAAGATAAAGCCATGTTCTCTACTCTTCAAGATGTGTGCATCATACAGTCCGCTTGTAGAGATGCTAACTAGATAAAGCTAGAGGGAAGGAGTAGCCAGGGGCAGGGCAGGCATGATGGCCAGAGATTAGGATTAATTATTGACAGGGGCTGGGGTGATGCAAAAGGGTATTTGGCTGGCAGCATCCAGGAATGCTTGGCAGGTACTGAGAGAAAGATGAGAGCCTGCAGTGTAAGTGAGAGATAGAAACATGGCCGCATCAGAGGCCCGAGGCAAGGATGGCACTACTGGAAGACCGAAGTTTGGGAATTTACAGACTTAGTTTCCACAGCTCTACTGGCTTATAGATCATTTGGCCTAGGAGTATATTTCCCACCAGGATTAGACAAATCAAACATTACAATACATGTCTCTGAAGAGAACTGGAAGGATGAAATGAATTCAGGAGTGCTAACCACACTGCAATAGAGTGGCTGGAAGGGCAGGGAAGTTTCCACACCCCAGTGATGACAGTGTGAGCAGACTGTCCTGTGCCTTCATAGGAAGTCTGTCCCAACAGACAGCTCTTTCTTTTACATTCCTCTTTAGCACTTGCTGGCTTCCATTTGGGACATTAATTAGCATAAATACTATAATTAACACTGAAAAAATTGTAAGCCATCAAAGAGCAGCTGATGTCTGTAGAGTTTCTTTGCAAACATAATAAAGTTAAAGGAATTTTTCCTGCTTTCAAGGATGTTTTGTTCTTTTTATTACCCACCCACCTAAAAGTCTCTCTAGTGTTTATTTGCCTGGAGAAACAATGAAGCTTTTAAACTCCTCCCGCACCAAGAAACAGAAAAGACACCATAAAAGAGAGACACATTACTATGGCTTTGAACATCTGTGGTGAGGGACAGGAAGTTCAAATAGGACCTCAAAGGAACAGGGGCAGGGGCAGGGGCAGGATCGCCATCTGGAACTGAAACAAGGGAAACCTGGGCCCTGCCTTCCCAGTTCTAAGTGTGCACTCTCCTTAACCCCTGGAGTACCGTGTGCCAACACAACCCCCGGAAAGCAGGGCCTTGCTGGGGTGGGGTTGTCGTATGGAAACATACATATTGAAGTCCCAGAAATCTTCCTGGGATCCTGAATTAGTGAGCTGGTTAAGAAGTAAGCTGTGGGATTGTCATCATTCGATGATACTTATATTATTTATTCCACCCCCCAAAATAAGTGTGCATAATTTAAAACTACTGACTGAATATAGAGGAAAAGAAAGATCTAGAATTACAGACAGTGTCTCCTGCGGTCTCCCATTCCAGTAGAGCAAAGGGGAAAGAGTGAGGAGGTTTGCACTTAGTTGGAAAGAACATTCTTTTGAGTCTTAGTCATAAGATGAATTTGAAAATTCAATCCATGCTTTGTTATCACTTGTAGTCATTAGACCTCCACCTGGTACATGAGAAACAGGAGCACAAAAATGGAATTGTCTGCTAGGTGTTAGGGCCAAGACTTAAAAATTAAGACGTTTTCATAAGTGTGGAATGGGTCATCTGAGAAGACATCAAGCAGGCACTGTTCTGCATCAGTCTTAGGACAAACAAATGATGTGCATGTATGAAAAGACAGGTTGCAGTATCTTTTGTTCTCTGCTCTTGAGTGTTAACGCAATTAGCTGTTTCAATACCCTATCGCCATGACTTCCCCAAAATGATGTAAGCCAAAGAAACCCATTTCAGTGGAAATGGCAAAGAACAATATTTGGTTGATTTGTTTTGTGTCCTTTGTGTGGTGGCTTGGGAGAGGGAATTTATCCCTGAGTGTCCTTGGGGGCTCTGCTTCAGGACTTGTTTTGTCTTCTGTATTCCAAAATCCATGATGTTCAATCTCTTATAGAATGGGTACCATTTCATAGAACCACACACATCCTCCTGGACCATACATGTGCCCTCTACATGACTTGGAATGCCCAGTGAACTACACACATCCTCCTGGACTGTACATGTGTCCTCTACATGACTTGGAATGCCCAGTGAACCACACACATCCTCCTGGACCGTACATATGCCCTCTACATGACTTGGAATGCCCAGTGAACCACACACATCCTCCTGGACTGTACATGTGTCCTCTACATGACTTGGAATGCCCAATGCGGTACCAAGGCCAGTGGATAGCTACATAGTACTATGACAAAATGAAAATGCCTGCTCATGCTCTGTGCAGAAGCATGTCTTTAGGATGTTTTTGACACACCATTTGGTTGTACCTGCAAATGTGAAATCTATAGATATGGAGGGCTGGCTATATAACTAAGATTATTGTGTTCTTAAAGTAAAACCAGTAATTAAGCCAGCCAAATGACATTTATTTAAGCTAAATTAATTAAATTGCACTAATTAGATTAATTATCAGTTCTTGAGAAAGGAGCAGAAAGTCTGTTCCTCAAAGCACATGTGTTTGCTGTACCAGCTGGACATATTCTGCTTAATTAGGATACTACTTCTCTGCTTCCGCCCTTGCTCCTCAGAAGTCCGTTCTCAACACTGGCCATTGCTGTGGCTGACACTGCCCTGCTCAGGGAGTCCTCTCATCCTCCACTGCTGTGGTTAACACTTGCCCTGCCCACAGGAGTCTTCTCATCCTGATAACCTCCTAATCTACATGCCACTCCATCTGTCACTCACACTGAGATCCAGCCTCTGAAGAGTGGGTTCTGCCTGTTGCAGGGAGGACTCTGTCCTCAGGTCCCTGTATTTGGGCTTACCTCCACACTTTATCGTCTGTATAAACTACTTTGCATCCTGGCATTCAAAAGGCATCCTGTAACATGCAGCCTGGGTTAAGCAGCAATCTCTAAAAATTTTAAGAAGTAGCTGACCTTAATGGAAAGCACAAGCCCCATCACTGCTGGCAAGCTGTTCCAGAGTTATTCATTGTGTGTGTGTGTGTGTGTGTGTGTGTGTATGCGTGTGTGTGCGTGTGTGTGTTGTGTGTGTGTGTGTATGCGTGTGTGTGTGTGTGTATGCGTGTGTGTGCGTGTGTGTGTGTGTGTGTGTGTGTGTGTGTGTGTGTGTGTGTGTGTGTGTGTGAATAAGTTTGGAGATACCTGCCATGAATGACAGTATAGATAAAATCCCTCTTGTAAGTTCTTAAAATTCTTTCTCTGATACGCTCATAATAAACAGAGCAGTTAGGACAATGTTTTAAAGACTCAGAGGGAGACACTTTTAAACTGAATTAATTCCTACTTGAAATTCAACTTCAAGCTTCTACTTTTAAAGGGGAGCAGCTAGGCCAGTGTTCCGGGTTTCCTGAGTGGTGCATCCCCATACACAGGCTGCCTAGTACCCTTTTCAGTCTGTGGGGTACTTTGGCCTAGTATTTTTCAGGAGTGACTCAATTATACCGCTGACTGTTCTCTGGCCGTGTTAATTACAGAATCTGAAGAGCTACCGCATGTGTTGAACATGTGCAGGCTTCTTCTTGTCATTATTCCCAACATTGTTCAGTAGTGCCATGCAGGTTGTTGCAAATCCAGAGCCAATTTAAATTACCAGTTAGATATACCCTGGTCTTATACAGACTCTAAACTGTGTGGACCAAAAGACTTGAGCATCCAAGGTCACTGGCATCTAGGGCTTGGAGTTTCACCCTAGACCATTTTAATCCCCTGGGGACACCAAGGCATGACTGTGTATTTATTTTTATTTTTACAGTTCTGGGAATAGAACCCAGGCCTCACACATGCTAGGCAAGCATTGTATCACCAAGCCACAGGCCCAGTCACACTGTGATTTATAATTTCTTAATCTTGGCATCTGGGAGTTCACTTGAGAAGCAGTTTTGAGCTGGGCGGTTCTGCTCTGACCCCGGCTGAATACCCTTTCTTCTTCTACGTGAGTCGGAACACACAGAGCAGGCTGAGAAACGTCAGTAAGGATTCTGGCACCTTTTAAAAACAATGAGGCATTTGCTCTGCTGCACTCTCCTGGTACTTTCTTCATTTGATTTGCAAAATAAAACTTCTTAGGTTACCCCCTCCTCGGGAAGCCAACTTGGAAGTCGCTGGACATCAAGTTTAAAGGCCAACTAACCTAGTTCCCAGTAGAATGTGAGTGGTCTCCAGCACATAACAACAACCTCCTGAGAATAAACACTCTGGAAGAAAAGTTGACTTCTGAGTCCCATCTGTACGGACCCTGAATCTGCGGCTGCACTGACTGCTCCTGCCAATGGCTCTGCTGCTCCAACCTCTCCCACTCACTCCTTTCCAGTGTTTTCTGGGCACTCCAGGATCACACAGGTTCTTCGTTTGTAAAAAACAAAACAAAACAAAACACACAAACAAACAAAACTCCACAGCTTAGTGAAATGGGCCTGATAGATCTGATTTACTATTTTTAAAATAAACTATACTTAATCTGAGATTCATTCAATTTAGCAGTGTCCTTTAACCAGATGTAGCTTATTTTTCCATGAGTAAATATTTAATACAGCCCATGGGCTTTATGTCTCTCAGAGACCGAGGGTAAAAGCTGAGAAGGTAGATGTATGTGTTGGGGAATGGCTAAGAACTGATTGCCCATTTCTCCGTAGGACATTTCCTTTCTCCAGACTCAGGGGATGGTGTGATCTAGTCAAAACGTCCAACTTTCTGCCTCTTCTTCCACTGGTAATAGACAGAATTGATGGCTTGTGTTTAGAAATTTCTACTGGGAGAAAAGAATGGGTACAAACATGTGAATTTAGAACAAGACTTTTAGAAGAATTTCTGGTTCTTACAGCCGAGGAAACCACCGCCAAGGAGCCATTTAGGGGCACGAGTCTGAGACAGCTGGACAACTACACAGAGCAATGGCATGGCAGTTCTCTAAAGAGGCCAGGACCTGTGGCCTGAACTGCATCAGTCCCTGGTTTCCATGGAAATTCTATAGTGAGGAGTGTTGCTCAGGTACAGTGCTTACCCAGAACCCCAAGCATGTCCAAGACCAAAAATCAGCAAACAAAGAAAAAGGCATTATGGCTCACATCTGTGGCCTCAGCAGCAGGGAAGTTCATGATGAACTGGCATAATCCAGAATAGTGTAGGTCAGTGGTCCTCACCCTGTGGACTGCAACCCTTTGGGAGTCTAATATCAGATATTCTGCATAGCAGATATTTACATTACGATCCATAACAGTAGCAAAATTATGGTTGGAGTCACTACAACATGAGGAACTGTATTAAAGTGTTGCAGGATTAGGAAGGGTGAGAATCAGTCTAGGTTATAGAATGAGACTCTTAAAAAACAAAATAAAACCGAAGAAAAAGACTCCCACAAATGTCATTTGATTGTGCCCCCCCCAAACATCTAGAAAAACAAGACCTCTAATTACATACTCAATGCCATTAGAGGAAAACCTCAGGGGTCAGTCATGAGGATGACTAGGTCTGCTTGCTTTGCACTAAATGTCACAAAATGACAGTGTGTTCTGGGTTCCTGTGGCTGCTCTGGGATCAACAGCCCTTGCTTGAAGATGGCTTAATGATGGTTTGTCCCTGCCTTCTGGCTGCATCCAGTTCTTGAGCTCTCTGCCTCCTGAGCCTTCTCTCTCGCTTTGGTGATTCTTACAGCAAAAGATAAGCTCATTGCAAGGTGTGGTAGCACAGGACTGGAATTTCAATGCTCTAGGGACAAAGGTAACAGGATGTCAGTTCAAGGGCAGCTTAGGCTATAGTGGAAGACAGTGTCTCAAAATACTGAGACTTAGGAACATAGCTCCCAAGCAAGTATGGCACTTGCTTGCCATGTGCAAGGCCCTGGGTTTGATCCCTTGTGTAGGAAAGAAAATAGATTTCAAGGTAGGCCTTCAAATGGTGTCCTCTGCAGAAACAGCTGTAATGATGGGGGCTGTTCAGGTGTCTTGGTTTGTTTTTGAGTTGCTGTCATCTCCATCTATGTATTTTCAAAAAGCAACCTTTGAGAACGACTGCTTATTTTCAGACAGATTAACAGAATTGTGTAATAGCAGCAGAAAGAAAGAAGCAAACTAGAGACAAGTACCATTTGGACAGTTGCACCTTAAACCAACCAGTGGAGAGGAAGAAGTGAGGCGTCTCCCCTTAGATCAGGACAGGAGGCTAATGTTCTAGGCTGTCTCCCCAAGGCCTGGGCTGTGCTGCCTCTGCTATGTTCTGATCTTAGCATCCTCATCTTCCCTAGCTTGCAGGTTGTTTAGCAGGAGAGAGCTAAATTCAGACATCTCTGTGAACAGCTTCCTCTATGGGTTACTGAAGGTCTTTGTTGAAAGCACACAGCCATATGCAGCTGTTCCCCCACACAATACCACAGTGAGGCTCCACAAACACCCCCCCTTTCCAGCAGTGATCTGGCTGGACACCAGCGAGTCTTGGTCAAGGGACCAGAGACAACTTCATAACCCCCAGTAAGCCGAGCCCTTCATTAGTGCATACTGGTTTTTTGGATCATAATGCAGGAGTTCCAGTAAGCATCCTGGAAAATATGGCCTCTGAGTAGTAGAAAACTCAGCAAAAAAAAAAAAAAAAAATTACTGCAGAGAAAAGCTCCCACATACATATACACATAGCAAATACGGAGGATCTTGCACCATGAGCATCTCTCCTGCATCTGCACATTGCTGTGGTGTGGAAGATCTTGCACCATGGGCATCTCTCCTGCATCTGCATGTTGCCATTTTTCTCTGATCAATATGTATATGTTCAATGACACTTGCACGTGTCTGTACTCAGCAGGCTGAGGCAAGAGAACTGCGTGAGATGAGTTCAAGACTAGCTTGGGCAACACAGTGGGACTGCATCCAAAATAAGTGTCAGCACTGCCCAACATCACAAGGCTAGGTGGCGGCACAGCAAAATAAATCAATAAATAGATACTGTCTTCTACACAGGCATTTCTTTCTCTACAGGGCAAGCCTGTGCCCCACCTCAAAGTGATATAAACACAAGAAAGAAGTGCCTGTTCCCTATTGCCATAGTTACTTTTCCCATTGCCACGACAAAACACCCTGATAAAAGTAATTTAAGGGAGGGTTTATTTCGTTCCACAGTTTGAGGGTACAGTGCACGATGGTGGAAAAGACAACTTGTCAGGAGCCTGAGGCACCTGGTCACACTCTGAACATAGGCAGGTGGCTGCTGGTGTCTAGCTGGGTCTCCCCCTCAATGATCCAGATCAAGATAATCCTTCACAGGCATGGCCAGGAGCTATCCCAATTAAGTAATCCCTCCCAAGTGTGCCTAGAGGCTTATGGCCTAGGTGACCCCTGAGCTTGCCAGTTGACCATTACACTGACATCACACCCATCATTTTCTGTAAGAAATTTGGAAGATGTGTTGTCAGGAGAGTACAGAGTAGACCCCAGCTTTGACTGACTGGCAGAGTCTCGTCCTCTGGCTGTGGCTCTGCCTAGGGATGTGACCTGGGCAGTCCATTCTCCTCTTTGACTCTATGTTTACTCCCTGGACAATAGGAATAATAATATCAGGTAGTAATTTGGGAATATAACGAAGTGAACTCATGTCCAGTATGGTGCCACAGGCCCCTGATATAACGCAGAATCCTCCATCTCTGTGCTGGTCTGCCTTGTTCAAGCTATAATTTCACCTGCCTTTTGCCTTTAGCTCCTCCTGGCATGAGTGTACATTTGGGGAATACGGTAGTCCAGGAGCTGGACAGTCTGGATATATTTATATTTGATATAGGTAACTAGCAAAGGGCAATACAGAGGGGCAGTTGGCTCTTTGACACACTGATAGCTGAGGGGCCTTTCAGTTTTGTTTTTTGTTTTTTGTTTTTTTTTCCTTTCCCATTCCCAGTCCCTATCAGAGACATGCTGGGAACCCCCCTAACAATGTAGTCTGTGAGAATGGTACCCACAGCACCTCTGCCAGGTCCTTAATGCATTAATTAGTGGGAGTGCTTGGTTGACCCTGGGACATGGGGCTGACGATAGCATTGTTGACAAAGGCACTTGAGGTAAAATCTCCAACTGCAGGCCTTGTTCTTACTGTATCAAATGTGCACCCATTTGGGACAATGTGGTGAGAGAAGAAAACCCTGCCTTGGGTCTGATGAGAAATGCAGAACTTGTGGGGGATTTTTGTTTGTTTTTTTGAGTAATGTTTATTCTATTTGGGATGCCACTATGGCTGGAGTAAGTGGTTTAGAAACAATGTAAAGTGGCTTTTACCAGAGTAGAACTATGTTTTAAGTGTGTTTAAACTAGACGTTGTTCTCCAGGGCTTTGCATAACAGGCCACACGGATCTAAAGTCATACCCACATGCAGATAAATCCCTGCGTGTGGATAAATGCATACCCACATGCAGATAAATCCCTGCGTGTAGGAGAAAGGAAAGCAGGAGCTTCGATGACCTGCAGTGTCAGCCCCTGTGTGAGGTTCAGCACTCACAAAAGTTCCCGCGTCCTCGTATCAATGTGTAATAAGCCACACTGTTGAAAATGGACTATTTTCTAATGGGAACGTGAAAGGCCTTCTTATACAGTAAATCAATGTCATTTCAAAATTAACTTTAAAAAGAAATTTGAACGTATTGAACATTTTTGTTTTTGCTTGGTGGGGGAGGGAGGATAGAGGGAAACACCAATAGTCCCCCGAACAACACATTTCTAACATCAGAGCTTCATAAAACTCAGTAAGCAAAACACAGCCTTTTGAGTTCTTTTCCGTCTATTTCCTATCTGTGTGGGTGTTCAAAAGAGAGATGTAGGGGCTGGAGGCAGGGCCTGGTGGGAAAGTGGGTGTACATGCGAAGCCTTGGGTTCCTGTCCCAATAGTGTAGGTGTCTGTGCCGTGTATACTACTTCTACCTTTCCCCACTACAGATATGGCTTTTCCTGTGTATTATTCATAAGCTTTGCTGAGCAGCGTGTCACAGAAACACTTGGACCAAGGCTATCTCCCCTGACCATGTAGCTGTTATCCTGCACAGGTGAGCCAGACGCCTGTGTGTACAAAGATACTAGTACTTATTTTGATTTTGCTTTTTGTTGGTTCCTTTAGACAACTATTCCTCTATATTCCAGGCTTGCCTCAAACTCAAGGCCATCCTCCTGCCTCTGCCTCCTGAGTGCTGAGACTACAGGTGAGTCACCATTTTGATTTTGCTTTTTGTTGGTTCCTTTAGACAAGTATTCCTCTATATTCCAGGCTTGCCTCAAATTCAAGGCCATCATCCTCCTGCCTCTGCCTCCTGAGTGCTGAGACTACAGGTGAGTCACCATAACTTTCATCTCTCTACATGCAGCGCTCAGCAAAGGGAAAGTCAGGTGCCTGGAAAACATTCCTTTAAAGAAAACAAAAACAAATGTAAAAGGGGATGAGCTGATAATCTTTGGAAACCAATAGCAGTTCGAGTCCAGGTTTTGTTCTGTTTTGAAGGACAGAAGGGAGGGTGCTGAAACCCTCCTAGAATCTAGTACCCAGGGTCCTTGGGACCACAACTCTATTTGAGCCTGGAAGCCCCAGCTGAGCCTGTTTCCACAAGCACCCTTAAAACACACCCCACTGCTTGAGGCAGCCTGAAGGGCGCCTACTTCCCACAGCCAGGATGCCCAAGGGCACAGGAACCCTTCAGGGGGCCTGAAGAGGCAGCTCTTTGTAGACACACTGAAAAGCCTGGAGGAGAAATAAAAACATGGGCGCCATGCATAATTTACCCCAAAGACTTCCAGATCTCCTTTGAGGAGATTAGTCGAGCTCTGGACCGCTTCCCAAGGAGGGTGCCAAAGACAGCAAACTTCTCTGAGGGAGATGAAGCTCACCAAGACCCCAGGCTCTCTCCATCTGCAATGTGAAAGTCCAACTGCCCCCCCCCCCCCGTGCTTCCGACTTCACAAATATTTTCCTTTACTTTTTAGGAAGTTTGACACATGGAGAAATGTATATCTCTATATGTTAAACTAATTAATCGTCTCTTCTAAGCTGTATGACCAAAGGCTTCATAAGGCATGAGAGTTGACGAGTTCTGTGTTCAAAAGCCCTTTCACATTATCTAAGTTTAGCTAGAATCATAAAGCTTTGGGATTATATCAAACCCAGTACATTAAGTGGGGAGGGGAGGGGGAGAGCTTTAGCATTTTCCAGCTTTAACATGGGCTGTGCTGATGCCATTTGTTTAATAAAAACAAACGGTTGAGCAGGACCTGGTCCTTGAGTTTTAATCATCATGAGGACATGTCATGTGTAAATGCGCAAGGAGGACGCACTGGTATTGCCTATATGGTAGATTTTTACAGTCTATGGATGTTTTGTAGATGCTTGTGTGTTTTGCTTTTCTGTCACTTCAAACGAAGAATACAAAGTAATGTATTTTTGTAAAGGAAGTAAGAATGTGCACTGAAGAGGTTCCATAGCCCTCCCCAGACCTTATCAAGTGATGCAGACACTTGCAATTTGTTTGGAAGGATGTTTTGTTACAGAAAGAGGCAAGAGAGCAGATACCATGGATTGGAAACTTATCCAGCAACGATCCCAGCAAGGGTGTGCCAACAGATGCCAGACGGAACATGCACCTCCACCTTCCTGCCCGGACATAGCTTTTCCTGTGTCCTGAAGCCCAGCTGCAAACCCTGCTGGGACAGCAGACCCTGCCTCACCCCTGGCTGGCTGACCCCATCCCTTGCCTGTAGTGTTTGTTAGCCAGTTTTGCTTAGCATTAAGACAGTGAGCAGCCACCAGGCAGGCTGAGAACACAATACACCCTCTTGTTTCCAAGGAGGAAGAAATAAAAACCTAATGGTCAAAAAGACTAATGTTAACACAAAGACTCAAGCGTCTCCTGGACTGCTGCCTCCAGCCCGGATGAGGACAGTGAGTCCTCCCTCCTCACTGCTTTGATAGGTGAGAAAAACAAAAGAACGTATGAGCAGGGAGTAACGGGGACATATTATGAAAGGCAAGGGTGTCCCGAAGGAACTTCCGAAAGGCAGACACCCCTGTGTGTTCCCATCAGGGCCAGACTGTTATATCTGGGGATTAGCACCTGGACAGACCAGTGCAGCCAGATCTCCTGAGCTGAGCATCTGGGAGGAAGGCTGCAGAGGAACAGGGCACAGCAATGCCAAGTGTCTGTTTCCCCCAGCCATGCAAATCAAATGTCCCTGTTGACTGAGGCAACAGTGTTCTACCAGGGTCTGGACTAGAGCACACACTAGGAGTCCCATGGTAGAGACAGGTTTTTAAAGGCCTGCTGCCACTTGGCATGTCACTCACAGTGTGGTTCGTAGGGAGGGGGTGGGTCTCCGCAGGGCACACACTCCATGTCTTGAAAACCAACAAGTTTGGTCTTCCGGTAAAATCTAGAAAAGGAAGGAGAGAGTCCTGGTTATTGGTGTCATCTAAGATCACTGCTGCAGCCAAGTGCCACATCGTCGGCCACCAGCAACCTCTAGAACCAGTTCTTAGTGAAGACAGAGGCACCCAAAGCTGAGCAGATGATGGACACTGCACAGATTTGGTTGCCTACACAAAACTTCCCGACTAGGATGGGATGCTGGAGAGGGGATAGAAGGCAGTGGGCTCTGGCAATTCTGTTGTAACCTAAACCACAAACACCTCTAAATAAAGTATTAGACAGCATTTGAAATTTAGGAGCCCAGACACAGCACATATATTTTCATTAGAAATGTTTGTAGGGATGTTACATACTAAATATTAATTGTGGTTGCTTCTAGATGGCAGGAATTCAAGTCATTCAAGACTCTATCAATAAATTAATAAATTAAACTTATTTAAAAGAAAATTTAGAGCATCAACAACATAGCTAATAAGCAGCATCAAATTAAAAATTATTATGATTACACCACCACCTGTAAATTAAACTATAAAGGCAAACTTAAAACCATTACTGTGAAAGTTATGCTACAATTGGAAAAAAGGTAAAGAATTTGTTCTCTGAACACCATTATTCATAATTAAACCTAAGTCTTCATACAATTAAAATGTTTGTTTTGTTTTGTTTTTTTGTTTTTCGAGACAGGTTTTCTCTATGTAGTCCTAGCTGTCCTGGAACTTGCTCTCAAACTCAGAGATTGGCCTGCTTCTGCCTCCTGAGTGCAGGGATAAAAGGCATGCATCATCATGCCCAACTAAAATTGGTTTTAGATGCTTAAACTCCTAAATAATCAAATGAATGCAAATAGATGTGGAAATATATCACTTTTATTTGGAAAGTAGGAAAATGGTTAGTGCGCACACACAAACACACAGGGTGGGTATGGTACCATCCCTAGAACCAAACAAAAGTGAAAACTCTAGAAAGAAAAAAGAGCAAGTTGAAGGTTTACTAAAACGTATTCACATATTCACAACCTATCTTTAAAACTCTAGTTAGTTTCTGAATCTTGGGCTTTTTAAAGTTACAACCAATGTCTTTGGCCATTGCTACTTGATTGGTAATTTAGTGATCACCTTGTGTGTTAGTCTGACCTTATGTTTACTGTGTAAGCAGGTTGGTAATCCTGGAAACTTTACAGCAGCTTGAAAAAGGTCTTAGCTGAGCATGCTATGTGGTGGCATGTCTGTAAACCCAGGAGGACTGAGACCAGCCGGAGTTACTCAGGGAGAACACTCAAAACAAAACAGGACCCAAAACTCTTAGATTCCATAAGCCACCAAGTGAAACAGCAGCTGACCAAGCTCTGAACATTTCTACTGACTGCCTAATAGCTCTGGTGGCTCCGCTGGCCCTGCCTGTGAAGGGTGTTCATGTACCCTCTTCCCAGCTAGTATTTCACTCAGTATTTAGTGGCCACTCAAATGTGGCAGGACTTCTCCTCCAGCCTCACAAGAGCGTTGGTTTTCAAACACATGATCTATTTTAATAAATTATTTTGGCAACTAGATATTTTTTGTTATTAGGGAAAGCACAGCTATCAACACAGTCTTACCAGAAAGGGAATTTCTTATTTTTAAAATGTTAAATAATATCTACATTCAATTCCCATACTTGATGTATCTCTATTTTTAAGGGATGTTACAACATGTACTTTTGTGCCATTAGTGTCTGCTGTCCAAAGTGTTGGATGTTACCTTTTCATTTTATTTTTTACACAAGTTTTTCTGTACTAAAAAAAAAACTATTATAGATTTTTCCCCAATATTCAATTAAATCATATTTGGTAATTTCCTGGATAGGAGTATAAAAAAGTCAATATGTATCACAATATCTATCTATCCATCCATCCATCCATCCATCCATCCATCCATCCATCCATTTTTGTTTTTTGAGACAGGGTTTCTCTGTGTAGCCCAGACTGTCTTGGAATTCAGAGACTCACCTGCCTCTGCCTTCCAAGTGGTGAGATTAAAGGAGTGCACCACCACACTCAGTTATATAGTACAGGTACTTAACAAGATAATTTTAAACAAGAAATCTCCCTTCCCCAGACTGATAGCTGGGAATCCAGCACAGGACTGACTCAGACCCCCTGAATATGGGTCTCAGCTAGGACTGAGCTGTCTGAGTGGCCTCAGACAGTAGAACCAGGATGTATTCCTGGTGCACAAAAGGACCTTGCGGACACATCCCCCATGGAGGGATACCCCCTTAACCTAGAAACAGGAGAGAAGTCCTAGACCCTACTTCAAATGACTTGACAGATTTACATGACCCTGGATAGCATAGCCCTACAAGTGGAATGGGGGTGGAGGGATGGGAGGGTGGCCAGGGTGTATGTCACAGGGGAAAGAGGGTAAGAGGGAGGGAGGGAGAGGAAACTGGGATCGACATGTAAAATTTTTAAATTATATTATTAAGAAAAAAAAAGAAAGAAAGAAAGAAAAAAGAAATCTCTCTTCACCGTTGTTTTGAGACAGAGCTCCACTAGGTAGACCAACCTGGCCTCAAACTCAACAAGACCCTCTCGTCTTTGCCTCCTTGGTGTTGAAATGGAAGGTGTGTGCCACCACATTTGGAACCTATTGCTTTTATTCAAAAATTTTATATGCATTTTTCTGTTGTGGCAAAAAAAGGCACACCAGTAAGTTTCCCAACAAAGCAGCTTTAGGTGTGCGTTTGAACAGTGCTGCCTGCATATGCTTGTAAAACAGAGCCCCAGACATCCTCAGCTTCTCAGGCTAAGGTACTGGTCTTGTTAACCCCTACTTTATGCTCAGTAGCTCCCTAGTTGCTCTCCCTTCTGTCTCTGTATATGTGAGGACTCCACATACCACCTCTAACTGGCAGCTACAGCATCATCTGCTTGTGATTGACCTATTCTATAGCATGTCATTCATGTTAGGGCATGTGACAAGACTAATGTCTTTCATAGGGCCAAGCAACCTACTGTCCTGCTCCCTGGGAATATGGGTACATTGTATGTGGTGCTTATCCATTTGACTGTGAACAATTGTGCTTCCTCCTCCTTAGAGACTGTGAACAGTGTGCTAATGGACATGGCTGTATAGACATTGCTTCAGGACTCTGCTTTAAATTCTTTCAGGTACAAACCTAGAGATGGATTGCCGGTCATATGGTAGTTCATTAGTGTGTTAGAGACTCTGCTTCCCCAGTGGCCACACATCCCCCAGCAGGGTAGGGCAGATAGTCTTTGACTCCCCCAACACCCTTATTTTGCTTAGTCTGTTTTGTTTGGTAGTAACCATCTTACTGAGCATGAAGTGACAAATTAGAGTGCTTTGATTGGCAGCTCCCTGAAGGCTGGTGATGTGAACATGTTTTTCACATGCTTGTTTGCTGGATTGCAAATCATCTTTGTAACAATGCTGTTTGGGTCCGCTGTCCATTTATTAGACCAGGTTACTTAATATTTGTTGTTGTTGAGTCATAGAAATATTTTTATATATTTGGATATTAACCCCTTATCAGAAAGTTATAATTAGCAAAAATTTTTAGTGTCTTTGTTTTAAACTTTAGTACCCCTGTGTGTATGTGCGTGAAGGAAGCCAGAGGTGAACCTCAAGTGTCATTCATCAGGTGTCTTCCATCTTGTTTGTTTGTTTGGTTTTTGAGAACGGTCTCTCATTGGGTCTCAAACTTGGGACCTTATGCTTAAAGACTTCACCAACTGCGACATCTCCCCAGCCCGTTACATAGAGATGTTTTCTTTCCTTCTACAGGTTGTCTGTTAACTGTTGACTCGTGGATTGTATGGTGGCTCTACTTCATTGCACAAGAGATCTTGAGTGTGATGTGTCATCTTCACACTTGGTGCCTATGTTTTGATGGTGTCACATCTAGAATCTTTCTCCAAATCTAGCATCATGAACATTTTCCTGTTTTCTGCTTTTATTTCTGTAATGTTAGGTCTAATTCTCAGGTCTTTAATCCATTTGAGGTTGATTTTTGTGCAGGGAGTAAGCTAGGAGTCCAGATTCACTGCTTCTTTGTGGGTAATTTTCTCAATTCTACCCTTGGCACCAGCGTCAAAACTCCACACACGCAAGGCCTAGTTTCTAGGCTCCCCTTTGTATATTTAATCTTTGTGCCAATACATACTTTTGATTATTATAGCTTTGAGATGTGCTTCAAAAAGAGGGAGTATGAGTTCTCCAACTCACTCTTTTTAAATTTTATGTGCTCTTAAATGAGTAATTTTATTAAAACCTTATCTGGTAGGAAATCACTGTATCAGATACTCTTTTTTAACATATTTTCATAGCCAAATCAAAGTACAAGTTTGACCAATCACTGAATGCAGTTGGGATTTGATCTAGTTTATCCAATTTATATTTGTTCCCATTACAAGTGGCATAGCTTCCTGCTGCATTAACCCTTATCCCGCTGAGGTCAAAGGTCAACCTCCAGTGTTGTTTCTTCCACTCCTTTTTTTTTTGAGACAATTTTTCTCCCTGGCCCGGAATTCATCACACAGGCCACACTGAGCTAGGATTACACGCACACACCAGGGTTAGCTTTTTGACAGTGGCTTCTGTGAACTGAACTGTGGTCTTTGAATCTGCATGGCCATCACCCCATGCTAATTAGGCCCATGTTCCAACACTGAGTCACCTCAATCTCTCTAGTATGTACTACAGTTTGGGACATAGAAACATTTGCAGCTGCATTTCTTGCCCAAGTGAGGTAGAAAATTGTATTTTAAGTGAAACAAAATGAAAGGGAACACAGACATTCATTATACAGAGTGTCTGGTTAAACTGGCTTCTGAAGTTCAATGGTAATCTGTTCCTGGCTTTCAGACAGACAATATAAAAAGACAAAAGAAACCCATACTGGGCTTCGTTTACTGGCTGTGTGATGAAAAGTGGCATCTCACAGATTCCAAACTCACTGACAGCGGTCATGAGGAGACAATTTTAACTTAACTCAGTCCAAGCCAGACTGGTTAGCCTGCGGAGCACTGTTTGAAAACGGCATTTAAGAAGCCCTGTGGTGGATCTTCACACTCCCCCCAGCCAGAGTTCTTCTGCCTCACAGAGCCCTGACTTGAGCCAAGTGAGTCACAGTCAAGCCAAGGCTCAACTCTGCCACACGCGGATGGACAATGGATGTGGGATGCTTCGGTGACAGCTGTATGATTTTGCCTTAGTTTACCTGTCTGCAGAGTAGGTTTCAGCTATTTGCCTTCTCCACAGAAAGCTAGTCAAACTAGAGGAGTAGTTTTTAAAATGCTGTAGAATTATCACCTGCTCACACATGAATGCTGCCTTAGAAAGGATGTACTTTTAAACTAATCATATAAATAAACTATGGCACATCATTCAAATGCCTATGGGTTTTTTTGATATAAGCCCAGATGGCTATTTTGAAAAACCAAGTCCCCAGGTCCTGCCTTCCTGCCATTCTCTCTAGTGCTGCCTAGCCTAGGTTTGCTTCCCTGGGGCCTCAGTTTATCTCCAATCCCCAGTTGAGGAGACAAGACACACACAGACATGTTTCCATCACAGAATTGTGGACCGTGGGCTACAGAGGCATGTTAGATGCTCCAGGCACGTTCTTTAGTTAGGCTTGCATGAGTTTAAAATTCTATCAATAGCTGGGCATGCTAGTGCATGCCTGTCATCCAGTACGGGGAGAGAGGCAGGAGAATGGGGAGTTCACGGTCACCCCAATCTACACTGCAAGGTCCCATCTCAGAGCAACACAAAAGAACAGTCCCCATAGTACTGCTATTCACACTCATTACTTGGAGTTTTGAAACTATGGTACTTTTTGTTACTTCAATTTTTAAATAACAGATGTGATGAAGTATAATTCACCTACCATACAAGTCACCCACTGAAAGGGTTGCATGCCAGTGGCATTGTTACAGTCATGGAGTTGGGTAACTATCTCTACAATTGATGTTAGCATACTTTGTCACCCCTGGAACAAATTTACTAACCACTACCATCATCCCCCATCCTTCCCTGTGCTCCCCAGCCCTTAGCCCACACGGCCTGAGTTGGTTTTCCATATATATGGATTTGGTGTTCTGAGCATGTGACTATGGTCGCCACCAGATGTGCAGCGTTTTAGGGCAGTCCCTTTCACTGAACATAGTATTTTCCAGGTTCATCCACGTTCGCAGATGTCAGCATTTCCTTCCTTTTTTATTGCTAAGTTATATTTCATAGTTCAGGTCTATCTATGTTACTTATTCACTCATCAATTGATGGATATTTGGGTTTGTTGGAAGTGCTTCTAGTGTGCTGTAAAAGAGCCCACAAACTGGTCACTTACAAAAAACCAAATTATTTGTCATGGTGCTGGAAGTGCAATGCCCAGGGTCCAGGTGGTAGAGAGAGAGGCCATGAGAGGCAACCTTCTTGCTGTATCTTCATGAAGGAAGTAACACTGAGTCCTTACATGGCAGAAGACAGAGGGGCAAGAAAGGGACATAATGCCCCTCCAGTGTCCTTAATTCAGGAGAGAGAAGGTATCAGGACTCGTTACGGTTTTGAAGTCTAAAGTTAACCCACCACACAGCAACACCAGAATTCTGAAGGAGACCAACTCAATCCATAGCACGGTTATCCCAGCTTCCCGGCTATCTTGTGTAATAACAAACATCAGCTTATCAGATTTTGTATGCACAACATTTTTCAAATCTCTTGACTATATATGCTCAAGCATAGAGCAGTTGAGTCTATGGTATCTGTGCATTTACCTTCTTGAGGAAGTGTCAGCTTGCTCCCTAATGTGGTCACCCACTTTACATTCCTATCAATCACATAGGAAGGTTCCCACTTCCCCACAGCCTATAAACGTGTAACTGTCCATCTTTTCATCGATGGCTACTCTAGTGGGTATGAGTGGGTACGGTTCAGACCCTCCACTCCCCATAGGCAAGCAGCTTTTCTGCATATTCGCCATTTGCTTGTGTTATTGGTGAGCATCTATTCGAAGCATTTGTTCTTGTCTTTTTGAATTATTGAGAGGCAGGAATTCTTCACGGACTCTTGATGAGAATACAGTGTGTCAGACGGCTCCCCCTGCAGAGGCCCAGAACCTAAAGGGCTGTGAAAGTAGCAGTCTAAAACTAAACACACATGAAAAAAACATTGATAGGTCATATTTCTTCAAAACTGAAACACTTCTGTGCCTCAAAGATACCCTCCAGAAAGTGAAGACAGTCACAGGACAGGTTGAAATGTTGGTTAAGTCCCACATGTGACAAGAGGTGCGCTTACTTACCTAGAGTTCATGGAAGGTGCTCCCCAGTCACACCTTCATCTTTTCCACTACTCTTACTCTAGTCTACTCTTTTCTCCTCCTCCTCCTCCTGGGACTCCCGGGCCTCTCTGCAGAGGTGGTGGGGCGCGGGGGTGGGGGTGGGGTGGAGGACAGACTGAACATAGAGCTCTGCACACAAGGCAAGCACATTATCCCTGAGCTGCATCCTTAGCCCTGTCTCTTTTCTAAAATACTGTGAGATGGTATTTTTCAAACATTTATTTATTTGTTTGTTTGTTTGTTTGGTTGTTTGTTTGTTTTTGCAGAGGGTGGGGGAAGAGCATGGCAAGCATGCAAGAGGACAACTTTTGGGGAGTTGATTTTCTCCTTCCATCAGGAGGGTCCTAGGGTTCGAACACAGATCAGCAGGCTTGGCGGCACACATTCTTACATGGTGAATGTCTGCTGGCCCAGATTGAGCCTTAAAAAATCTAGTTATGAAGCAAGCTCCACGTGGTCAGGAATCTCTGCTACCATTCTGACCCACTCCAGGGACTGAGAGAATTGCCCATAGCTGCAGCTCACAAGGCTCCTCTTTGGGGGGCTGCCTGTCAATCCCTTTGTCCGTTTGTCTAAGTGCTGCTTCTGTTCACTAGCTTGTGGGAACTCTACATTTTCTGGGCATGTCCCTCTGTTAAGTGGGACTGCTCTTCCGTTTTGTCACAATTGCCTGGACAGCTCAGAGGTTGTAAAAGTAATGAGACACAAGTTCCAGATGCTGCCCAAACATCTTCAAGTTCTTATCCCTGTGCATCGAAGTCTGGGGGGAGGGGGGAAACAGGAAACACCTTGGGAAACATTTAATTAAACAACAGAAGAAATGGCCCAACTCACCCCGGCAAGCAGTCCCCACAGACAGCGTCACTGGTGTGTGAGCAGTTGGCCCTCTGAAAGCGATTCACCAGCGCGCAGTCCACACATGGCTTGCACTTCTGGGAGCCCCAGTCCTCCTTGAACCTGTGCGGCCTGCAGGGCACACACTGTGCATCCTCTCCATAGCCGAAGCCACATTCCTGTAGGGATTAGTGGGTAAAAGACAGCTATTCATACTTTGCAAGCTTGAAAAAGGAATGGCTGCTGGGATAAAGACCCACGGAGGCCCGCCTTCCCCGGCACAATGGCAGCCCTTTCAGCAAGTTCAAATGTGTCTTCCCTGGCTAATAATCTCTCTTATGGCCTGACCAAGTGTCCTTAGCCATCCACTTTATTTCAGAGGTGGTGAGCATGTGCATAAGAAAAGGTCTCCCGGATTCCCACTGGGGCATTAGGGCAGAATTATGGCGCTTTCTTCTCCCCTAATTAAGTCAGCCATGTGACTGCTCAGAAGCCAAAGCCAGTGGGAAGTTCAGACACTTGTTCACTCATCAAGGCAGAAACTAAGCACATCACTATTAGCTGTGCAACTTCAGAAGATAAAGGCAGCTGTGTGAGAGATTTCACAAGCCTTAAAACGCTGACAGGCTGAACGTTTTCTGTGACCAGAACGGTTTTATCTATCAAAGAGAGCTAAAGAGTCACAAACTAGAGCCTGGACCATGGCTCAGAGGGAGAGAGCAGGTGTAGCTTATAGAATGCCCTGGATTCAATTCTTAGTGCTGCAAAGGAAACAAAACACCTAAAGGCCCAAGCCTTGGGTGTGATGCACGTTGGGATGAACAAAGCAAGAGACTCTTTGGCACTCAGATGATAACTTCCACAGATTCAAGAGCAAAATAAGCTACAGTAATCACATAATGTGTGCAATGCAACATAAAAGCCAGGTTTCAGTTGTGCGCTCATGACTAGTTAGTTGTTCAGTACATGAGTCTGATGTCTCAGCTGGTCTTCAGTACACATCAGAACCCTGAAGAAGTAGGCTCTAATGCCAATGAAGGAATAGACTTGCCAGCAAGAGCAAAAACAAGCAAGTAAAGAACAAAAGCTTCCTTCTTCCGTGTCATTATAGGCTGCCAGCAGAAGGTGTGGCCTATATTAAAGGCAGATCTTCCCACCTCAAAAGATCTGGATTAGAAGTGGGTCTCTCCCCCTTTAAATTATCTAATAAGAAAAAAATCCTTTACAGTTGTACTCAGCCTCTTGGGTTTTTTTTGTTTTGTTTTGTTTTTTTTGTTTGTTTGTTTGTTATTGTTGTTGTCGTTAATTCCAGATGTAGTCAAGTTGACAACCAAGAATAGCTATCACAAGTCTACCCCTTGTCAACTTGACACACAATCTTATCTCCTTATGACATGTATAATTTCCAAATGAAAACAATAACCAGGTCATAATTACACCTAACATTATAATTATCCTACATACAATCACAAACACATTATATATTTAATCAGGTCACAATTACACCTAATATGATGTAACTGTCCCTCATAAACCACAAACACATAATAAATCTTAGACTAGATGGAAATGTCCCTTGAGGGACATTCTTTTGGTATCTCAAAACTTAAATATGATAAACACTGATATTTTCTTAATTGATGTTGTATTACATGATAAAGATATCAAGGAAAGGAAACACAAGTGTCTGCATGAACACATTCTTAACAAAATATGACAGAAACATTTACATCAACCACAATCATTATTTCTGGAAATGGTCATGTGGCCTTAGTTGGTTTTATAACTACTTTTCTCTACTACCCATGCTGTATCTCCTCTACTGTAAGCAAGCACCACAGCAGGCCTTGGTTCTTTTCCCAGAAGAGTGATCCACACCTTCATTCCTGATAGCCTGTGCCCATTGTCATCCTGCCTGGATTGGTTGTTGTCAGTTTCCCATCGGCTATAATCACAGGACACCCTAAAGGATTTCCTGCACTCCAGGCATAATCTTACTGCTATTGTAGAGAAGCAATACAATTTGCACTTGGTAATTTGAATCATCACCCCTACTAACAATGTTACTCCTTTCTTAGCATGTTGGTTTAAGGGCAACAGAAGCTCAACACAGCCAGGAGGAATCTGAGCTTCCAGTTAAATGAGATGTTTGTGGTGCCTACTGGTGGAAGGCTTCCCTCCTCTGGAACCAAAATTTCTAGGCCAACAGAAACACAAAGCACTCTCCTTACTAGTGAGTGGAGCTATTCCCTTTTCTATGGCTTGATTCCTGGACCTGTGGATCCTGGCTATGAGAGAAACCATATCATGTATTAGACACTGGTCCAAAGCATATACCACCTTCTAGAGGGCCCTGCCCCAGCCCTCCAGGATGCTTCCACCTAGTTGGCACTGTAACTGCATCTTCAAAGGGCCACACTATCTTTCTATTTGGCCAGCTGCTTCAGAATAGTAGGGAACATAGTAAGATCAGTGGATTCTGTGATCATGGGCCCACTGTCGTGCTTCTCTGGCTATGAAATGAGTTCCTTGGTTAGAAGCAATACTGTATGGAATACCAAGACAGTAGATAAGGCATTCTTTAAGTCCACAGATGGTAGTTTTGGCAGAAGCATTACATGCAGGAAAGGCAAATCCATAACCACAATAAGTATCTATTCCAGTAAGGACAGCACTGTTCTTTCCACTGAGAAAGGGGTCCAGTGTAGTCAACTTGCCACCAGGTCTCTGTCAGGCCACCCTGGGGCTCAGTGTTGGTCTCTGCAATTGGTATATCTGGCACTCAGCAGTAGCTGTAGCCAGGTCAGCTTTGGTGAGTGAAAGTTCATGTTATTGAGCCCATGCCTAAGCCCCATCTCTGCCATTATGGCCTCTTTGTTCACGGGCTCACCAGGCAATGACAGGAGTGTATGAAAGAGGCTGACTGTATACAGAACAGCTCACCTTATCTACTTGATCACTGAACTCCTCCTGTGCTGAAGTCACTTTTTGATGAGCATTTACATGGAACACAAGTATCTTCACATCCTTTGCCTATTTAGAGAGACCTATCCCCATACTTCTTCCTCAAATGTCTCTCACCAACTTTCCAATCATACTTTTTCCAAGTCACTGATGAACCAGCCAATCCATTGACTGCAGATTAATGTTCATCCATTAATCAGTGAACAATCACACATCTGGCCATTTTTCCTTCCAAACTGTATGCCATGTGTACTGCCCAAAGTGAAGATTTCCCTTCGCCAGTGTCTTTCAGGGGTCTGTAGACGGAAGTTTCTGTTCTGCCTGGTCTCACAGCCATTCAGTCTCAAATAAACACACAGAGGCTTCTATTAATCATAAACTTCTTATTGCGTAGGTCTCTCTTAATTATCAACCAATTTCTATGTATTACCACAAAGCTGTGGCTTACCCATAATGCTCCAGCATGTTACTCCTTTGACGGCTACATGGCATCTCTCTCTCTGGTGACTGCTTCCTGGCCTTTATTCTTCCCAGAATTCTCCTAGTCTTGTAGCCCCACCTATACTTATACTTCCTGCCTGGCTATTGGCCAATCAGCATTTATTCATCAACCAATAATAGAAACATATATTTACAGAATACAGAAGGACATCCCTCATCAATTATCCCAGAAAGAAAGAGGTTGTAATGTTTCAGCTGTCCAGTTCTGGGTAAAATAAAGAACCATCAGTAAACCAGGCCCTAGTCTTCTCTTCCTCAGTCAACCAATCACAGGGCACACTCCATGAAGCTATAGGGACATTTTTGGGTGAAGACAGCATTATAATAGGAGTAGAGACCATCGGCATTTAGGCAAGTTCTCTTTGTGTAACTTGCTTGTGCCTTCAGGACCTACCCGGGCCTGATCACATATATACCACTTCCATTGGATAATAGATTGCATTTCATGTTCTACTTGTTGGCTTGGTGAGTTAGATAATACCCAGCTCATGATGAACAGCTTAAGTTGCATGTTAACTTGGTGGTCCATTGTCAAACGTTTCCACTAAGGCCTGTTATTTCTCAAAAGAAGAATTATTTGTCTGCAAATGATGGTAGAGCCTTGCTCCAAAATCCCAATTCTGTGACCCACTAAACATTGTGCTTCTTTCTTGATCATGAGAGGGGCCAGGTGCAACTTTCACCTTAATGGAATTTCTCTGCATGCCCTACACCACTTGACTCCTAAGGATTTCACTGAGGTAGAAGGTCCTTGAATTTTGGTTGTATTTATTTCCCATCTTCTGATGCAAATATATGTCAACAATAAATTCAAAATGGTTGCTACCTCCTTCTCACTTGGTTCAACCAGTATAATGTTGTCAATATAGTGCACTAATGTGATATTTCATGGAAGAGACAGATGATCAAGATCCCACTACTAAATTGTGACACAGGGTTGGAGAGTTAAGATATCCTTGAAGTAAAAGTGTGAAGGTGTACTGCTGGCCTCACCAACAGAAAGCAAATTGCTTCTAGTGGTCCTTATAGACCATTTGCTAGAGCAATAGCTACATAATGGGTACCAGGAGATGTGTTAATCTGCCCAAGTAAGGACACCACATCTGGTACAGCAACTGTAATTGGAATTGCTATTTGATGGAGTTTCAATAGTCAATGGTTATTCTTCATGATCCATCTGTCTTCTGCACTGGACAGAGAAAGTTAAAGCAAGATGTGATGGGAATCAGCATCCCTGCATCTTTCAAGTCTTTGATGTTGGCACTGATCTCTGCAGTTCCTCCAGGGGTGTGATGCTGTTTTTGATTCATTAGTTTCTAAGGCAGAGGCAACTCCAGAGGCTTTCATTAAACCTTTTCAACCCTAATAACTGCCACATCACAGGTCAGGGAACCAATGTGAAAATTTGTCAATTTCTAAGTGTATTTTCTCCAATTATTCATTCTGGGATGGAGGAAATAACCACAGGATGAGTTCGAGGACCACTGGACCTACTTTGAGTCAGAATTCAGCCAAAATTCCACTAATCTTAGCAGGGCATGGTGGCACATGCCTTTGATCCCAGAAAGTCTGATTGTTTCCTTGCTGCAAGTGTACAGTTATCCTTGTAAAAGGCTCCAGGTCCCTCTGCAGAAGGCTGGAAAGGGTTAACAGTAAAACTCTTAGGTATTTTATTGAGGTCCTTTCTCAGGAGGACCTGGCTGTCCCTTTAATCAAGGAGTTCAGGTCTGCAAACTGACTCAGGTCTGGAAACTGGCTACTGGCTGAGATTCCCTTTTTCCATGATCCAATGAGGCCTTTCTTTCGTTTATTTGAGAGTTTTTCCATTTATATGACCAAACAGAAATGCAGTAGGCTTCTCATCTATTTTGTGCCTGGAAACACCATGGTTGATTAGCTAGTACCAAAGGTCTATACAAGTCATGCCACCATAAAAGTCACTTTGCCTATCGTGAGTCAGACCATTATGGCCATTGCTTTGTCTATACTGCCCATTTCAATAACTATGAAAACCCTGCCTTTGGCAATTCAGCATTGCCACCTGGCCCTTACTACTTTGGGGCCCAATTAAACCAATTGCATTAAATTCATTCAACTGAAAATCAGTGTCTCCAACCCTAAGGTCCAGTACAAGAAACAGGGTGACGACAAAGTTCTTCAAATGTGCTGGTGCCCCTCTTATCATTTTGTGCCTTACAGGATTAGTGAAGACAATGTGTTCTGGGCCTCCCCATTGTGGAAGAGTTGATTTTAGACAGTATACCCACTCTAGCATCACAATGAAGGCTTAAATCCTTCATCAGCACTAAGCTAAGGAATATCAGGCATCTTCAACAGTAGGCCATCTTTTGATAAACACTTTAGCCAATCATTCAAACAAACTTTTGACATCTTTTTTAATTGCAAGCTTCCAAATTAAACCTAGAATCTCCACTTAGTGGGCCCATATCAATAAATTCAGCCAGATCCAGTTTTATGTTCCTTCTACTATTATCCCCACACCCTTAAAATCCATTCCCACACATATTCCCCAGATTTCTGTTAGAATGAATTAGCGAACTCACTAAGCTCTTTGGCGCACCTTCCCCTTGGGAACCTACTTAGACTTATGTCTGGCTGTATGTCTGGAGGTGACTAGTGGTAGGCTCTGAAGGACATCAGTATTGTCTTGCCCGGCATTTCCTTTAGGGAAAGTCACTGTTGGTTTAGCAGACAAGGAAGTAGAAAAGGCAGTATTTCAGCACATGTGGTGGGAGCACATCTTCTGCTAAGGGTGGAGAGACTACAAAATCCTCTGTCCTCTGGCAAGATGAGCCCTTGAGAATCTGGGCCTCAGCAGGATCCTCCCCCTCATCTGTATCCTACATCCCAGGGTCCTGTTCTCTACCAATGAATGCCCTGACTTTAAAACAATGACACCTCCAAGGCTGATATTTGAATTTTCACTGTAATTCAGTCAACCTTGTACTGAGGGCTTCTGCCTGATTTTCTGCAACTTGAGCTCTGTGGCTGCTGGATAAAAGATTCTCTTCCAGTCTAAACACACTTTAGACTGTGAGTGTGCACCTGGAGTTGGTCAACATTATCACTGGGCTCTCTGTTACCCTTTACCGTATTCTGAGATGCTTGAAATTGCTTAATTTTATAACTAAGTTCATTCTTTCCCTTTGCCAATTTCTCCAAAAAATACAGGGGTGACCAACAGCATCACTATTTTTTCCACATAGCATTAAAAGTTTTGTATACAGAGTCACCAAACCCATTGCCTCTCACTATTAGTAAATTTGGATAATCAAATACATTTGTCTCCTTAAGTTTATAAAATAGTTGATACCATGGGATTCCAATACTCTCTGAGCTTATAGGAGAGGCTCCAGTAATTGTAGGTATTAGCAAATTGGAAAGTTTATTCCAGATACAAATCACATTCACATGTATATTTCTGTTGCTCTAGAACCACTTCTGGTACCAAAATCTGTATTAGTCAGGGTTCTCTGGAGGAATAGAACTGAGAGAGAGAGAGAGAGAGAGAGAGAGAGAGAGAGAGAGAGAGAGAGAGAGAGATTTATTAGAGTGATTTACAGGCTGTGGTACAGCTAGCCCAACACTGGTTGTCTACCATCAGAAGGTCTGAGAATCTGGTAGTTAGTTGTCCAGTCCATGGGGCTGGATGTCTCAGCTGGTCTTCAGTATACACCAGACTCCTAAAGAAGTAGGTTCTAATGCCAGTGAAGGAAGGGACTTCCCAGCAAGAGTGAGAGCAAGGAAGCTGAGAGTGAAAACTTCCTTCTTCCAAGTCCTTTATATAAGCTGCCAGCATATGATATGGCCCACAATAAAGGCGGATCTTCCCACCTCAAAGTATCTAGGCTAAAAGTGGGTCTTCCACTTCCAATGATTTAATTAAGGGGAAAAAGTCCCTCACAGGTGTGCCCAGCTGCTGAGGTTTTAGTTAATTCCAGATGACGCCAAGTTGACAACTAAGAATAGCCACCACAGTCAGTATGACAGAGGACTAGGCCTGCGACCCCACGGAGAACATTACCAACCCACTTGACACATTGGTACTCTCACGATAGAATTGCTTCCAAAGGCACCTGTTGCACGGCCCATAGGCATGTTCACTCTGTAATATCTGTGGTCCTCAAAGTCCAGTTCTCCTGATACTTCTGTTGATGTGCTGTGAAAGGTTGAAAATCGGGGGATGTTTTTCCCGGTAAGAATCGAGAGCTGGCAGACTTGTCCAACCTGCCAGTTATTTGAAACACACTAATTCTTCCTTAAGGAAAACTGGCCTCTGACTATGAAACCAGCAAAACCACCAGAGTGTGTGTTAAAAAAAGAACCACAATTCATGGCTTTTAGATTTTCATCACGTCTATTAAGAACTATGTCCAATCTGAAGTGCCTTTGCACAGATTCTCAATACAACCAAGAAATTCTTAGTTATGAAGGGGATAGACCTAGCTTACTCCCTGAGAGCTTTATAAAGTATAAAGCCTGTTGACCTGCCCGAGGGGATGGCACTTTGGAGAAGTGTTGGCCTTATGCAGGGTGACCCAGACGGTGTAGGAGATGAGACTCCGGCCTTCACAACTCACCTATAGAGTAACCACTGTGCCAAAAGCTACACTGCAGGGTAAAGGCCACCCACAGAGAACACTGGCCATCTGTACTAGTGACATTAAACACAGAACCAGCTTAAGGTCTCTGTCTCACCTTTGCAGAGACAGAGACAGCGACAGAAAGAGCTTAAGCAAGGTCACGGGCATGGAGTAGGGATAAGGCAAAATCTCTTAGGGCTTCAGTTTCTCACCTGTATTACGGAATGCTGGAATATAAAGTCCAGTTTGTGGAAAATGTCTATTTGTTCATAAATTTTCATCATTATTTTTTATATAAAATTACTTACTGGCTGAAAAATTAGACCTAAACCAACACCAACTTATGTGCTATAAGCTAGTCATAAAGGATAGGCAAACTCAACCCAGGATTCACTAGTTAACATCATCCCCTGGGATAAGTGACATCCCCCAGAACCTGTGGTCATCTCAGTTACTATGCTTCTTCAAACGCATCTTTGTTTGTGTTTTTATACAGAGCTTCATTCTGTAGCCCAAACTGGCTTCTAACTGCCTGTCTCAGCTTCCCGCAGGGATTATAATATGAACCACTACATCTCTCCAGTGTACAGACCCTACATACACTTGAGAAATATTTAGAGAGGGAAAAGGTAGATCATCCCCCATTGGTCTCTCTCTTCCCAGGGTTGGAGACTAAACCCAGGACCTCTATAAGCTGAGTGCACCCTTATCGCTGAGCTATGTCTCCAAGTGTGAGCATCTCACTAGGCGCTCCAGGCTGCCCCTGAACTCACTCTGCTCCTTGTAGTCATCCACTATTCCAGCTCTTGCAAGTTTTCCACCCCCCCTTCCAAAATGATCCCTGAGCTTTGAGGGGAGGGGAAGTTATAGACATCCCATTTAAGGCTAAGAACTCTGTAACTTATTCTCTGTACATTGACCAGTTGCCGGTCTCTGTTCACTTCATCTACAGTGTGAAGAAACTTCTCTGATGAGAGTTTGAAGATGCACTGGTTTGTGGGCAGAGTGATGCTATTAGGAGTTGTTTTAATACTATGTCCATTTAGCAGAATAATAATAGTAGGTTCTCCCCTAGGGCCTGTAACCTATCTAGCTTCAGGTTCATGGCTCTGCTATGGTGCCAGGCATTTGTTCTATCCCCTGGCATAGGCCTTAAATCCAATCAAAAAGTGTTTGGCTACTCCCATAATTCATGCTGCTCTTGCATCTGTAGGCATCTCTTTATTGTATCTCTCAGGCTAAGATGATCACTTTTCTCCTCTGATATCATGCATAACACCTTCTGGCACTATGAAAACTGACCAAAGGACTGAATCCTCCCAGGCAGTACCAAATGTTCTTGACTCAAGTATGTGTTGCCTTCAGCAATAGGGTCTTACAGTCAAGTTCTGGAAGGCGATCATGACCAATGGAATCTATGATGTTTAGGGGTCTATGGGAACCAAGTGTCCAACAACTCCAAGACTCCTTGCTTTAGGATTTTTGGAGTGACTAAAGACATCAACCACTCTCTTCATGTTGAATGCGTCAACTACATGATGTCCTGAACCAAACAGGGACAGGACAAAATGATGCAAAAACCCCACACACAATCTAAAGAATGAACTTACAAGTTAGAATTTCTTTTCAGTTAACAGAGACTGTCTCCTGGCCAGTCATGCTAATTTCCTATAATCCTACCATTTTAGTTCAGTGCTCACAAAAGCATCTATCCCCCTTGAAATCAGGACAATCATGAAGCTAGGCATTCAGAAGGAATTTCTTTGGACTGCGAGGGGTCTTGCAGGAGGCGGTTGTTCAGACTTCGGTGCTCTGTGTGGGGCTTTTGGCTGTGCTCTGGACAGACTCCTGTTTTTGCTGAGCACTGCTGTTGCTCAGAGCACCAGGAGCTTGCAAAGGCTTTCTCTGAGTACAGAGGGGCCTCCCCCACACCATCTTCAGGGATCAAAGTGCTGTACACGTGACACTCGGGGGCGGGTGCCACATTGTTCACATGAGAAGCTTCTAGTCAAAGGCTCCAGCCAAAGCAGAGTGTTTCAAAGTCAGGCTTTGATCCTTGCAGCCAGCACTGTCAGAGACCAGGGTACAAGTTTGAACACAGCAAAAAGGGGAGGAGGAGGGGAGAGAAGAAGAAAGAGGGAAAAGGAAAGTTAGGAGAAAGTGTGTGTGAACTGGGAAGAAATGGGGTTTACTTTTTTTTTTTCAAGCCAGCACTAAAATAAGAAGAAAAAAGGATGTGTTTTCCTACATTGGCTCCAAAACTGGTGTGTGTGTGCCAACTCTGACACTTGTTAGCTAAGTTATTATGGGAGCTCTGGTCCTCAGTCTCATCATCAGTGAGATGCGAATAGTGATATCTGCCTTATGGGGTTGTTTTGAAGAATGAATGGGAAAGCATATAAAATCTAAATCAAGCACAGTGGGCACCTATTAAACAAATTATACCGATGGCTGTTATTATTTTGGATTTTCTACAAACCAATAAACCAACTTTCCTGATTAAAGTTTAATAATGTATCTGGATGGTGGAGACAAGTAAGGTTGTGAGCTCAGGCTAGCCCAGGCAGTACAGTGAGAGTCTGTCTTGTAAACAGCTTGTCTAGCATGTGCACGACCCTGGACTCAATCCCTAGGACTTAAAAAAGGGAGGAAGGACAATAATGCTCCATTGAGAAACATGGTTATATTCTCTAACCCCAACTTCTTCTATTTTACAAACTAAAACATACTACTTTCCACTTAACCCAGCTTATGGGGGAAAATTATCTTAAAATGCATTACAAGTTTTCTATACTGAAAAAAATAATGTAAAAACTCAGCCATCATTCAGTGCAACTGAACTTTACCGTCGGAGGCATCTGCAATGCTATTCACCATGTTGTCTACACTGGCAGCTGTGCTAGCTTTGTGGCCCTGCCAGGCAGCCCACTGTCACTTCTGGCTCCTACTGAGATCACTTTCTCCACTTTCTACCTCCATCCACCATGAAGAACCAGACAAATAATCCAACTGGACATAAAGATCAAGAAGAGAGTGCTCACAGTAGCATGTGCCTGTAATCCCAGCAATCAAGAGGTTAAGGAAGGAGGGTGGACAGGGCTACATAGTAAGACTCTACCTCAGAAAACAAACCAGTAACTAAAAATCAATAGGAGTTTTGAGGGTCTCATTTTTTTTTTAAGAAAGAATGGGTATTCTAACACAAGGAGATGGTTTACACTTTTTTTATTCCAACTACCTAGAGTTTGTACCACATAAGGACCATTTTGACCAATGTGTTCATGCCATCGTTTCCTGTGTCAGTTATACCCATCATATTTTATACAACGAGCATCTCTTGATGCTTATGCATGTGTGTGCTCATGCATGTACATATGTACATGCAAGTATGTATGCATGCATGTACATACACCATTCTACATCAACCTTAATCATGCAAAAAGGAATAACCAGGCTCCAGATCCTCTTGCTGGATCTTCTTACTGGATACCAACCTACAGATTCAGGTGATAGCAAGAGCCACCTCTGTGAGTTGGAGGCCAGCCTCATTTACATATCGAGTTATAGGGTAGTCAAGCTTGAATAGAGAAACCCTGTTTTTCTCTCACACTCTTACATACACACATACACAAAAGAAAGGAGAGAAAACCTACATCCAATACAATTAATAATATTCATGAAATATTTATCATTTAGTCTCCTGGGAACTCTGTCAACTTATTGGGGAGAATTTTATTTAAAACACATTTTCTTTAAGACTTGTTATTTTCAAAAACTAATCTTAGAAGATGTGCCTAATATTATTGTTAAATTCATTTAAAAAATAGCCATAGTTTATGACAATAGACTAATGCTCAGTGTATAATTCTACACATTAAATTAAGTAGAAACTTTGAGTTAACTGGAAATTCGGAGAACCTGTTTCCAAGGAACAAATCAGTGTCTGCTGTGGCAACATCGCTGAGCAGTCACATGTCCAAAGCACCATAAACACAGAACACTGTAATTACTCATAATCCAGGCTGCGCGTAAACAGCACATAAACATAAATTACCCCAGTATACACGTCTGCTTTGGTGTTTTTATTTCATTCAGCGAAACCAGGTGCTGAAAATGCCCTGAAGCCTTCTCCACAAAGGTCAAAAAATATGGACCAAGTGGAAACAAGGTGAACAGCTAGATGACTGCAACACACAGCCTCAGACCATCACAGTCCTGGCAGGTACATGTCATATATCTTGTGCCTCTCCCTAGCTTGGGAGTATGTCTTTTCCGTTTTATACTGAAATATACTACATATAACATCTTAAAACACTTAAGCAATATACCTTCTTTTATCTCAGTCCCTAAAATCCCATCCCTGACACACAGGGCAACACTGCTAGTGGGTTTGGGGATGACCTCTCCAAAATAAACTGTTCCTGTGCCCAGGCTTGGTACACCATTCTGCAGCTCTTTGCTGCTTCATACTTGGCATGTCTAGGGGAGTGCTCCATGAGTGACAGCACTTGGCATGTCTAGGGGAGTGTTCCATGAGGGACAACACTTGGCATGTCTAGGGGAGTGCTCTATGAGTGACAAGGAGCACCAACTGTGTGGATGCAATGAGATTGTGCCTGGCGGGTGCTGTTCACTCATACAGCACCTACATGCTGGGCACAGAAAGCATTCACAGTTGGCTAGTTGCCTGTACACTAATCAGATCACCTTGTTATACATAGAATGAAAACAACTCCAAATTTTATTCCCCATAATGCTTAGCAGAAAGGGAATAATTTCCCTAGCTACACTCTGTTCTGCAGGAGGCAGATGGTAAGGGATACAAGCTGTGTTCATGCTTAGCTTTTTGACAAGGTTCCTCTAGATCAAATGCTCAGCAGGCTCCTCTGAGTAGTGCTCTGGATGGGCCTTGTCTACAAGAGCTCAGCTGTCTAAGGAATCTATCAGACCTCTCCACCACATCTGTTCAGGCCCCTCACCCTGCACCACTCCTGGGGTGGCTCCTGTTCATTCTGGACAGTCTTACTAAAATTCCTGCTTGGTCAGTTTAACCAAAATCCCCATGGACATTTTTTATTCTTTTCTACCCTTTGACCCCTGCCTAGCTCCTTGCACATGCTACGTTTAGTACAAACCCCTCTCCCCTACGCTGCTGTCTGATGCCACACTGATGTCCTTCCTTACTATGGCAGCACATCACCTGCCTAGACTTAGAATTGGATTTCTTTTCTTTTTTTAAAGGTGCTTCTACCATAAATACCAAGGTTCAAATTTTATCTTATGGCTTCAAAATAATCTAACAACTTTATTTTTTAAATAAGGATGTGGTGTCGTAAGAGTTCGAAGGAAGTAACTGGCACTTCCTTAGATACTCAAGCAGACTGTTTTATCGATAAACTTTTCAAGTGAGAAAATATGCACACAGATAAAATAGCAATGCAGTGGGGAAAGGTATCACCCTTGGATTCTTATTTTCCCTCTAAATGTGTACAGGAAGCCTTTCTTAATACCAACTTTCCTCAATTCTTGTACCCACCTCAGCAGTGCAGGAAGGGAGACAGGAATGCTTGCTGAAGAAAGGAATGGATGAACAAATACTGTTCAAAGCAGCATTTCCTAAAGATTCCCTGTAAAAATAAGCTCTCAGGAGCAGAACCTGTAAAGGCTGCAGCCAAGGCTCCCAGTCAGCCAGGAGTCTCTTCTTGGGTGACGTGGGTGTGTGAAGGCAGAGTGGACATCGGGAGGGATGAGCCTTTCCATGTTCTGGATCAAACCCAGCTGTTCCCACCGAAGATGGCAGCGCTCTGCCCAAGAGTCTCAAGCCACACTTGGTGGCTATTCAGTAGCAAGATGACTCAAAGCTGACAGTCCCTAAATCCCCTCTCTTTTTCCTGCCTTTGCAAAGCCAGCACTGAACAAAACACAGGCTGGTGCTACCTACAGAGGAAGGACAGTTCCCCAGACCAGACCGCAGGGGGCCTCCTAGACCCTCCAGGTCCAGGAATGGCTCCCAGTGTCTCTGGACCTACCAGCACTCAGTATTTATTTGTACAGCCAGTAAGTTATTTGCTTTGGTTCTTTGAACTTTAAAAGTTTAAATGTTAAATTCCAGATTTAAATGGGAAAAAAAGCTATTCGTGGAGAAAGTCAAGGGCATGAAAAATGGGAATGTCAAATTAGGTTTATACGGCTTGTGCTTGGACATCAGCATTTTAATTTCCTTTAGTAAAACAACACCAAAGAGCTACGAAAATCTGCACTTGGGGGCTTTAAAGAAAAATTACAAGGGGGAACTTGCTGCTATCTGCTGGACATACTGGCTCACCAGTGTGGCTGAGGAAAACAATGAGTAACTTAAAAGACAGACAAGTCCTCTTTAAATATATAATTGAAAATTATTTTAATTTTTGGTGACTTTATTCACAGGGATGAGAAGCACTTTCAAAAAATTAGACATCTTTTTTAAACCCAAAGCTGGGCACTCGCCCTGTGGGGAAAGTGAGTTGTTTACAAGAGTTCCCCCCCCCTTTTTTTTTTACATTGACGAAAGTCATCCCAATAATTGGTTAGAAAAGCTTACTTTGAAAATCATGCCAGAGGCTTGCAGCCTGCTTCAAGTGGTTCATGCAAAAACTAGTTTCCTGATTTACTGCTGTGAGGCGATCATGTTAAAAGCACATTGTTGGCATTCATTCTCTGGGAGGAGGAGGGGCCAGTGCTGGCGAATTCTAGGCAGTAGGAATTCAAAACTCCAGTGTGGTAACTTTGGGCAAACAAAAATCCCCCTCTCCCCTGTGTCTCAGAGAGTCTAAAGGATGTTGAAAACAAGTGGCACTCAATCACGCTTACAGCCCCATGTGCCTGGCAGGTACCACCCGAGGGGCCATGTGAACAGTCTTGGTTTTGACTCTGAGAAGGAAAAAACATTCTCAACCATGTTAGAAACTTTCAAAAGAGAAATCTATAAGTGTGTGTGTGTGTGTGTGTGTGTGTGTGTACAACTTAGCAGGCTTAAATTCCCCCAACAGATTCCAAATGGCTCAGTTATCTGTCATATATTCTTCCCAAAAATGCAGTTACGGGGACTTTACTAAAGGCAACCAGAAGGAGCAGAGAGATTTTCGGACTTTAAGGAGGAGCATGGGAAGCAAACAGAACTGATGCAATGAGACTGCTCAGCAAGGCATCAGGAGCATCATCTGGTGTAGGGAATGGACGGGCTTAGAGGCTGCAAGCTGGGGGTTCTCATCTGCGAGGTGGGGACAAGGACAAGGACATTTGTGGAGAGGAAAGCTGGGAAGCAGGTAGCTGGCAGGGCAGCTGCACCTCTGCCTCACGCATGGGTGTCAGCAGGGTGTGCGCTGGAGACCTGTTTCAGAATGTGGCTCTCCATCAGAACTTCTGGAGGACATCTTATGATTTCTCAGCTGAACCTTGCAGTTCATAAGCCAGAGTCTCAAAGTGCTTCACTTAAATTAGAAATGTTCAAATGAGAGAAAACTAAATGTCGATTTTCTCAGTAGCACTAGCTAAACATACTGCAAATGTTCAACAGCCAAAGTGGCTACTGGGTGCCCAAGTGGGTGACAGACAGACACACAAATCTACGAGACAGCAACCCACTGAAGCAGCATCAAAATGAAAAGGGTCTCAACTCCAGGTAGCTGCACCATCCCTGAGGCTGGCATATAGTGGACTAGCCACAACAGTGACAAACCAGTCAACTTCTGGGTGGTTGTTGTCTATCCCGAAGATGGGAACAATCACAGTCCTTACTTGGGAGATGTGGTATGAAGATTTTATTATTTAGTACCCAAAAGGCAAACTATTTTAGTCACATCATATGTCATCACAACTGCAAGGTATCCATTATAGAATAACAAAACTAGGCTGCAGAGATTGCTCAGTGGTTAAGAGCATTGACTGAAGTTCTGGAGGACCCAGGTTCTATTCCCAGAACCCACATGGCAGCTCATAACCATCTGTAACTCCAGTCCCCTGAGATCCAACACTCTCTTCTGAATTCCATGGGTACCAGGCACACTCATGGTTCACAGATACACATGCAGGCAAAGCACAAAAATAAGCAAATATAAAAACAAAACCTAAAAATAAGTAAATAAATAAAACAAAATGCAACCTCAATTCTCTAGGTTTCGTGACAGGTTCAGATAGCTAAATTACAGTGGCACAGAAGGGAAGAGTGTCAATCAAAATAGCCAGCGTATTGTCAGAGCAGGAGGAGTCTCTAAGCAGACTTCTTATCTAATGACTGACAGGTGGAGGAGGCTGGTCCCATTGACAAGTGCACCAAAGCACACAGCATCTCCAGAACACTGCCCCAGCTGCTACCAGCAAGCCCCAATTACATGTAAGATGGTGGAAACCTAACCAACAGTAGGTAAGCCTACATACCTTGAGGAAAAATAGAGCTGAATGTCTTACAAAGAAAGTAATAACTAGGAGTAATAAAACCACAGATGGAGAATGTACTTGTGCCTGCCTACCCAAAGTTTTCCTAACTCTGGTTTGAAAACACAGATACATGCTTGCAGTGGAAAACACATTATGACCCTAGAGTATGATGCTTCAAACAGACTCCTCACCTTGGAAAAAGGAGAGCTGAGGCTATGGTGCTGTAGTAGAGTACATGCCTAGGATGTGCAAAGTGCTGAATCTAATGCACAGCACCATATACACACGCACACACACACTGGACCTAAGTGTCAAACTATGTTTGACACAGTGAGATGAGTAAACTAAAATAATAAGGTTATCCAGAGGCTCTTATATCGAGGGAGAACGAACTTTGTTTTACTCTTTAAATAAAAGGTTATGTTTTTTATTATTAGTTTTATTCACTGACCAGAACCAAGATTAAGAACTTTGTAACATATATTACTTGTATACTAATTTATTAATGTTCATACTGTTAGACAGTAAATATCTTAAAAAAAAAAATACCTAAGGTAGATGGACTCATTCAGTCCCTGAGCAAATACATTGTGCTGGGGGCCTGGGTGGGTTGGACAGTAAGGCAACCAAGCTGTACTGACAGGAGTTGCCACTCTGAAGGGAACAGCACAGGCCATGTGCTAACATGTCTGTGACTTAATGTATCTATGCAGCATCATGCACACTGGAACACTGTGGGTGCTGCTCCCAGGGTATTGTGGGCATAATATGGTTGGGTAGCTGCTTCGATGCTTAGGGAAATCTGCTACCTAGGTGTCTGAGTCACTTTTCTATTGCTGTGACAAAACACCATGATGAAGGCAACTTATAAAAGGCATTTAATTGGGTTTATAGTTTCAGCAGGTTAGAGCCCATGATGGCAGAGCAAAGGCATGGTGGCAGGGACAACTGAAAGTTCACAGCAGGAGGCAGAAAAAGCAGTAGTGATGGCATCAGCCTTTTGAAACCTCAGAGCCATCCCCAGTGACACACCTCCTCCAACAAGGCCATGACTTAAATCCTTCCCAAACAGTTCTACCAACTGGCGACCAAGCATTCAAACATATGAGCCTATGGGACCATTCTCCTTCAAATCGCCACATTGGGGAAAGAGATTCCATAAGAATCTGAAATACAGAAACTCTCTTTTTGTTGCTGTTTCTTTTTCTTTCTTTCTTTTTCTTTTTCATTTAATTTTTTTTTAATAGGCGGAGATTTAACTCAGAGCCTTACGTATACTAGGCAAGCGATCTTCCACTAAGACAGATCCTCAGCCCATTTGCTTCTTTAACTTTGGGGTTGTAGGACCTATGTATCAGTTTTCACTGCAGGTGAAATCATCTACGAATGAGTGTATGTTACCCAAAGACACATCTTCTCCAGCAGGCTGAGCATGCCTATCGAGTCAGGTGAATACGAAGAGCATTTTACACAGGGGAAAACAGGCTGTGAATGGTACCGATCTCGATCTGTAGTGAAGGATCATTTGAGCCAGGTGGGAATATGGGGACCAGAGTAGGGTTCTTGAGTGAGTGGGCAGAAGGATGGGAAGGGGGTGGTTTTGGACAGTCAGAGGAAATTTGTTCATTGTTTTGAAAGCCTAGGAAAATGGAAGGATGCTATTGGCTCACTCACTCATTCATTGAAGCCAAATACTTCTGTGGTGTATCTGTGGGCATTCATGGTGGCTGTTCTAGAAGATAATAGTCTCAAAAAATTGACTGGCGATCATTTTATAAAAACTTCATGTTTTTCTTGTTTGTTTAGTCTTACTTGATGCGGTTTTTGAAACAGGAATCTGTAACCCAGGCTAACCTCCAATTCATGATTCTTTTGCCTCATCCTTCTAAGTAGGATTATAGGCATATGCCACCACACTCAACTAAGACTTCATTTTGTTAGTATTTTAAAACAATGTTGTATACAGGTTTGAGAGTGAGAAATGTGCATGTGTGTGCAGATGCTACAAGCCAACATAGTACATCCTTCTCATATTCTCAGGAACTTATTTTTTTGAGACAGGGCCCCATACTAAACCTGGAGCTCTCCAATTTGGTTAGACTAGAGATCAGCTGACTCCAGGGATCTGCCTGTCCCTACAACCCTAGTGCTGGAATTAAATGTGCCCACCACCATGCCAGGAATTTTTTTCTTCAATGTGATGTCTGAGGGCTCAAACTCAGGTCCCGATGTTTGTACTCAATACACTTTACCAATTGGGTCATCTCCTCATCCCTCAAGACTTCATTGTTTTAAGTCCAGGCTTACAGTAAAACTGGGAGAGGAAGATCCAGAGACATCAGCTGCATCCATACTCCATCCCCGACATAGCCTCTTCCATTATCAACTTCTTGTGTCTGAATGATGTATTTGTTTCAGTCCACTCACTCTGTGACCACTGCTCTATGACATGAAGCCTCTACTTACTTCTCTTGGGATTCAGTCCTGCTGCTGCACATACCAGTATGGACCACTACACATTGACATGCTGTATTCTACCCACTTAATCCCCCTCTTCCCTGACTTACAGCAAACGCCAACCTTTCTGCTATCTTCAAACTGTCACAAAGTATGCATTTGACAGTCTCCATGTCTTTTCATTGCTTGCTATCAGTTTTTGGTGCAGGATAATATTTCATTGACTGGATGGTCTGGTCTCTCACTGACCTATCATAGGTTAACTGCATCGCTTGCAGGTTTTGGTAATCATGAGTAAAGCTGCTTCTAAAGTCAGCCCTGTGCAGATTTTGTGTAGATACAAGTTTTTAATTGCTCTGAATAAGTAACTATACTTGTTCTGGTAAGGTATTCTTTAACAAGGTAAGTAAATTCCTCCCTCCTTTCCTACTTTACTAGGAGTTTTCATTTTGAATGCTATCGAATGGTTTTCAAATGGTTACTGATATGACACATGATTTTTCTTCCTTGGTGTGTTGACTTGATGGGTTACACTCACTGGATTTCAAATGGTCACCCAGGCTTGCATGGCAGGAACAAATCCCACACAGTCCTGATATTACACTGCCTGGTGAGCGATCATCAGGACACAGGAGAATATTCTTGGCATGAACTTGTTGAGTTTTTGTTGAAGATTTTCATGTCTATGTTCATGAGAGTTACTGTTCTGTAGCTTTCTCTCTTTTTTGTATTATTATTGTCTGATTTTGATGGTAGGTGCTGTTAACACTCATGGCATGAGCTTGTGTTCTCTGCTTCTGTATTACAGAAGAGATTGGGAATCCTCTTCCTAACTGGTGACCTCCTTCTGGCTTGGCGCTTACTGTCTGGCAGTTTACTAACAATGATGGAGTGGATCTCCTCAGTAGGTAAAGGTCTTCAGAGAATGTCTTCTCTCGAATGTTTTGGTAGATTGTGTCTTATGCAGACTTGGTATATTTTATCTGTGAGATTACAGATGTCAAATTTTTCAGTCCATGATCTGCTGTGATACTCTCTTTCACCTGAGATATTTGTAGTATGTTTCTTATTTCCTAGTTCCTCACAAAGCCTGGTTAGAAGATTACCTTTTTTTTTTTTTTTTTTTTTTGCTTGTTTTTTTTTTTGTTTAATCTTTCTGAAAAAACAATTTTTTGCTTTTGTTAGTTTTCCCTTTTGATTCCCTGCTTCCATCCACTTCTCTCTCTCTCTCTCTCTCTCTCTCTCTCTCTCTCTCTCTCTCTCTCTCTCTCTCTCTCTCTCCCATCTATTTTCTTTTCAGTTTGGATTTCATTTGTTCTTTAGTTTGCTAATACAGAAGCTTAGTTACATGGCTTTAGATCTTTTTTTATTCTAATAAATGCATTAATTTCACACACTTATTCTAAGAACTATTTCGTTTCATCTCATAAATTTTTATGTCCAGGTTGCTAACTCTTTCATGAACGCTTGAGAAGAAAGTATATTCTGCTTGCACTGGACAAAGGTGCCTCTAAATGTCAATGACATCCAATTTAAATGATGGTGGTGGAGTCATCAGCAATGACCTTGCTAAGAGTCTGCTTGTAGCTCTGCTGGTTTCCAATGGATGGATGCTGAAGTCCCCATTCTGCTGGATTTGCTGCTGTTTATACTTCACTCAGTCTCCCTTTCTCTCCCACTCACTCACCACCACAGCCCCTCCCTCCCACCCTCCCTCTCCCTCCCTCTTTTCTTTCTGAGACTAGAACTCACTATGCAGTTCAAGTTGGCTTTAAACTCAGGATCTCACTGCCTCAGCCTTCCAAGTGCTGGGCTCACACACCAGGGCCACCGAGCCCTCATTCTCCTTCACTTTAGGACAACTTCACACTGCATGGGATTCTGGGTGGTTGGGTTTTTCTCTTAACACTTTAAAATATTCACTCTACTTTCCTCTAGTTGGCATGCTCTCCCAGGGGTCAGAGGTCATTCTCACCTCTGCTTCCTCATGGAGAAGGTGCTTTTTCTTCCCATGGTCTTATGACTTTCCCCCTTTCATCTTCGTTTTTCTGTAGCTTAAATATGGTTGCCCAAGTTGTGAGTGTGTGTGTGTGTGTGTGTGTGTGTGTGTGTGTGTGTGAGAGAGAGAGAGAGAGAGAGAGAGAGAGAGAACTTCTATATCTACGGGGTTGTTTAGTGTCTAACATTAATTTGGAAAAGTTCTAAGTCATTATTGTTTCAAAATATTTTTGCCGCTCCTTTATTTTTGTATTCCACTCCACAAGTTTCTGTTTTGTACTTATCCCACAATCCTCAGATATTCGATTCTGCTGTTGTCTCTCTTTCAGTATTTCTTCCCTATCTATGGTTTGGTTTTAGAGGTGTCCACAAAAAAAGTCTTCAAGCTCCAAGATCTTTCTTAAGAGGTATCCAGTCTACCAATGGTCCAGTAGAAGCATTCACCTTTATTTATTTGTTTGTTTGTTTGTTTGTTTATTTATTTAGGTTTTTTATAAAAGGATTTCCATCCTGCCCATCTATCTCCAAGAACACCATTTTATCTTCTACAGCACACCAGTCACAGCTATTTTAAATTCTCTTTATGGGAATACCAATCCTCCCACCGTGTGTTTCCTGTGCTTGCTTTGTTTCTTCAACCCGAGTTTGCTTTTTAGTTTGCTTTTTCTTGTGCTTTGTAGTCTTTTGTTACACATCACACCTGATGAACTTGGTAAAAAGGATTACTCTATATATCCCTGTAGTAGTATGGGAAAGCTGTGAGGTCTGGGAAACAGGCCTTGACTCTTTCATTATGTCTGTCTGTCTGTCTGTCTGTCTGTTTGTAAGCCTGTGCCCCTGAACGACCTTCAAGGTACTCAATTATACATACATACACACACACACACACACACACACACACACACACACACACACACACTCACTCTCTACCCTTCCCTCCCTTTGCCCCCTCACCCTCACCTCTCTTTCACCCTCTCTCCCCATTGCTTCTAAGATAGGATAGCACTGGTCTTTCCATCTCCCTAGTCTCTTAGGCTGTGGTACTATTCCTCCAGTTTCCCTCCAGTCCCTACCCCCAAGATTGGGTCTTCTCAAAAGTACATTGCTCTGGCTTCTTTCATTAAGCACCACCCCACCACCACTACCTTGTAGGAGGAGAGGGATGCTTTTTAATACGCATCCTGAGAATCTCTTTGATCCTCTGGAGGTAACCCCACTGAGCAAGGCCTCTCTACACAGGGCTCCAGAGCTCTGCATTCCCCTGCTTCTCCAAACCAAGGCTTTGGCAATTTGCCAAGGATAGTTCCGGCTTCCTGCCCAGCGGGAGGTTGTGGGGCAGTGAGTGTCTTGTGACTCTTTGTCTCTGCCTGACTTCCAGGGACTCATTTCCCTCACAGATCTCAGAGCCCTCTGACCCTTGAGTTTGTTCAGCTGCAGAGATGCTCCTGGTCAGTTCAGAGACTGTGGAATGATTTTTTTTTTCTTTTCACTAAAAAAACTTACAGCTGATTGAAACTTCACCTTCAGTTCTGATTCTCTAGATATTTATTTTATATTCTCAACAGTCCAAGGATGAAGATAAGAGAATAAACTTTTTCTGCAATGGTTTATTCATCTCAGAACCCATAAGGTTCCACTCATCTTTCCTGGTGTTAGGCAAAAGCTCTCAGGGGATGCAATACTCATCCTGGGGGGCCAGGGTGCTCAGCTTTGTTTGCTGTCCCTGGACAACAGGACCTGCTATCTACCCAATATGGCAGAACCTGTATCTGAAATAAACGTTGGTACAGTCAAGAGGGACCAAAACCTTCCTGGTGAGATGCAGTAATTAACTAGCTGTCAGAAAGCTGGAAGACATTTCAATCGAGATATAGTCAGGACTCTGCAAGCCACCACTACTTAACACAGCAACCAGAAAGGAAAGCCCACAAAGGATGGGGCCTGTGGAATGGGTACCTCTTTGTTTCCTGCTGCTTGTAGATCATTGATCTACAATCTATGACCCATAAGACTGGGTTTTACATAAGAGCACCCTGCAGGGGTGAGGGCTTTCCTTTTAAAAGTCACTTTCAATAAAAACAAAAATCCATTGTCTTTTTCCTAACAGAAGGCTTTGATGTGTATGGAGAACAAAACATTGCACTGAGTCCCCACAACCAGTAACATCTTCAAAAGACCAAAAAATAAAGCAAATGGGTGTTTAGCTTCGAAGAGGTCAGGAGGAGAAACTGGAATATGAACAGCTGTGAGGAGGATTTCTTAATGAGTAGGATTTAAAATGCACACTCGAAAATGCTCTCAGGAGAGGGGGACACTTACACTGGTTAGATTACAATGCTTGCTTCCTGCAATAATACCCTTGCCTGCCTCGTCATGTCCCTACTCAGAACATGACTGACTGACCAGCAATGGTAACATTCATTTTAAGAAAAAGAAACCTAGAAAATGGTGGTATTTCTATTTTCCTTATTTCGTCCTTAGTTATTCATGTTTTAACGTTTAAGCTTTAGGTAGAATATAGGTTCTTTACAATTAACCCCTAAAATATTCTGTCAGTGAAATACTAAGCTATATACAACAATGATATTTGTAGAATTCTAGTTGTTAGACTCTACTTATCTCAAAAAAGATACAGGGATTAGAAGTATTAAAGGGGAATTCTATAATATCTTCCTAAAGTAGCATAATGAGCCAAGAATTTTGTTCTGTTACCCAAAGTGTTGCTAACAATCAACCAAAAGAATTTGGTTTGAAAGAATGTTTTGTCAAATGTAAATACAAGCATGTACTTGATATGTACCTTGGACAACTCCATGCCAGGTCCACACTGTTTGCAGAGGACACAATTTCCAGACTGATCCTTGAATTCTTGCTGTCTGCAGTCTCCGGTTTCACACATCACTTTACATGACTGGAAAAGAAAAATGTTTCCCAAAATGTTACCTTCACTCCACTCCCCAGGCTGCTTGCAAGAAAGAAATGACAGAGTAAAAACTGCCTCAGCATGGCATTGACTTAAGCTTGTGATTTAAGAAGAACTGCTGCTTTCTGAATGAGTTCAGGGGACAAGTAAATCTGTAAAAAATCCTTCTTAGCTCAGAGAACGTCCATTCATCCCATAACCAGGGCCCCTTGTTCTAGACTTAACTATAACCCCCATCTGTTACTCCTCCTTCTCTGTTGATGATGATGATGAGGATGATGAGGATGATGATGATGATGATGATGATCAGGGACCCCAGGACTTTTGCTACCTGAAAACTTCTGAACTAAAACCAATCAACCAACCTTTTATGATCTTAGGAGAGTATGAACATAATCAACTCTAACAATGCATACAGAGTAAGATGGAGTCACACGGCCACAGGAACTTGTGATTATCCTCTAGATATTGCTGAACTTCACTTTTAAAACGTTGTTGCTACTGTTGTTTATTTGAGATGGGATCTCAAGGGTTGCCCAGGCTGGCCTCCAATTCCCTACCTGTGTGCCTCCTCTCCCCAAGCACTGCCCCCTGGTTGGATGGAGATACCAGGTACATTACACTCACTTTGAAAACTGGCAGCCATGAGCTCACACCTCCTGGGGGTAGCAATGGAGACAGAGATGAAAAATGGCTAGCTCTGGACTCTTCCCAACAAAAGTGCTATGAGAACCTGAACTCACATCCTCACTGATCACCATCCAGCCCTTCTGGGACTAAACTGTGCGCTTTAACTTGGAGTGTAGACCTTACATGGAAAAATCACACTGTGATTAAAAACCAGGTAACAAGCACCCCTCCCATTCATTAGCTTGATTAATTTAGCGATATCCATCTATCTATTAAAACCAAGCTCACATTACTGTCATTCTATACATATGTGCTTACTTGCTCTTTTTTTACATTTATTTATTTACATATGTATCTGTGTGTGTGTGTGTGTGTGTGTGTAGTGTGCATGCAACAACACTTATGTGGAGGTCGGAGGGCAGTTTGTGAGAGTTAGTTCTCTCCCTCCACCATATGGGCCCCAGGCATCAAGCTGAAGTCATCAGGCTTGGTGGCAAGTGCTCCTATCCACTGAGCCATTCTACTGGCCCTTACTTACTTATTGACAATGTTCAATTTAAAAAGTTAGTGTTGGGCTGGGAATGTGGCTCAGCTGGTAGAGGGCTTGCCTAGCATGAATGAAGTCCTGGGCTCAATCCCAGCACTGTATAACCCTATGTGGTGGGATGAATGCCTGTAATGGCAGCATTGGAGAGGTGTAGGGAGGAGGATCAGAAGTTCAAAGTCATACTTGGCTAGAGAGTTTACTCATACAGAAGTTTAGATAAAAACTTGTGAAATAGTAAGGAGAGCAGCATTGTCTCAGAAGAAGGGAATTGGCTCAACCTTTTACCCTAAGCAGGGATACCCTCATTAAGTTTTATCACACTTTCAAAAACACAAAAAATTCTCTGTTTTTACCACTTTTTGAACTCAAGATAGATACAAAAAGTTTATCTCATCCAGTGATGTAGTTTAGTGGTACAATACTTGCCTAGCATGCACAAGGCCCTGAATTCAGTCCCATGAAACAACAACCAACTATTCTGATTTCTTCATTAACTGTTTAGATCCTGGAAATCAGAATTTATGGTCTTCCTAGACTCTAAGCCAGTGATTCTCAATTCATAGGTGAAGACCCTGTTGGGGGTGGGAGGGGTGTCGAACAGTTTTTTCACTGGGATCACATACCAGATATCCTGCATATCAGATATTTATATTACTACTTATAACTAGTAAAATTACAGTTATGAAGTAGCAACAAAATAGTTTTATGGTTGGAGGTCACCACAGCAAAGGAACTATAGCGAAGAGTGTCAGCATTAGGAAAGTTGGTAACACTGCTGTAAGGTGTATTATGATAGAAATATGCCTATAAACCTAAAATAATGCCATTAACCTAATATAATACTGAGAGTAACATGCCAACAAGATTTATGACTTTACCTAGATTTACATGAAATAATTTCAACACCTGTGGAAAATAGCATTACCTAATACAAAAGAGAGCAGGTATAATGTGAAAGAAGTTTAAAAACAAAAACAGTGATTTCCTAAGTTGGAAATAGTCATGTAGTATTTATTTTTGTTTGTTTGTTTTGAGAAAGGATCCTGCTACACAGCCCAGGCTGGTCTTGAACTTGAGAATACAGCACTCATTCATAGTCCTGAGACCACTATATGAATTCTTTCTCCATATTCATAGGAAAGAAAGAAGAGTGAAGAGTGTACTCACCAAATAGCCTAGGAAAAGCATGGTGATGAGGGGTATTCTCCTTTGCTCAAACAGGACCTTTAAAGCCATGGCTCTCATCAGACGTGTTTATCCCTGAAGAGATAAGAAGGAAGACAGAGTTAGCATTCAAAGTCTTAGGGACCACTCTCTACTTTCCTTACAGTGACGTGACCACCACTTTCTGTACACATAGGGCACCAAATGTTACTTATCTTTTAAAAGAACCATTTTATTTAGGTGTGTGTGTGTGTGTGTGTGCGTGTGTGTGTGCGTGTGTGTGTGTGTGTGTGTGTGTGTGTGTGTGTGTGTGTGTGTGTGTGTGTGTGGTTTTCCTGCTTGGATGGGACCAACAGGGTAATAACAGCAACAAAACAACACTTCTAAGCACCATCTCTAGTATGCTAATTTGCTTACTCCAGAGACTTCTAGAGCAGTGGCTCTCTACCTTCCTGATGTTGTGACCCTTTAATACAGTTCCTCATGTCATGGTGACCCCAACCATAAGTTATTTTGTTGTTACTTCATAACTGTAATTTTCTCCTGTTATGAATCTGTGTCATGTAAATATTTATGTTTTCCCTATGAAATCATCACTCAATGTGGTTAAGCCCTCAAAGAGGTCAAGACCTACAGGTTGAGAACCACAGCTCTAAATCATCATCAATACTATCATTATTTAGAGATGGGGAAATTTATCATCAGAAATGGCTAAGTAACTTGCTCCAGGTTACTCTGCAGTTAGAGCCAGATCAGATGCAAAGCCCAAGTGGGGCAGTTCTAGGGTGACACAAAGCCCTCAATGAATGCAAACCCCACACAGATCTGGGACCGCAGCCTCCTCCCAGGAACAGTTGCTAAACCTGAGGCTGGGCTTGAATCCTCTCCAACACTGCACAACACAGAGTGAGCCTGGGTGACCGATAAGCTCTCATTTGCAAACATCTAAATGGTACTTAAATAAGGGATGCAATGAGAGGCAAGGATCTGACATTTCAATAAAACATAAACCCAGCCTCATGATTTCCACCAGGAATTTTTTTTGTTTATATAGAAACAAAGCTATTTTTGCTTGTTTGTTTGCTGTGTTTTTCAGTGTTCAAAAGGTCAGGAGAGGAGATCTGTGGGGATGATTTTTTTTTGGTTTGTTTTGTTTTTATTTTAAGCAAAGCCTCCCCAGATGGTTCCATCTACCAGGAAGGGAAACAGTAGCTTGGTGTATTTGAAAATGGAATCTTTCATAGCTAATGGGGATAGGATGTGGTGCCATCTACTAGTTAGAACCAGAGCAGAGAATGGGAACAGGGACCACAGAGCTCAAGCAAAACAGTAGAAAAAACAGTGCAGGGAGTCAGAACTGAGACTGAGGCCAGAGGTCCCTGGGAACCAGGCACCCCACTCCAGATGCCCCCTTTGACAAACACACTGTCAGGACAGACACTGCTGCCAGAGCGCTGAATAAATACCCATTTTGGGTGAATTCAAACCTTTCACCCTCTTGGTTATGTATTTCCCCAACACACTTCAGACGTAGCCATGGACTCTGCTGCCTCTATAGAGGGGCTGAGGGTGGGGAGGTGGGAGGTGGGGGGTGCTAAGGAGATTAATTATATTCCTTGAAGTATATATCACAGGTTATTGCTTGACATGGTTCTAAGATGTGAAAAATGCGTGATCACGATTAACAGAAGGCTCTCTGGGGACCCTGTGTGAAGTGCTGGGGAACACAGACAGAGTGCAGAGACCCAGGGCTGCTGAGATGGCTCAGCCAGCAGGTTGTTTCAAGACTAGCTGGGCAGCAAGCCCCAGAGATCCTACTGTGTCCACCATCCGCACTGGTCTGATCATACGCACAGTTGTGCTTGGCTTTTTATGTGGAAGTACTCACTAACCTATCTCCCCAACCCTCCCGTGAGGTTTTTGTTTTTTATTTATTTTGAGATAAGGCTGTGCTAAATCGCCTCATGCAGGTCTTGAACTCTTCTCCTTAGTCTCCCAAACAGCTGAGATTAGAGGTCTGCTTCAACCAAACCCAGTTCAGAATAAATCCCAGTCAATGACAGGCACAGTTCCCGATCCCACTGCTAACAGGGAATGTCACAAAAGCAGCTTCGTGAAGAACAAGCACAGGAGCCTGTGGGGAACAAACCAAACACCCCAGCAGGATAGGAAGTCCTCCAGCACGGTGGGAGAGGCCACTGACACAGGGCATTTCTGGAACATGGGAACTACGATAAAGTATTGCTATCCATCACGGTATGGTGTTTAAAAAATGCTTTTTAATTCTCTAAGACTTCCATGCATGCACACAATGCATTTTGATCATATTTCTACCTCACTCCTTCTCCTGACTCTTCTCAGCTCCATTCCTACTCTTCATCTCTAGGGAATCTAATTTGTGCTGCCCATGTACTAATGGGTGGAAGGCCATCCCCTGGACCATAGACCTACCATTAAAGAAAACCAATTCTCCCTCTCCAGGAAGTCATTAACTGTGAAGAGCTCCTCAGCTAGAGGTGGTGGCCTATGAGGCCCTCTCCATGCTAGAATGTTGAATGGCTTGATTTTGTGCAGGTCTTGCACAGGCTAACACAGCTGCTATAAGTTCGTTAGTAGCTTAGCGCTGTCATTTCCAGAAGACTAATTTTCACCCTAGTCCCCACCTTTGGCTCTTACAAAATTTTCCATTCCACCTTCCTTGATGGTCTCTGAGCCTGGTGGAAATGTATATGATACAGATGTCCTCAAAATGTGGCGAAAACTCCATAAATAGTTATTCTCTGTACTTTGGCAAGAGAATTAACTACTTCTGTGTTAACTGCCATCTACTGTACAAAGAAACTTCTCCAATGAGGTCTGAGAGCTGCACGGATCTATAGATACAGACATAGATTTGTAGGGCCATTTGCTACTATGTCCTATAGACTATGAATAGTAATACATTTTACCTTTGGAATCCAAGATCTTGCCAACCATGGGTTTGGATCCATATTTACAATACTAGCCATGTATTTCATCTTACATATAATTTGATAAATGTTGGTTACCCACATAACATCCATGGCATTATTATGCCTACAGGCATATCTTGCCACATCAGTTGTTACTGGAGTTCACTGGGCTCCCAACTGGGTTAAGATGGTTGATGACTTTCTCCCCAGCAATGCCCATAGTGCCTTCTAGTACTATGAGAGCTAGCCAGCAGGAAGGAAGTTTTCTGGACATCTACTTGATTTTTCCATGTACTGTGACTAAAGTAAATGGTATCCTCATCATTTGTGTATTTACACCAAGTTCTGGTGTAGTTCCCTAAGAGCAATGGCAATAGCCAGTTTTGTTTGAAGATCTCGAGGACACCCACAAGCAACAGCTCAATGGAGGTACCCTACACCAAGCACTGAGCTTTTTATTTGTCAACCTACAGCTTCTAGGAGGCACATTATCCCCTATGTAGGCTAACGCCAATTGAACGGTGTGTGTGTGTGTGTGTGTGTGTGTGTGTGTGTGTGTGTATGTAAAAGGCTTACAAAATAGTAGGCTTCCATATCACTTTTCAAACATCTTTAGTGATAGGCATCTCTCACTCAACTCCCTCCTCTACCCAACATTCCCATCCCTCTCTCCGCTTAAACACCCTTCCCCATTACTTCCTCTTTCCTCTTTACATTAGTTATGTGTTACTATCTTCCTCTCTTATGTTATGACATTTTTTATTGAGCATCAAATTAGTTTGTATGGGACAATCATCCTTGAAGACTAATCCCCTGCTGGACCACTGTGGGACATCACAGTACGGCCTGGGGAGAGCAAAAACTAGTTGGCCACCATTTACACTCACACAAGGCCGAGTCCTGTGTTTATAAAAAAAAACATACTGTTCTTACTTTTAAGTAGGTATCTATTTCCATGCAATGGAAAAAGAGCAAAAGGTCAAAAGTCAAAACTACTAGAACCAATGGAAGTCAAATCAAATTCCTGTCTGGTGACCCCATGCAGGGGCAGGGTCTTCGACATCTGTCATGTCCCTGCAGACTTGAGTCTTGTGTGACTTCATTATTGGGGAAAGTAGAATTGCATCAACAAAGCTGCTGCCAAGTAAGAAAACAGCTAATTTCATCATTTTTCTACTTGTTCAAGGAGTGTGGAGTCATGAGTGGCGTGGGTGGGGATGGTGCTAACATGGTACATGGAGGCAGCTCACAGCTCAGTAGGAATCATTCTCTTCTACATGCCCTTCATATCCTGGCCAAGGAGCACCTTAGAGACCAACAGTTTCACTGTGGAGTGTTATGAGTGTGAGCATGAATTTCCTGGAATAAAATGAGATTCCTTATGAAATTGTTTGGCATTCATTTAAAAAAGAAAAACATAATGAAATAACTAGTGTTAATAATATTTAAAATAAAACAAAATCAAGTCAATAAAAAGGCTATTTGTGAAATTGTTTTTAAAACTCTAGCATTCAGTGTTTGGCTCAAAGGCAGATAATACATTTATGTTTCAGGGTTCTAAGCATCTGACGTCAACCCTTCAAGTCCCAGAAACACACAGCCTCTAATTCTGAAGATTATGTAGTTTATCAAAATGTCCATGCTGGAAACACCTTCCAAACACCAGCATCCACACCTACAGAGCAGGTACAGGGAACTTGCCCTGGCTGCCCCTTCGGAAGCAGCATTCCTGCCTGCATATCTGCCTGCAATCACACCAAGCAGGCTAATGGTATCAGAACTAGGCCAGAGTGTGAGGGTGTGAGAACCCAAAGCGCAGGGCTGGCACACATCTCTTCAGCTGCACGGAAGGGGCTCTGACACACAGCTGCTCGGCCTGCTCATCTGTGTGAATGGGCACTAATGCAGATGTGTCCCAACTGGCCTAGCTTGGCAGGAACAGAAATATAACAGGTGCTGAAGATGCACACCCCTGGCACTTGTTGGAAAAAAAAACCCACAAATCTGTGCCATGTGTACATGGGCAAAGATACCTAGAAGCAGCAGCTCAGGAAAGCAAGGCCCAGATTTTGTCGAGCTGGGCTCCAATTTTGACAAATTTCTGATCCTGGATTTCTGGGCAGGGGCTGATGAACCTTACTTAGCAACTGTCTCTAAGAAGGGAAAACTGATTTTTATCATCCTAGCTTAAACAATAAGTAACATTTCTGAGAACCATCTTTATATTAAATTGGGTACATTGTCAAAGCATGCAAATCTAGGGATGCTTAGGGTAATCTGCATAATCTCTTACAGAATAAACCATCTAGTTTTCTTTTTCTTCCATCTCTCTGTTTTATTTCATTTTTTACTGTTGGATTTTGAGATGAGTGTCACTATGTAGGGTAACTCATAGCAAACCTCCTGCCTCATCCTCCCTATTGCAGAACGAATACACACAAGCCACCACACCAGATAAAGTGGATGGAACAGGCAAAATTTCTTCTAGCAAAACTTCAGTAACACTATGTAACAAAGCAGTGTTCAGCCCATAAATTTTTCTAATGAGCAATAAGATAAAAACTAAAGAAATGGGACAACACTAAAGCAAAACCCACAAGCTTGCTGCTTATAAAACTCGCCAGGCAAATAAAGCCATTGTGACAAATGCAAATGTTTACATTGTGGCAATGGAGCAATGGCTTAGAAATCCAGTGCGCTAGCAGAACAGAAATTTAAGACACTGTTTTCCAAAAGGACAATAAGCCTCAGCCTGTGGCTATTAGGGATCTCACCCGAACTTCACTGTATTCAGAAAATACTTATTCATGCAAGGGAGCTGGCAGCCCTGGCAGTTTTAGACAGCTTGCAGAGGTGTGTTAAGGTTGAGAGGAATGTGCACACTGGAAGGGAAATGAGAGGGATTTCTCTTCCGAATAACAAAATGTTTGCAACTAAAAACTCTACAAGCACTAAGGTTTCCTGCCGCCAAACACAACAAAGTTCAAAACCAACAAGGGCCACTGGCCAGGCTTCTAGTTAGTTCTGTCTGCTTTGTTTTTAACAGATCTTAACCTGCAGTACAGTTTTCTCAGATGAATTCTTCTTATTTCTTGAGTTGTGAACTCAATCATGTTTGCTCTAGGGGAGTGTCAGAATTCTCAAAATGTTCACTCAACAAATACACCGTTACTAAGTCATGTACTTTTTCTGAGATCTATTGAATGTTTATCAACACAGCATCATTGGCAATGAGCACTCACACACAGTTGCTCCCAGAACTGTGCACAGCCATCCCGGAGCCACAGCTGTTTAAATTTTTATTTTGGAAGGAAGCCTGGGCAGATTCCAAAAGGTCTTTATACTGTTTGGAGTGTCCTCCTTCATAGGCTGTCTCTGCTCATTTAGAATTTCCTCATGAGACCCATCCAAGTTTTTTTTTTGAAGAGAAGCTCAATAATCACAGCCTCATATAACTGCTGATGGATCATTCTTTTCTTTTTAAACCCTGGGTTTTAATCCCATAGTTTAAAACATATAAGCCTTGTGATGTGTGGACTAGAAGATAACCCAGTTCTGTTTAAACATCTTACTTTGAAATGTAAACACTTTCAACAAATAAAGTATGATGAATGAACTCCCTGCTCAGCCTGCTAACAGAGGCAATTCTGTTCATATTGCCTTGTTTGTCTTTTTCTTCAGCTGGAGTTCCCTTTGCAAAGCCTGTGGACATCCACTAGTCACCTGCTGTGGGACACATGTATTTAACTGTTCTGCGGCCTCTGCCCACTCTCTGGCAGCTGGTGATTCACTGGTTTGGCGTGTACACTTATTCTAGGAGGACATTCTTAGTCAACCGGATTTGGCACTGGTGGGACTTGATGGTTTTGTCTAGAATTTTAAACGCTTGATCTTTAATACTGATTTGTCACATTTAAAACAATTTGGAATTTTGTGACTAAAGAAGCATGGAGCTTTCTGACTGTGCTGTGGTTTCTGGGGTGGAGAGGAAAGGAAGCCTGGGTTCGGAGCTTTGTAAGTAAAGGAGAAGGAAGTTCTCCTGAGTGTTAGCACAATTCTTCCATTGATTTTTAAAGTCTCAGACATGCTTTACAATCCCTAAGTGCTGTGACTAGTACATTACATTGATGTACTAAGGAGAACATGGAAAAGCACATGTCAGTCAAAAGTCATTCATTATCTTTGCACTTACAGCGCATTTGAATTCTGAAATATACACAAGTTAAGTTCTGAATCATTTCATCATCTGTACTAACCTTCTGGGCTTTTTTTATTATTATTATTTTTAGGAGTTAAAAGCTCTTTTTAGGGGCTGGAGAGGCGGCTCAGTGTTGGCTAGGAACACATAAGAGCCCTGCTGCTCTTCCAGAGGACTGAGGTTCAATCCCCAGCACCCACATCTGTAACCCCAGTCCCAGGGAATCCAATGCCATTTCCTGGCCTCTGCAGGTACTGCATACACATGCTACACAGACATACATTCAAGCAAAACACCCATACATAAAATAAAATTTAAAAAGTTTTAAAGTTTTTTATAGGAGTCGGGGAGATGGTTCAGTAGGTGAGAATGCTTGCTTTGCAAGCATGAGCCCAAATTCAGATTTTAAGCACCCACATCAAAAAAAAAAAAAAAAGAAGAAGAAGAAGAAGAAGAAGAAGAAGAAGAAGCAACAACAACAACAACAACAACAACAACAACAACCAGGGAGTGTCAAGGAGATGGTGGAACAGACTTAGTAGACTTCCCAGGGGAGGCCTTACCCTCTCTGAGGAGCAGATGTGACGGGGGGGGGGGCGCTCGGGGGGCTGCGGGGATTGGGAGGAGAGGAGGGAGGGGGAACTGGGATTGGAATGTAAAAAATAAATTAACAACAACAACAAATAAAAAACAAGGCATGGCCACAGTCCCTATAAGCCAGTGTGGGGATGGAGTCAGGTGGGCCATGGCTCTCTGGTAGTTTATCTGAAAGAACAATGTTCAGGTTCAATGAGAGGTCATGTCTCAAAGGAATAAGGCAAATAAATGGTAATAAAGATATTCAATTGTCCTCTGGCCTCTACACATCTACACACACACACACACACACACACACACACACACACACACACACTACTTGCACATTGGCAATGTCCCTTATGCAAGTCTTTTACTGGGAAAGGCATTTTATACTATAGTTACTGCCATTCCCAGTGCGTAAGAGTTCATATCTGTTGGCTTCAGATTAGAATCTAGCCGAAACTCATCGTTAGTCACTCCCACCAAAGAAACAATGTCTACAATTGCCCCAGAAAATACCAGCATGCCATCTAAGAGTTAACATCTACTATGGAAAAGAAAATTCTGAAGTCAATAAAGCCATGGAGCACTGGTTATGAAGTAGATGTCATAAGACACTTTCATTGATTAAAAGGAACTTACAGAGCTTATGGTACCGCTTCATGCATTAATGCTAAGGCAACATTTTTACAACATACTTTTACATTTTGTATTCCTTTCACACCAACTCAACATGCAAAGAAAAATTTGTTTTTGTCACCCATACCTCTAAATACTTCAAAACTATCTTCTATGTTCTACTTAATTCTTCGCCCCTCTAGATACATATCTTCCTCCACAGAAAATGTCCCCAGCAAATTCTGAACTAATGTAATATAATCCTCCCTATGCATATAAGAAGCTGATCATGAAATGAAAACAAAAAGTAAATTCTTCTGTTTACATAAGCCATGTCTAACAATACCCATTTCCTGTGTGTATAAATTGCTTTGTCAAAGGGCATGTCATTGATTTAAAAAAATTTACATCTTCATAAATAAATTGAATGAAACTGTTTCTCTTAGAGACCCAATAGTGTTTATTGTTTTGTTTATCTATTGGGTCCTATTATTATAGGCTTAGTGGTTAGTTTTCTATTATAAAACTGATCATAGGTTTCAGAAGCCGCCAAACTTGAGATCCAAGAATACATCCAGTAATCCCAGTACTCAGAAGGCTGAGGCAGGGAAATTCAGTTCAAGACCAGCCTGAGCAATAGAAGTTTAGGACCAGCCTAAGCTACACGAAGAGACCCCCCCACACACACACCCGAAATAACAGAATAAAATAATGAAATAATGTAACCAAACTCTAGTTCAAGAAATGGCAAGGGGGCTCTGACAAGCTCGTGAGAACTGGCTCCTCTCATCCAATCTATGACATGCTCTGCTCATATGTACTAGCAACTCTGGCATTTGGCATTCAAGAATCCTTTTTGCACGGAATGAAAATGATTCTGGGCTACAGATGGATCTTCTAAACGTTTCGCTTTGGCCCTCTCCGCCGCAGTTGCGCAGTAGGGCGTGGGCGCCAGCTGGGGGCTCCGGATGCCGGTCCAGGGACTCTGGACAAGCGAGAGAGTGGGTGGGCTAGGCGCGATATGCACACGCACGCAAATTACCTTACAAACACATTCTTCACTGACTAGATCCTAGCTAAATCCTGTCACTCTCGCTGTCGCCCTCACCCCCATTACCCCCGTTCCAAGTGACTTGGTTGTCCAGGGCTCTTCTCCCCGCACGTGCGCCTCGGCTGTGAGCCCTCCTGCCTCAGGCATCCACCTCCCCTCCGCTCAGATCCCCCAAGCCAGCTGGGCACCGCAGCGCTGCAGTCACGTTGCAGAGACACCTACCTTCCCCTTGTCCTGCCCGGCAGCGCCCGATTGCAGTCCGAGGCTGGGATGGCGTGGGGTGCGAGCGCTAGGCGGCACCGGGATTCAGGGCAGCCCTGCCGCCACTCCGCTCTGTAGCCGGGCAACCGCCACTGCCGGAACCCGTCCCGCCCCTGCTCGCCGGTAGCCCCGCCCTCATCATGCTCTCCTAGAATGTCACCACGCCTCTAGTTAGTAGTCCTTGTGGGGTTAGGAGCCTAATCCAAGTACTTCAGCGCGCTCCCAGCCCAAATTTAGCTATTCCCACTGATGGCTACCATCTCTAATCGGTCACCGTGCCCCCCACCCAGACCCTGATGCCCTTTGGGTCTCACCTGCCCCATGGCATCTATGGCCAGACATGATCTGGCTCTTCCAATTCCTGCCCTGGGCTGTAGTTATAGGTGTGTGTGTTCCCTGTCATCCCACCCCCACCCCCACCCCACCCCCCTCCCCGCATCAGGCTGCTTAGGCCAGTGGATGCAGAATGAGCAGGGAGGAAGACCCCCAGGTTTCCATAGGAGCAGGAAGGGAGCTTTCCTTTTCCCTCCAGGTATATTTCTCTAGGACTTCTGTGCTTTTTCCTTCCCAGATCACATCCCATCCAGAGCCTGTCTCTTCACAAGGAAAGGCCAGAGAAGATGATGGCTAGATCTGTAGTTATGACCCCTCAGCTTGAGTCACTGAAGACTGTTAGGGCTCAGCTCACAAACAGGACCAGATTACTGCATGATACCTCCAGGAGCTGGGTACCAAGGCTTATTCCTCCCCCTTGTTCAGAAGCCAGGCCTAGGAGCTAGCATCACCGTTAAACCTGAACACGGGCCATGGGAAGGAGACATAGAAGAAGGCAGGTCCAGACTCAGACAGGTAATGTTTATAATTCTGAGCCTCAATCTGAGCATTTAGGAAGAGGGAGTGAACAGTACCCACTTTGTATTAAAATAGACCTGTGCTGTGCTACAGGAATGTAAGCCATCACTGCTCTTTGTGTTCAGTGATTGGCTCGGTGCCTAAGGACCTTCAAATCCAAGGAACTGTGCATGACTTTGAGGCAGAGGCACATCACTGTTTTCTTTGTTGATATGACCTTCCCCAAGTCAACTGTGCTTCTCTTGGCATGGAATTTGCTTCTTGGGACAGCTAGTTGAGTGAATCCAAAATTGAGTGGCTTTTACCATCAATCTCCCATAATTATGACCCGGCACCACAAACAACATGGTGGAGTGCTAAGCACCTGTGAAGAAACCCTTACCACGCCTAAGTCTCCACTTTAAAGGTGGGGACTTTGAGAGTAACACACCTGGAATAGAAATCTCAGGAACGATTTATCGGTTAGGTGTTACAGTGAATGTGCTTGAGTTTACTCGAACGTCAAGGCAAGGGTGCTTGCCCTGACCTATGCATCACTAACACTCTTGAGGACCCAGCTAAGGGGGTGAAGCGATCCTTCTAGTGTTTCTTTCCCCTCCATCTCTTGAGGGCGTGTCTTACTTTCTTGATAACCCAGAGCCTCATAGAGTAGAAGTCAGTTCATCTTTACCAAACTAAACTGCAGTTTCCTCCTTTGTAAGCTCTCCGGCACTCACTATTCTTGTTCATTCTCCTCCTGCCTACACCTCCTCCACAGCACAGTGTCTGCCCACCCCACGCCCCCAGAATATCGAGCACAGCGGTCTGTCTTTCTGAGCTGCCACTGTAGGGAGAGGGTTCTTCTTGGATTAGCATGTAAAGATTTCCACATTGAGCTCCACCCACACTTCCAGCCTTATCTTCCTCTAGACCTCTTGCTTTATATTCTGACCAAACTGGTCTGCTTGCCTGGCCTCAACTGTGTCCTGAATTTGCCCTTTCTGAGCTTTGGAAGCTTCCTCGTGCTCATGCATCTTGCTTCCCTCCCTGACTCTTTTCTCATATTTCAGGAAGTCTTGACTCCCACATTCCCCCTAATCCTCAACTCTATTTCCTCCCTTCCAAGGTTTGTGATAATTTGGCACTTGACACAATCCTTGTGACAAGAGGATCTGTGGACTTAGTGTTCTTCCTCAAGGAGTTAAAGCACTTCCAGAAAAGAGGCAGATTTTTCTCCAACTTGTGCCTCTGATAGCATCAACCATTCGAACAGATGCTAGCTCAATGGTTTGGGGCGGAATTTAATATGCTGACCAGGAACTAGCTTCTCTGACTTCAGCCAAGTGCTGATGTCCTGTGTGACCTCCTTTTGTACTCTGAGACAGCAACCCATTATTCAGCTCATTAGTTCTTGGATCCTTTCATGTGTTCGATTGATCTTGCCAGTTAGCTTGTTAGCTCACTGTGCAGAGAGACCTAACTGTGAGCACACAGGCTTCAGGATCAAACAATCTAGTCTCAATGGCAACTTGGCACCCAATAGTTGTATGACCTTGGAGTAGTTAACCACTGGATATTTCCCTTCATCTGTAAAACAAGTCACTTCACTGGAGGTTGATAAATAACACCAGGTATTAAAACTCCTAGGCTAGTGCTTGGCACAGAGTACATACTTAGTAAATGGCACCATTCAGGGCAGGACATTGGTCAATAAATGACAGTAAATTACTGAAATAACAACTGACAATGGGAAAAGGGACATTGAGCTTCTGCATTCTAGCCCTTAGGTGCCCATGAAGTTAAACCCTGTCCTTCCCTTTGCTTTGCTTGAGTGTTTGTATGACGCAGTAACAGCACTGTGTAAGCACTTGGGCTCACAATTGAGCACCAATGGCTCTCCCAAAAGAATCAAACTATTTAGTGAGTGTGGGGTCACGGTGGCCTGAGGCAGGAAGATTGTAAACTGAAAGCCAACCTAAACCACACAATGAGATCCTGTCAAAAAAACAGAAGGAAAGAGATTGCTAGGCTCCCTCAGATTAGGGCTGGGAACATTTTCCACTCCTTAAGCATCGGATCTTATCAATAATTAGTGAAAAAGTTGCTGTGAGGACCTTGAAAGAGGCACTGTTTTTAAGATTAGTTTTAAGGGAGGTTTTGTTGTTATTGTTTGAGACAAGGTCCTGTCATGACATTACATAGCACTGGCTGTTTTAGCATCCACTATGTAGACCAGGCTAGCTAGCCTTGAGTGTGCAGTGTCTCTCAACCCTGCCTCTGGAGTACTGGGTTTACTAGCATATGCCACCATAGCCCAATTCTATGCTTGGCTTCTACATCTAAGTGTCATAGAACACACTTGTGTAGGACCTTTTTGCCCAAAATGTGAAGTATTGGAGTAACATTTTGGAGAGGAAGTTTCCAAGGTGACCATTCACGGGAATGGTTGGCTCCTTGGGATTGTTCATTACGCATGGAAAGCTGCCTGATTCCTGGGGTTTCCACTATAAAATATGACTCCGTGGGAAAATGGACTAGAATGCGAGTTACATGAAAACAGTGGGTTTTTATCGGGTTAGTTCACAGCACGTGGTACATAGCAGGTATTTGTTGGAAGTCAGTTGAAGGGATGGCATTAAGAGGCTTTGCTACCACATCGGAGCCCCAATACTCACATGGTAGAAGGAGAACCAACTCAAGCAAGCTGCCCTCTGACTACCACACACCTGTTGTGGCACATGCTTACCACCACCACTCTGCCACATGCACATGAACACAAGGCAAACAAATAAAGGGGATTGCAAATAATTGTCAAATTAATTAATTTGAAAGGGAGATTCTCAAAAGATAAACAAGTCTGTAAATATAGGCGATAAAATAGGGTTGGGACTCCAAACAAGTATTTTTAACAACCACTGCTACCAATTAGACTAGGAAGTTGGGAAGTCTGAAGCCCAGAGGTGGATTGGAAGTCATGTTCAAAGTCATATATAGTAAGTTCTGAATCAAGCCAAGATCAAACTCTGGGCTCCGCAAACCCTAACATAATCTTACCATACCATTAAAACATCTACACAAAGGGGAATAAAGCTGTTTGGTCAACCTTGTGACATTCACAGGGCAAAATTATTCCAAGTTGGAGCCCTTGAAGTGATGATACTCATGAGTTCATGACATCTAACCCCCAAGTAGATGACCATCCACTCACTCTGCTCCTTGCCCTTCCTCCACACAAGGCTAGATTGAGGAATAGGCTGGCAGGGCCACAGTTTTTAAAAAAAACTTTTATCATTTAAATTAACAACTAATAAAATTGCAATTTCCCCCTTTTTATGCAGAGGAAAAGTGAGTCTGAGAGGACTTGGAAGTCTAGGCCTGCTAATTCTTAGGCAATATGTCTAAAGAAAGACCAAAAAATAGGACCCAGTTTTGTTCTGTTTGTTCTGGCCAAAATTTTAGGTACAGTGTTTGCTCACAGAGGAGCTCAGCTTTATGTAACTGGAGGAACAGCCTAGACTGAGAACGAAGGATGTAAGATTTGGAGTTAGATAGACACTTGCACTTTGCTGAATTAATCTTGTGACCCTGAACTTGTAAAAGTTTTTTTAAAAATCTACTCATGTGGCTGGAATGCTACATATTATTGCATCAATAATTACTGAATTAAATAGTGAAATAATAAATGGTAGTAGCAACCCATAAAGATTTACATGAACGTTTGTAAGATTGATGAGAGTGTACAATGGGGGCTGGATAGTGCTCTTCCAGGGAGCCCAAGCTTAGATCCCATAACTTAGGTCATGTTGGCTACCTCATAACCACATCTAAGCCCAGCTCCGTGGGATTCAGTGCCCTCTTCTGGCCTCAGCACACATGTAGCACACACACACACACACACACACACACACACACACACACACACACACTAAATCTTAAAAAAAAGAAATAATGCAAAGAACAACTAGCCACTTGGTTTTGAAAGCAATAAACAGGTAAAATTTATAGCCAAATTAAAAAATAATTTGTAAGAAAGCAAAGGAATTCATGAGGATGAGTGTCATGATTTTCAATACACTTAAGTGGGACGGGCTAACTCATCATATATGAAGCTGTATGGTATTTACAAACAGAACTTTCATAAAATCCCATGGTAAATTCCCATTTAGAGGTAATCATTTTTAATTTACTATTAAACATTTCATGGATCCTACTGACACTCCCTAATAAAATACCAACTTTTAAAAGACACATAAAGATGTATTTATATAATGCCAGCTTCTATATATAGCCTTCCTCTCTCCATCTCCTCGTCTCTAACATACACACACTTTCCATATATCACTGACATATGAGAATTATTTTAAATGTTAAGGAGAACAGGCATGGTGGCAAATGCCTGTGGTCCCAACATTTGAGAAGAAGAGACACAAGGCCATTCTTAAAAAAAACAAAACAAAAACAAAAACTAAACATACACCCATGCACACGGGCACGTGCGCACGCGAGCTCACACACACACACACACACACACACACACACACACACACACACATCAAGGTAAAAGGTAAAGGAAAATGATGGCTGCAAGTCTTTTGACAACTCAGAAATACTTAGAAAACAGAAGGAGAGGAAGAGTTGGGGAGTGTTCCAACAGATCCAGTTGACATATTTCTCATGGGAACAAAGGAAGGGATTATAGTAGGAAGTGGCTATTTCTACCTTTCAAACCTACATTGTTCTCTGGCTGGCCCCACAGTACACTTGTGTAAGCAACTGGAAAGAAGACCATGCAGGCTCAGAAAGTCAGCCACAGGCTTTAGGTAAGACAGAGAGCACTTTTTGGTCTCAGTTTCGACATACGTGATTCCAGTGGTCCTCGTTCCAGGAAAAGAAAACGATTCTGTCAAACCCCTCACTTTACACAGTGTGCAGGCCCTCATAAGGTCACAGAGCTAATTAGTGGCAGCATCAGGACCAGAAGAGTCCTTTGAAGACTTGGCCTTTCTGCAGGAACAAAGCAGCCATTGAAGCAAGAGATAGGAAATGCTTTGTAAAAAATGGAATATTGTTAGGGAGAACTGTCACGAACAGATCTACTAAATCCCCAGCAGGGGCATCTGTGGCCATTAATTAAGAAAGGCCTTTTGAAATACCCCTGTGCCATAGGAAGAGTCTTCTCTTTAAAACCAAATGCACTAGGTTTCAGTTCCCAACAAAGACACAAGGAGTAAACAATTAACTGAATTAATTCAGGCACTGAAGTGGATTTTCAAGGACTTGACTTGCCCAAGCTAGTTTTCTACAAAGCCTAAATAAATCAGATAATTGCTAATTCTCCCCTTTGTTTTGCACTAAGGAGAGTCTGTCTGTTAAAATGAACCCAGTAGCAGAATAAACAGTCATTAGAACATTCTCAGAGCTCCACATTTGAACCAAGACAGCACATTCCAAGCACACTGCCTCTGCTATTACTTTTAAAATACTTTTATTATTACTATTATTTGGAGAGACCCTTTTAACTAAACATCTAAAACTCAGGCTGTTGTAAGCATGATTGGCAGCACCCCCTTTCAAAAAAAAAAAAAAAAAAGAAAAAGAAAAAAGAAAAAAGAAAAAAAGAAAAAGAAAAAGAAAAGAAAGGGAGGGAGGGGGAAAGCAACTGAACACAAGTTAGTAACTTTACCATGATTCTAAATAGTCTCCACTTCGTAGCTGTTAAGGTTTTTAAGATTAACTCAAACATGCAAAGTGCCCTATTATCAAGAGGGAAAATGTGAAAGTAATTTAATTAGTTGGATCAGAAAAATCAATCACAAAATAAGTGAGTCTCTAGACTTTACATCAGAATTTCAGAATACAGAACAACTATTCTTATCATTTACATTCCCTTGTCACCCAACTAACATAAAACAGACCGTTATGATAATAATGAAGTATTTTACTAGCTAAACCCAGGGCCAGAACATTAAAATAGGTCAATGTGAGTACTGAGCTCTGGTTCCCACCTTCCTGAGTGCCTGCAGTTTAGTGTCAAAATGTGTATTGTGTGTATGCGCGCGTGTGTGTGTGTGTGTGTGTGTGTGTGTGTGTGTGTGTGTGTGTGTGCCTCTGCCTTTGCCTCTTTTTCTGTGTGTCTGCCTCTCTCTCTCTTTCTCTCTCTCTCTCTCTCTCTCTCTCTCTCTCTGTGTGTGTGTGTGTGTGTGTGTGTGTGCCTCTGCCTTTGCCTCTTTTTCTGTGTGTCTGCCTCTCCCTCTCCCCCTCCCTCCCTCCCTCCCTCCCTCCCTCCCTCCCTCCCTCCCTCTCTCCCTCCTCCCTCTCTCTCCCTCTCTCTCTCTCTCTCTCTCTCTCTCTCTCTCTCTCTCTCTCTGTGTGTGTGTGTGTAGAAGTGATGAATTCACAAGTTGCCGTTAACTGGCAAGCTCAGTGCCCAGTATAATTTGGTTTTGTAGGGCACTAATTGAAGTGAAAATGTGGCTAAAATACTTCATGTAACATAATAACTGTTGATTGCCAGATAGTTTTGGTAAACAGTTGGCAAATTGTAACTCCCAACAGCTGTCACTATATATTTAGAGTAAATGTTAATTTAAGAATATTAACCTCGTGAGTGTTTCTGTAAACAAAGCTCCAGCTATTTTCAAAGGTTACAGAGACTGAGTATTTTTAGCCAAACCCAGGGCAGCTTGGCCCTCGCTGTTTCTGAATTCTCCTGCTTTACACTTGAAAGGCTTCAATCTTAAATGCCTTGCTGAGCTTCCCTTGGGAATGCAAATGGCAAGGACACACGTGCGTGTCTTGGAGGACAGAGAATAAACTGATAGTATTGCTAGAGATGAGTTTTGCTCAGAGACAGAAGGAGGGGGGAGAGGAGATAGAGGGAGAGAGAGGGAGAGAGACGGAGAGGGAGAGAAAGAGAGAATATTTTCATCGAAGTCCCACCGTTTGCTAAATAAAGTCGTTTTTCAGCCCAGTTCCAGTCTGAAACCCCCTGCTTCCAACAATCCTTAGCGCGGCTTTTTTTTTTTTTTTTTTTTCTTTTTTCTTCTGTTTGAGCTACTCACTTCCAAGTAAGATTTGCATGACAGATCACAAACTCTTGTGCAAACAGCCAAACAATTACACCAAGAATCAAACTGAGTCTCACACGCACGCAGCCTAGTGCAGATCTTGGTTACAGTCATGCTTGCCGGGAGTTGATAGAAAGCCATTTTTATTTTGAACACGCGAGAAAAACTCAGTGAAAGTTTCAACCACACACAAACGCCTACCTGCTACCCGCCTGTGCTCCAGCCCCACGCTTTCGGCAGCGTGGTATCAGTTCCGCGCCAAACGCTTCTACCTTCCCAAAAATGTGTGTGGGCGCAAGCCCGGACGAAACTTCAAATCCAGGAAAATGGATTACCCGCGCAGATCAAAGGCAGGCGAGCTGGGAGATGGAGTGCCTGTAATCTGATCGCCGATCAGTTGCTGCGCATCAAAGCCAAGGCTGAATGAACTCACTATGCACGCAAATCTAGAAAGTTCGCTACCCTCGGGTTCTTAGCCGGGCTCCGGGCTCCCTGGCCACACGTTCTTTTGTTAAACGTGAGCCACGTTGTTCTGCTTGGGCTCTGGAGAGCAGGCTTTCCCCGGCCTGGGCTGAGCAGCGCGCTGGATCCGCAGCTTTCTCTCGCGGTGCCCCAGCGGGGCTGCCTAGTGCCAGCGGGTTATGCCGCATCCCTTTCATCTCGCTGAGTGGCAGCTCCCATGACATCATGCCGTGCCGTGGGGCTGGTCGGGAAAAGCCAGGCAGACTGATTTCTAGTCGCGTTAGTCTGTGCCTCGCCCGCGACAGCCGTGCACTGTCTTTTGGCTGGGAGGGACACATTAGAACTGCTACCGCTGTGCTCCTGGCCCTCAAGGTCCTGGACCTGTGCAGGTTCCTGAAGACAGCATCGGACCACTGCCTGTTACAAAAATTACAAAGCCCCACCAGTTCAGGGTGTCGGAAATGCAGCAGAGCTCCACAGCAGTGTTTAATTAGGCCGTTCCTCCGAGCACCTGCTTACATAGCCAGGGTCACAGGCAAAGGTTTTAAAAGCTTGACCCCCAACCCCCTCACACACACACACACACACACACACACACACACACACACACACACACACACACACTCCTCACTCACACGCCCACACACACACATACTGTGACAGTCCTTAAGCATTGGTAAAATGTCTTTTCCTGGTGAAACGAGTTATTACAGATGGCGTCAGTCAACTAGTGGTTTTCGATTAAGTAGTGAAAGCACAGGCTACAACTCATCAGGAGACCACGGCAGGCTCACGGGGCACCTGGGTTGCTTCCTTCTTAGACATAATTCATGGACAGCTCTTGTGAACTGGAAAATTCACAAAGCAGTTGGAGGAAAGCATTTGCTTGCAGCCACTCCACAGCGTCCGTCTCAGTGAAGACCCACAGTTTGGACCTGGAATCGCCACCTCTCTTTCTGTATTGTAGAATGAAGCTCTTTGCCCATTATTTAGAATACCCTCAATGGCGGATAGAACACTGCAGTGGGGGTGTGGCAAGTTTCTGAACCTGGAGGAGTTTATTCCGAGAAAGATTCCCATTTTATGGTGGAAACTCCACAGTTTGCAGGACAGTGAAAACTATCTTTTGTGGCAGCTCAGAGGACAATAGAACACACTACCTTCCCATGACTCCCTTCTCTTACCAGTGGCATCTCATTTTTCCTGAGGTGATATTTGAAAATAGTTTCTGATCTGTCGATCTCCAGACATCTCTGATTCCTGGGCAAATCTTGATAGCAAAATATTTGTGTTGAACAGCATGTGACTTCAGCTTAGCATTTAAATAGGTCTCTTTTGTTTCCAATATTTTTTCCCCAGTTGTGGCTGGGGCTGGACCCAGGGCCTGCTCATGTTAGGTAAGCCCTTCATCCCCGAGCCCCTGTCCATATTCATCTTTGATACAAGTTCTATCTGAGACACACAGGGCTCACATATTGTCTGTCTGTCTATCTATCTACCTATCTATCTGTCATCTACCTACCTACCTATCTATTTTAGACAGGGTCTCCAGTACCCTGGGCTGGCCTCAAACTTGCTGTTTAGTCAAAGATGGCTTGGAACTCTTGATTCTAAGTGATGGGATTACAGGCATGCACTTATACAAAGTTTACATGGTTATAGGTACTGAACCTAGGGCTGCATGCTTATTAGACAGGCACTCTACCAATTGAACCATGTTCCTGGCCCCACACCCTTGAACGTCATGTCCCCTGAGACACTTGTACCTACACAGCTCCTAAGACTCATGAAAACAGGGACAAACTATCTCCAAGAAGGCCTAGGCTGTTTTCTCTCTGAGGTCACTTGGCTGTCCCATGGCAAGGGATCCATAATCCACAGCTGCACTGGGTATACTTATGCTGTGGGATGGTCATTTGTGTTGCTCTCATTGGTTGATAAATAAAGCTGCTTTGGTCAATGGCAAGGCAGGATAGAACCAGGTGGAAAATACAAGCAGAGAGACAAGAGAAGACTGGTGGAGTCTAAGAGACTCTAGCCAGCCATGGAGGAAGAAAGACATGTAGAAAATGAGATAAGAAGCCATGAACCACTTGGCAAAGCATAGATAAGGAATATGGGTTAATTTAAATGTAAGAGCTAGCTAATAATAAGCCTGAGCCATCAGCCATGCATTTATAATTAACATTAAGCCTCTGAGTGATTATTTGGAAATGACTGCAGGATGGGGCAGGGCAGAAAAGCCCTCCTTTACATGCTGTTTCCTATACACCATCACAGCAAATGGAAACAGCTCAGAGCTCTTAACACTGGGTGAGCAGGTGGATCATAGGTCTCTACAGTGTACCACCCATGGGAAATGGGCAAGGGTTGGATTCAGATGCTTACATTTCTAGAAACTTCCAGAAGGCATCTCGAAGCAACACCTTCAGTAGACAATCAGGCCAATAAAATTAGCTCTACACCAATCTCAAAAGCAATACTGGCTGTTTAAACATCTTTGCTATTATGCCCTGTGCCCTGAGAATTGTTTTAGTCGGTTCTTGTGAGGTGAGAACTATCCCTGTGGGAAAGGAAAGAGGCCTGAAGTCAGAGCCCCATCTGTCCCCAGAAGCAGAGTGTGGCTAAAGGCTGGTCTCTAAGGAAGAATGACCTCTTGACCTGAAGTTTGTCTGCACTTTGCTCAACTAACTGAATTCTGTGCAATGTGAGCTGTGGCCCAGCCCTTGCAATTCTGAAAAGCATTGTGAAGTGCTTGACTGGGAGGCTCTGGCCCCTTACCTCCAAGAGGCACAGAGGAGGGCCAGCAAGATGTCTCAGCCAGTCAAGGAGCTTGCTGCCAAGTCAGATGACCTAAGATTCCTCCCCAGGGCCCACAAGTGATCCTCTGACCTCACATGCACACGTAAAATAAACACATAGTGCAATACATTTTAAAAATTAAAAGGACACAGGTAAGTGAAATACAATTAGATGCTCTGTGACAAGACTTGCAGTCATATGTCCTGTACCCATGGGGATTTTTTCTGAGAAATATGTCGTGCAAACATCAGAATGTATTACACAAATCTAGACAGTGTCTGAAGGGACTCTAGCTGGCCTAAGTCCCTTGGGAAACCCTCTCCTTACCCCATTCCCTTTGCCTTGCTAAAAACCATTAGATTATATTCTGTAACACAAAAAAAGTACCGAGAGACAGATATTGGGGGTCCAAGCTTCAAGCTGAAGATCAGAAAGGCAAAACAACCGGCCACTTATTCTTAACCTCTACCCAGACTGAAAAGCAGTCCTGGCTCCACCAAACCTCAGACTGCTGTCTCTCCTCAACATGGCTGGACAATCCTTAGACTTCAATGTTTTCCTATCCTCAACATGTCTGGAGAATGAATGCCAGCTCTGAGACCCCACTCCAGTCTTAAATACCTCCCTAATGCTGGGATCAAAGGTGTGAGCTCTGTTACTCTTCACTCTTGGCCATGGTGGTCTTGAACTAACAGAGATCTGTCTACCTCTTATTCCTGAGTCTGGGATTAAAGGTGTGTACCACCACTGCCTGGTCTTTATAGCTTGAGGCTGATTTTGTTTCTGAATCCTCAGGCAAGTTTTAATAAATAATAAATAATATATCACCACAACATTCCTCAAGTTAGCTATCAATGTCTATTCCCTTATTTGACCATTTCCTCCTCCTGAGGGAGACCACCAAGGTTCAGATATCAAAGTAATAAAGTCCAGCAATCAAAATACTCTTTTTGGCTGCCCTAATTTACATGCCCAATCAAAACAAACCAACTCGTCCTAACACAGGGGTTCTTGTATTCCCTTTATAAACTGCCATTTTTGTATGGTTCACATCTGTCTCCTCTCTATCCAGAGGCAGTCCTTTATCCATCTGGGGTGAATATCCCCCTCTCCCTGGTTACTTTCCCTTCTCCTTGGTCCTCTATCTCCTATCTTTGTCTCTTAGTCCTTGCCCTTTGTCCCATTGGGGAAAATAAATCAACTTTGTGCTAAGAACTTGGTCTTGGGGTGTCTTGTGCCAATACCTGTCCCTTCAGTGTCATCTACCATACACTTAGGGAATCTGGTAACACACACACACACACACACACACACACACACACACACTCATGTACTCAAGAATGTATGCACACATGCACACTCCTAGTCTAGCATATTGTTGATGATGAACCAAGTAATATGAGTAATATTAGACTCAAAACAAAGAGAAAGTGACACAGTGGCTGTGAGACACACAGAGCTGGTGGCAGAGTAACAGGCCTGTTGTGTTACAGTGACCTTAAAAAAAATTATAAGAAAACAGACACTCCTGATAATGAAAAACTAAGTACAAAAGTACACGAACCAGTAGCATAGCTGTCTGCTACTATTAACAAGTATTATGTAATATCCCTAATTTGATGGCTTTATTTTTATGCAATTGGCAACATAGTATGTTTATAACAGCATCAACTCCCCACATATACACCCACACACCACACATGGGTAACAAATTGCCCCAACATCTTTAAGAGATTCAAAATTCCAACCTCACACTTGCTGTCCCTCACTCACCATACTGTAATTCTGGAACAATGCTGTTTTAGGAGCAGCTAGTCACAGTATTTTATCATTGACTCCTAGTATTTTGTCACAACATAAATGGTGCCTCTTACTCTCTTTACAAAGTTGCACTTTCATCACTTGATGATGCCATGGGAGAGTGTCATAGTTAGGGTTTCTATTTCTGTGAAGAGACACCACAGCTACAACATTCAAAATAGGGTTTCTTTTTGTGTAGCTCTTGACTGTCCTGGGACTTGCTCTATAGACCATCAAGCTGGCACAGAACTTAAAAAGATCTGTCTGCTTCTGCCTAAGTGCTGGTATTAAAGGCTTGTGCCACCATTGTCCGGTGATGACAATTCTTATAAAGAAAAATATTTAATTGGGGTTGGCTTGCAGTTTCAGAAGTTTAGTCCATTATTCAAATGTCAACAAAGCATGGAGGCATGCAGGCAGACATGGTCCTGGAGAAGGAACTGAGAGGTTTGCTTCTTGATCTGCAGACAGCAGTCAGAGAGCTGGCCTGAGCTTCTGAGACCTGACAAGTCTGCCCTCACAGTGACACATTTCCTCCAACAAAACCACTCCTACTCTAGCAAGGCCACACCTTCTTATAGTGCCACTCCCTATGGGCCAAGAATTCAAACACATGAGTCTGTGGGGTCATTTCTGTTCAAACCACCACAAAGAGACAGTTTTCTCATCCAGTGGAGAGTTAGACACAGTTCCATAGAATTATGACTGAGGAGCCATCCAGCCACCATCTATACTAAGGAGGGAACAGGCTTCTGGAAAAGCTTGTTGGGGAGGAGTCTCATGATGTCCCTCAGTTGCCACTAATTCCCCCATCGCCTGAAACATTTTTTCTTAGCTTTTTTATTTTTCTTGATTTCTTCTCTTACAAATTTGTCTCCTTCCTCATTCTTCTCCTCTTTCCTTTGAGGCAAAATTTTCTATGTATCCCAGGCTAGCCTCTAATTCACGGTCCCCCTGCCACCAGCTTCTGATGGTGTGATAAAACAATCTGGCTAAAAGCGTCTTGGGGAGCAAAGGGGAAGGGTTTATTTCAGTTTAGGTCTCCAGATCATAGTTCATCATTGAGGGAGTCATGGCAAGAATTCATCAAAAATTCATCAGAAAGCATGAAAGAATGCTTCTTTTTGGCTTGCTCCCTGGCTTGGTTCAGTTAGTTTTCTTCTACAGCCTGGACCCACATTCCTAGGGGTGGTTGGTGCTGCCTGCAGTGGGCTGGATGCTCCCACATCAGTCATCAAGCAATGTCTCAGTCATGGCCACAGGATAGTTTGATTAGGGCAATTATTCAGTTGAGAGTCCCTCTTCCCCAGTGACTCTAGATCCAGTCAAGTAGACAGTACAAACTGAGCAGCACAGCCTTTCAAGTGCTGGATTCCATCTCCCTTGCTCTAACCAGAGCCCAGAACAACCAATGATCTCTACTATTCCCAGGTTTTGTCTTCTCCAGGATGTTGATGGATGGAAGTTATGATATGTTATGAGGAGTGGATGAAATCCTGAGTGAAGATGTGTCATTGACATGAACACAGCCAATGCCTCAGACCCACAGAAATGGCAAAGCCTTCCTCTGGTCCAAATACTAGTGTGGAGGAAAGATTGATCTTTATCTAAAATAAATGTATGTATAGCTTTTTTTGTTCTAGTGTTGGCCAGAGTGTACAGAAAGTGACAACCCAGCTTCTTCCAGGATGTTGATAGTCTGACACTGTTCCCTTGCAGATGGCTCCCAATGAGACTAGCAAACCCACCCCCTTGTGCTGCACATAGTATGGGAGCCAAGTCTCCCAACTGCATAGTATCAATAGATATCCTCCATCAGAAGGCAAACAGCTTATCCAATCCCAGCTTTTCTGTATCTGCACCTGCCATTTCTTTGGTATGTCATTTATTCTTTCCCAACTTGCCCCAGTCATGTTTCCTGGTCCTAGCCGTGTTAGACATGGCAATATGTGGCCTTTCTGTGTGTCTATTTCACATTGTAGGGTACACTTAAGATTCCCCATGACAGGGCAGGAGAGGTGGCTCAGTGGTTAAGAGTACTACTAGCCGCTCTTCCAGAGGTCCCGAGTTCAATTACCAGCAACCACATGGTGGCTCACAACCATCTGTAAGGAGAGCTAGTGCGCTCTGCTGGCATGAAGGCATACATGCAGGCAGAACCCTGTAAAATGGTTATACTCTTGTAGAGGACTTCAGTTCAGTTCCCAGAACTCACAACCACCTGTAACTCCAGTGCCAGGGGATATGATGCCCTTGATATCCTTTTCTGGCCTCTGCAGGCTTTGAATAAATGTGGCATACACACACACAACACACACACACACACACACACACACACACACACACAGAGAGAGAGAGAGAGAGAGAGAGAGAGGGAGAGAGAGAGAGGAAGAGAGAGAGAGGGAGAGAGAGAGAGTCTTAGCCACTGTTCTATTGCTGTGAAGAGACAGCATGACCACACCAAGTCTCATAAAGAAAAGCATTTCCCTGGGGTTTGCTTGCAGAGGGTTAGTTCATTTTCATCATGGCAAGAAGCACGACAGCATGCAGGCAGATATGCTGCTGGAGAAGTAGCTGAGAGTTCTACACCTGGATCCACAGATGGCAGAAAGAGAGAGACACTGGGCCTGGCTTGGGCTTTTGAAACCTCAAAGCCCACCTCCAGTGACACACTTCCTCTAACAAGGCCACACCTCCTAATCCTTCTCAAGGAGTGTCACTCCCTGATGTCTAAGCATTCTAATATATGATCTTCTGGGGCCATGCTTATTCAGTCAGCCACACTCACGGAGGGAGAGATAGCTAATTACAAAGAAGAAACCTTTATGAGAAAGAAATATTGGGCTGTTTTTAAACTTCCTGACTAGTCAGTACCCCATTGTCTGGACATTCCCCCATTCTTTATCCATTCACATGTGAATCAACATTTCAGCTGTGAAACAGGCTGCAGTGAATTTATGTGTAGGTTTCTGGTGTGGACATATGCTTTCAACTGAATGATGGTCAATACCTGGGGCCACAATGACTGGGTCGGAGAGCAGGACTATAGCAATAGCCATGATTCTGTCTCATAAAATACCTGTACTTTGCATTCTCACCACCAACAAAAGAAGCTGCCAGTGCTCTGTCCTCAGAAACCTCCGCAATCCTGGGTCATCTGAGACTTCAGCCACTGTGCAGTACAACAGCCAGCCCCTGTTTCGTTTACTATGGTACGTGCCATGGAGCATTTTCTCACATGTTAATTTGCCCTCTACGCTCCATCTTCAGAGGAGTGTCTGCTCAGATCTTCACCACACTGTACATTGCTGCATTTCAACAGTTGCTTGCATATTTGGGTATACATTCTATATCAGATATATGTTTTATAAACACATATGTACAGATGGAAAATATTAACCTCCATCTGAATTTTTGTCTCTGTGATTTCAGTCATCAATGTCAACAGCTGTCAGAGAGCATTTGATGTGAAATTCTTGAAATAGACAATTTGTAAGTTTTGGGACTAAGCATAATAATATGTGCCTATAATCCCAGCCCTTGAGAGGCAAAGGCAAGCATAGGGAGAGTTTAAGGTCATCCTCAGTTATATAAGGTGAGTTTGAGGCCAGCTTGGGCCACATGAGACCCCTCTCTCAACAACATAAAACAAAGGCTTTGGGTTTGCTTGTTTTTCTGGTGCCAGGTATGGGACCTCAGAGTGAATGGCAGTGTCACCTGGGCTGGAATCCCAGACTGAATACATCGGAGAAAGGAAGCTGAGCACAGCACCATCTCTCTCTGCTTCTTCATTACAGACACAATGTGCTTCACACTCTTGCCACCTCCCCCTCCCCTCCGTGAAAACCCGTCCCTTCCAACTGTGAGTCAAAGTAAGCCCTTCTCTCCTTACATTGCTTTTGGCACAATTAGAAAAACAGCAGTATGCGTGTCTCGGAGAGTAGTGATGAAAAAATGGCCCAGTCTGTTCTGTCTCTCTGGGGCATGAGTCTTTCCTGTCCAGTTTCTCGTGTGTGCATCATCTACTGCTCACCTGATGGGTCCATTGGTAGCTGTCATATCAACTGTCTTAGTCAGGGTTTCATTGCTGTGAAGAGACACCATGATCACAGCAACTCTCATAAAGGAAGACATTTAACCGGGGCTGGCTTACAGTTCAGAGGTTTTGTCTGTTGTTGATATGGTGGGAACATGGCAGACACAGTGCGGGAGAGGTACTTGAGAAGTCTACATCAGGATCTGCAGGCAGCAGGAAGTGATAGTGACACACTGGCCAACCTTGAGCTCCTGGAACCTCAAAGACTACCCGCTAGTGACACATGTCCTCCAATAAAGCCACGCCTACCCCAACAAGGCTTCACTTCCTAAAGGGTCCCTCCGTATGAGCCTATGGGTCCATTTTTATTCAAGCCACCACATGGCTCATGGTATCAAAATGTCATGCTTAAGCGATCCTGGCTTTGTCATTTGATAATAGCTCCAAGAGCAGCAATACGAAGCAAAGAAACATTTCCAACAAGGGAAAGAATAAATGTTTTTCATTTATTAAGGGAAGAGAGAAGTTGTATGCAGAGGTTGCCAACATCAGCATTTTACTAGATATTTTTGAGATTTGCACAACTTTTAGTATAGCATTTTTGTTGTAATTGTCTATTTTATTTTTCAGATGTTGCTAATGTCTCTAATTTATAAATTAAATGTTACCACAGTTGTATACAGCACATGTGGGGATTGGAGGTGTTTCTGGACCAGATCTTGGACTCTCAGTGCGTGAAAGGAGGTCATTCTATTTTTTAGCCTGTGGCTCTCTCCCACCAGGGTCTTCACAGGACAGAAGCTTTTATGTTTTTAAATAAAACTCACTAGTTTTTGATAATTATGTCTATATTATTTAATGTTTCATCATAGAAGTTTTATTTATTGTATTTAGGCTTGAGATCCATTTTTAGGTAATTTGGGGGAAGGGTGGAGACTCCTTTTTCATTGAATTCCCGTGTCTTCTGTGTCTAAGACCAGATGATTATGTTACCAAGTGTCTGTTTCTACTGTTCTATTTTTCTGTCCTTTCACTAATAGTGTGGCTTTATAAAATGTTAAAATCGGGGGGAGCATAAAAAGAAAAATTGAAGGTTTTGTCATTTATCTCATCTCTTTCCTTTATGCGATCAAATGTTTAACCTCTGTCGCCTTCCCTTCTTTGAACGCCCACCCCTTCTACAGGCCCTTCTAGTGGCAAATGCCTGCAGCTTTGATTGCCTGCTTGAGCTCTTTGTCCTCTTCAGTTCTGAAGGGCTTTGTTTTATATAGAATTCTAGTTCCATGGTTTTGTCCTGCTTTATGTGCACCTTGCGTTCTACTCTCTGCTCATGTCCTTGTCCTTTGTCCCTTAGCAGGAAAATGTCTCCTGGTTGTGATCACATGCCTAGATTTGATTGAACTGGATTTTTAGACAGGGTCACTCTATGTAGCATCAGTTGGCCTGAATCTCACACTCCTGCCTTGGCCTCCTGAGGGCTGAGATTATAGGTGTGTCCTGTTTTCTTTTATCTTTAGTTGATTTTTTGCTGTTTGAAAGTGACATGCCAAGGTGTGATATTCCCAGTGCTTGCTTCCTGGCAGATAGCCTCTGAGCTTCCTGGATCTGTAACTTGGAGGATTTTGTTAATTGTGAAAAATCCTGTGTTTACTATTTAAGATTTGGGGGTGTCTCTCCATCTCTGTCTCTCTGTCTCTGTCTCTCTCCCTTTCTCTCTGTCTCTGTCTCTGTCTCTGTCTCTCTCTCTCTCTCTCTCTCTCTCTCTCTCTCTCTCTCTCTCTCTCTCTCACTCTCTTTTTCTCTGTGTGTGTGTGTGGGGGGGATACTTGGAAACCAAACTCTAGTCCTCAACCACAAGAGCAGCAACTGGGCTCTTAATAATCCATCTTTCCAGTTTCCACTACTATTTTAAATGTCTCTCCTGCATCTTTCTCCTTTTCTACTTTAAAATCTCCATTACTCATTCATCACAACTTGAGTGTTGTTTTACACTGTGAAACTTGTGTTGCAGAAGAAGTCTGGTTCAGATGCTGTTATGTCTCTCTCAGATTGTTTCCTTCTTGCCCTTTAGTATGCCTTGTGATTTCAATCAATCAATCAATCAATCAACTAATTAATTGCTAAAAGTGGGTCACAATATGTGAGGTGATGGGAAGGGAGGTGAGGAGGTTTGGTGCAGAATCTGTGTTTAGTGTTTTCTATGGCAGCCACATGCCCTGGTTTCTTCCCATCCCGGCCTGCTTTCTCCCCCTGTAGGTAGGCCTGGCATCCCTAGGAACTCCTTCCACAATCTTGCTGCTTTCCTAGTGCCTTTGATGTGGTGGGATGCTTCCTGTGTCTTACTGTGAGAGCTCAGGTGTCAGCCTGCCCACTGTGAATTCCAGAAGTACTTTGGAGATGTTAGAAAAGTTTTCATATGAGATGGGAATGGCAGGAGTGAGCGGGCTGTGCTTCTACCTTAGGGAAAGTAAAGCTGGGGTAAGACAGTAGTGTCGGTTGGCAGGCCAGGAGAGTATCCAGTCCATAATTCAGAAGTATACCTCTCTCTCCTAAGGTTTCCCCTTGTCTCCTTGTGGGGCTTTTTCTGGAGGTGAAACCCAAGAAGGTGTGGTCCTCCAAGGGTCTCTAACACACAGGAGTCAGTCTACACACAGCTTCTGGAAGTCACCCAAGTCATCGTTTAGGTGTTCTTCAGACTTGCTGGCTCTGATGACATCTGCCTCAGTTAAGCTGATGTGGTGAGGCTGTATTCACATAGGTTACCAGACTGGGGAAACAGGTTTGCCCTGTGAACTTGGTCCGGTCTGTTGGTGGATCTAGAAAAGTTACTGACTTTTAGCTTTTTGTGTTGTGGAGTTGGAGTTAGCTTTTGTTTTGTGTTGTGGAGTTGGAGTGATGCATTCCAAGCTTGTTGCACATAGAGGTGGGAACTGGAAGTCCTTTGAACACAACAGTGCAATCATTCCTGTTACCCAATAACACTTTTCACTTTGGAGTGTGTTTCACATGTAGTGTTATCGTTTCCTGGTCATCAACATTCGGTTTGAATCTGTATAAAAAACTGTGAGCAAATACTGGGAATTGTGTTTTTTCATGTTCTGATTTGTTATGGCTTTCTCTGTGACCTTAATAATGTGTCACTATCAGTGAGTAGAGTGCTTGCTAGGTGGATGTGAGGACGACAATTGAGGACTGGCATAAATGGCTTAGAAGGTGGAAGTGGGAGACCCCTGCAGCAAGCTGGCTTGCCTGACAACCATGTGGGTGAGCTGGGCTTTCAGCTGAGAGACTGAGGTGAAGAATGGTAGTAGGAACATTCAGTGTCAACTTCATGCCTGTGTTCATCTGAGCATGCATACATATGTGCATGCAACACACACACTCGCAAGTACGCATATGCACATGCACACACACAGACACAAATGCATTGTACCACAGGTCTAATTAAAAGGACTATTGCTCTGTCAGTAGAGCAATACAATTCTTTTCACTCAAGCCTGGGCTAGGATTTTATTTTTCATTGCTATTATTTGCTTTTATCTGTATGAACATTTTGCTTGAATGTGTTTTTGTGCATCATGTGTATACAGTGTCTTCAGAGGCCAGAGGAAGACATCAGATTCCCTGGGATAAGTTACAAGCGGGTGTGAGCCATCAGGTGGTACCAGGAGTTGAACCTGGGTGTTCTGGAAGAGCAGCCAGTACTCTTAACCACTGAGCTATCCCTTTAGCCTCTAGGATTTAAGCTTAAAATTTTTTTTAAATTTATTTTTAGAATGTATGTTAAAGCCAGGTCTGAGTTGTTCATGCTGGTCTTGAATCCCCAGACTCACCCAAGCCTCCTTTCCCAGTCTCCCAAGTAGCTGATACTACAGCTACAGTTCTTGAGTTTTGTGACCTTACATTTATTTCATGTTGGCTGCTGCAGCACCGTTAACTTCAACTCTTCAATGTCCCTTGTGTAAATTTAGAAGCGAAAGTCAATTAACTATAATTACAAGGCACTAAAGCAGCTAGCGGTTTAGATAATCTGCCACCTTCAGGAAGTTCTGAGGTCAGTAGCTAGCTATAATTAGTGATTCCAACAACAAAAAAGATGAAGCCTATGTTCTTCATCTACCTAGGTTTCAAAATATGTAGGTTTCAGTTAATTTGACTTTCAGTTATATTTGAAAGCACTAGCATCTGCCCACAAGGGCTTTGTGGCAGATGGTGTCACAATGATACAAGTGCAGAGGAGATCACAGGTAAGACAGGGGACCAGAGGCTTTAGCAGCCAAGCAAGCTCTGTTAAAACTCATTCCTGATGTCTTAGAGATCCTGCCATCTGTTAACATCACCATCCTGGGTGGCAGTGTGTATTGCAAGAAGCAAAGGAAGAGATGAGGCTGGGTACCAACAGCTTGTTCAGAAGCATGGCCCCAGTGACCTGACTTCCTTCCAATGGGCCCTACTTCTTAAGGGTGATACTGCTTTTCAAGGACAGCATGCTGAGGACCAAGAAATTAACACATGAGCACAAGATGAGAACCGTAGCAGGGTACCCAGCTCACAGGGTCCTTATACACTGTAGATCAGAATCATGTGACAGCATGTAGCACACTACCCAGCTATTTAAAGCATTGAGAATGTGCTGAGATGCAGTTCAGTGAGTGTGGGCCTAGCATGCACGAGGGCCAGGATTTCAGTCCCAGCATTGCACACTTCAAAAGCCCTGGTTTAAAAGATGACTTTATTTCTAATTCTTAGCAGGTGAGAAAGAACCTGATTTTCCTTAGGAAATACAAAACCATATCATGTATTCTACTCTTCCTAAGAACTTCTCATCCTGAAGCCTAGAGAGTTTATATTACAACACATTTCATAGCACACCTAACAATATACTTTAAAACTGCAGTTTTTTTCCAGAAATGAAAGTTATCTCCTGAGTGCTAGGATTAAAGATGTGAACCACCACTGCCTGGTGACACATTGATTTTTAATAACCACTATAGTACTGTCACAATATCGTAGATCTGAAAAATTCCAAAGAATTTTATGCATTTTTTCTAGAAGGGACACTTCACTTATGTTAGAATTCAAGATTAGGTTTATGCCACTCTTTAGATGAACACATAAAATTATATACAACATTCTCATATGAAGGCATAAAGTGTGTGTGTGTGTGTGTGTGTGTGTGTGTGTGTGCTCACACACATGGACAATATAGGTACCTGTATGAATTTCAGTGACTGAACAGCTTCCTACACAGGTTCCTAGACTATGAGCCATTGTCTAGAGTTGGCCTCTAATGTCAGATCAGAGAGAGCCAGGGTAAGAGAGGGTTCTTGCTCTTTCAAAAATTCCCAAGCCTAGGGTAGAGAGGAGGTACCATGGAGGGATATCTGTAGTACTACAGAGCAGGCCAGACCATGAGGGTGGTGGAAGGGGTATAGGGAGGAGATGTGTAGTCCTGCTGTCCTGGAACTTCCTCTGTAGACCAGGATGCCCTCAAACTCAGAGATCCACCCACTTCTGGGCTGGGATTAAAGCTGTATGCCATGACCCGGAGTACAGATTATTGTGCTAAATTGAAGCCTGCTAAGGGCTGAGGGGGAGGGGGCGAGGGGGAGTGGGAATGAGTGGAAAAGGTGCCCTTAGAAGAGAAGGAAGTCCACCTGCTGAGCAAACTCAGGCATGGTGGGGAGGGGGGCTCAGTGCCAGTGGGTTGGGGGCTCAGTGGGTTGCCCAGGCCTCCCTTGTCTGTTTTGCAATTAAGTAGCTCACACCAGTCTTGGAGGTTGGGAGCAGTGTGTTGGTCCCTAAGAACACCTGTCTTGGCACCCCAGGGCTGTGCTGGGGTCTGTTGTTTTTGCAGGGCTGGGGATGGAACCCAGGGTCTCCTGTATGCTAAGCAAGCCCTCCTCCACTGAGCTACACTCCACACCTCAGTCCTGCTCCTTAGACAGGGAGCTGGGGCAGGAAAGTTAAGTCACCTTACAGAGCCACAAACACAAGCCCACATTAGGAGCCTCCACTTTGCAGAGCCCTTGTTTGACAAATGTCTTTCTCAGATGCAGTTTTTGTTTTCCTGTAGGGAACCCTGCCAATATGGGCTCTCAGCTGCTAACTTACTGGGCTGTTTAGGCACCAACTCCCCCTCCCCACCCCGTGCCAGGGCCAGGAGCTGGGGTCTTCCTAAACTGTGACGCCTCTACCTGTGTGTATCCCTGTATTACTTGCCAGTCATGTTGTTTCACTCAGTAGACATATGAACCCCAAGGTTCTTAGGTGCTCTTTTTATGTGTGCATGGTTTGTTTGAGACAGGGGTTCTTTGTATAACAGCCTTAGCTGTCCTAGAACTCACTCTGTAGACTGGGCTGGCCTTGAACTCACAGAGATCTGTCTGCCTCTGCCTCCCGAGTGCTGGGATTGAAGGCATGCACCATCACCACCCAGCATTAGGCATTTTTTCTTTTCAGTGCTGTCTTCAGTTTTGTTCCTTGTTGTGTAATGTGTTTTGATCAGCCTTTTCCCTTCAGTGTTTACATCCCCCTGCTATAAATAATGTCTTAAATATTTACATTGACACAAAATTACTGACTTTCAAGTTCTGGTCTTTCTTCTGAATACTACAGAAAGTGGGTAAGTATATAAAGACAAAGAATACTACATGTAATTCTTATTCTTTAAAAGAAAAGTGGCGTAGTTGCAAATAATTAAAGAGGCTGAAGCTTGTTTCCCCATCATCCTCAGATCCTCATGTCCACTCTCAGTTACCCCTTCCCAGACAGATTCCCGGGCCTGGGAATGCTAATCTAGCTCACTACCCTCCCTCTTCTCTTCTGGCAAGTTCTGAGTACAGAAGGTTGCCCTCTCCAGCAGTGGCTTCCTCTCCTGTTTTCTCCTGGGTGTCTGGGGCTGGGGGGGGCTGTTTGTTCAGTGACATAATACTTGAACCGTGTCATCACCACTTTATCTCATGTTTGCATGCGGCATGGTGTTATACCACAGAGCCACAGACATGGCTGACAATCACTCGGATGCTGTGAGTTGAACCTGGGTCCTCTGGAAGAGCAGCCAGTGCTCCTAACTACTGAGCCATCCCTCCAGCCCAACAATCACTCTTTCAATCCAAGCGTCTCTGACACCAGGAAAGATGCTGCAGAAGACATAACAACCACCAAGGAACTCTGAGAGAAAAGTGTCTTGTTGGGGGGGGGCTGAGGAGAGAGGCTGCCCCACTTCCCTGGGGACCAGTGTGAGAAGACATGAGAGTGGCTCCAGGGTGTAAGAGCAACGTGCAGTGTCCACTGGGGAAGCTGCAAGACAGGGGGCAGTGGAAGGGACTGCTGACACCTATTCTTCCCACCTGCAGGGGCTTAGGGACCTTCCCAGCAGAGGACATGCCCTCCCCCACACACCTCACACCACACACACCTATACCATGCATGTTCTACAGCCCTCAAATAATTCTCACACATGCATGCCTTGCACACACGCACTATATGTGTGTGTGTGCGTGTAATCTCAGTAATTTTGCTTACAACACACATACCTACAACATGCTTGCACTACACCTGCAAATAACCCTCATGCAGATACACACATGCTACATATATCACACAATGCTACTCACAATACATTATACGCACATCACATACCTCACACAAATATACCTCACATATGTATACCAAGCACTAGATATACATCCTGATCTCATATATGAATACTTCACAAACACATGCACAGAACAAATCACATACCTCCAACATATTGTATACACCACATCATAGACATACTACACTTGTGATAATCCTCACATAGACCCACACCTCACAGTCATACACACCACACACCACAGACCTTACATATACACCATATCCTGCACTTTGCACAAACAACCCTCAAACATTAAATCATGCACATACAAACCTCACGCACACACATGCAGACACATACATAACAGATTTTGTGCATGCACCATACAATACTATACTGCACATATATTACATATACTAGGCACACACATCCCCCTCACACTACCCCACCTATACCACCCCTCTCTACACATGCTTCACACACACCCACATGCACACATGCACACCATATACATACACCTCCCATATATATAGCACACAGACTACACTGTATAAGTCCCTACCATACGCTTTATGCACCACCACACACATGACACACACACACACACCACAGACACGGCTACATACCTGAAACACACTACACAGAAACCACACAGAAGCACTTTCATCCCCATATATTTCACAGAAATACACACAATGCATACATTCCACCTGTGTGCATGGACAGACATGATACTCACTTTGGGGCTTTTCTTCTCCTTTTCTCCTTTTCCTCCTCCTCCTCCTCCTCCTCCTCGTCCTCCACCACCACCACCACCACCACTACTACCTCCTCCTCCTCTTCTTCCTCCTCCTCCTCCTCTTCCTTCTCCTTCCCCTTCTCTGGACAACTGTGGAGCAAACATGAGGGGCATTTCCCGTGCTAGGGAATGGTCATGTCACTGTCACCAAATGGACTGATCCTCATTTCATTCTGAGAAGGAAACACACTCCTTTCTTTCCTTTGCCAATACAGAACTTTATTGGCATTTTTAGTTTTTATCCATTAGTCGCAGCACGGGCTCTCACTGTTCACTCTGCTCCTTGGAGCTTCTAAGAGGTTAGAGAGCATGTCATGTCACAGAGGCCCTGGCCATTCTGTCCCCACTGTTGTGATTTCTTGTTTCCCCATATCAGTTCACATGCTCTAACTGATTTGAAATTGTTTTTGTAAGCAACAGTATATCTACTACATTGCAAAAACTGTCCTCAGACCTGCTAGCTGCATTCTAAACTTATGTACACATGTCATGTCATCATCAATCCAAATGTCACTCTTAGCTCGAGCATACAGTTTTCCAACACTTTTCTGGTGTATTCTGTAGCATAGGATTGCATGGTATTGTATTTTTCGTCATTGTATTTTGTATATTTTCCTTTCTATTCATATTTAGAGTTTAATATTCTAATCTCTTCAGTACCCACTTTCATTTACTAATTCAGAAGAAAACATTTTGTACTTGCTTTCTAGATTTCCAGATTTGCTATTACATTTAGGAAACTCTGACTTTCTGAACTGAGTCTCCTTGTTCTGAACAGAAACATCATGCTATGAGACAACTTCCTGGGTACTCAACTTATACACTGAAGGGAAAACCAAGTGACGCATATATTACTCTCTCCAGAGCTGACCCTCTCTCCAGAGCTGACCCCCCCCCCAGAGCAGACCCTCCCTCTCCCCAGAGCTAATCCCTCTTCCCAGGGCTGACCCCCTCCCCCCAGGGCTGACCTCCTTTCCATAGCTGATCCCTTCTCCAGGGCTGACCCCTCTCCAGAGCTGACCCCTCTCCAGAGCTGACCCTCTTTCCCTGTGTCCTCCTCAGAGCTGAGGCCGGGGCCTCTACTGCTGTCTTCTGAGCAGCACTCCAGCCTCCCTCTCTCCTCTCTGCCTCAGAAATCCTGTTCCAACAGCCCAGACTGTTTCTGAACTTTGATACCCTTGCCTCAGCCCCCTCTCAAGTTCTGGGATGTCGGGCCTCCTGTCACCAAGCCTGACATCTGCTCTTCACTTGAAGAGCTGTGCATGCATAGGGACATGGGTGCTTGGCATGTCTGGGATAGTGAACTCATAAAAGTGTTCAGAATCTACGCCTTTAGATACTTATCCACTGTGATTCTGGGGCTGCTGTGCATGAAGGGTTGATCAGGATGTCCATTCTTTCATGAGTTGTTTGACAGATGAAGCCAGAGCTTTGTCCCTGTTTTTGGTTGGAGAATATTGGGAGTCACTCTGGTGCCTTACACTGAGGCATGCTCTGTTATGGAGATCTTTGTCATAGAAATCAGGCTTTGGGGGTGTGAGTTCAAGCACCTTTGACACAGTTCAGGAAGGTCATCATTTTGTAAGGAATGGGGTCTGAGTCAAAGTGGGAGGAGACACCAGTTTGATCACAGATTCCCTGTGCAGGTGTGGATTAGTTGTAAACCACGTTTTCTTCAAGTCCTTAAGGAGATTAGCCATACTCGGATTTCTGGTGGAGAAGCACTGAGACATGCCTGTTCCTGTCCACTCTCCTTCCTTCAGCATGATTCTCCTAGAGCATACCACAGAGAAAGGCAGCCACGTGAAACGCAGAATGCCATATCTGTGCCCTCCAGAGTGCAGCCTGCTCTCCCTAGACGCAGTGCTGATAGAAGACTGGCCACTAAATCAGAGGAGGCTTGGGAAGACATGGACACCTCATGAGTGGTCAGAACAGAGGGACATTTTTGGAACAACAAAACAAATAGACATCCTATGACTACAGCTCCCTCAGCTGCCTCCACCAGCTCCAGGATCTTCCCTTAGGCGTAGGGCATTGAATCATTATTTCAGGAAATGTCTTATTCCTGCATCTGTGCAGGGAGATAAATGTCTCTTTGGTTTAAAAAAAAAAAGAAAGCAGAGGGAAATTATGCTTTGGCCTGCTTTTTGCCACTATGACAAAGTATCTAGGTCTGTGTGGGTTTTTAAAGAAGTTTATTTGACCCATATCTCTGGAGTCTGAAAAACCAGAGAGAATGAAATCTGTGTCTGCTTAGCATTGCGTTGCTTCATAGTATGGTAGAGGCACACGGCAAGGCAGAACCATCCACTAGCTCGCTCAGGTCTCTTCCTTCTTACAAGGGACGTCTTGCTAGGGACGTCTCATCCTTATGGCATCATCAACTCTGAATTACCTTTCAAAGGCCCAACTTTTAAATAGCACCATCATGCAAATCTATGGATAAAGTTTCTAAGTGTGAACTTTGAAGGAAATATTCAACCAATAACACTCCTTGTAGAAACCATGATGAGAGACTGACTATCCTCCAGATTATGTTAGCAACGAAAAGGGGGAATGTACATCTTGTACCTATCAGACAAAATGAGGTTTAGGAAGATGTGTATGCTATGTTTTGAGTCTTAAAAGAAAAGACAACTTATATAATGTATTAGTTACTTGATAAAGCTTGCTGACAAAAGTGGCTTAAGGGAGAAGGGTTTCATTTGGCTCACAGTTTGAAGATACATCTCTCGCGGTAGGGACGCTATGATGGCAGGAGCTTGTTGCAGCTACTCACACAGTACCCACAGTCAGGACTTATCCAGCACCATGTCTGCCTGAATGTCTCCATGTTCTACCATGATGATAAGGCCTGAAGCTCTGAACTGTAAGCAAGTCACCCCAATTAAATGGTTTCCTTTAGTCAGTGTAGGCATTATGTCTCTTCACAACAATAGAAACCCTAAGACATCTTTATACTCCAATCTGTGCTGCGTGTATACCTTGGGGTGTGTGGCCTTCTACTAGATTGGGGTCATCCCTACCAGGAGCCACATCCTTAAAAACACAATTCTCTCTCTCCATGAAGCTATCATTTGCTAATAACTCCTTAGATAGGAGTGGGACAGCACATTTTCTTTTAAGACAGAGCTAATAACACCCGCCCCACATTGTAACTTCCCCTGAGAACAGGACACAGACAACAGAAAAACAAACAAACAAAAAAAATAAAGAGTCCCCCTAGTCTAGTTTTGTGAACCAATGCAAGCAGCTGCATTAGGGGGAATCCCACACCAGCTTGAGGGCAGCTCTTCTCCTTTGTTTTCTCCTTTGTGGCAATGGGGACCTGTGAAGCCCATACTGTGTTAGTTTTCTAAGGCTTCCTGCATTTCCTTTTCCTTTAGGAGAGAGAGTTTCATTTGTGAGTGACTAGATATACGACTTTCCCTATGATCTTCAGACCCCACTCTGCCAAGCACCAGTCTCAGTCTCTACCACTGTGTCCTGCTGGTGCAGTTAAAGAATTCCACAAGGCTCTGGGATGGGATCCAGTCACCTTGAGCTTTCTTCTGCTCCTCAAGACTCTGTGATTCCCCAAGGTAACAAAGGTATTGCATATGGACTCTGCACAATGGTGGCAACTGTTCAAATGCTGTCCTATTTAGGTAGGTCCATGTAGCTTTGTTACTTGAGCTTTGTTACTTGAATCAGAGTTTACTAAAGTCAGCTTTATGTTAGTGCAACAGACATAAAGAGACAGACATATTGGAGACAGACAACATGTAAATAAATAAGTTTATTTAGTTCACATTTGTGGAGGTTCAAAGTTCAAGCTCGGGTAGCCCCTATGGACAGCAGAAGGTGTTGGAACAGTCAGCGGGCAGGGGCCCATCTCTTTCCCATCCTGTCATCTACTCTGCCTCTAAAAATGGAGTGGGCAGAGGGCAGGGTACCAACAGGTGATGCTTCATTGCCAATTTGGGTAAGATAACAAAATAGATTGCCAAGAAGAAGTTAAATGATACAAGCTTGAGCTCTTGGCAGCGGGATGATAAGGGCTCATAAAAGTCTAAAAGGTGTTGTGGTCAAAAGCTCAGGAGTTCCAGGTACCAGCTGAGCACCGTCCCTTGTGGAGCAAGTCTGTGGTGACCTGCAGGGGCAGTGGCAACAGGCCTACTGTCTCTGGCAGGTTTTGAGGATTGGAGTCTCTGGACTCTCATGACTTAGGGAATGAGTCCCTCTACCTGCTGGTGGAGTCCTGGAGGCTGGTTCACATGATCTCTCTGCCTGGACAGAAGTCTCAGGGATGGCATGGGGAGCCAGCCAGTACACAGGGGCCTGGCCTGAGCAGTCAGCTCTGAAGTCTTCCCACCTCCCTCCTCTGTCAAGTTCTGCAGAGAGAGTGTCCACACCCCAGGACCGCCACATGTATTAAGGACAAACTGGGCCCTGACTCTCTGAATCGCTAACCACATCCAGCCAATCAGGGAATACCTAGCTCTTACTTACCAGCCATTCTAGTTGTAGCATCTTTGTAGGCCTTCATCTGCTGTTCTTCCAGTCTGTTCACTGCTCTGATCTGTCTCCTCGATCTTTATCAAAAACCGAGGCCCTGTGTCATTGGAAAATTTTCCTTTCCTCCATTGCTCCATAGTTTTCCAGGCTAAAGCTTCCTGCCTGTCAGAGAGCACCCATCCCCATTGGGCAGGCAGCTTTATACTGTGGGCTCTCTATCCCATAATAGTGGGAGCACTGGCAGGAGCAAGTGGCCACATTTCACCCCAGGCTGCCTAGAGAGCTGGGTTGGACATGCTTCACTTTTATAGCATCTGTGGCAGGAGAATTAACTCAGAATCCCAAGAGAAAGAGCTCAGTGTCTTAGAGGCTCTGGCCCTTTAAATTTCTAGCTGGGTCTTGTTTCTTGAAGGTCTATAGCATGTCCTACCATCACCAAACTGGATGTTAAGCCTCCAACAGAGAGCTCCTAGATGGAGAGACTCAGAAAACACACCCAGTGTCATGGATAAGATTGCAAGGATGGGAAAGCATTTGGTCAGGTAGAGTGTTAAATAATGTACTAATGCAGAAAGAGGGCCATCTTCGATAAGGTGCTTTGTAAACAAGGGATATTATTCATGGTTAGTTTCTGCTTTGTACAAATAGATATAGTTTTACATACTGTGTGGTTTTCCAAAACATCAATTTTCTCTGTTAATATTTTTTGCTCTGCTGGACATATTTCTCTGTTGTGAGCTTTGCCTTTGTTATCCTCAGTTCTATCTCCTCCAAGCAGGCAAAATAAGGACTTGGTTTCCTCCGTGTTAACACTTTTAAATATTTGTGGACTCTTATCAAGTTCTGGCTATCTCTCTTCCAGCACTACCTGGCCTGCACTACCAGGGCTTTTGATCTTAATGCACTAGTCCCGCCTTTGATCATCTTGGTACGGTGCTTGGACCCTCTCAGCGCTATCAGCAGCTCTTAGCTCTATCACTTGCAGCATTCCAACTGGTCTTTGGAGAAGCAGATCACAGAGAGAACATTCCCGGTGGCTTTTTTTCCCCCCCTTTCTTTCTTTCCATGATGTAAACCCTTGCAGTACTGGATTCAGCTCAAGATTTTCTTTTCCATATTAACTAAAGTTCTCTGAAGGTTACAGTTGAGAGATAGGTGTGGTGGAGCATGGCTGTGGTCCCAACCTGTTGGGCAACTGAGGCAAGAGAATTGTTTGAGTTCACTTCCGGGCCATCCTGGGCAAACTGGTGAGATCTAATGTAACTAGTCCTGTTTTAAACTCATTGAGTAACCCAAACAAACAAACCAGACATGAAAGTTGAAGATGGATAGAAAGAAAAAAGGGATCACCAGGGTGGGAGGCAAACAAGAGAAGGTAAGAGGGAGTGAGATTGATGAAATTACATTATAAATACATAAGAAAAAGCCATAGTGAAACTCATTACAACATATAATGAACACATATCAATAAAAACTAAAATAAAATTAAGCTTCAAAAAAATTTTTAAACAGGGGAGAATTGAGGAAGGGGAAGTAGAAGGAGAGAGAAGGGAAGGAAGGAAGGAAGGGAGGGAGGGAGGGGTAGGAACATTGAGGGAGGGGGAGTAGAAGGAGAGAGAAGGGAAGGAAGGAAGGAAGGAAGGAAGGAAGGAGTAGGAACATTGAGGGAGGGGGAGTAGAAGGAGAAAGAAGGGAAGGAAGGAAGGGGTAGGAACATTGAGGGAGGGGGAGTAGAAGGAGAGAGAAGGGAAGAAAGGAAGGAAGGGGTAGGAACGTGTGGTACTTGTGTTGTGTCACTGGGGTCAATGCAGCAGATAGAAACAGCCCCAGGGAGGAAAACTCTTTTGGCTCATGGTTTTAGAGGCTCAAGTCCACAGGCGGGGAAGACTTGGTAGAGCATTGCCATTCACACCTTGGAGGGTCAGGAAGCAGCCCTGAAGATAGGAGGCAGCCAGGGGGATTATGCTCCCCCAATGACCTGCCCCCTGTAACCTGTTTCTTCCAGCTTAGCTTGCCTTCTGTTCTAGAACTTCCAAAAACAGAACCATACGCAGACACCAGACATTCCTGTGAGAGACTCCAAACAAAAAAATGGTTTCTGCTTTAAAAAAAAAATTCCTAATCATGATAAAATGCAACATAGCTTGACTCATGGGGTTACAAGATGCCCCCTTAAGCAATACATTCTATTTATGAGTTTCTTCCCACCTCCTGTTTTGCAAGACAAGTATTTCCATTGGAATGGATATAGTTTAACATATGAATTCTTCTGGGATGGTATTATGGACTGAATCCATATATTCAGGAGAAGCCTTAACTGCAAACCTGGCGCTATTTGGAGGGAGGACTGGGAAGTAATTAGGTTGCATGAGGATATGGAGATGGGACCCCCGGGAGGCAAACAGTACCAGTATAAGAGAAACCAGTGCTCGCTTCTTCTTTTTCTTCATGAGACTGCATCTCTCACATGAGCCCAGGGGCCTGTCTTCCAGGAAGAACCTCCCAGAGTCTCTCTGCCTGTCTGCTGCTCTATCCTGCACTTCCCAATCTCCATAACACTAAGAAGTGACTTTCTGAAGTTTAAGTGTCCCATCTTCAACTATTCCACACACAACTGAAAAATATTTACACAACTCCAGGTTATGGGTATATAAAGTAGTTATACAAATCAAACATTTATTGATAATAAATTATAAGTTAGTTTAAAACACTTCTTTGGTATGTAGACATTTTTTATCACTTGTCAGATAAAAAGCAAATTTGCATTTTAATGAGATGAAGTGCCTGTTTGTTTTTACATAAATAATTAAATCTTGGCAGAGTATTTGGTACTTTAGGGCATCACAGAGTTTTGAAGAATGCTTTTCAGAGTTGATTAATATTTTGATTTTATAACAATCAGTGCTAGGAATACCATTTCACTTAACACATAGTATAAAATAGCAGATGTTTAAGGCCATTTCAGAAATTGGAAATTCTACTTAACCCCAAGACAAAATCCTTTTAAAGATTTTTAAAAATAAAACTCAACTCAGCAACTCAAATGACAACTTTCAAAATCAGACATTCTGCTTCCAGCAACCCCAAAATATACCAACTTGACTAATAAATCCATGCTGAGGAATGATGCTCTGAAAGGTTAGACGTCTCTCTCTTTCATAACCGTTATGTTTCTATAAGAGTAGAAGACTGGCCGGGTGTTGGTGGCACACGCCTTTCATCCCAGCACTCAGGAGGCAGAGGCAGGCAGATCTCAGGGAGATCAAGGCCAGCCTGGTCTATAGAGCTAGTTCCAGGACAGGCTCCAAAGCTACACAGAGAAACCCTGACCCCCAAAACAAACAAACAAACAAACAAACAAATAAACAAAGAGCAGAAGACTGTATGAACTATAGTTCTTAACGAACATATCATGAAGGACATGGTACTGTGTCTCAGGTAAAGTGTCCAGACAGTCTTAGCATGAGTGGCATGACAACACACGTGTACAGAGTGCACATGATTCAGATTTAGAACCAAGTGTGAACAACTGTGATGCAACCCAAGCAAGGGCTGCCACGAACTCCTCAGATTCATGATACATATGTTTTTCATTAATTTTTGGTAATTGTGTATTTATAAATCTTTTACTGTTATTAAAATGTTCGTAACCCCCATGTCCAGTTACATGACCTCCTGTGAGTTCACAGCCCATAGTTTAAGGAGTTAGGGTTTAAGAGACCTAGTCTATGAGTTTCTTGGTACAAAATACTAATCAGGGCAGAAAGGATATATAGACCTAAATTCTCATTGAGATGCTGCCGCTCTTGAAGGTTGCCCAAACACAACATTAACAGAACTGTTGCAAACTATAAGATTGACCTGCACAATGACTCTACCAGTCAACAGGTAAGCATGAATGGAGGAAATCTCACAAGGCCCACTCAAATGAAGAGATACCAGCAAACTAATAACTGCCAAGAGAGGGAGAGTTGGTTTTCTTCAGGGATGGGCCCCTAAAGATTACCCATTTTTAAGTGGTCAGTCCTAAATACATGTACATATGAGCAACAGTAAATGGGCTCAATATACATGATACATTATATACTATGTACTATATGCACACATATGTATATATAGTACATAGTATATGATACATAACAATAATAATTAGAGAAGTAGAGGTCTTGAATTTGAGAGGGAGTGGGAGTATAAGAGGAGTTGGGGAGGAGAGAGGAAGAAGTGGGAATGATGTAAATAAAGTATTTAATGTATAAAAATTTCAAGAAAATGTTATAATCACTGTAGCTGGATATACCATTACTAACATATTTATTTGTTTTAATAATGGTACTTAGTATTATAAATTGAACTACAAAGAGAAAAATGACTAGTAGAAGTTTGTAAAACCAGGACTAGGAAAGCTGAAGGCAAATGTTGTGTATCTCATAGTTTGGGTTCAAACTAGCCCTGCTCTTAGAGACCTGATTGATACTTTATATAAATAAATAGCCATTCTTGACATCTCCTATGGCATGTGTCATAGCATGAGAGAAAAAAAGAATATTTCAAAAAAGACAAGATTAAATTTTGTTAGGACTCAGGACTTTTATGAATTGATCCATTCTGTTTTGCTAGATTTATATTCATTTTGTCCAGGGTATTCTTTGGTTTCTAACACAGTACCTTAGCTTTTCTGCTCTACAAATTACTTTGTATGATTCCTGACTACTTGTTCTCAATGTTTTTTTTTTTCAATTTCATATGTGAAAAAAAAAGTTTAGCCTGTACAGTCTTGGATTGCAAACTTTGCAAAAAGACAGCTAGTATGTTAGTTGGGATTATGCTTGCTGAACTCAATGTATGTTCATATGTAGGACATTATTAATGCCCAGGGTATTATCTTCTTCAAATTTCATATCCCCTGAGGTCAGGTGTCTCTTTGTAAGCAGTAGGAGCCTGGCCATCTACTTGCTGTAAAAAGTGTAAAGGGAACTGAGATGTCTAAGGAATTTCAGATTAGGACAGAAGAGCTTTGTAGATTAAATCTAGGCTTTCGAGTCACCTTCAGAAGGGAAATAAAAAGCTTCTGTTAGGCTCCAGAGAAGCTGAATTCTGCATATCTAGCTTTCCGAGTCACCGGTTGCTACTGAGCCACTTTTGAAATCTGTCTAGATGAAGAGAAATCCCCCAAGGAATTCTCCTACTGGAAATGGCAAAGGGACAAATCTCTGTCTTGGCATCTTTCCCATGAGTTCTAAAAGACTTGCTTTGTTGTTAAAAAAAAAAAAAATTGAAGTTAGTGATCTCTGTTTCTCCCTGCATATATTCCTTCTACAATGTCATTCATACCTTATACTTAAAAGGGGGACATTTTCTAGTGGGCACTTGTCTTTGTTCTTAAGATCCTAAGAATCGCTGTGCCAAAAGAGTGTTTATAGAAAACTCTGCTCTTGTTCTAGGCAGCCAAAAGTTTAGATAATTAAATGTTTATTAAACAATTCACAGAAAAATAGCATGCCTGATGGGGCAATGGCTCCAGTGTGGACGGGATGACATTCATCCTCTGTGCAGAGTTGGTTCACAAAGCGTGCCTGCGAAGCTCACCCAGGAGCAGGTCAGGCTTAAGACATGCCCAGTGTCTCCTGGTTGGTGACACCACAGGGGATTGCAGGCAATTGTCCCAGTGCTCAGACCCTCCCATCCTCTTTCTGTACCCAGGCAATGTTCTGCATTGTAATTCTGGTGGGATATGGCATCATTAATGTCACAAGGTAAGACATTTATGCCCTCCTCAGTCTTTCACTAGGCTGCACTTGCTCAGAAGACTGAGGAAGAAGGCAGATTTGCCTGAAGCTGGAGGTGAAATAGAGGGCCCAGTGCATGGGCCCAAATGGAAACTGATGCTGGAGAATGGATGCCTGAGTGCCCATCGGAGCATCTGAGTCACATTCAGGAGGGAATAGCCTCTGTTGGATGCCAGGGAAGCCAGCATTCTGCACAGCCAGCTTTCTGAGTTAAACATGGCTGCTTAAGGCTGCTGGTGAAATCCCTTTTACAGCATGTCTTACTGTAGCGTTTAAGGCAACTTCAGAAAGTGACAGAGCAGAAGCCTCAGACTCAGATGCTGACGCTCCAGCCTGCTTGTGTGGGCTAGTGACAGAGGAGGCCCCCTCCGTCCTCCAGGGCACAAGGCTACTAGACATCCAGGCTCTTCATCCTGGTGGCCCAGCTTTGTGGAAGGAGGGTGAGCATGCTGGAACTCAAGGGCTTTCCAATCACTCCTAATCTTTTCTCCGTGAGCTGCCCAGTCACCGTGTTCTACTACCTTCCTTACAGGTTTGCTTTCTGTTTCTTAATTTGGCAAGTGTTACACATAAATTTCCAATAGTGATTCGTGACTGGTTGTACTTGTAGCAATTATCTTCTATCTCTGCCTCAGATGTTTTGTGTGTGCTAAAATTAAATAGATATACTGAAGTTGAAAGGTAATAAAATGTGTGGCTTTTGTGTGAGACGTTATTATCTTTCTCTGTCAAAATTAGAATTCCCTGTTCCCAAACCTTAAAGATCTGAAAGATATGGCCAGTACTTCATTCTCAGCTTCAGTCTTCTGCCCTTTGAGTTTAGATGTCTACTGCATTTGTGTTGATGTGTGGACTGAAACAGGAGTCCTTTCTCCCAGTAACAGCCCTGCATATACAGCCAAACATATATGGTCCCAGCATATATGGCTTAACATATATGGTCCCAGTATATGTGGCCTAACATATAATCCTAGTATATGTGGCCTAACATATATGGTCCCTGTATATATGACCTAACATATATAGTTCCAGCATATACAGTCTAACATACATGGTCCCAGCATATATGGTCTACCCAGCTGAGAGCAGCGGGGTTCTAGATGAAATATCACTAGCAAGAAAGAAGGTATTTAAATTTTCTGACTTTCATCAACATAACTCAAACTTTTACAAAAAATCGAATGTTATTTAGAACTTGAAGATTACAAAATAAAAAGTCAAAATCCCCATAGATAGTGACAGATGGACAGGTTTTTGAACACTCTATGCTACCTCGTTGACTTATCCTGCTGCCTCTCTAGGACTGTGTGTGTATCACGTGGAAAATACACCCAATCATGGCTTTCAATTTGTTTAGATTTATTCAATATGATATTTAGATACACTGTCTGCCTCTGCCTTCTCAGTGCTAGGATTAAGGGTGTGCACCACCAGGCAATACAATGCTTTTCAAACTAAGAAAAGTGTCTAGCTAAGGCTGCTGAGATGGCTCAGAGGGCAGAAGAGCTTGCCAAGAAAGCATAGTGACCTGACTTTCATCTCCACACCCCACTCTGGAAGGAGAGAGGCAACTCTGACCTTTACATTGGAGCCATGGCATGCTTACCTGCCACCCCTGATAATAAGTTAAAAGGAAAATAAGTCTAGATCATTTTGTTATAAAGCATGTATTTGTTTGAAATCATATGTCAACACAACGATGAGACTTTTAAGACAGATGGCCATAAAATTTTCTTCAAGTTACTTTTTAAATGAGCTAAGTCACACCACTGTGTTTTTTTAGGGTAGTGTGGTTGGGGTAAACACAACTTGGCCAGTTACAAACTGGTTGGAGTAATTTGACCCTTCTTCTCACTCAGCTCCTTTTAGGCAGAGAGCGAGCAACAGAGGGTTATGCAGCAAGAGGTTAGCCATTCCCCAGGATCTCCTTACCAGGAAGACACAAGAAAAGTCTCTTCCCACATCTGCTACACATCCCAATGACTACTAAACACACACTGACTTCAAAGCATAAACCTCCTTTCCTTTCCCATTCTCGGGATGCCTTTCTAACTGTGTATTTGAGGGCTCTGACCTGCAAGCTGTGTAAGTCTTGACAACACTGCACATGTGGTGCCACACAACCAGAGATTTGCCCAGACCAATGGCTGGAATCCACACTGTTTACAGAACATCTCTCAAAGCATCCTGTGGGGCTCAGGATAAAGGCTCACTCAGTTTTTCTGCCCCATGCACTGTAAGGATTGTGACTGCCCTAAAGAACTTTAGCCAGTCTTGCCTGGCGGTGGTGGCACATGCCTTTAATCCCAGCACTCAGGAGGCAGAGGCAGGTGGATCTCTGTGAGATTGAGGCCAGCCTGGTCTACAGAGCGAGTTCCAGGACAGCCTCCAAAGCATTTCAAAGAAAACTTGTCTCGAAAAACAACAACAATAACAAACAAAAACAACAACAACAACAAAAGAACTTTAGCCAGTCTCTATGGCCTGACAATTTCAAATATCACATGTGGCCTGCTATTTAGTAAGTCCTAAGATGTTCACTGTTTCACTAGACAGTATAGGCTAAGGAAATTGACCATACAGATTAAAATTTGAATTTAGTGGAGCAAACATGCTATCCTTTCTTGACCAAATTAGTCTCAAGTGAATTACAAACAGTTCAATCATTCATCTGGTAATTAAAAAATATTTATGGCACATTTAGGTACAGAATTTATCTTCTCTGACAAACTGAAGAAAAATGGACAGGAGGGAGGTGTGTGCTTGGATAATGAGATCGTCTGATTAGCAGCTTTTGCTTTCTATCATGGTGTAGTCACATCACTGGACTTGTCCTGTCACAATGAACAACTGTGATAATGCTATGCTTGGGGCCCAAGACCAGGAATTGTGAAGGAACGGACACAACAGTGAACACCTTTTGTCACCGTACTTTTATGTCTGAATAAACTTAAAACCATTGATCTAAAAATGTCAAAGCCAGCCCATGGATGCATGGCCTCACTAAGGACAACAGCAGTGCCAAACCACCACAGACTGTGCGGTGTCCACATTGCTTTCTGAGGTCAGGGCACATCCCCAATCTCATAGTCATTGGTACTGTGAAAATCAGGCAACAGATTGTTTATGGGACCCACAGAGGATTCCTTAGGCAGGCACGGAATAACAGCAAAGTCCAGGGATCTGGGGGGAGAAGGTGGCTGGATGTCAGGAACAGAAGATGCCAGGAGCAGGTGATGTCAAGTATCACTCTGCCTGAGGAAGAGCGGGAGGAGTAAAGATCAGAAGGATTCAACAAACAGAGGAGTGTTCACAGAAATGATAGTGAGATCAAATATGTGATAATGAGAAGCCACACAGACTTCATGATGGTGCAGCCAAAATCTCCCGTGTGATATGTCCTGGTCCTGCAGTGCATGCTCTAAAACAAGGTCTAACTCTGTGGCTTTCAAGCCTTGCAGAGCAGAAGCATAAGGACTTTGGTGGATCTGGGTGGGAGCAGAATGTGTGCATAGCTAACAAAGTTCCGTGCATTTGGGGTACATGTACTGAGAATTCCTGATTTGGCTAATTCTGAAAACTGAATGAGAGAGGTAATATTGTCACCACCTACTAACATACAAGTAGCAGGAAGGATGGAGAAATGTGGTGACATCGTCATTCCCTACACACTTCCCCAGAGGAATCTCTGATGCTGGGCTGGATTCTGGATCTTGTTCGTTTTTTGAGGCAGGGCCTTGCTATGTAGCCCAGGCTGGCCTAGAACTCAGGCTCCTCCTATCCCACCTCCCAAGGCTGGGATTATAGGTAGCATCATCATGCTTGGTTCAGGGCCTGGATTCCAAATGTTCAATAAGAATTGTTGAATAACTTGTTTTACTGGAAAGATTCTATCCAAGACAGTATCCCTCAGACTTACTTCCATTGAATGTATTTCTAAAGTTATTAGTCCCCCAAAGCAGCAAATATTACATATTAACTGAAATTAATATATTTACACCCAATAATTGGGTACCAAGATCGATCTGCAGGTAAAGGTGTTGGGACTCAGCAGTCTCCTGACTCCGCCCCTGACGATGGGCAGGATGCTCATGTCATCACTACTTCAGGCTTTACCTGGCTGTTCAAGCCTTTACCTGGCTGCTCAGGGGACCCAGTTACTCATGCACAAGCCCACCTTTTAAAGCAAGCGCGCCAAGCGCATCTCTCTCTCTCTCCCTCCCTCCCTCCCTCCCTCCCTCCCTCCCTCCCTCCCTCCCTCCCTCCCTCCCTCCCTCCCTCCCTCCCTCCCTCCCTCCCTCTCTCTCTCTCTCTCTCTCTCTCTCTCTCTCTCTCTCTCTCTCTCTCTCGGGCCCCTTCTCTCTTTCTTTGATCCCTCTTTCTCTCTCTGCTTTTGGTTGGCCACCACCTACCCCCCCTTTCTCTCCCACCTCTCAATAAACTCCACGTGGCTGCTGAGTCTTGTGTTTGTGTTTCTTAGGCAATAGCAGCTGCAAAAGAACAACAAAAAGTACTTGCAGCCAAGCCTAATGACCTGAGTTCAATCCCTGGAACCTACATGGTAATGGGAGGGAACCACTGCATATTGTCTGCTGACCCACACACATATGTACACACACACACACACTCATCACACATACAAATACACTTATACATACACACATAAACACACATCCGCATGCACAAACATATATACACACATCACATATACATATATACACATGAACACAAACACACATTACATATACATTATATACACATCACACATGCCAACACACTAGATAAACAAAGAAACCTACAACAGTTATAAGAGCCTTTCACTGCAATTAAGTTAGACACTACTCGAATGAGTGAGTAAACCTACTAACCCCTCACATCTTCCTGGAATTTCAAAATAATACCTTGAATGTGGGTTACTGTTTGCATTGAATTTAAATGGTTTTTAAAAATCTATTTAGTTTTCTTCTGTTGTTGGCTACAGGGCTGAGCAGGTCAAAGCATGTTAAATAAATCAACAGAGAACATTCTTAAGTTAAATTTAGGTGCATTTAATTTAAGGCTCCCCTGGCAGATAGAACCTGCCAACCCCACCCATCCAACCAGGACTGAGGTTGTTATCAGAGATGCCACAGGGCGGCTTTGCTTCAAGGCCTTAACTACAATGTGAAGAGCATGCCAATCCCTAGTCGAATCAGTTCAGAAGAGGGAGAGGGAAAGAAAATCCAGGCTGTTGTTCAGCCAACCCTCTCAGCCTGCTGCCTCTGAAGCCCTGTGCAGGGTTTCTCACAGGTGTAACCATAGATAAAGGATGCTTGCGACCACTTGACAGTGTCAGCTGCTGGTGACAAAGAATGGGATTCACTAGCACTGTGTGTTCCTATTTGTTCTGTTTCTATTTCAAAAGCCCAGGGAAATTCTTCTGTTACTTGTGCAGCTCAGGATCTGATGAGGGATGGTCAGAACACTTACCTGCAAGAAGAGGCAGGGCTGGGGCAGAATAGCTCAGTGGCAGAGCACCTGCTTAGCAGTCATGGGGCCAGCCCTGGGCACAGCCTCCAGCACCAAAACCAAACAGCACAGCCTTTGTGTGCAATCCAAGCCAGGTCTCAGTATCCTGGTGCTGCTGGTGTTTTGGGACTGTGACTCTGCAACATGGGGATTGGCTAGGGTTATACTCCTGGTTTCATCTGTCCTTGACCCCAGTTGTAATGATGAGAACTGTTTCCAGATTTTGCAAATGGCCCATTGGGGACAACAGCTGCCTCCACTTGAGAACCCCTGGGTTAGATCAATTTACTATTTCTCTCTTTTATAAATCATTGCCACTAAGAACATGATCATGCTTTAAAGTCTGAGGAAATAATGACCAAGGAACACTTTTATTTTATTTTATTCTTATTTTTCTCTCTAAATAAAGCAACTTCAAATCATAATAGATAACTTCATTTACTTTCTGGTACTAGTCCTCAAATTTGGAAAAATTATAATAGCCCACCTCTGCCTGGAGAGAAGGGAAAGAGTAAGAAGCTAAAACTTATCTGAAGAGCAAAATGGTCCTACTGGTCATGCTGGCCACTGCCTGGCATTCCAGGTACTCAGGAAGCTGAGGCAGGAGAATCCTGAATTTGATGTCAGTTTGGGCAACTTAGCCAGACCCTGCCTCAAAATAAAAATTTATTTTTAACTCTGTGTGTGTGTGTGTGTGTGTGTGTGTGTGTGTGTGTGAGTGAGTGTGTGTGTGTCTGTTTGAGTATATGTTACTTGTGTTCTATTGCCTTCAGAACCCAGAAGAGGTCATCAGTTCCCCAGAGCTGGAGTTACATGAGCATAATGTGGGTGTTCGAAAGCGCTCCTCTCCTCTGCAAGGGGAGGAAGCCCTTTAAACACAGAGCTATTACTCCAGGCCCTGGAAATAAAGTTTTAGACAGGGATGCAAGGATGGAACAAAGATATAGCTCAGAGGCAGAGCGCTGGAAGACCTTGTGTTCATTCCCCAGTGCTGCATACACCAATAAACCAGAAAAAATAAGTAAATAAGGAAAGGGAAGAGAAGCAATGATTTATAATACAAAGATTCTTATTGGTGGCTCTGCTAAGACAGTGCATTGTAACAAGGTAACCATGCACATTGTACCATATTCACTAAGTTCCTTGGAGCTCTCAGTGGTCAGTTTGCACCAGCAGCCCAGGTACCATGTTGGCTGGGTTTTGTTTTACTGTGAGTCAATAAAAGCAATTTACCCATTAAAAGCCAGCCAGGTAAAGAATGGACTCCACAGTACTGTAGAGTCATTGAACTGAATTGTGTTGGGAGAGTTCACCAGGGCTACAAAACCACTTGACACTTTCTATGAAGGATCAGTACCTGGGAGAGAAAAGCAGATAGATCTAAAATTGTGGAATGCGCTTAACCTGTGGAAACTTGTGGGCATTTGTTAAGGACAGGAAAGGCATATTTCTGTGTTTGGATTATTTGATGTTCTAAATGAATCCAACAGTTATCAGTGCTTAGAAACAGATGAATAGCATGCTTTTGCACGCACCCCAGAAAAGTACAACATACTTTCAAGTGTTGCCAGGCACCTTGCTGGATGTGAGGGCTAGAAGGCTCTGCAGAGGACTCAGTTGCTACTGGGGAGGAAGGCAACTGTTTTGAGCACTCTGTCCTCAGATCTGGTGTTTTCATATGTCATGGCAGAACAATAATGTTTAGCAAACTTCTAGTAGGTCAGGCATGCTGAGTGCAGAGGCTCTCTATGAACCATAACATACTAATTAAGGTAATGTGTTTATCTAGAATGCCTACCTAAGGCCCTGTGTTCCACTCCCAGAGCCCACTAAACTCATTGTGGTGGCACGTGCCTATAATTCCAGCATTTGTGTGGTAGAAGCAGGAAATCAGATGTTCAAGGTCATCCCTAACTGCATAACAAGTTTGAGGCTAGACTGAACTACATGAGACCCTGCCTCAAATAAAACCAAACAGAAAACACTTTAATACCTAAATCAACAGACTTGGGTTTATAGTTACCATGTAAGGGACAAGAAACATAACCCAAGAGATAATTTTACACCGTTTTGCCACAGACCTCTTAATGCTCTGGAATAGAACAGAATAGTCTCTAGAAAGGCAGAATAACAATATCTGCCAGTTGTGGACTTCTTGTGTCAGTATCATCACCACCATTGCCACTGTCACTGCCATCTTTGCTCTGCTTGGTTAAGATTAGGAAAATGTTTTGCATATTATAAGAAGGATTTGAACTATCACAATGATGAACAACCCTGACATTGCAGAGGTGACTCTTGCTTTTAATCTTGAAGCATTGGCAGGTTCAGCAGCAGACTGAGTCAACTCATGCCCTATCCTACTTGTGATGATGAAAATTCAAGACTGAGAAACCTGAGTGAATTTCTCTCTACTTTATCATTTTAATGTGAAAGTGGCGTGATGAGAAATGTCTCAGATTCCTAGAACACAAATTAACCTAGCTTTCTTGAGGGTTCTATTCTCAGACTTCCTTCTAGAGATACCCGTGCAGAGGTGGGTAGCTTTCAAACTACAGGTGGTAAGAAACAGTATCCTGAAGACAAGGTCTGCTCTGGGGAAATAGAGTCTTGGATTGCCTCTTGAGAACAGTTAATTCTTTTCTTTGTTTCTTTTTGTATATGTATCATGCATCATGGTTGTGTGTTTGTATGTGTTGCATATACCCGAGTGTGTGGTTGTCCATTTCCACACATATATGTTCAGAGGCCAGCAGAGCATTCCCTTGAGACAGGGTCTCTCACTGAATTAGAAACTCGCCATTTTGACTAGGCTTGTCCGATAGCAAGCTCCCAGAACCTTCTGGTCTCTGTCCCCCAATGCTGGCACTATAGGCACACAAGCCAGGCTCAGCTTTTATCTGGGGGCTGAGGGGTTTGGCCTCAGACCCGCATGGTCACACAGCAAGCCCTCTTACCTACTGAACTACCTGCCTAGCACATCCCCTTAGCAACATTTCTTTCTGTGTAGAAAATAAAAACAGAGTGTGGTGGCCTGTTGGACAAGTCGCCGTGTGGAACTGTCCAAAGAGTGACAGGTACCCATCCCTCCCACCCCTGAACACTGACTGTCAGCAACATCAGTTAGATGAGAAGGATTCTTAAGGCATGCATCCTGAAGTTGGTGAAGCATTTGTCTAGGTTTCCTGGATCCCTTGCCTGTGTGGGAGATGTTAATCCCATCATTCTCTCATGACAGAATAGTCTGGAGTTTGCATGTGACAGGCACTATTTTAAAATCCCAAGATTGAAAGAATGGGCACAGCGTCAAATAACCACAGAAACAGATCTACGAAATGATTACAAAACAAACAAATCTACATATCAAAGCAATGGCAAAGATTAAACCTTAAATGAGCTAGCTATGCAGCAAAAGTGAATTTCAGAAACCCTAAATGCTACTCAGCTTTGATGAAAATGAGTGTTGGGTAAAATCCAGTCCTGAGAGATTCTTCATGCTGTTGTGGCAACATGATTTAATTCCAACCCACAGGTACCCTTTGATTCTTTTCAGCAATGTGGGAGTATCATGAATCATGTTAAACAATTCTAAAAGAACCTTCCAGAAATTCTTAGGGAAATAAGATGGGGCTTACTGGAGCTTTCCAGTAAAATACTTCATAATCTCTAAAAAGCATGTTTTTTGACACGGCACCATGACGCTGAGAATGAAGAATGTTATTTCCATCAGATCTGTGCGTGAGTGTACTTCATTCCACAGTGTCATTTGGAAATAATGTACTAAAAAACAAAGGAGGAAAATATTCAGATTTTTAAAATTTTTTAATTCTGATGGATGTTCCTCTCTGAACACACACACACACACACACACACACACACACACACACACACACACACACCTTGCTCAAATTCACATTGGCTAAGACAAGCACCTCCAGGATCATTTCTGGTTTTTGGAGGAGATAACCAAGTAAGTCCCAAACGGGTGACCGCTGGCCTCCGTTACACAGCAAGTCTTCGGTGGGTGTCCTACCCTATCCCAAGCTTCTTGCAAACAGGGGGAACCTGCCAAAGAGGTAGAGCTGAGTCCTTTCCCAGCAAGGTTGATAAGGGGTACTGGTTTCCCTGCTCCCATTGTTCTCAGTCTCAGGAGGGTCTCAGGTTAGCTTTGTAGCCGCCAAAACAAAATCTCTTGAATTTCAAAGACACCAACAGGTGGTGACAATGTTAATGGATGCTAATGGCCGTGACCTGGGCTGATTACATCTGGCTCACTGGCTCTCTGGCTCCTGCAGATATCATAAGAAGGATTTTGGAGAGAGAATCATTTCTACCCTCCCTCTGTACCAAACCTATGGAGTTCTACTATGTGCCTCTGAGGCAGGGACTTCCCAAGGTGGCCGGCCATTGCTTACAACTCACCAAGCTCCCAAGCCCTAGGGAGAATAGGTGAATTTCCTTTTCCAGTAATCTGGTATCAGTGAACTCATGCCATTCTTCTGGATCATCCCCATCCTCCCAGCCCAGGCCCTTATCTGGTGCTGGTGAACCAACTAACCAACCAGCCACTGCAGGATAGGGAGCTGCAGGGTAGAGAGGCAAGCTTGGAACTTGAGTTACTCAGTAAGGTTTAATGTTTTCATTTATCCATTCAGGCTTTGTTTTTGAAACTCCGAGGGTCAGCATTCACGGGACCAGGACCATCTACAGTCCTGTACCAGGCAGGAAACCATTTTCCTTCCCCAGCGTTTCCAAACCATTCTGTGTAGCTCTGACAGCCCAGCTTCACTCAATTTAAATGATTCGGGGCTCTGGACCTTCTCCCTTCTCTGCACAGAGCACTTGGAAGTACTAGGTGTTCTTTGGTTTTGTTTGTTTGCTTGCTTTGCTTTTTTCTCCTTCCTTCCTTCTTTTTTTTTTTTAATTTTCTTATCTGGGAGTTAGTCTCAGTAACTTATTTGATCTATACTTAAAAATGTTGACTGGCCTAAGAATTAAGGCCAACAATAAGAAGTGTGACCCTCCCCCCCAAAAAAGCTTAAAATCTTTTGCACAGAGAAAGAAACAATCGAGTGAAGAGGAACCCCACAGAATGGGGAAGAATCTTTGCCAGATATACATCTGACATAGAATAATATTCAGAATATATAAAGAATTCAAAAACCAAAGAGTAAAAAGAAAAAAAAATCTGACCCATTCTAAAAATAGGCTATGGATCTGAACAAAGAGTTCTTAAAAGAAGGAATAAAAGTAGCTAAAGAAATATCTCCAAAATGTATTGGCCCTAGCAATAGGAAAATGCAAATTAAACCAACTTTGCAATTTCATCTTATACCAGTCAGAATGGCAAACAAAACAACCAACAGATGCTGGAGGGGATGTGGGAAAAGAAAACTGTTGGAGGTCTTTGCAAACTGGTCCAGCCACTCTGGAAATCAGTGTGGAGAATCCTCCAAAAGTTAAAAGTGGTTCTTTATTTAGAATGACAGTTTAAGTCATCTAATCATTGTCCTACAGTGCATGTCACTGTAGGACAGTGCTTCTGATTTTAATCATATGCTAGGCCAGTTATGCACAGATACAGGGTGGTAAGAGACCCTCCTTAAAAGGTTACCAAGAAGACACAGTTTTGACTTACCAAGAATGCACCCCAAACTAGCTCTTCCCAGATTGGCCTTTCTAGGCTTCATACTAGGATGTATCGAATAGAAGCTTGAACAGAAACTGCCTGAATTTGGTTGCTACAAGGGCCAGGGAAACTGATTGCACTGCTCAGAAATGGTGGCACATGTAGCCTAATACAGATAGGGAGGGTTAGGGGTTCTGTGGTTGCTAGGTAAATTATTTGGAGAGGGGTGTGTATGCATAATCCTTGCACGAGAAGGTGTTGTGCTGCCAAGTACATTATTACAAGAGGGTGTGGTCCCAGACACTAACCAGCTATGCTTGCTTGCTTCCATACCATGACTGGCTTTCTATTTGTGATCTTCTTGACTTAGCATCTTCAGAATTTGGGATGTCCTTGTAACACGATGCCCAGGTTAGGCATTAATAGTCTTAAGTGTGATACTAAAACATGTAAAAAAAAAAACCCAAACGTTTGCTAAGATAGAACATCAGCAGAATGGATGCTGGTTGAAGTAGTTGTTGATGCAGAACATGCTCTTCAAGCTAAGGGTGGTGACACGTGACTGCAACCCCAGCACTCAGGCAGGGGGCTGAGTCAAAAAGATCAAGAGTTTCAGGCCAGTCCAAAAACAGCTAGTGTCTGTCTAAACATAAAATAAACAAAGCCAACAAGAACCCAGAGGAGCTCTAAAGTAAATTTGTAGCATTCTTTATAAGCTCTTTATTCATTGCGCAATAGGTTTAAAATCTACAATAGGTTTAAAATCTGCAGCCTTGGATTCAACCAATTGTGATGGAAACTGTTGTTTTTTGAATAATGTTTGTACAAAATATGTGGAGATGTGTTATCATTAGTTCCTAAACAGAACAGCATAACAATTATTTCCCTAGCATGTACAATGTATTAGGTGTTCGGCACCATTCAGAGATGCATGACTTCTAAGCAAACACCACATCATTTTATATAAGGATCTAAACCTCCAAAGCTTTTGGTTTCTACCCAGGGGCCCTGAAGCCAATGCCCCTCAGTCAACGTTAAATTCAGGATTTGGTCACAGCTGGGTTGAAGGAAGTAACATTGGAGGACAAATAAGCTGCCTTTGGATAGGTAAGTGATAACAGCAAGGAGCCCGGACTATAACTGAGGACAGTGGATATTCGTTTGAGAATCAGGTAATCCAAGAAATGGGGTCAGGGAGACCTTTGATCCTTAGAATGACTCCTGAGATGACTGTTTGGGTGGTGGGGGCAGAGGAAAGAAAGAGGATAAGTTTGCCAGTAGGGTGCTGGAAAGCAGGGCATCCTAATTAAGGTTATCATTGCTATGGTGAAACACCACGACCAAAGCAACTTGGGGAAGAAAGAGTTCATTTGACTTACATTTCCACATCAGTGCTCACTATCAAAGGAAGTCAGGACAGGAACTCAAACCTGGAGGCAGAAGCTGATGCAGAGGCCATGGAAGGATGCTGTTTACTGGCTTGTTACTCTTGGCTTACTCGTAGCCTTTTTTCTTATAGAACCCAGGACCACCAGCCCAGGGATAGCACCACTCACAATGGAGTGGGCTGTTGTGGAATATTACTTTAACTAAGCAAAGATGTGTTACACTTGTTTATGCTGCAGAATATTACTTTAGCTCTGTAAAGGTGTGTTACTTTTGTTTGTGCTGTATTTGTTTAATTATGTAAAGATGTGTTGTATTTGTTTCGCCTTGATTGCCTAAGGCACCTGATTGGTCTAATAAAGAACTGGATGGCCAATAGCTAGGCAGAAGAGAGATAGGGGGCCCTGGTGGGCAGAGAGAATAAGTAAGAAGAGAAATCTAGGCTGAGGAAGAATGAGAGGAGAGAATGAAGGAGACACCAGGTAACTCTCAGCGAACAGACATGAGAAGCATTGAGTTAGATATTCAGAAATAAAAGTAAAAAGCACCAAGGGAAAAGGTAGATATGGAGAAACAGACTAAGAGAGCTATCCAGAAACAAGCCTAAGCTAGGATGAGCATTCAAAAATGAGTAAGTCATGACTTGGGAGCTAGTTGCTTGCCCAAAAGAAAAGGCTGCTACACTGGGCCCTCCCCCATCAATCACTAATTAAGAAAAGTCAGTTCAGGCTTGCTTACTGCCAGATCTTATGGAAGCATTTTTTTCAGTTGAGGGCCCCTCCTCTCTGATGACTCTAATGTGTGTCAAGTTGACGTAAAGCTATACAGCACACAGGGGTAGAAGAGAGCCAGTACACACACACACACACACACACACACACACACACACACACACACACACACACACACACCCCAATTCTCCTGTATCCAGGTGTTCTTTGATATGGACCAGAACATCATGTCCTTTAAGCATGGATCTTCTATTTTTAAGATTGTCATTCATCATGTACTTGTGTATGTGGCATGTGCATGCACACAAATGTATGTTGGAGGATTTCTCTCAGCCTTCCCTCTGTCACCGCAGCATTTTAAGCAGCTAAAGAGGCATGTGTCCCTCAGCCTCTGGATTCTCTGGATTCTGAGCCCTGGACTCTGTAACCTAGAACTAAAATATCACTTATGAATCAAAGCTTCCAGGGACAGAACGTTTGCACTAGAATCCTGGCTCTACCCCTTAGCTGCTCCCTTAGTCAAGGGTAGACACCCTTGGCAGTGAGCCTGTTATAGTAAATAAATAAATAAATAAATAAATAAATAAATAAATAAATAAAATCTATGCCTGATGTATCCCATTTTCTCTGAAGGTTTCTCATTCAGCTTCTTTACACACTTTCTCATTAGGTGTTAAAAATAGCATATGCCCAATAAACAAGGAAATACACTGCAAAATACAAATGTTGGGAAATTTGTCTGACAGGGTCACACAGGAAAACTTACACAGTTCTTAAGCTGTTCAAAATTCTAGGATCATTTCATTAACAATGATCTTTGCTGTTGTTTCTGATCTGTATTCCCACCTCTGCCCTCTGAGAGTGTAGCTCAGACTTTACACAGCTTCAAAAAAAAAAGTACACCTTGATGTGCACTGTGTACCCTCACCCAGGACGCATCCGCATCAGATATTTCTAAGAAATAGCAGTAGTAATTTGAATCTGAATTATTGTAATTGTCCTGGATTTCATCTCTGGAAAACAGGGGCAGAAGTCTAGGTGGGATTTAGAAGCCTAGCACACAGAGCCAGCAAACTGGGAGAGTCAGAGTGAATCCTGAACCTACCAAATGGAGAAGTCCCTCCATGTCAGTCCCATCTCCCCCCTTTTGGAATGACTAAGGATATAGGGCAGGTGCAAAGTGAATGTTAAAAACAGAGGGACTAAGAAAGGGCTAGCAAATATCAAGTCTGAGGCCATCAAACTGGATTATCTGTTAGCCAAATACATTCAGCTGGCTAGGAAGAGGGTGCAGAGAAAAGGTGATTCACTCCGGAAGTGGCACAGACTGGTACTGAACGCAGGGGTCAGTCATCTCTTCTCCCTGAAGCAGTGACCGCAGGTGCCAGGGACACCCACACCAGAAGTCCTGGTGCTGCTCTATGGGCAACATTTCTGTGACATGCTTTTTGCACCACCTGCTGGCAAAGAATTGTGATCTTAACTCTCACAGAAGGGAGGACTCTGGGAGGACGCTGGCAAGCAATATCTAGGGAGATGGCAGTCACTGCTAATGGAGAACACAGAGCAGTGGCGGCTCATCAGTGCATGGCTCTTTGTTACCCCTTGTTAATATGTTGTCTATAGTGCCTGGTGACCTGCGCAGGTTTTCTTTCTAAAACCATCGCAACAGCGTGAGATCACTCCAGTGTAGGTCAACAGGAAAGGAAGGGGGCGTTGTTTTCAGTGGCTTGGAGATGATTTCTATAGAATCCACAAAACATGATGCTTTTTGATAAGTGGTAGGTACACCATTCATTCATTTGCTCATTGCAGGGGACTGTTCTAGATTTTTCTTGGCATAGTGAGTTTTGGGACAATTGAAGAGCATCTTGCTCAACCCCTGCCTTTGAAATAGCTTTTCTGGGTTAAGTTTCAGAGTGCATACTGATAGCCTTGTTTTTTTCCTGAAAGTATGGAAATTCTGAGCTAAATTTCCAGAGGCTGGGATGGGGATGTAGCTCAATGGTAGAGCACCACTGCCGGGTCTGTGCCAGGTTATGGCTTCCATCACATGGACATAAATAACCATGATGATAATCACAAAATAAAATTCACAGAGATTCAACCAGTCTCTATCCTTTGGTGTTCTATAGCTAGAGACTCAGGCTGGAGACTACAAATGTCAACTGAACACAGTCCTTCCTCCTTTTCCTGTTTGTTTTTGAGACCAAGTATCATGTATCCCACAATGGACTTGAACTCACTATGTAACTGAGCATGACTTTGAACTTATGATCTTCCTGCTTGTACATCTCAAGTGCTAGAGTTATAAGCATGTGTCCCCATGCTTTCTTGACTTATAAGGCATTGATAACAGCATACAGGGCTCTATGCATGCTAGGCAGTCACTCTACCAACTGAGCTATATTCTATGTTCCTTTCTTCATGTACAATTTGCATTTTATATGAAGAAATGACTCAGGAGTAGATATGATGGGACCCAAGTACCTTTTATAACTTGACATATTAATAAGGAAAAAAATGAGAAAAAGAAAAATAGGTGGCTCTAATAAGGGAAGAGGTTAATAGAGAAGGACAGGGAGGGGCAATAAATAATACCAAAGATGTTTGAAAAGTCAAAGGAATCATTATTTTATGTTTACCTTAAATGACATCAAATAATATAAATGCACATATACACAGGTTAAAGGAAGTATGCCCCTGGGGTGATAATGCTTTCCTCTGCACCCTCAGCCCTAGACTGTGTACCAGAAACTGTGTACCTCCATTGGGGAAAACAACAAACCTCTGCTTGTTTTAAAGCAGACTCTGGGAGGGTAGCATCACACTTGAGTTGTCTAAGTGGCTCCAATGGAACCACTTTCAGGGTGTGTCCTGAAAGCTCCTCAGAGAACGAGGAACACATTCTGTGTGTACCATCCATGTCTAGCAGGCTCTTTTAACCCTTCTGTTTTTCAGATCTACCCATGAAACAGATGTGCCAATGAATATTTAGGACAACTAATATGATGTGAGCTAGCCACAATAGCTTCCTTCAGGAATGTGGCTTTGGGTCCACAGCAATTCTGTCTTGAGGGAAGTCCTGCACATTTAGTGTCTTTGAAATAAAGATCCTGATATGAGGAGTGGACAGTAGTTTGAAGTCCCTTATAGCAAATCTGAAAGGTGCAATGTGGCTAAAAATCTCAATTGTTTTCTGACATACAAAGTAAAGAAATGCGTGGGATCTATTTTTCTCTGAAATTTAAAATTTTATAATTCTTGCCAATTAGAAACTTCCTGATCAAATACAATCTTAAATGTTTTTAAGTGACTGAGAAATTTGAGGAAAGTTATATAAAATAAATCTATGTTTTTCAAAATATGGACATTCTGTGTAGCTATGATCAAGGAAAAGCAAGTACACAACCAGGTGACTAGCACACTCACATAGGAAAGGAGACAGGGAATTGGGATGGTCTGTTAGCAACTCTCTGTCCCAGAGTTACATTTGGCCATTTAGTCTGGTTTAGGTGGAATATGGTTTCCACCTGGCATGCTTTTCCCTCTGAAATGTATTTCTTATCTAATGAATACTTGGCTTCTCTTTTTATTTCTGATATTTGAAAAAAAAATGGCATTCCTTTCTTCCCTGGGTTTGGGTCTGGTTAGCTTCCAGAAATGCATTCTTGCTCTGTTGTACTGCCAGCTACGAGGCTGGAGAACAGAAAAAGCCAGAGTTTCTTTTATTCCACCAAGGGCGTCCTGGGCTTTAGGCATCTGTTATAGCACCATGCGGCCCTTTCCTAGGAAGCATCCCCTGGGGGCTGTGCAGCTTCCCCCGGTGGAGCACACTTGACATCTGATGACATTCTGCAAGCCTGCATAGCATACATAGCCACCTAAGATGATCGCCTCCAGCTCTGCTCTGACCTGTTTGCTACAATATTCCATGACCAAGGCCCCGGTTTGTGTTTTGAGACTTGTGAGATCAGAAACTAAGGCTTGGTCATAAACGTTTGACTTTTCATGTTTATAATTTAAAAGACAAAAAAAAAAAAAAAAAAAAAAAAAGAGAGGAAAGAAAGAAAAAGTTTCAGGAATCATTACAGCACTTGGTACATTGATGCTATATCACTGTGGTTTAACAACTTTATGAAAGGGAAATAAGGCAGTGTGCCACCACCATCCAACATCTCTCTTACATATACACATATACATACGAATGAATCTATGCACCTTTCCAGTGTCTATTTCAGATGCAGCTTAAATCAACAGCTTTGGTGTAAACACAAGGTACACAAGTTATTTCCCATTTTCCTCCGCCCAGCCTCACAGGTCCAGTGTTTACTTTGCATCTGGAACCTGGGAAACTGACCCTCCACGCTCCAGTTTCTGCTTCTCAGTAGATTGCTAAGGCTGGGCAAGAGAGTGCAAGTGGGGTGGGAAGTTCAGATATGCTTCCCACCTCTGGTGTCGGCACCACAGTTCAGGCAGTAACTTCTAAGTTGTAGCTACTGTGTTCTGGTCGTGTTTTCTTCATCTTTCAGTCTCTGGATGGCTCGGCACCTTTGGTATTATCCAAGTCCAGCATGACCCTCAACTGTGTCTAGTCCCTGAGAAAAACTCTAGTAAAATGGATCCTTTGAGTGACATTTTGTGTCCTTTGAGGCTTGTCGGCAAGGGGCCAGGCTTGGCTTCTCCTCCCTGCTTTCTTGTGGTAAAGTATGGAAATGCACAATGCTAGTTAGGAGTCCAAGAGTTTTGAAACACAGAAGATGAAGGAATGATTTGGTGGAGACTTATTTCCCTAGTGTCTGAAGGTTTACATTCATTGTCTAATTTCCCTCTTGCAGTTGACTCGGTATCTGACTCCCATTGAAATCAACCAAGAACCCAGCCGAGCACTTCTAACAACATACTCTCGGAGAAATGTACCACAGAGTTCTCAGGATTAGGAAGTGGTCCAGAATTTTCTTCCCAGGACCTTTTCAGGATGCTGCGCCGAGAATCCCAGCAGTATTTTGTAAAGAGGCAGTCCTGGTTCATGCCTGCTGGCTTTGATTTCTGCAGGATACGCCCCCGCCATTTCCATGACCAGCTTCATTATATTCTCCTTCTGATTATCCTCCTTGCCAGAGATGGGATGGGATTGTTTTATGCATTTTTCCAACTTCGCTGGCAGCGTGCAAAGCAGTAAACCCAAACAGATGGGAACAGGATGCGCTGTCAGTCACCGGGCCTGAGTCCCCTTTGGGCTGTTTCCTGCTTCCAAATTTTATGCTGTGTCCTGAATGACTGACTGATCTTTCACATCAGATCCTCGCTGCTTGGTCGGCTGTATTTCTTCTCAGTCACCAGGTGCCTGTACTTCCTGTGTTTCCGCCTCTTGAGTTTCCTCTGCCATAGTTGAGTCCCTCACGATTGTTCCCTCACTTTCTTGAAAACTGAGGTAGGAGCCTCTGTGCACCCCTGTCGTTGATATCCAATCATGAACCAGAAACTGAACGAAGTGGGCTGCCAAAATGGCTCCACAGATAGAGAGGCACTTGCCTCACAAGCCTGCCAACCTGAGTTTGATCCCAGGATCCTGTGGTGGAAAGAGGGAGCCCACTTCCCAGGGTTGTCCTCTGACTTCCACACATGTGCTGTGGCACACAGCCTTAAACATGGAAACATGCGATAGTAATAAAACAGTGGTGATAAGGGAACTGGAGAAGCAGCCGATATGGCCCAAGTCCCCACATGACCACTCATTATGCAGGCATAAGACCATGCTGTACTGTTGATAGAAACAGCCTGCAGCCTACATTGCTGTCTGTGGTAACTCCCCCCACTGGGTAGCATGCATCCTCTAACCTGAACTCAAGATTTTTATTATTTCATGAAGCCATGTGAGTCTTTAGTCAGCTGTGTTTCATAATAGGAGCTCTAATTTCCTATTCTAATATGTCTCATAATTTCCACAAGTTCCAAAAGCTTGTAATTCTAGTAACTTCTAGTTCCAATGGTTTTTAAGTGTATACGTCTGAATTCTTTTTTTTTTTTCCATGCTCTGAGTCAGTTTGAAGAATAATCTTACCAATGTAAGCTCCAGACCTCCCTAGTTTTAGGACGTCAGGCACAAATGCACTGTTGGGTTTTTTGTTGTTTGTTTGTTTGTTTTGTTTTGGTTTTTGGTTTTTTTCTTTTTGTCTATATTTGTCCACACTAGAGTTTTTGTCAGAGCTACAGACGCCCTTAGCTTCGCCAGCCAGGCATCTGTCTGTGCCTGAGCTGTTTGCCCTTAGACACTGTTTCTCTAAATGCCCTGTGAACAGATCTATTTTCAGTGGCTGGCTACCTTCCATTAGCCATGCTGGCGATTCTCCTGCACCCACCCCAGCTCTTCCAGTTCTCTCATCTCCCAAAATATGCTACAAGACAACTAGTTCAACACTCATATCCTCAGACTATAGGCGTGCTATTCTTGTCTGGCTCTTGCAATAAATTTAGATTACTGTTTCAGCTCCAGTTTTCACAGGCTGTCTTGTCTTTCCTTGGACCTCCTACCCATTTTGTCTTTCTGGAGCAGTGTCTGTGTTTCCACTGATGTATAGGGCTTGTGCATTGTTCCTGTGCACACTCAACACCCTAGCCCCTCTTGATTTGATTCCTCCTTTATTGGAGGGTGTCTGATCTTTCTTTGTTGTTGCTGTTGAAAACATATCAACTTTAAAGGTAATATATATATATATATATATATATATATATATATATGCATTAACACAAGTATGGAATGTGAGGTATGTACCAGTCAACTAAAGATGATTGGTTTTGTTGTTGTTGTATGCTTGAACAGGTAAAATGCATCTGTCAGCTTTAAAAGTCCATTTGAACTGCATAACCAAAGTGTAATATAAAACTCTATCCATGCCATATGTAAGAATGTTAGTCATGTGGACTTTGTAGCCAACAAGATTTATCATGTCTCATCCAATTTCAGAGCTGCTCCCATGTCAAGGGATCAGCAAATATGTCACCTGTCCTGTAGTCTTTCTTGGCTTTCCCCCTCATATCTGCAGCCAAGATCCTCAGGAGGTCTCCCCCAATCAAACCTGATCTTTATTAATATTGAAGATAACCATACATTTTCCTCTTAAAGCAAAGGCTTAACTTCTGCCCCAATACAAGCCATTGTCTGGCTTCCATTTTTAAGCCAAGACATCCTAATACTATAGGCTCATTTAATTCAGCAATCTCTTCCACAACCCATTGTCTCTCAGCAGCTGTCATTCTTTGTTCATTAGGATTCAAAAAATTCAAAATTAACAAAGCACCATATAAGATCAAAACTCCCTGTGTTATAATTTCCATCCTTTTATGTGGATTTTATATGTATATGTATACATACATACACACATACACACATATATGTGTGTATATATCACTTTAGTCTCTTTTTAAAGACCTTATTTAATTATTTATTTTTTCTAGATCCATTTTACTGCTCCAGCTCTGGGAAGTCAATCGAGTTCCAGCTGCAGGCATTTGGCCTCTTAAGAAAGGTGCACCTCTGTGCAGTATGAGCAGTGGGCTCTGTGTATGTGCCCCACATAGGGTACCATTTGTAATGAGTCTTTATCTGTCCCTCAAACTCCCATACAGAGACATAGAGACTTATTCATTAACCTTGGCCTTAGCTTATCCCTCTAGCTCTTATAACCTAAATTAAGCCATTTCTATTCATCTATGATCTGTCATGTACTCCCCATGCCACTTCTTCTGTGTTTCCTGGCATCTCTTGCATACCTAGATTCATCTCCTATTTCCTCTCTCTCTTCCTGGGAAGTCCTGCCTAATACCTCCTACCTAGCTATTGACTGTCAAGCTTCTTATTTTATCAATCACAGCAATATATTTTCACACAATGTTCAAATATACCATAGTACTTCTCCCTCCCCTTTCTCCCTTTCCTTTCTTTATTTCATTTAAAATTGTCTCTTTGTGTGTAACCCAAGCTGTGCTCAAACCACATCAATCCTCTTGCATGTACAGGTATGAGCCCCAATGTCAGATATTTTCATTTCTTAAAAAAAAAAAAAAGATTTGATTGGAATCAACATTTTAAATACCTCTGAGCACTTTCTAAAAATTCCTATGGGCATGGAAAGGTGTGGAGGTACATAGAATAGACCCATCTCCTTCACCAGTCTTTAGGATTTACAGGTAATAACATTTTCATGGGAGCTTATGGGGATTCTAGGCTAGAGAAATTGTGGGATAGCTATGCTAAACTTTTTAATCTTTGAGTTCAGCAATTACTTAGTCCTGGGCCTTAGGAGGAAGTGACATCCTGAGAGAAGGGGACATTCCTGAAAGAGAGAGAACCACGGTTGTCATTGATCATATTAATTTCCCCCTAATTTTTGTTTCTTAAGATGTTCAGCATCATGACCACTATCTTAGATGCACACACACTGATGGGCTCTCATGGCTAGTACAAGAAGAACCGAACAAACCTCAACATGTATCAAAGCACGTGCTTGCTTTCTGAGATGCATTACCCAAATAGGCCTTTGTTTTGCAATGCAGCCAAGGAGTCTTGCTCTCTTGATCTTGCATTGTTTCCCAAATGCTAGGATTATGTCATGCACCACTGAACCTGGCTTATTCTTATCTTTGACACACTACTCTAGCCTCCATTGTTGTCACTTTATTAATGCAGCTTGTATAACTAAGTCACCGAGGACAAAGGAATCATGAATGCTTTGTGTAATGTTTTGTAGTTGATCACAAGCTCCTATAATCTCCTCTGTGTTGAAGAACGGCAGAAGGGGTTCAGGGTCTGTCTGGTGTGTCCATCCAATTTCTGGAGAGTCTATCATGAGTCACAAGAAGCATAATCTGGTAATCAAAGTTGAATGTTTCAGTCCATTTTGTGTTGCTGTAACAAAATACCCAAGGTTATGCACTGTATAAAAAGAAAAAGTTGACTTATCTCACAATTCTGAAGCTCCAAATCAAGTCACTATCAACGGTGACATTCCTCTGTAAATATTATGGCATGGGAGGTGATATTACATGAAGGAAGCATGTAATGTAAAAGAGAGGTGCCATGAGATAAGACAGGAAGCAAGAGACCAGACTATAGAGGCTATGGAGGGGCCATCAGCTTTTTAGACAGGGCCATGCTATGTAACCCAGGCTGATCTTAAACATCCCATGTAGCTCAAGCTGGCCTGAAACTTAGGATCTTTCTGTTTTAGCCTCTCACAGGCAGGGATTACAGGTGTGTGACACCACACCCAACTAGGCTTATGCTTTTATAGGAAACCACTCTTGGCGACTGATCTGCTTCAAGGAGAACTCTACCAATGCCATCCAGGGATGGCATGTCCCTTTGGGCTGCAGGCCTGAAAGATTTGTCACCTGTCACTGATTCATGTTTGGAATAAGTCTTCTTATCCTTTGGATGACAAACAGCATCCATACCAACCACAAGGAGTGAAAGGATGCTTCCAACCTGGATAAGTGCTGCTAGAGAAGCTGCTTCTCCTATTGGGAAGTGAGTGGATGACTGGTCCAGTGCAATTCATTGATGGGGATGTAGCACTGGGTCTCTGTCCTCCTGAAAAGCTTCTGTGAGGCCTCCACATATGAATTCGTTTGCAACTACAGTGAACAAAACTGAGAAATTTGTTATGTGAAAAATTTCTTGTGGGACGTCAAAGGAAGCTAAATGGTGTGGCAGGTAGCTGAAAGTACAGTTCGGGAAGAGCTGAGAGGCATACAGGGAGCTGTCAGGGACAGCAACAGATGCCGAGTGCCTGCATTGCAAGGCCTGAGCTGCTGACCAGAAAGGCCTCTGCTAGGTAGACTCAGCTTTCAGAAGGGAGAAGCCCACTCACGCACGCACTCAGGCTCTGTTTAGAAATCTTAGGTGTTGTGATTTACATCTCAAAGGAAATGGAGCTAAAGAACTGATCTGCTTCAGCTCTTGCCAGTTCTGCAGGGCTGCAGCCTCCTAGGTGCCATTCAGCTGCCACAGTGAATAAAGAGTCTTGCTGCTGAGAAGTTTTATTGTTACTATTATTATCAGTTTGGGTTTCTATTGCTGTGAAAAGACAGCATGACCATGGCAACTCTTATATAAAGGAAAACATTTAATTGAAGTGGCAGCTTACAGTTTCAGAGGTTCAGTCCATTATCATCATGGTGGGGAGCATGGTGGCATGCAGGCAAATGTGGTGATGGAGTAGCTGAGAGTCCTACAGGCAACAGGAAGTCGACTGGCTCACTGAACGGTATCCTGATTATAGAAACCCTCCAAGCCTGCCCCCACAGTGACATGCTTCATTCAACAAGCCCATATCCACGCCAATAAAACTACACCTCCTAATAGTGCCACTCTCTACAAGATTACGGGGTCAGTTACATTCAAACTACCACATTATTATTTTGTGTAAGTGTATGTATCGGCATGTGTGTATGTGTATGCAAGTGCAGGTATCCACAGACATCAGAGGCATCGGATCCCTTGGAGCTGGAGTTTTAGATGGTTGCAAGCTGCCTAACATGGATGCTAGGAACTGAACTTGGGTCCTCTGGAAGGGCAGCAAATGTTCCTAACTGCTGGCCATCTCTCCAGGCCTGCTGAGGCATTTTGACCAAACTCATAGGTGACTATAGTAATAGGCAATCAGTGTTCTGGGCATTTTTCTTACACTGTAGGACATTATCTCACTTAACTCTTGCACAAACATGGGAGGTTGCTTCTGTCTTTGTCCCACACCATGGGAAGAGCCTGTCTAAAGTCTTAAAGCTTAGTTACTGCTAAAGTGGTACTAATCCAGGACGTAGTTCTTAGAATTCCCTCTATGTGCAGCTCATGGACCCTCTGCCTGTGTACTGCACTGAACTCCTCAGACCTCAGTCCACTCCACAGTGCTACCCTTTAGCATCTGCAACACTTGCAACCAATGTTTAGCATCTGCAACACTTGCAACCAATGTTTGCCTTGTAAAACAGGCTCTTAGTTTAAAACACCCTGTACTTCTTTTCTCTTTTGTTACAGGAGATATAAACAGATCAAGTTTACAGGGATGGTTCTGAAATCAAGAACCAACATCAAGTTTTACTGAAAACAAACTCGTTGTGTAAGCAATTAGAATTTCCAAGACACTAGTAAAGATATATATACACATATACATATATATATATATCCAAAACTTCTCTACAATTGGCAAAGTCATGTATAAACACACACATATGAAACCATTACATACCATCTGCATTTCATACCCCCCCAGGAATATAGCTTTACCAAAAACCTGGGTTACAAGGTCCTACAAATGAGGCAGTTTCAAAGTATAGTGAATTAAGACTGTGAGCACAGGCATGCCAGGCCCATCATTATGTGGTTATTATTATGGGGCCAGAACTCAGGCCTTTATACATGCTGGATAAATGCTCTCACGTTGAGCTATCCCCAAGATGTAGGACTCATTCTTGAAATAAAATGAAGGAAAGGGCTTCAATGACATGGAACAAAAGGAATTATATTGAAAGAATTTCTTAGAAACCAGTGATGTCTCATAATGGGGACTTTTTCATAGTGTGTTTGTTTGTTATGACATGTGCTAGCCTGCCTACCCTGTCCCATGCTCCCATGCAGGCTTTGATGCTAGGAGTCACTCCATTTCTCTGGGCCCTCAATTGCAAAGCAAGGATGGTAGCAATTGGGACCCACTTTGGACTGCTTTTTGTTTGTTTGTTTGTTTGTTTGTTGTTTTTTGTTGTTGATGCTGTGCCTTTTGGTTAATGTCTGTTTATCATGCTTTTGTTGAACCTTGGGCAAACATCTATAGCTGAGCTGTGCTTCCAACGCCTGTACCTCATTCTCACATATGTACTGTCATTTAAGCTCAGCACAGTGATGTAAGGTGCAAAGATGGAAGAAATGAAAGCCCAGAGATGTAAAGACCCTCACAGGAGACCCTGTAGCTAGTGAACAGCAATGATATTGGGCAGGCAAGAAATTAGACATGAGGTAACTGCTGCATCTTGGTGGCTGTGTCTCCTGAAGGTCAGATGCCCCTTGTGGTGAGACATCCTTGAAGCTGCAGGTAAGTTCCTGCTACACTGAAAACTCAACACTAAGGTACTTTCCCACTTGCCACGCATGCACAACAAAGACTCTAGATCATCCTGGCCAGCCCTCAAAAGTGGCTTAATGTAACATCATTTGCAGTGCAGTTTTAACATCCCTTCCCACCCGCATGGGTTTGTCTGAAGCAGTGATTCTCAACCTGTGGGTTGTGACCCCTTTGTGGGGGTGTTGAACAACACTTTTAAAGGGTCACCTAAGAGCATCAGAAAACACAGATATTTACAATGCCATTCATAACAGTAGCAGAATTGTGATTATAAAGTGGCAATGACAATTTTATTGGTGGGAGTCACCAAAACATGAAGAACTGTATTTAAGAGTCACAGCATTAGGAAGGTTGAGAACCATTAGTCTACTGGATTATGTGAAGAAATACTCTAAAAGGGAGATTAGTCCACCATTATTTGGAAGGGGCTACCCTACCCCATAACTACTTTTGAATTTCATGAATAATCATTAACAATTTCTTTAAATTCACATTGCAGAACTGACTGACTTCACTTCCAAGTGGCTCGTCTGCTTGGAGGCATGATGCTCTGCTCTCTTTGGAGTATTTGCTTTACTCTGTTTCATTAAATAAATATCTGTTTAAACTGTATTTTTCAACTGAATTCTTTCCTTCAGAAGATAAGATCAGAGAGATCCTTCCCTGTTAGCATTAAGTCAGCCACTGTAGATGGAAGTTTCTGTCCCTCCCAGTCCTGCAACCATTCAGTCCCAAATAAACACACAAGAGGGCTCAGGCTTATTACTAACAAACTCTTACAACTTAAATTAACCCTTAATTCTTATCTACGTTCAGCCTCACGGCTTGGTATCTTTTCTTAGTAAGGCAATCTCGTCTTGTTTCCTCTTCATCTTGAGTGTGTCTCTGCCTTTCCACTTCCCAGAATGTGCCTAGTCTGGTTGCCCCACCTATACGTCCTGCCTGGCTACTGTCCAATCAGCATTTATTAAGCCAATATGAGTGACAAATCTTTACAGTGAACAAGAGCATTATCTCACATCAAGCTACCATGGCTGTTCTTAAGTCAGTGAGCACACATGCTCAACCACTAAGCATGAGTGTAAACGTTTAAATGATTGACAGTCCTCAGGGAGGCAAAAAAAAAAAAAAAAAAAAAAAGGTGACGATGGTTGCCTCCATGCAGTATATTTCAGGGACTTCTTATTTTCTTATTCTCTCAGAAGTAAGAAGTCCCCTCTCCATTTCCATCTTCCCATCTGCTATAATAAAATCTGTCCATTTTGACCCAGTAAGAAATGTTTAGTTTTAACTCTATGGATAGAGTAGTTCTTCTTGTAGAATTACTTTAGATGATGCTATTGTAGGTTGTATCTACTGATATCTGACACCAATCTTTGTATCAAGTACAACCTGACACAGGCTAGGGTCACATGGGAAAAGGAACCCTCCAGTGAGGAGTTGCTTCTACCAGACTGGAGTGTAGTCAAGTCTGTGGGGGCATTTTCTTTATTAATGAGTGATGTGAGAGGGCTCAGACCAGTGTGGGAGGGGCTATGCCTGGGTTGTGGTCTTGGGTTGTATATGAAAGCAGGCTGAGGACTGGAGAGATGGCTCAGTGGTTAAGAGCTTTGACTGTTCTTCCAGAGGTCCTGAGTTCAATTCCAGCAACCACATGGTGGTTCACAAACCACCTTGAATGAGATCTGTTGTCCTCTGCTGGCCTGCAGACTGGACACTGAATACATAATAAACAAACAAACAAAATCTTTAAAAAAAACAAAAAGAAAAGAAAGAAAGCAGGCTGAGCAACCAATGAGGAGCAAGCCAGTAAGCAATACTCCTCCATGGTCTCTGCAATTCCTTGAGCTTCTGCCCTGACTTTCCTCAGTGATGGAGTAAGACCTGAGTGTTTTAAGCTGAAATAAGCTCATTCTTCACCAATTTGTTTTGGTCATAGCAATAGAAAGACTATTGAACATGATTCTATATTTGCTTCTCATTTAATAGCCATTATTTTTTTTTGGTCATATGTCTCCCTAAATGGTTCTCTCTCCCATGGAAGTAAAGTGCATTAAAAAACTGAAAAGGTCCTGGACATTTTTTTCTTCTCTCTTTTGGCTCATTTTACCATTATAAGCAAATGAAATCGGTTCCTTCCACTGTCCTGGATGGAAACATTTCTTCTTCATAATACCACTACTTTGTTCAGTGTATTGATATAATTTCTGTAGCTGTGACAAAATATTTTAACAAAAAACAACTCGGAGATGGAAAGAAAAGATTTTTTTTCGCTCACATTTCCAGAATACCAGCTATTGTTGCAGGATGTCAAGGCAAGAACTAGAAGCAGCTAGTCGCACCCATCACAAAGAATAGAGAGAGAGAGCTGCATGTAAGTTTGTTAGTGCTCAGCTAATTTTCTTTACTCTTGCAGAGTCCAGGCCTCAGTCTTGGGGAATGATACCATTCACTACAGGCAAGCCTTACCTTACGACCTTGATTAAAATAATGAAGACAGATCACAGACCCAAGTTGTAGGAAGATAAAACCTATAAGGCCAAGAGGAGCCAACCTGGAGTTTGTTGCTGTCAGAGATCCTGATTGTGTGCCTAGCCAATGAGCAGTGGCCATGTGATGCCAAATAGATCAGAACACCTGGGTGCTGGGAGGGTGTGTAAGGTTCTTCCCATTGCTAAATTAACAAGTGCTGCTTCCTTTTCACCTGACTCCCAGTGTCTATGCTGTTGATGCTGTGCCTTCTCATCCCCTCCCCCGAGGGAGCCGTTAGAACCCAGCAACACTTTATGATCTAGATAATCTCGCTGAGACTCTCCTTCATGAGATTCTAGGTTGTGTCAAGATCACAGTTACAGCTAAGCATCACATCTAATAACCCCAGGGATAAGGATAACCCAGCTTTGCAGGTGTGTTGTTGTCCTATCCATCCCCAGAACAGAGAGCCTGAAAGGACATACACACAAAAAGCATATCAACCTTCTCCTCTGTGGCTAAAGAACTTAGCATACTCAGGCAATGAAGCCGACCTTGTAGAAAATAGAACCATCCTTGATAACCACAGGGGAATTGTTGGAGAACCCTTGCATACACTAGCATCCACCAGGACCCAAAGGTTCTTAAATAAAATGGTATATAATATTTGTGTAGATAATATGTACACTTACCTGTAAACTTTAAACCCATTAAATGAAGCATGCTTTGTAATATAATGTGAGTGCTATGTGACTGGCTGTTACACCATACTGTTCACAAAACAAAAACAAAAAACAAACCAGAGAATCCATAAGAGAAATGATTATCTGTGTTAGTATAGGTGCTAATATTTAAAAACTGTTTATATCATATACATATATATATATATATATATATATAATTTTCTTATTTTACATATCGATCCCTGTTCCCTCTCCCTCCCATACCTCCCTGACCCCCCTTCCGTCCCAATCCCCCTCCACAACTCCACAGGCAGGGTGATTCCTTCCAGGAGGGATCATCAAAATCTGTCAAGTCATTTGGAGCAGGTTTGGGCCCTCCCTCTTGTCACTAGATTAAGAGAGTTTCCCTCCATGGGGAATGTGATCCCAAAGTCCTTTTGTGCGCCAGGGATACATCCTGGTTGCACTTTCAGAGGTCTCTTAGACTGCCCAGGCCTTCTAACTGAGACCCATGTTCAGGGAGTCTGAGTCGGTCCAATGCTGGTTTCCCAGCTATCAGTCTGGGGGTCCATGAGCTCCCCCTTGTTCAGGTCAGCTGTCTCTGTGGGTTTCTGTAGCCTGGTCTTGACCCCTTTTCTTATCACTTCTCCCTCTCTGCAACTGGATTCCAGGAGTTCGGCTCAGTTAAAAACTGGTTTTTGAAGGGCTCTATTAGGCTTAAGCATGTCAAACATGACTCTGGCAGGCCTTGTCCTTCCTCCTTCCCTCTTCCTTGTTAAACCATCCCTAAAGCTAGCTGCCAAAGTCTATTTCCTTATTTGGCCACTTCCTCTTTCTAAGGCTGACCACGATGATCCAGCTACCAAAATATTATAACCTGCCATTTGCCTATGGGCCACATCTACCCAAAGGCAGTCCTTTGTTCTCTTCAGGACAAATATTCCTTCCCACTCTCCCTGTTCCCTTCCCCTTCTGCCTTGACCTCTATCTGTCTCTATCTTTTAGTCCCTGCCCTTTGTCCTTTTGGGGCAAATAAATCTCCTTTGTGCTGAGAATTTGGTCTTGGAGTGTCTTGTGCTGACTCTGATCCCTCCGGTTTTAACTACAGGTGGTCGGATCAGAAGCTGCAGAGCCCAGAGATGTGGAAGGTTAACTGTATTGGTCTGGACAAGGCCCCAACAAACAATCCTTGAAAGGAAAGCTTGCACCTTTATATAGGGAGTGCGGATGGATCTGAGCGAAAGGCAGGCATAGCCCTCCCCTTTGGCTTCCACTGAGACGAGCTGCAAGTGTGGATGTCCCTGTGACTTTATCACCACTGTTCACACTCCACTCTGTTTGATGCAGAGTCCATGTTTGAAAGCCGACTACCCAAAATTGTCCTGGAAGCTCCCACGAGCTTTGCAGTGACCTCAGTGAATTGTTAGCCCAGCCTCAAGGCCAGCAGCCCTCAGCCAGCACCTTCTCAATGTCTTCCCAAGTTAGAAGACTCCCCTGAGACTAAAGCCCAAGCCCACGGAGGTGACTTTGGCAGTGTTCTTGTACAAACAGATGACGGCAGCCGGTAACATTAGCGACTTCACTTGTCGACTCCTTTTTCTGGGGCCGTTGCTTCCCTGAGAATTATTTGTGTTTGCTGTGTTCATCCATGGCAACGTATAACACAGCTACCCGGTGCCCCTCCCGACTCCAACAGTTGCTTACTCTCCTCTTCACGGTTCTATTCTGGGAGAGATGCTTGAGTTCTTGTCCCCACAAAGTCACCAGTGGTGCCTTGTAAAATAGTCTACTTGGAGCTGAACTTTAATAGAAACAAAAAAGCCCAAACCTCAATTCTGTTCATTTGCCCCAAGGGCATTATTATCCATGTTTCAATTTCAAAGGATTAAAAACAGACAATGCTTTCTTCCTGCATCAAGGAATCTAAACATCTAATTTGTTTTCACAGTAGAGGGCTGGCTAGATAGCTCAGTGGGTAAAAGTGCTTAGTGTACAAGCCTGCCAACCTAGCTTTGAGTCTTGGAGTGCATAGTGAAAAGCACTGAATCCTGAAAGTTGTCCTCTGACCAAGCACATGGCTCTGGCATGTGCAAACCACACTTACATTCATACAAACACTACACTCCTATGAACAATAAAAAAATAAAGATGCATAGTGGCCACAGCAATTCATGCATTGATAAGCAAAATCAACAAGTACAGGACAATATAAATGATCAAAAGCTGCAGCCTGCCTTTCATGCTCCACCAGCCCAGAGAACTTGGAGTCTTGGAGTGTCTTGTGCCGACTGCTTACTGGAGGATGCTGCTTACTGGCCTGCTCCCCATGGCTTGCTCAGTTTGCCTACTTATAGAACCTAGAACCACCTGACCAGGGGTGGCACCTCCTATAGTTAATTGGGCTTTCCCCCATCAATCATCAATTAAGAAAATGCCAGGCCAGTATTGGTGGAGCACACCTTTAATCAGGCTTGAACAGATCTTTGTGTGTTCAAGGCCAGCCTGATCTATATAGCAAGTTTCAAGCCAGCCAAAGCCACATAGTGAGATTTTGTAAAATTAAGAATATAAAAACAACATAGCTTTATAGACATGTTCACAGAACAATCTGGTGGAAACAATTCCCTGACTGAAGTTCCTTCTTTCCAGTTGACAAAATTGACAAATTGATAAAACCCATCCAGTTCAATATCTAAGGATAAGAACTGAGACTGTTCTCCAGCCTTTTGTGTGTGTGTGTGTGTGTGTGTGTGTGTGTGTGTGTGTGTGTGGCTCAATAAGACTCCATTTCATAATGATTAAGGCCATCATTTTTTGTTTGGAGATTTGTTAGTTTATTTTGAGATATGGTCTTGCTATGTAGCTCAGGCTGTCCTTGAACTCACTGTGCAGCTCAGGTTAGCATCAAACTTATGATCTTCCAGAATGCTCCACCATGCCTGGCTAAGACTAATAATATTTTACCTTTTACTATGCAACTGTGATTAAGTCTTGTATGTTTACAGCTTGATTCCAGAGATGCATCCCTGATGGACTTCTGTGTATCATTCAGTATAGAGCAGGAGCAGGAACTGGAGGCCATCTCTTTGTCTCTGTGTCTAATGAAGGTGCAGTCACATTCCAAGGGCAGTTTGCCTACCTCAGAGTCTAGTGTGGCCCCTTCCTGTGTCCTTCTTGGAATCTCCAGTCATTCCACACTTCAGAAGTGTCCCAGGCAAACCATTCCTTTATACCATCCCTTTCAGTCCTGGCTGTCCTGGAACCCGCTCGGTGGACCAGGTTGGCTTCATCTCAGAGAGATCTGCCTGCCTGCTCCATCATGAAGGTCCTCAGAATTGAGCTAAAGCGATTAGGTCAGTCAGCAAGGGTCTTTATCTGCTGAGCTGTCTCACTGGCCCACCATTTATCTCTTAATCTCTTATGTGAAGTCCCTCTTCCCCATAGTCTTCAAAAGTTAAGTTTTAAGTGAGATTTCTCTGGGCTAAATGTCTGAGTCATTTACTCAGTTTCTGTGTGCTGGATTCGGAGACCCATGTTATACTCTATAATGTCCCTTTGTTGGGGTTTGACTTTCTTTAATGGACTATGTTGTGAGTTCCTGGGAAAGGGGGTGTGGGGAAGTAAATTTCCAATAGCACATGAATTGTTTGTTTCAATAGTTTATAACTTATATGGAGCTAGAACTGGGGTTTCAAATCAGTTTCCTATCTCCCACCAGTTGTAATGGACACTAATAAAAGAGAAAACAATGATATCAAATGCTGGGAAGCGTGTAGAGAAAAGGGAGGCTTTATACATAGTTAGTGGGGTATAAATAAGTCCAGTTATTATGGTGTACAGTAAGAAGTTCCTGAAAAATCTAAAAGGGTTGACCATGTAATCTGGTTATACTACTTCCAGGTGTATTGTTACAGCCAACCAAACCATTTATCCCCATATCTAAGACATATCTACAACTCAAATGTTTATTACAGCACCATTCTCAGTGGTCAAGATATAGAATCAGCCAATGTATCCATCAGCAGATGAATGGGGACAGAAAATATGGTACACACACCATGGAACATTGTTCAGTCTTCAGAAAATGAAAGCCTGTTATTTACAGCAAAATTAAGTTCTAAGTCCTCGTGCTTACAGGTCTGAAGACTTAATACATTACGATGGGAATTTGCCCATCTGACAAATCTAGACTGTCCCTGTGGCAACTATTAAACCTCTACAAGCTACCAATAATGCTCCTGAATTCACACTTTTCAGTTTGAAATTTTACTGCAAAGTTGCAGTCATCAAGACAGTGTGATACAATGATAACAAAAGATGTTCAGACAGAGGGCCACAGTGACAGTCCAGAGGTAAGCTTCTGTATCACAGACAACTGACCCCAATAGAAATGCTAAGTTCACTAAGTGGGGCCAAGTCATCTCTGCAGCAGCTGGCTGGAGAGTCAGACATCCCAAAATCTAAACGGAGCCTGGGCTCCCACCTCACACCATTCTAAAATACCAACTCACAATAGGTAAGGCCTACATTTAAGAGATTTATGTATAAGATTCCTACAAGAAACACACACACACACACACACACACACACACACACACACACACACACCTGCACGATTTAGTTAATGTTTCGTCAATATGATCTCAAGTACATAAGTAACCAAAACCAAAATTTTCAACTTGGGCTTTGTCAACATCAGACATCTTTTGTGTGTTAAAGGATGCTATGAAGGAAGATCACAGGATGAAACAAAATATCTGCAAACCATCCATCTGATGAGCATCTTTAATCCAGAACATGTGGATGCATATAAATTCCTCTACTTGTATGACATGTCAATTAAAGAAAAAGGGGCAAATGATTTACATTGAAATTTCTCTAAAGAACACATGTGGGTGGTTAATAAGCAAAGATGCCGGTTGTCAGTCAAGGGAGAGATACAAGTAACAGAAACAGTGAGGTGCCAAACATAGACTAGGATGCCTACAATGAACATTTTAGAAGGGGAAATAACAAATGCTGGCAAAGACCTTGAGAAGTGGAAACGTTTATGAATTACTAATGGATTATAAAATGCCTTCAGTGTAGAGGATAGCTCAATAGATCATGAAAAAGTTCAAAATAAAGTAACCATATTGCTTGGTAATCTCATTCTTATCAGTACAATCAGGAAAACAGAACACAATGTATGTTCACAGGAAAACATTATATATATATATATATATATACATATATATATATATTATATATATATGTTCATAGCAGCATTGTTCATGAAGGCAAAAAATTTGAAGTAGGTTAATTTTCCATTAACAGGTGACTAAGCAAACTGCATTGCATCCATGGGAAGGAATATTATCCACCCACAAAGAGGAATGAGTAATCAGCATATGCTACCACATGCATGAAGCTTGAAAACTCTTTGTTAGCTCCACAAAAGAAGCAAAGCATAGAGAACTGCTGTGTATTACTTCATTACATAAATGTTATAGGCAAACCATGAAGACAAAGGATACATTAGCAATTATCAGGATCTGGGGAAAGGGGACAACAGAGAATGAGTGGTATTAAGTGTGAGATGTCGGGTGTTGAAAACACCCCCGGAATAGACAGTGCTTATGTGACAGTTTCTGGAGAATACCAGGAGCCACCGAAGCATAAACTTCAAACTGGCAGCTTTCATAGTATGTCGTGTATTTCACAATACAAAGGAAAAAGGATTCAGAGACAATTCACGCGTGTCCCCTTCTGTGAACTGCACTGTCAACAATACACGCAGGCGCTCTAAATCACAAAGAAAACATCGGCACACTTGGGGCTGGGGCAGGCTTCTGCTCTGTAACTCAGGCTGGTCTTGATCTCTCCATCTTCCTGACTCAGCTTCCCAAAGACTGTGTTTACCCCATACCTAGCTGACACACACGTATCAATGTCAAAGCTGTCTGTTTTAATGACATAAACACACCTGTGTTTATGTGTGACCCCATACCTAGCTGACACACACATATCAATGTAAAGGCTGTCTGTTTTAATGACCGTTGCGCACACTTTCATTAGATGTGTTGTTTGGAAACACTTTCTGTGTCCTGGGCTTGTTCTCATTACACCAGCTGAGTTGTACTCTTACCTTTGCACTTAGAATTTTGTGTTTTCCCTTTCTAAAATTTTCTTTGGGGTTTAAAAAACTGTATTGTAGGAAGGAACAGTCAACAATAGACTAATTTAAAGCTTAAAAACTGCCCTTTCACACAGGAAATCCCAGAAGCACTGGGATTAGGAGCCCTGGTAGGGAGTGCATCTGGCTTTGACACTGTCTGACTTGGTGGATAGACACAGTCTAGTGTGATTTGTTTTGTTTTGTTTTGATCCATGGTCACACTCTGTGGCATTCATCAACCTGTGCTTGCTACGTAGCCCAGGCTGGCCTCAAAGTCAACAGGACTCTTCCTGGGATTACAGGTGTGCCTTTGTTGTAGTTTTCTCTAAGTGCTAATATGTTGACTAGCCTTTCACCTTTGTATTTTCTTACATGTATTCAGTACCAAATCTGCTCATATTTATGGGTTTGTCTATCTGTCTTCTACAAAGTTGTAAGAGATCCGTTCCTCTACTCTGTTCTATATGTGACACATTGGTCTGGAACTCACCATTGTAGCTCAGGCTGGCCTCAAGCCCAGGCACTCCTCCTGCCCCAGTCACCTGGGCACTGGGATTGCAACCACAAGCTCCCATGCCCAGCCCCACCTTTCAAGTCTTTACACAAATCCTATTTGGTCTTTTCTTATATAGTTTAAATGTTTTACATTATTTTCTTTATCATATTTATACCTTTATTTGGAAAGTTCCAATGTATAGTTTTGTGTCCTTTAAGATATTTCTCTTTTGTTACTGGGATAGCTGTCGCACAAAGGGACTCAGGAGCTTCCTTTATCTTTCTCTTGCATTAGCATTGTAACTGGTGAATTGGTTGCTGCCACTGGAGTTACAGGGATTTACCTGTGAAGTCCCCCAGGCTGGAAATGTGACTTACACATGGCTGCACATAAATACAGCAGAGTCTTTAAAAGTCCCAGTTTCCACACCACCATGCAGACAGTGATGCAGAAATTCTGAATTAGCATTTGAGGTCAGCATTTTATTTTATATGTTGAGTCTGGGAATTGAACTGGGGTCTCATGCCTACTAGGCAAGTGCTCTACAACTGAGCTACAGCCCCACCTTAAAACATACAGTAAAACAAAAGATTTGATGACTTATAAAGTTTGTACATCCCCATCCTTCTTGCCCAGAGCTGGGATTATGATGCTTGCCAACATCTCGGTGGTACCTAGGGGAGGGTTCTCATGCTTGCAGAGTGAGAGCCTTAAGGGCTGATCTGTCTCCCGGCCCTTGTCTATAATTGTTTTGACACCAACTAATTGACAGCAACTAATTGACGGAGTTCAGTAGCAATAATTTCATACACTGGTTTCTCTGCTTCTGTCTCACTTTAGTCTTCCACTAAACCAGTGAGAAAAAGCAAAGACTACAACCAGCATTTTACAAGCAAACATAAGCTGGGCAGTGCTGGCTCATGCCTTTAGTCCCAGCACTCGGGAGGCAAGAGGCAGGTGGATCTCTGTGAGTTCAAGGCCAGCCTGATCTACAGAGCAAGTTCTAGGACAGGCTCCAAAATAATACAGAGAACTCCTGTCTTGAAAAATAAAAGCAAACAAACAAACAAATAAATAAGTGAAAGCAAACATAACAGTAACCTGGGCTTGTTGAGTGGCCCAGCTTTTGGTTTCCATCACTATAGACTTTCATTTGGTACCTGAAGCTGAAGACCAAACACCAAAACAAAGGTTAACAAACTAAGAACTGGAGTTCATGAACTAATTGCAGGTCTGTTTACCAGGGTAGATCTAATCACAGTGCCTTCATCTGGACCCTCAATGGCTCCCATGTGCCTGAATGAGGAAAAATCCAATATGACACAAGAACTTGTCCTTCCCTGCCTCCACTTCTCAAAGGAGTCCTGGGTGCCCTGCTTTCAGGCCTGCAGAATACTACATTTCTCCATATGCCCTGAATTTCTTCAGGCCCTGTTGGGCTGCTGTCTTAGTTAGGGTTTCTATTGCTATGAAGAGACACGATGAGCATATATGAGACCTCAAAGCCTGCCTCCACAGTGACACACTTCCTCCAACAAGAACACACCTACTCCAACAAGGCCTCACCTCCTAATAGTGCCACTCCCTTTGAAACCACCACAGCCCTCTTGTTCTCTCTGAAAGGCTTGTCCTCCAAAGCCTTTTCCCTCCTTCTCCCCTCCTATCGCATACACTGGCTAACCTCTAGAACAGGACTCTGCAGGACTCTGCCTCTGGGCCACCTTGTCTGAGCTCAACTTTCTATAATGCTTTCACACATAACTGCTGTTGCCCAAGGGGAGGTGAGCAGTAGTCACATGACCTAGAATGGGGACACCAATGCTATTCAATACTATCCTAGCAAGGAATAGTGATCTCTAACCCTCACATCTGGAAAATGTGAAATACCACACAAAATAAACCATAATATGTAGTCCAGACTGGCCTTGAACTTGTGACCCTCTTGCCTTGGCCTTTTGGCTTGCACTTATCACTTCTGGCTAAAATATAGTATAATGTCTGATAGGGGTCATTATTGGCAACTTCAGGAACCTGTCTGTCAAGTCCCAAGCTTTACTTATTAACCCACTTATTAACTCCCTGCTTTTATCGGCTCTGACCTCAGACACCAAAGATTTCCATAGAGTCTGACAGCCAGTCACTCTTTTTGGCAATTCTGGAGCTTTCTTCTCTCCTCAAGAGCAATCATAAAATATGAGTAAATGAATGCAGAGTCCGGACAGTGTCTGGGAACAGAAGTGGTGACGTTCACATACGGTCTGTGGTTCAGTAGCTGATGCTATGCCTGGGGCTGAGTAGATGGCTCAGGGCACCACCCACGTCCTGTGCAATTGAGGACCTGTCTGGATCTGCAATACTCACGGGAAGGTTTGGTGTGGCCATAGCTGCCATACCACAGCTGGCACTTGCTGGCCATCACACTCTAGGTGCAGTGTGAGACCCTGTCTTAGTAGACCACGGCAGCAAGAGCCAGCATGCTCACCGGTTCCCATAGCACATAGGTGATAATACCATCACCAACGTTAGCTTCCCACTCCTGATAGGAATTCCGTGGTTCACTGCTGGGGAAGCTTGGATTCCTGAACTTCAGGATGAGCCAGTGTGAAGCACAATTGCAATTCATTAAGGAGAATTTCTTTAAGCACAGGTTTAAACATGGGGGTTAACAGAAAGAAGGGTGTTCAGGGTAAGGAGAAAACACCCAAGCTTGGCTGCACACTTGTTATTTGAAGGATTTGGTGGCTTCTAAAGTTCCATCTTAAAGGACAGCTAAGAGACTCGATGAGAGCACTGGGCAGTTCCAGGCCACCTGGGATGCGATGGAAGTCAATACGCTCTTGTTAAAAACTAGTTTACCGTCTTGTCCGTGAGAGTTCAGGAGGAACACAGCTGTATGTGCTCAGGGACTCGAGCATGGGTCACCGCTAGTTAGCATTATTCTTATTTATAGTGTGTGTGTGTGTGGGGGGGGGGGGTTGGGATGAACTGAAGCTGGTACAGTCTGTGTTCTGGGACAAACAGCCACAGTTTGCAGCAGAGTCTTGTGCTACGGCATAGGTGCATGGCGGATGCTGTGTCAGCAGCCCAAGCTTGGCTCTTCTATAGAAAGTCCCATCGTGGGGCACTCGCCCCAGCCTGTTATGTATTTGCTAATGGAGGATTAATGACGCTGAGAAACGTGCCTGGTTCCCTGCACAAAAGATGATGTCTGAGTGGAAGGGCGCCAAGCATGGATTAGAAGCAAGAATGTAAGAAAGTGCTCTGGACGCCATGCTGGAATGGTGAGCTGGGAGTGGGGGTGGGGGAGTGGGGGTGGGGGAGTTGGGAGGGAGGGGGAGTGGGGAAGGGAGAGTGGGGGTGGGAGAGTGGGAGGTGAGCTGGCTCCCTGCAGGGCCTGTGCCTTGACTTTCTCCTGACTCACTTCATGCAAGGTTGTTTTGTTTGTTAGAGCGCCTGACCGATCCACACTAAATTTTGAGAAGTTAGTTTGGATCTGGATAAGTGTTTGTCCAGCTGGAGGAAAGTAGAGAGCAGAGAGTGACTTCTCTTAAGCAGGAAGAATGGTCATGGCTGCAAAACACCATGCAGTCTTGCCCAGACTCCTTCCCACAAGCTTCATCCTTCTAGCCCTCCAGTCCATCACGCGCCTTAAGCTCTCTGTGAGATCTGGCATCTTTGAGAACGGAATGAAGTGTTGTTTGTTCATTTGATTAGTCTAGCCCGTGGCTAGTTAGGGACACGTTTAATTAGCATGTTAGTCAGTGTTCTGTTTCGATGACAAAATACTTGAGTAAAGCAAGTTACAAGAAGGAATGGTTATTTTTAGCCCATGGTTCCAGAAGCTCAGTCCATGGTCATGAGACTTATCCTGGGCCTATGCCCCAAGGATGCTGGCCTCATGGTGGCCAGGAAATAAAGAGAGAGGAAAAGACAGAGCCCTAGTATCCCTTTAAAGGAGATGTCCCAGTGACCTAACTTCCTGTCACTAACCTTCCTAAGGGTTCTGAGTCAGGTGACCAAGCCTTCAACACAGGGACCTTTGAGCAACATTGATCCAAACTGTGACAACTGGGTAATTTATTAAAAGTACACATAACATAAAGAAATAATTGTTAAGAAATAAAACTAAATGGTGAGGAATTGTCTTTTAGTTAGTGGAAACTTCCCACAGATGTGTGTGTGTGTGTGTGTGTGTGTGTGTGTGTGTGTGTGAAACAGTGTGTGAGTGTGTGTGTAGATTCAGGCATGCCTCAGCACTTCTGTGGAGAACAGAAGGGAACTTTGGGGTCAGATCTGCCCTTCCTCATTGAGGCAGGGGTTCCTTTGCTTCTGTCATGCCTTCTGCTCCAGGCTTGCTGATCCCAGAGCTCTAGAGGATTCTCTTGTCAGGGCCTAAGGTTGTCACACTTGCACAGGCTCACACGCTTGCACAGCAAGTGCCCTTACCTACTGAGCCATCTTGCTGGCCCCAAACCTGATTGTTGAAATCCCAGCACCTTACTTTGTCTCTTCAAACACTTAGAAAGGAAATAGAGAACATCTGGTCAAAATTCAACCCAGAAATGTAACCATGACACAGAGCTGCATCACACACCAGCAATGTGAACAACCTCCGTTTGTGTACAGTGTTGCCAGATGGCACACTGCACAGCCCCGGGACAGATGCATGACCAAGGAGACCCAGTCATCATCTCAGATCAGCCCTGAGTTCCTGCAGACTCCTTTGGGCAACCTCATTTGAGTGGATGCTGGGTCTGACCACAGGAGCCGTGACATAGCCCCTCCCTCCCCAGCCTCTGTTCACCAAGGCCCTTTTCCCGAGGTCTGCTCCTGCTAACCTGCCTCTCACAAGGTTATGTCATTGTGTCATACGATAGTGGAAACTTCTATCCTTTCTATTTTCACACAGGCCCTGAGGAGGAATATTCTTTATGTCTTATTCACCCAAAACTATACCTAAGAGTTACTGCTCAGAGAAATGCTTTTTACATTCAATTTCTAGGAACAAAATTTTTTTGAGGCAGGGTCTCACCATGCAACTCTGGCTGGCCTGGAATTCGCTATATAGAATTCCAGGCTGTCCTCAAACTCACAGAGGCCCACCTGCCTCTGTCTCTTGAGTTTGGGCATTAAGGGCATGTGCCACCCTGCCAGCTCTGGGAGAATTGTTCTGATCGTTTAATTTTATTTATTTATTCATTTTATTGAAAATAATTTTTTATACACTATATTCTGGTAACAGTCTTCCTCCTCTTAGCCCCCCTTAGCTTCTTTCTACTTCTTCATCCTCATTAGAATACAAACAATCATCTAAAATAAATAATAGTAATAACAAGTATGATACAGTCAAATAGGGGGAAAGGAGCCAAAGAAAATAACAAGAAACACATACAAATTCACTCACAGAGAAAACTATAAAACAAAATCAGAAACCATAATATATAAGCAAAAGATCTATAAGGTAAGGGTGAAAAGCCCACAGAAAGCACCGTGAGGCAAGAAAGCTCCCCAAACACCACCGTGTTCATTATATGCTGGCCCTCTACTGTTGGGCATGGGGCCTGCCCGTCAGTGCACTTTGTATAACTGGCGAGAAATCCTTTGGAGATAACTCATGTTTTTCTTTGCCGGGAGTTATCTATTGGAGACAGCTTCAGGGTTAGGGATGGGGGCTTTCATCTAATTTCATCTAATTTCCCTTTCAGCACTGAAACCCCATCTGGCCTAGACCTGTGCAGGCCCTGTGCACGCTGGCACGGTCTCTGAGTTCATATGTGTGCCAGCCCAGCTGTGTTCAGAAGCCTTTGTTTCCTTCATCCCCTCTGGCTCTTGCAATCTGCCTTCTTTTCCTCAGAGTTCCCTGAGCCCTGGAGGTAGGTGTGTGTGTGTGTGTGTGTGTGTGTGTGTGTGTGTGTGTGTGTGTGTGATGATTTCATGGAAACATCCCGTTTAGTACTGCGTGTCCAAAGGTCTCTCACTCTGTGCACATTGCCCAGTTGTGAGTCTCTGTATTTGTTCCCATCTGCTGCAGGAGGAAGCTTCTCCAATGACAGGTGAGCAGGGCAGTGATTTGTGAGTTTATTATTGCCTCTCCCTCTTCGTTTGATCCTACTGATCCATATGGCGCCCCCAGCAGCTAACATCTGCATATAAATGGATAGATAACATATTTATGTTTTTGCTTCTCACTCGAGATGATTTTTTTTCTAGCTCCATCATTTGTCTGCAAATTTCATGATTTCGAAATAGCTGAATAACATTCCACTGTATAAATGCACCATGTTTTCTTTACCCATTCATCTGTTAATAGACGTCTAGCTGTTTCCAACTTGTAGCTATTAAGAATGAGCAGCAATGAATATGGTTGAGGTCCCTGAGACTGAGACGTCCCTGGGGCTGTGACGCGGGTCTTTGTGCTCTATTCTGGCTTTTCCTGTGGTTCTGTGGGAGGGGTGAGGCCTCCCTGCACTGTTCTCAGTTTGCAAAGAAAAGCTAGGAGCCTGTGGATTCTCAGCAATCTCAGCTTGAGTTTAGCCACAGCCTCTTTGCTCTTAAAATGATCCCGCAGCGCCCCCATGTGGCCAGAAGTTAGGTGGGCAGCTGTCCCTGAAGCTGGCGACAAACCCCTTCTGGAGTGATCAGTTTGTGAAATTATCAATGCCTCCCAATTCTCTACTGTGGGTTCCTCAGCATCGGCTCCCCATTTTTACTTCTGTTTTCATGTCATATACATATGCACATATTTATGTATCAATATAAAGTTCAGGGACTACAAAAGAGAGAAAAAAAGATACTTGGTTTTCTGAGACTGAGTTAAAAATAATAGGAAGAACACTAGTAGCATCCACACCTTGCTTCTCCCAGCAAAGCAAAAGAAACAAAACCCAGAATTTCATTCTTTGTGGTTGAAAACTGTTTACATATATGCTACACCTTCCCTATCCATCCCTCGGTTGTTGGATACTTCTCAGTTCCATAATCCTCTGTCCTCACCAGTACAGCCTCAAGTGCAGGCTTGCCTGGCTATGGGCATATGGGGTTGTCCTGATAACGCAACTGATGGGAGATGTCATTCTGTAAATATGTTTCTCTTATTGGTCAATGAATAAAGCACTATTGGCCAATAGGAAAGCAAGGTAGGTGGGACTAGAAGACAAGGAGGAAAGAGGAAGTAGTAGGAAGGAGATCCAAGATGGAAGACGAAGACAGCAGAACGCCAGCTCCTCTCTCTGGTAAGATAAGAGCATGTGGAAGTACTTAGATTAATAGAAATGGGTTAATAATTAAGACAGAGCTAGCCAATAAGAAATTAGAAACAGGCCAATTGCATTATATCTAATATAATGTCTCTGTGTGTTATTTGGGGCTGGTGTGGCGGTGGGACCAGACTGGCAGGGAAAAACCTACTCATAATATACACTTTAGCTGGGCCATATGGTGGTTCTAGTTCCCTCCCTCCCTCCCTCCCTCCCTCCCTCCCTCCTACTCTCCCTTTCTCCCTCCCATCCTCTCTCCCTCACTCCTTCCCTCTCATATTCCTTCTGCATGCAGGCTGCCTGTTTTTGGTTTAGAGATCCTCTGTACTGATTTTCATGGTGGGCTGGACTAGTTCCCATTGAGCCCCCTTCTAAGGATTCTCTGAGCGATTCCTTTTCTGAGTGTAGAGCTCTCACGACCCAATCACCCCCAGCAGGCCACCTCTCCACATTTCCAAATATGGAATCTTGAGGCAAAGCTCAATGCTCTTCCAGGTTACAGAATGAAGTTGCATGAAAGGTGGCAGTTATGTCTCTGGTCAAAGTTTAACTTTCTTGGGGAAGTGGCTGGGCAGACTCTCCAAGACTGCAGAGGGTGGCCATCCTGCCAGAGTTTATGTGCCCCATTAGCAGATAAAGAACTGTGAAAGACCACATAGATACTTGTGCTTTTAGAAGACACCTACCTACCAGGCAAGATCTGTCCAGGCCATGACAGGTGCAAGCAGGGCAGCTCTGACCCTAGGCTCCCAGATAGCCCTGGAGCCCAATGCTGAACAGTCAGGTACCCATCTGTCCCTGGGTCTTATGCTTACCTGTGACCCTTGAATCAAGTTGGGGAAAATGATTGAAGTTCTGTGTCGTGGCACGTTGGTAGTGCCTGGCTGAATGTCGCCAATCTCCTGAATGGGCCTGGTTAACTGCCTGTGCAGCTTAAGTGACTCCTCTTTGTGGCTACAGCTGATTCCCGAATTTTCCAGTGGTTTTTGACTTTAGGGCTGGGTGCTCCTGGAGGAGGCAGAAGCCTCTTCCCCATACTGGTCCTTTCCTGGTTCCAAGGAAGATCAGACAAAAGAGGAATCATCTAAGTTCTGCACATGACAGAGGATGGTGCCTACAGATGCTTGACTCTCAGCCTCCTGAGTGGGAATGCTAATTAAACTATGGCTACTGACAGCCACCTCCTGCCCTCTTGATTTCCAATGGAACTAAAGGGCCAAGGCTACCACTTCTTCCCAGGCAGCCACAACCAAAGATCTGGTTTGGGGTTGACTTAGGGAATGAAGATGGTTAGAGACTCTGGCAGGAGCTGCGATCAAGTATGAGCAAGGTTTTGGGGAAATGGGACAAGACCCAGGCTATTTCTGTTGAGTGGGATGCATTTGGGCCCACAGTGTCTGTCCAGACCCTGGGATCTTGAGTTCTTTCCCCAAAGGGTAGTCTTGAGGCTGTGGGCCCCAGAGATGGAATTCCAGGTAAGTCTTGGGAGGATGTTGAGGAAGGTCCCATTGAGATAGTGCTCCGTGGTGCCCACTGCAGTGGCAGAGGTGCTGTACCCAAAGGGAGATACGGACATGCTTCCAAACACACAGCCATTACTTGAACAAGTTCTAGTGGCCTCCATAGATGAACATAGACATAGAAGAGGGGAAGAGAACTGATGAGATATGATAACTGACCACACACATGGGCCTGATCCAGGACAAAAAGGGGGAGGGGGAGACAGTATGCTGAGACAGAACAGTGCGGTGCGGGGAAGGCTAGAAAGATGATGCTGAAGAGGTGCTGACCTCCCTGGTGGCCACTGCACTCAGCCTGTCCATGCAGCTTAAAGAACTACTACCATGAAACCTCTAGGGATGCTGGAGCATCATGTGAGAGCGCACACGTCTATGAATGAAGAAAAATGGTGACGGAGCCATGGTGACCCACCTGGGGAGAAATCTGGGTGGAGGAAACAGAAGTGTTGCTCTCTACTCTTCGGAAGCTTTCATGACTATTTGAAACTATTTTCTTTAAAGGTCAAAAGTGATGTCTTGGGAATCTTGGGAAAAATATCTCAACCACCGTGGAAGAGTATGGAGGTCCCTCAAAGCAGTCAACACAGAATCACCGTCTAGTCTTCTGTGTGCATTCCAAAGGACCAGCAGGCACTGGCTCAGATGTTTGCACAGCCATGTTCTTAGCTTCATTACTCACATTAGGCAAAAGTAGAAGCTATGCGTGTTTTTACTTGTGATAGATAAGTGAAACTTGACGGCTCCACACAGTGGAATAGGATTTGGCATCCAAAATGAATCAAGTGTGTTGGGTATGGTAGTGAATGCCTTTCTCCCAGCACTCGGGAGACAGAGGCAGGTAGATCACTGAATTTAAAGCCAACCTGGTCTACATATAGCATTCTACACCAGCCAAGAGACATAGTGAGACACTGTCTCAAAATGAAATTAAAGATGGGCTGGGTGTGGAGGCACATGCCTTTAATCCCAGCATTTGGGAGGCAGAAGCAGGTGAATCTCTGAGTTCAAGGTCAGCTTGATCTACAGAGCAAGTTGCAGGACAGTCAGGACTACATAGAGAAACCCTGTCTTGAAAACACAAAATAAATAAATAAAAATAAAATTAAAGAAAGCAGCTCTAAAACATACTACAACATGGACGAACCCCAGACACATGGTAAGTCAATTAAGGATAAAGTGAATAAAAACCCATTTGAACAGTCAAGGGTCTTTGAGGAAGAGAAGGGGGAAGATGTTTGGCTACAATGGAGTTTTAGTTTTGCAAGACAAAGAATGTTCTAGATGCTGAGTGCAGTGACTGATTTTAAAATCACTGATTAGATGATAAACTTTGTTTTATGCCTTTTAGCACAACTTTTAATTGAAAATGTATTTGTAGTTGCTTCTTAGACCATAAACATGTCTTTGGTCTGTAGCATATTTTGGGATCAAGTGGAGAGATTTCAGAGTGATCTTCCTCAGTGTTACTGCATGTGTGGCTTTCATCATCAGTAGACTGGTGGGGGTTTTATGAAAGATGACTTTAAATCTTGGTCCTTGTTGGATCTTGATACCAGACTCATGGCAGCCTTGTGGGACTCATTGCCTCCCTCCCTGCTTTCTCTTCTCCAGACACCTTTTGCTGCTTTGGAGCAAGGCTGCTTTCCTGAGTGTCAGGTCCAAAGCTGTCCCCAAATGGCAGTGCCAGCAACAATGTCCTAAACAGAAAGACTGGCCAGATAAACAGAGGGGTTCTTATTGGGTAAAGATGAATGTCTGTTTGCCAGGAGCTTCCCTTAAATCACCAGACGCCTCCCTTGATCCTCCTTGAAGGTCAACTGCCTTGGGCAACAGCTTCTAGTTCTGGGTCAACCGAAGCTGCCCGTTTCAGCTCAAAAACCCTACCATGCTGATGTCTCATAAATTCCACTTGCCTTTCCACCATTTTGATCTTCTCTCTGTCCCACCCCTACCCCAGATAACCTTGGAAGTTTGACCCCCAATAAACCTTTCTTTCTACCTATGGAGTGGTCCCGTTTGGCTCTTTCACTGTGTCCTCTGCTTCTTAGTTCTCATTGCCATAGGAAGGGGAGGCATGATTGCAATTGCTGTTTTATGGGTGAGGAAACAGAATTACAGAGCTTAAGGTGGTTCTGGGGATGCAGCTCCATGGGAGAGCACTTGTCTAGCATGGATTCCATCCTCTGTGAACACACACACACACACACACACACACACACACACACACACACACACACACCACAAAGTCCATGTTGCCCAGCTGGTCAAGCATCCTAGGACTGCCATCTTGGTCTATACTGTTTCTTGCTCTAACACAGCTTCTTGGGACCTGCCTTGCTAGTATTTTGCAGTCTTACAAGTTCTGAAGTTGAGACCAGTTCTAAATTTAGAATAAAAATGACAAGAGTGGTTTCCAAAATTGGAAAATGAATTTTCCCTCCTGCCTTCTACTTAAAAATTCTTCAATTGTCTTTCAGTGGCTGGATGTTGTGTTCCAAGGATGCTGAGCATTGACTTTCCATGGCCTAGTTGGTCTGAGAAGAAGACCTTGGGATAAGTAATGACCTGGACATTCAGAATAAAATCAAGTTGTGGCAACAACAGGTCACAGAAGAATTGGCATCATAAGTATCAGGCAGAACCTGGCCAGCCACGAGGAGCATCTACAAGCAGGATCTACTAGGCTTACATAGCACAGAGCAAGGATGTCAGTCTCATTGTGTCTCTAAGAGCAGGAAGAGACACAGCTACAAGCTGAGCAAGGAACTTTACAGATTTTTAGATGACCTTTGAAAGTAGATATTTTTATCCCATTTCACCATCAGAGAAAACAGCTCAGAGAGAAAAGCCAGTGGACCTTGGGCATAAAGGACAGACACAGCTGTCTCCAAATCTCCTATTCTCTATTTCTATTGCACTGACTGCATTTTGGGGACTGATACCCAACTAACATTTAAGAAATGTATTTTTCAGATCTCTAAAACTGTTGCTAAAGTTGCCTGTGGTTTGAGCATGTTGGGGAGGGTAAATAATGAAGTTGTGCATCCAGGCAGTGGAGAATGAGGGTGCTAAAACTGGGTGGCTGCGGGGGACCTGGAGTCTCCTCAGGGCTGGACTTCCTACATGGTCTTTTACCTGCGTGTTCACTAACATTCTCATTATAAAATGGAAGTCTGTTACATTGTATGCTGAGTAAAAACATCAATAAAAATAGCAAGAGGCCAGCAAGATGACTCAACTGGTAAAGGAGCTTGCAGCTAAAGCCTGAAAACCCGAGTTCAATCTTTAGGAACCTCATAAAGGAGGAAGGAGGGAAGTGACTCCACAGAACTGTTCTATGACCTCCCACATGCACCGTGTCACACTCCTGCCCTCATTGCACCACACATAAGCACACATTAATAATACAATTTAAAGGAATCATGGACATAATGCATTTTACAACATTTGTGAACTTGAACTCATTAAACACGTGCTGCTTTCTTGTTCGTAGTAAAAGTTCACAAAAACCAGAATTATGATTAAAGAAAGCAGCCAATCTCTTAATGAGTGTATACATTTTCCAGTGATTTTCATTTTAGATCATAACTTTCCTCAAAAGTTATGAAAAATGTAAGGAAATATACAAAGCTCAAGGTAAGATGATTTTCATGGAACATGTTCTGTGTAACCTCACAATTGTTGCAATAAATGTTTTTAATAATTCAACAAAGTGGAGTGATTCTTGCCTCATAGAGGTGAAAGTGACCAAATGAGACATTATATGTACCATGCTTAGGACATTGCAAAAAAGGAAGATGTTGACAAAAGTTCGCTATTACTAATACCTATTATAACTAGTGGTCTGGCTGAAGGATGCTGATTACAAACCAGCTGTCGTCTGTGGTGCTGTTTGTAGGTGATTATAGAATTCTGCCAAAGCCCCATTTACTCGGTAACTTAAAAGGAACCTGCGTAGGTTCAGTATTAATAGTTAATCTTTACCCACATTCAGGGTAATGTATTTGGAGACGCCCTCAGTAATGCACTGGGTGATGTGTCTCCGTGGCAACTCTAAATCCTGTCAAGCTGACAAAGAAGATAAAATAAGGAAGATGTAAATTAAAGAAATGTTTCAGAATATCAAACCCAGAGACTGTCTGAATGTTGGTTGTAAAATAAATTGTATGTGTTTGGTGTTTAAAGAATGATTTCCAGTGGAGATGGGCTCATCACAGAGACTAGTATGTGCAGAGGCTCAAGACTCTCATATAAAATGGCTGTAGATGCAAAATTGTTTTCTTAGTGGGTCAAGCACCTTGGAGGTAAATTTTTATCTTGAAGGGACCATGCAGAGACATACAGAGACCTGAGCTCCACACATCCAGAGTAATTGCCCTCTGACCCCAGACACCAGGCAGAGCCCTGAAGATGGACTCCACCACCCATGGAAAGGGATGTCTGTGCAGCCCACATACCTGGACTTTGCCTTGGCCTTACCCTTAACTCATTCATTTGCTCACCCAGGGATGTCTCCAGCCCGCAGTTGCTGCATCACCTGACTGAGTTTGTGTCTGATACTTGATCAGTTACAGAGCAGACACGGTGCAGGTTGTATGGTAAGGGAGGCACTGAATGCATTTAGTGAAGACTCCTTGTTCCAGGACTCTGGTGGCTTCCTGCTTTCTGCCAGTAGGTGCAGGTGGACCCTATGGGGTGCTGGAGTCAACTGTACACCTCTTCTCTTAACCCTGCTATGGTAGTGAGTATTTATTATCAGCTCGACAAAAAATGAATTGTGCTGTAAGCTCCCACCACCATGACAGAGCCACCCCAGCCCCATGCCTTCCTGCCATGTTGGACTATAGTCTATGAAATCACAAGGCAACATTAATCACTTCAACCTTGGCAATTGCCTCTGTCAGTATTTTTATCAGTCATGAGAAAAACTAATATGTTGTAAATGGCTTTACACTGTCTTATTTGGGGAGTATGGTTGAGAAGAAAGGAACAGTGTATATATTCACGGTGTAATGTTCACTGTGGTTACAATCACCATGTACAGGCTCACCATGTACATGTTCATGTTCACTGTGCATGCGCTTACCATGTACATGTTCACTGTGTATGTGCTCACTGTGTACATGTACATATTCTCTGTGTACATGCTCACCATGTACATGTTCACTGTGTACGTGCTTACCATGTACATGTTCACGTTCACAGTGTATGTGTTCACCATATACATGTTCATTGCAGACAGGTTCACAGTAGATTGTTTTTTCCCCTCCTGTATGTATTTCTGATCCACTGTAGATGGAAGTTTCTGTCCCGCCTGGTCTCAGAGCCATTTAGTCCCAAATAAACACACAGAGGTTTATATTAATTATAAACTATTTGACTGATGGCTCAGGGTTCTTGTTGGCTATCTCTCTCTTAATGATTAACCCATTTCCATCTGTGTATCTCCACGTGGTCTTGGCTTACCAGTGATGCCCAGATCTCTTGCTTTCTTGGCAGCTACATGGCATCTTTTTCCCTACTCACTCCCTGTGCTCCTCTTCCCAGAATTCTCTTAGTCTGGTAGTCCTGCCTGTACTTCCTGCCTGGCCACATCCTGCCTGTCTATTGGCTGAAACAGCTTTATTCATCAACCAATAAGAGAAACATATGTTCACACCATACAGAAAGGCATCCCCCAGCAATCCACAGATGATTGACTTCATGAATATGGAGCCCACAGAGAGTCAAATACGGTTGTAATTAAAAAAAAAAAAAAAAAAAAGACATATTCTTGTTAATCTGACGGTGCTGTTGAACAAACTCACACGATTTTGTTCAATTTTTATTCAAAAATTTAAGATAATTTGTGATTTGTATCACATGATTATCTGATTTATATGAGTTTTTTTTTTTAAGTACACAGGGAAGTTTTATTAAACTATAGTGCTTACAAGTATTGGGGATCTCTAGCATGGTGGGACATTCTATGTTTGGGTCTCACTCCTCCTATTCCAGATTCCAGACCCCGCCCCTCAGAAAGCCCGCCTGGGGTCAGCTCCTCCCCCAGGGCTGATCAAGACCACGCCTACCGGCTATTTAAGACCTATCACCAGACCTGCCATATGCTCTCTTGCTCTCGACTCTGCCTTCCCAAGAGTCACCCAGGGGTGCTCTGTTTTGCTTCGTTCTGTTTGTTAAACCTGGATTTATTTACTAATTTGGCTTGATTGGCTTATTACATCGGTGTTAGAGGATACCCAATAACTGGGATCCAAGGATAACAGCATTTTTACAGTTGTGAGGTAGAACTGTTTATCATTTAATTGTAACTTTTCTCAGCAGAGAGCTGAAACTCACTAGCATCCTACTATTCATTTTCTAAAATAAGATTTATAAACTGAATTACAAATGAAAGGAAAATCAGGTTTCAAATCTTGTAGCAAATGAAATGAATATTAACTTTGAAAACAGAAATAATATTTGAGTAATATTCTGGTTTGTGCAAACCACTCCTGGGAATATTTAACCATGTGTCATTGTCATTTGCCTCTGCTTCTTATCCCTAGCAGTTGGTAAAATATGTACAGTTGTGTGGAGGTCACAGCTGTTGTGTGAGATCCCCTTTCCCATGAGAATGAATGCCCCTGGAGCAGGGTCCAGTCCTATTTCTCTCATACTGAGGGGACTCAGAACATTTGCTAAGGGAGTCCAGAACAGAGAGCAGGCTGACGAGGGAAGGACGTCCTCTGATGGACTGTGGCAGGTGCAGAAGGAGGCTGAGGCTGCGGCTGCTCTGGCTGGCCTGGCCTGGCTTCTCAATGGCTTCTCCTTCAGGGTTCATGTGATTCTGCAGCTGCTGTGTCCTAGCTTTGGGTTCATGTTTTCATAAGTGTGTCTTCTCTACATTCCAGACACATTCACCATGAGGTTATTCCAACACTTACTGGGGTTGCCATTTGTAGAGGGATTCACTAACGCATGTCACTCTGCGTGACCTGAGGCAGCTGCTCCTGGGCCACCAGAAGCCACTATCTCAGCAAAGCAACAACTGCTTCCTTCACAGTTTCAGAGGGAATGCCCTGGTCCACTTCCTGCCTCCATAGCTCGTTGTTACTGTAAGTGGAATAATTTGTAAACAACAAAGATATATTTGGCTCATGGGTCTAAATGTGGGGTGCTTGAGAGAAAGCTGCAATGTCCTTGCTGGTGGGGACTCTCTGCATGGTTCCATAGTGGCACAAGATACCACACAGCAAGTCAGAGCACACAAGCTCAGCCCCCTTGCCCTCTTATCAAAAAACCAAATCCTGCTGGGTCAGGGCCTTTATGGACTTACCCAACCATAGTCTCTGCTAAGGCACGATCACTGAACACAGTAGTAGTTGGAGTAATTTCCTACTTTCTCACCCTCACACAGAGAATAACTTTGCAATGAAATTCTGATGAAGGCATTTAAATGATAGCAGGAAGTAAAATCAGGTGTGAGTATTTGGGTAGAAATAACTTGTTTGTTATTCAGTGTGTTTATGTTTCTACTTTGAAGAATACTTTATTAGTTTCTGTAATCAAACCTCAGGTAGACAGTATCACAGGTAGTTAGAATTGTATTTTACCCTTATACAAATGGGAAAAAATAAGTTTAAATGTTCAAGACCAATACAGTTATCAATTCCTATGTAATGCTAACCCAACATGGTAATTTGGAATGTGTTTTGCTAGAGTCAACAACATGTTTAAAATTTCAAAAAATTATATACATATATATGTGTGTGTGTGTGTGTGTGTGTGTGTGTGTGTGTGTTTGGTGACAGCAAAAGCTTTTCCAGGTTTTACAGTTTATTTGAACAAAATTGTAGAGCCATCCAGTGTACTCCATTTTTTAAAAAACAAAATACAAAATCTAACCCTTCATGATAAAAGTACTGGAGAGATTAGGGATACAAGGGATATGTCTAAATATAACAAAGGCAATTCACAGCAAGCTTACAGACAACATAAAATTAAATGGAGAGAAACTCAAAACAATTCCACTAAAATCAGGAACAAGACAGGGTTGTCTATCCACTTTCTCCACATCTATTCAATATAGTACTTGAAGTTTTAGTTAGAGCAATAAGATAACTAAAGGAGATCAAGGGGATACAAATTGGAAAGGAAGAAGTCAAAGTATCATTATTTGTAAGTGGTATGGTAATATACATACCACTTACAAATCCACCAAGGAACTTCTACAGCTGATAAACTCTTTCAACAAAGTAACTATATACAAGATTAACTCAAAAAATTAGTAGCTCACCTGTATACAAATGACAAAGGAACTGAGAAATCGAGGAAACAACATCTTTCACATTAGCCTCAAGTAATATGAAGTATCTTGGGGTAACTCTAACCAAGCAAGAGAAAGAGTTGTATGAGAAAAAGTTCAAGTCTTTGAAGAAAGAAACTGAAGAAGATATTAGAACATGGAAAGATCTCCCATGCTCATGGATCAGTAGGGTTAACATAGTAATAATGGCAATCTTACCAAAAGCAATCTACAGATTCAATGCAATCCCCAACAAAATCCCAACACGATTCTTTACACACTTTTAAAGGACAATTCTCAGTTTCCTATGGAAAAAACAAAAAGACCCAGGTTAGCTAAAACAATGCTGTACAATAAAAGAACTGCTGGAAGTATCACATCCCTGATGTCAAGTCATACTACAGAGCTATAGAAATAAAAACTGAGTGGTATTATCACAAAACAGGCACATTGATCAGCAGAATTTAATTGAAGACCTAGACATAAATCCATACACCCATGGACATCTGATTTTTGATAAAAAAACAAAACAAACAAGCAAAAAAAAAAGGCAAAAATACACACTGGAAAAAGATAGCATCTTCAATGAATGGTGCTCATCAAACTGGGTATCCACACGTAGAAGAACACAAACGGACCATATTTATCACCCTGCACAAAATGCAAGTCTAAGTAGATAAAGATCTCAACATAAAACCAGATACACTGAACCTGATAGAAGAGAAAGTGGGGAATAACCTTGAACACTTTGGCACAGGAGACAACATCTTGAACACAATACTGATAACACTGGCACTAAGACCAACAACTAATACATGGGACCTCATGTAACTGAGAAGCTTCTGTAAGGCAAAGGACAACTTCAACTGGACAAAGTGGCAGCCTACAGAATGGAATTTTTTTAAAACTAACTCCACATCCAGTAGAGGACCAATATCCAAAATATGTAAAGAACTGAAGAAACTAGATATAAAAAAATATCAACAACAAACAAGTTGAAAAATGTGGTACAGCTCTAATAAGAGAATTCTCAATAGAGTAATCTCAAATGGCTGAAAAACATAAGAAATGTTCAACATCCTTATCCATAAGGGAATCAAAAATCAAAACTACTTTGAGTTTCCATCTTATGCCCATCAGAATGACTAAGGTCAATAGCACAAGTAACAGGTCATGTTGGAGAGGATGTGGAACAAGGGGAACACTCCTCCATTGCTGGGGGGAGTGCAAACTTGTACAGTCACTATAGAAATTAATATGGCAGTTCTTTAGAAAATTGGGATTGGATCTACCTCAATACCCAACTGATGGGAGATGTTATTATGTATATATGTTTCTCATACTGGTTAATAAAGCCCTGTGGCCAATGAGATAGCAAGATAGGCGGGGCTAAGAGACAAGGAGGAAGAGGAAGTGAGTAGGGAGGAGTCGAGATGTAGCCTGGGAAGAAGCAGGAAGCCTGCCGCTCGGCTCCCCAATAAGATGACCACGTGGAAATACTTAGATAAGTAGAAATGGGTTAATAATTATGGCAGAGCTAGCCCATTAACAATAATGGTAATTGGCCAACAGGATTGTATCAAATACAGAGTCTCTGAGTGTTATTTGGGGCACACGTGGTTGCAGGACAATGGCGGCAGAACCAGCGGCAGCCGGCGGGGAAACCTGCCGTAACACCCAACTCTTGGGCATATACCCAAAATGTACTCCATCCTACCACAAGGACACATGCTCAACCATGTTCATTGGTGCTGTATTTTTAATAGCCAGAAACTGGAAACAACCTAGATGTCCCACAGCAGAAGAATGGATTAAGAAAATGTGGTACATTTACATAATGGAGTATTACTCAGCTGTTAAATGACATCATGAAATTTTCAGGCAAATGGATGAAACTAGAAAAACCAACACTCAGAAAGACAAATATGGTGTTACTCTCTTATAAGTGGACATTAGCTGTTAGGTAAATGATAATTGTTACAATCCATAGACCCAAAGAGGTTAGGTAAAGAGGAGGACTCTAGGGGGACACATGGATCTCCCTGGGAAGAGGAAATAGTGGGTGGGGATGGGAACAGGAGGGATCAGGTGTCAATTTGGTGGGGGAAGACAGGATGGTGGGAGAGAGTCTAGGAAGAGAAAGCTGGAATTTGGAGGCATTTGGGGGTAGTGTGGAAACAAAGTGCAGTGGAAACTTCTGGAATCTATGAGGGTGATCCCAGTAAGGATACAAAGTCTGAACTGGCCTCTTCTGTAACCATGCAAGGCTTCCAGTGGTGGGACTGGGTTGCATTTGTTTGAGTTGTTGTCTGAGGGGTCCTGTGGAGATCACAAAATAACCCAGACCGATGCTAGAACAAAGGGTTGCTCTCCACAAACTGACAGTGGGACCCCATTGCTGAGGACAACATCCACACAGTTCATTGAACTGGGGAGGTTGAGCTGGTACCTGCATATGTTCTAGTCGTTTTGGTGTAGGGAGTTACTCTGCAGGCAACCAAAAGAGAAGTGTGAACACCAACCCAGCCACAAAACATTTGACCTGCCATCTGTCCTGACTGTAAGATGGAAACAAACACAACTGGTCATAAAAAAAAAAAATCAATGAGATAATCTCTAATGTTGTTCTGATCAGTGCCTTGTCCATCATGAGAGAGGCTTCCTCTGGCACAGATAGGAGTGGATGAAGAGACCCACAGCCAGACATTATAAGGAGGGAGAGTCTAAATTGGGTACCCCACTTCGGAGCTTGGGGAAGCCCATGGAATAGGGAGAGGAGAGACTGTAGGAGTCAGAGGTGTTGAGGACACCAGGAGAACATGGTTCACTGAATCAGCTGAGCAGGGCTCATAGGGGCTCACAGAGACTGAAGTGACAAGCGCAGGGTCTGCAGGGGTCTGCAGTAGGTCCTCTCCATACATGTTGTGGCTGTCAGCTTGGTGTTCCTGTGGGACCAACTGTGAGAGCGGGTGTGTCCCTGACTCTTTTGCCTCCTCTTGGGACTCTCTTCCTCCTGTGCGTTGTCTTGTTCAGCCTTAGAGTGAGGGCTTTTGCCTTGTCTTATTGTATTTTATTTTGTTATGTTTGGTTGTTGTCCCTTGGAGGCCTGCTCTTTTCTGAAAGGAGACGGAGGGGGAATGGGGAGCTGCTGGGAGCTGGGAAGAGAGGAGTCAGGGGAAACTGTGGTTGGGATAGAATAATCTATTTTCAAAACTGGGGGAAAGGTTACCTTCTGTGTCTCTCACAAGTCACCTGCCAAAGCAACACTGTAGCTCTTCTCTCATCTTTCCTTTCTCTCTCCAGCCTTCCCTTCCGCTCCCAGCTGCGGAGAGATTCCACTGGCCCAAGGACGCCTCTCTGGTCCTGTAGCTGCCACTGGTGAGAGCACCAGTGCATCTCCTGGCCAGGGTTTAGCGATCTCAGCATTCCTACATGGAGTGAAACAAATGATCTTCCTCAGGACCTCCTTGCTGGGGGAGCCAGGCAGCAAAGAATCTACGACTCACTGGTTTTACAGTTAACTAGATCTGAGATGTACCATTCGAACCGAGGTGCTGGATGGAGGCAGGCTGGACTCCACAAGAGCACACTGCCATGAGCCACACTGTGCCCAGTCCTCACATCACTTTAATGAGAATCCTGGGTGAGACACCCCTTTCTCCCACGCCTGCATCCATCTGGATGCTCAAACCACCTTCGGAATAAAAACATAGTTTATAAAAGCTGCGTATGTTCCCAAATGTGCAGACTTTGGTGCTTGCTGTTATCCCCTGAGTAACCAGAGCACCAACTGTTTAAATGTGTTCTATGAGAACTCCAGAGAGATAGGTACACAGGTTCTATGTAAATTAACACTACATTTATTTATTTATATCCCCCCCATCCCCTGAGTGTGTATACATGCAGGAGTATATTCCAAAGCCAGCGGAAGACCTCTGTCTGATCTCCTTGATGCAGCGTTTTTTACTGATCTGCTCATCAAGCTCCCTCCTTCAAGCTTTCAAGGGCATCTTTGAATTTTGGCAGTTTTAAGAAAACCATCTCCATAGATATAGAGGGTGACTAATAGGAATCCATGAGTCTATGGTTTGGAAGAAGTGCTGTTAGATTTGGTGTCTTCAGTGGCCCTCTGGGAAAGGCCAGACTACAGCAAGGCAAGAGCACTCTTCCTGAAACCAGTGCCTCTCCCCAGAGGCATATTTGAGCCTGCACAGTCTGGAGCTGGCTGAGCTGAATTAGGTAATTTCCCCAAGGGCACAAGGAATAGGAGCTTCCGATCTCCTGAAGCCCTGGCTGGTCTACCCTTCCTTTCACAGGATGCAGCAGGTACTCTAACTAGAACCAGTGCACACAAGGGCAGCGGAGCAGACCTGCTCACAAAGCCAGGAGCTGTTGGGGTTCCATGCCCTGGTTTGTGGGCCCCAGGGTCTCCACTATAAAACTGACAGGAGCAATTAACATAGACCCCACTTTACAACTGTAGGGCATTTTACACTATGCAGCACAGTTTGAGTGAATGTTTTTTTTTTTTTTAATTGTTATTTGGAATTTGATGTCTGAATGCAGCAATGAACAAGGGCGCCATGGGATGCGACACACAACATGTTGTTTTAACTGCCAATGTGCTGCTGGTGCTATCATCTAGCTATTACCTACCTGTAACGTATGCATGCGTCCGCCCGTCTGTCCGTCCATCCATCCATCCATTTCGGGACTAGCTATCCTTGAACTCGATCCTCCTGCCTTCACTTTCCAAGTGCTGGATCTGCAGATGAGTATCATCAGGGCAGCATTTTGTTTGCCTTTAAGCATATTATAGAATCTTCAGATTGGTCACTGTCTGTTCAGAACTCTTCAAGAGGCTAAGGAAGTCCATGTGAGAGGTTCAATGTCCCCCAGCCGCTATGGGAGTATCTTCGTTTTAAGCCACGTGACTTCCTTTAAATTAATTTTGGCAAAACGAAGAAAACAAAGCTTCTATCGTGACTTTTTACCACAGTGTCCCACCGCACTGCATCTGTGGCATTATGCCATTTTCTGAGACTGATATGGGTCTATCTCTTTAAAAAAAAAAAAAAGGCAGCTAGGTAGGGGGAGCTGTGACTGCGCACTCTCCTGGCCCTGCTCCTGCTCGAGATGCAGTGGTGGTCACGCTGGGACCTCCTGGTAGTACAAAAGACACACAAAGACCAAGCAACCGGGTTGATGGTTGATGCCGGCCACTCCGAGTCTCTGAGGGTCCCTCTGGCTGCGTCTGGTCTAGGAGCGGCTGCATTGGGCACTGAGTCTTCCTGGAGCTGAGCGACACAGTCGCCCCTTCAGCTGCAGCTGGCCCGAGGCCCTGGACCACTGTCCTCAGCATCTGTGCCCGGGAAGGACTGAGCAGCCTTGGCCTGTGGGGACAAGGTGCACCGGTGAGGAATTGTTACCATTACAACCTCGGGTGGGGTGGCGCCCGCTCTGCTCGATGGCCTTAGTTCCAGAGGGACTCTTGACTGCAGGCTTTGTCTTTTTAATTTGCACAGCAGATTGCAGAGGGTGGTCACGATGGGCCCACTGCTGTAATGAAGAGTAGGGTAGGGGAATTATGCAGTGGTAGTCTCAGAATAGCTTATTGCTTAATCTGTAGTAGCCCTAATTTTAATAGCATGTTCTTAACAATCCCGTTTCTCAGTTACCTTATATAATGATATTCGAAACCTTTATGGCGGAAAACATATTTTCTTATTTTATTTTGTTCTAGTAAATAATTAAATTCTTAGAAAGAGTTCTATAATAGTAGCAAAATTCTCTCCCCCTCTGCTTCCTCTTTGCTTGACTGTCTTCCTTAAACAAGGTCAGTATCTCAGGGGAGAGTGTTGCCTTCGAGCCTAATACGTTGATAATTTTGGCTTTAATCTTCCTCCCTGTGTCTCGGAAAATGGCAAAAAAAAATCGCTTCCATTTCAGCTAAAGACAGGGTGGGGCTTGATTCCAGGGGTTTTCCAAGCACAAGCTGTTACAAACCTGTATGGATGAGAACTGTATTTCTGCACCAACCCAGGTAAATCACACCCAGTCTCATCTACCTGTCATATGACAAATTTTTAAACCACCCACTGGTAGCCAAATATGTATTAGGAAGGCATGAGTGTCCTCACGTCTCCTGAGCTTCACTGATGACTAACCAGCTTTCTTTCCTTTGTCTTGCCACTTAGCTCCTTTCTATGCTGTTCTTTTCTTCTTTATCCATTCTTTACCTCTCTTGACTTGTGGTTGCCCAGGTTCCCCCTCCCCCCTTGTGATCCTCAAGACTCTTTCAGAGGGACCAAGGTAGCATATTCCATCCCCCTGTGTCCCTCCTGTCATGCCCAGCCTTTCCGTAAGGACAGTTGTAAGAATGGTTGGATGCTGCTCTGATGTTTCCTATTCTTTACATGAGAAAAAAACTCCAGCCACTGCTTTTGAAGAAAAAGACAGCGTACAGGAGGGGCCCTTTGATTTCTGCTGGACTGGCCCTCAGCAACTCTGGGCTCAAATGTTAGCTCAACTGGATCTTCATGCCATAGCCCCTCACTTATAATTTGTGTCTCAGTTTCTCCTCTGTCCAAGACATTGATTGTCATTGTTTATATGGTGGTGGCCTCATCGAAGCATCAAACGTCTGTAAAGATAACCAGCTTGGACTAGGCAGAGTGTGGCTAATTAGTATTTGACTCATTCTCATTCCACCCACCCACCCTCCCACCCATTATCCATCCATGGATCCATCCATACATCCACACATACATATGTCTATCCACTTATCTATGAAACAAGTCAAATAGCTTCATATATTAGTTCTCTCTCAAAAACTTAATCAGCCCTTGCTTTGGGCTAAATGCTATCCACTGCTCTACCAAGCTGTTTTTACATCTTTGATCTATGAAAGCAATGCCGAAATTTCCTTGTGGCCACATGTCTATTCTCTGGGGGAGAGGAAGGCTGATCCTCTCGCAAACCTCTCCCTAAATACATCATGGTGGCAGTAGCAGTGAGTATATATTGGCCGTGTCCACCAGGAACCCAAGTCAGGAGAGTTAAATGTGATCAAATGTGCCAATTTGGAAGTCAGAGTAAGTCCCGCTACTATTCTGATCTTGGACAGCCCAGGAGGCCGTTCACTCTTTAAAGGCATTGCCAATCCTGTGACTATTTTTAATTTCTTCTTTGCTTTCTCCTTTCTCTTTGTTATTTGGCCTCAGACTCTACACTTAACATGTGCTGGGTTTCAGTGTCTAGGAGGGAGATGTTGTACCCTTGCCTGAGAGATGGAACACAGAGAAACTGGAAAGAAGCTCAGGATTGGGGACCAGAAAGTATGGTATTAGCTCTCTTGGCTTCTCTTTGTGCAGGTCCAAAAAATATTCTCATTGTTAAGATAAGAGGTTTGCAGGAGAAATTCCTTAACTTTTGTGAGAGTCGTAAGTTTATGATCTGAACCTCTTTCTTTGGATCATCCTCACTGCCTCAGAAATAGTCAATCAAATAAAATACTTTTTACTTGTGGGGTCAAAATCAGAAATGATTTAATAGTCCCATTCAGTAGGTCGCAAAATACAAGATCAGGTGAATAGAAGCCCAGCTCATTCTTACCTAAAAAGGGAAAGAGTGACTCAGTGTAGCTTTTTTTGCTGAAGATTGCCGAGTTCTCAGACCCCCAAACCCGAGGTTTTGCTCTTGGCGTGCTGCACTTAGGATTTAGGGGGACAGCAAGCCTGAGAAATTACAGTGATTGCTGATTTTGGATGGACCCATCTTTGGTTCCCTTACAGCAATGTAGTATCCAGACAGACATTTGTTTTAAAAATTCTGTGCCCACTTGTGTTGTATGTATGCCACCTGAACCAGAAAGGAAGGGCTCTGCAGTCTACATCGTCTTTTCCTTTTTCTGAAAAGACAGAAGCTTAAGGTAAGACAGTCACCTGAGGAGCATGGTTTAAGTTTCATAAGCATCTTCATTCCATCACTACTGAGTTCTAGAAAGGGGTATGCATGTGAATCTTTATGTATCTAGAATTTGTGTACATTTGTACACTATAGTAGGTTTAACATTTCCCCTTGTGTAACATGATGATACACTTAACCATTAAATTTCCTGGTACAACAAAGGAAGTATCAGATAAGATGTACACACTAAAATACTACTTACTACCTGAAATTATAGTATAACAAGGTATACATATGTTTATAACTTTTGTTTTCTAAATTTTACAATACTGCAGAAGCAATTTTTTTTGTTGGATTAAACAGTAGCTGCTTTGCCCTTAAAGATATGAATTTGTTATGTTTTGAAGATCGGCCTGTAAATTCTGTTGCATCTGTGTCAGCTTCCCATCAAAACCCCCACTTATTTTTATTTATCAGCATTTTTGTTAAATGTTTGTGCTGAATGACTACTTTAGGGAAATTGCAATCCAGAACAACATATTTATTCAACTTATCCTTATATCCCCCTGAGACCCATTTAAAAAGAAAAGAAAAGAAAAAGCCCAAGGCTCTGAGTGGATTTGTTCAGAAAAGTGGATACTGGTATTCAACACAGTGGCTCTCCAGGCTTCCAGCTTTTGAGTGAGCTTGAGAACAGATCAACAAACCCACCTCAGAGGTTAGGCAACAGGTGACTAAGCCACTGGCATGGTGGCACATGGTGGTAGGCTTCTCCAACAAGGTAGCTTTCTAAAAAGATGAATGGATACTTTACATCTTTCAAAAATACATGATTCTCATCAACTCCTTTCAAACTTGGTAGATTTTAACCATATTTATTTTAATGTTATTCTTAAAAGCTTTACTGGGATATTATCCAAGTTATGTTTATGTAGTTTTATCTATGGATGTAGGTGGCTCCTCCCCTTTTTTTTTTGGCCAGTGCAAGACCCACAAACCCCTGCCTACCACAGTTAGCTCTGTTGGTTGACTGAGACATGACACAGGATCAACTTGAATTTGATTCAAGATATAAAACCAGGTGTTCGTTCTTGTGACCTGGAAATGAAAGCTTATGCACACTGGTTCAATTTAAACACAAAGTGGCTAAGTTGCTCACACTATCCAATGCCTCCTGTATCCGTGTTCCAGAACTTGAAACGGAGAGCCTAAAAGTATCCAGACAGCTTTGAGGAAATGGCAGCAAAGGAAATGAGAAAGGCCTGGGTCACACAATGGGCTTCAGAACACCAGGGAAAACTTGGGTGTTTTTCTCACTTAACCTAAGTAGGGTATTTTCACAGCTGTATGTGTTCTGTGGAAACAAACCCTTATGTGTGTGTGTACAAACTGAGTACCCTTCACCTTGAGCTTCTCATTGCGGCGATGTGGAATGCATTTTATTTCTGCATTGAATGCAGAGGCCTATGAGGCCGAAGCTGGCTATGGAGGCCATGACCTTTACTACACGCAGCAAATGGCCCACAGTACTGTCATTGGTGACACAGGTAGTGCCAACTGTGCTTGATCTATTGATTCATAGGGTGAATTCATCTGACTTTTCCATCCTGCAAAGATTCTATTTCAAGCCTGTTCCATTCTTTGCTGACTCCTGCTTTGCTCTGACCTGAGAGAATAGGGTAGTCGGGCACTCTTGGTAAATCAGTGGAGGCCGAGGGTCTGCGTTTGACTTCTTGTTTCTGTGTTGAAGACATTTAAGGAAACGTGTTTGCCATGCCTGGGGGTTTACTGCTTGTGATTTTGTTTGGCAGTGTGGAGTTTTAGTTCTCATCCACAGACGAATGTGTACCCTGCTGTCAGGAGAGGGCCTGATGCAGTTCTATGCCTATTTGCTGTAAATGGGTTAAATGACTGTTTCTGGGGCCATGGAGGCTATTCTGATAGGTTAAGCTGCAGAGAGCCGTGGCAGCCCAGAAGTACTGCTGCACGGTGAAGGGCCTCAGGAGAAGACAGCCCTGCATCCCACCCATGTCCTTCCCACACAGCCTTCGCCTCACTTGGCCCAAGTGTTTCAAGTCTATCAAAAGGCCCTGAAATCTAACAGAAACCCTATATAGGATGAAACACTAGGGTAGCCCTAGTTACTTTTCTATGCTAACCCCAGGGGAAGGCCTTTCTTCTCATTTCCTGGGTAACAGCCAGGTGTCTGTGTCCTAGCTCCTCGGAGTTCAGCTTTGACCTTGTTGCTTCGGTTCACTTGGCTGAAGCTTAGATCCCTTTTGTTTTCACACTCTGCTCACTGCTCACCTCTGCTGAAGCACAGCTTAGAATTAAGGGATCCTGGCCATTTGTTTAGTTATCGTGCCTTACACCCGAACTCATGGCTGTTTATTGCAAACCGTGTAATTCACAGACACTTTTGCAACTGTTAGAGAGTAAAGTTGGCATGCCTTTCTTCCTAGTCCCCAGCTTAAACTGCACAGTGCCAAATCTTGCTGTGAAGCTCAGGTTGCCAAAATAGGATCTTTTTGCTGAGAAGGCAAAGAGGTCATGACATAGACATGAGCTAATGTCAATCATGGACAGAAACTCCAGGTTGCGGAGCCAAATAAATGATTGATCCAGCAGCTGGCCAGGAGAAGTGTCCAGCCTTCTTCCCTCACAGAATTGCAGGGCACTCGTTGCTTTGGCCTGAAGGACATGTATGAATTGGTGGGCAGAAGCCATCTCATGCCATTGCATAGGTATATGTGATGTAATGCATATGAGCAAAGACAGTGGCATCTAGGATTTGCATGAACTACCTCATTCTGCTAGATGCTTTTAAACACAGTTCACTGGATGGCATATGGCCATGTTTTACAGATGCAGAAAGTTAGGCACAAAGGGATTGCAGAGTTCACAAGCAGTGAGAAGGCTTCAGAAGGCTGTATAATGTTTTGTTCTTTCCCAAATGATAGGGACCAGTGGCTTCCTTTTCCTCTGAGGGAGGCCCTCTAAATGCTTTGGTGTTCCCAGGGAACAACTGGTCTTCTCTGATGGACTTCTGCTGCACTAGCCCAGTTTTCATCCTCAGCATTTGTTCTAACTTCCCACTTGTGATCAGTTCTCAAGGAGTTTGCCAACATCAGTAGTGTCTTTCTTGAACCAACTGGTGCTGTATTTTCAAAGCACCCTTTCTCCCCATTCACTAATTACCTTCCCATCTTCCTTCATATTTTCTTTGGGGTTAATCTCATGACCTTATTTCTCAGCTCTTGAAATTAAAACTTAAGCCAGCCTTCAACCATTCTTCCCTCTGAATGAAATCATCGAAGACTACAACTTCTCCCACAAATATGTTTCTCCAAATTTTCAATGAAGAATGCACAGGCGAGGACTGTCTCCGGAGGGCATGTGTCTCCAGTCTGAATGTACCAGACCTTGTTTATTCATTTTAGTTAGTTTTAGGTGCTCTCTATGGCACATGGCACTGCATTTCTGTATATAGAGATGGAGTACTTCCATGCAGAATACATTTACTGGAGCTGAGAGCGCTTTAGTTTATTTTTTACTGCTACCAATAGGACATCATAAATTGGATAAGTTAGGAAGAAAAGAGGTCTATCCATTGAACTTCACAGATAAGGTCGAAGGTCAAGTGGCACATTTGGTGTGGCCTTATTGCTTTTTGCTGGCAGTCTCAGACCATCATGTAGCGTGAGTCTCCTCCATTCTTTTCCTCTTCTGTTAAAGGCTCTAGCAGTCAATCATGGTCACACTACTCCTGCTGTTTACTATGTCAGCTCCCAAGGGCCCCTCTGAAGCCATAGCTGCGTTAAGTCCCTTCCTTCTACAGGCTGTGTATCGGGGACAAAACTTCAGCATGTGTGGTAGAGGGAGTAGCCAGCTCCAAACTCTAGCAGAGCCACATCTGTTCTATTTTATGTTGCATTTAAAATAAAAATTTAAAGAACAAAAACATTTTTATTTAAGAAAAGAGACCAATTTCTCTGCTGGCTTTTGAAAATTGCGCTGACTGGCTTTGATGAATGCCAATCAAAATGCCATGTAAAAAATTAATTATAGCAAATTGCTGAAAAATTGTTTTCAGGGATGGGACTACATTGCATTTTGAGTGTTCCTAGATTTTATTGGTCATCCAAAAATCTATGATGACTCACTGTAGCTTAAGTGCATACATTTCATCCAGTGAAAAGGTTGACAAGTTGGGAGGTTGCTTAGTGGGAGAGTGCCTACCAAGTATGCATGAGGCTCTGGGTTCTATTGTTAGCATCGCCAATATAAGTGAATAAATAAGGATGCTGTGTTGTACAAATGGAAGGTCCAGGAGCTGGTTCTTATGACCTCAGCCCTTCACCTTCCTCCTGGAATGTGTTGAAACAAGATCACATTTTCCAAATTTCCTCAACATATTACCAATCCCACCTCAAACAGCTCTTACAGGTGGTCATGTCTAAGAAAACTTTGAAATTACAAAGTATGTTATAATTGTGACATTTGTATAAATAGAAAATTTGGTCTCCTGTGTCCTGACTTATTATCATTGCCCAGGTTTGTTATTTCTCCATTTTATTTCTTAAAAGTCAAGGCTGTTTTAAGGATTAGTAGTTTTAAGCCTTTCCAACAGGTACATTTTCTGTTTCTAAGACAGATGTTTCTGGTGTGTGTGTGTGTGTGTGTGTGTGTGTGTGTGTGTGTGTGTGTGTGTGTGTGTGATGGAACCATCTCCAGAGCTTAATGTTTGTCTTTCATTAAGTTGATTTAGATTTTAGAGAATATCATTCCTCAAAGAAGGTATATTATGTGAAAAGTAGGATTGACAGCAGGAAGAAATTAGCAAAACTGAACACATGAGTTGGTTGAAAGACACGCTTATTATTTCAGAGGCCTCCATATCTAGTAACGCCTGTGTGTTTGTTGGTGTGTGTCTTGTTGGGAGGCTGGGGACGGGGTCAATGTCATGCTGGTTGGCAGAGGTGCAGCATGATGATATTTTATATTTAATAGGTCACTGAAGCCAAGGACCTGGCCGTCTTCTGTTCAGGCTGTATTCTCTGTGCACACATTTCATGTTCTCCTTATTCTATTCTTTACTTTGTTTTTTCTTTCAGGGTCCTTGAAGTAGAGCCAAGATGTCTACAGCTTCCAAGCTGAGAGAAGTGCTCTCAGCAGCAAATATTTTCTATTTCCTGAGATGAGGGTGGGCACTGCCCTGCCCAGCACCCCTACAGCATCTTCACCCTGCACCTCCCCTACAGAAGAGCCTCAGATGAAAAGTTTGCCTCTGTAGAAAGCCGGAAACTCCCAGCCAGCTAATACTGGACCAGAATAGCATACAGAACACAGGCACAAAACACAATGTTTTCTGACGTCAGATGACAACAGACACCGGGGGAAACTGGCTTTTCACTAGCCAGGAAGAGCTTCGCTCAGATCTCACACTGAAGGGAAACACACAGCAGCTTTAAGCAGGAGACAGGAAGTGTCTGTGGCTTTCAAGGGCAACTCTTTCAGAAGAAGGGAGCATGGAGACCCAGGAGACTAGGTAAATGGCTAATGTTTTATGCGATAATTTATTCACTTACTTGTGTGTATGCGCACTCGTCAGTGTGGAAGTCAAGGGACAAGGCTTAGAAGTCAGTTGTCTTTCTCCCATGTGGGTTTTAGAAATCAAATTCAGGTCATCAATCTTGGTTAGAGGGTAGAGGGCACCTTTGCCTTTCTGACCTCATGGCTAATATTTTATGAGTATATGCCTTGTCTTACCAGCTTAAGGGCTTATACAAAATTATGTTTATTTATATGTGCTCTTTTTCTTTTTGAATGTTTTAAATTGAAATAGAATTACATCACTTTCCCTGTGCTTTTTCTACCTTAGCCCCTTCTAGCTGCCCTTCTTCAAACCCTTCCCATGCCCCCTCCTCATGTTAATAGTTTCCTTTTCTTTAATGATTGTGGTTAGATATACATGAATGTGTCACACACACACACACACACACACACACACACACACACACACACACACACTTTCTCTAAGCTTGTTACAGAGTGCTACTCATTTGTTTTGTTTCCTGTTTTTGTTTTTCATGACAGGGTTTCTCTGTGTAGCCCTAGCTGTCCTGGAACTCGCTCAGTAGATCAGGTTGGCCTTGAACTCAGAGCTTCACCTGCCTCTGCCATCTGAGTGCTGGGATTATAGGTGTGTGCCACCTCCACAGCTCAGAGTGCTGCTCTTATTCAAATGATGTATTGAAGTAACATGTTCAAAAACTGAATTTAGTACCATAAACACAAGAAAAACTTCACATCTTATCCTAGTGATATCAATAGATTAAGAGACTTTTCAAGCTTTATTTTCCAAACTAAAGGAATTAAACAACAACAGTGTTTCTATACGAGGCTCTGAAAACTGCACAGTAAATAGGAGCACTGTTGCTTTTTCGGGAGCCATTGGTCCCTAGCATTGTCAGGAGTATTTAGGAACATAATCTTGACATGCATTCTCTTTGAACAACTTCTCCTCCCTCAGTGCTGGGATTATATGCTTGAGCCATCACACTTGGTTGCTTTTAAAGTGCAAGAATACATGTGGGTACCATCAAACAACTGGCACATTCAATTATCTTCTGTATTTGCTAGGACCCAGAGAAATTGCCTGAAACTAATTTCTTTACTATCACTGATGTTGTTAGTCATGAGAGGGGTGTGCATAAATTTCACCACTCTTTCTAGTATTCTGTAGATTTTTAAAAGTCTTCTCAAGTACTTCCAGAGTGGTGCCTGTCCCCTTAGTTTTGGAAGCACATGCTTTTACAAATGAAAAGTGAAAGTTTTTGCTTAACTTACCAGTTGGCTGATTTGTTTTAAGAAATTTCATCTGCAGTAATTATATAGATCACTCACTGGTTCTGACTACAAATTGTCAATATCAGGACAGATCCCAATAATGCAACCAGCAACCTGCAACTTCTCACCAATGGGTGAGAAATTGAAAGTTCTATTTATATGTAAAAGGAAATATGACTTAAATATGAGTGTGTTTTTTCAGAGGATGTTATATAGGATATAGGTACTTTAGGATTCTCACTTTATTAAAAACTAAGATGTTAGTGACCAGCAACACACACATTTGTATAAGCACATATATAAAAGTCTATATTCACAATTGTGCATCCCCAGACAGCTTCTGTTTGCTTACTGACTGTAGATCTCCCATGTCTCTGCTGGTGTTCAGACTTGAATTTAGTGAATACTAACAGAGACAGTAGGAAAAATGACCAAGAAGAGGCATCAGAGGAAGGAGGATTCTTGCTAAACTGGATCTGACAAGATGATCACATGGTTTGGATGAAGATGACTAGACACCAGAGGGGGATTCTGAACAGAGTTAGTGGGATGCTTGCTGAAGCTGGGTCAGGCATGCTAAGGACAGGACCAGGTTGAAAAGAGGAAGAAACAGACTAGAATTTGATTAAATAGACTCTTTCCATCCTTCCTCTTGTTCCAAGAAGGACATCTCATCCTTCTTGGAACAAGAAGGATGAGATGTCCTTCTCCAACTCTGTGCCTCATCCCATCCTCATGTTGATTAAGGACCATCGAATGTGTCTTGAGACTCCATGGTTCAATCAGTCAGGCATTTAGGGAGGGAATTTCTATGAAAATTAAAAGAAATACAAAGATATTTGGTATAAATTATAAATCTAGTTTTTGAGTCTAGAGGGTGGCAGTTGAAATTTCTAGGTGTTGAGCTAGGTGCTTCTACAGGTGATGGAGTTAGGACACCACAGATTCCTGTTCAAATATCCCTGAAGATGGAAGGGACACCGGTGCCAGTCATGGTCACTGCCTGGAACAGAGGCAGAGGAGGTGGAGGGACCAAGAGTGGTTTTCCAGACAAAAATCAAAGCATATGATTTGTCAATCTGCGTGATTGACAAAAGACTTTGGCAGCTGTGGTCAAAGAGCCTCTGATTATGTAACAAGAGAATAATGTCATTTCTGTAGCACCTAACATTTGCAAATAATGATCAGAACTGTAATAAATAGCACGATGCCAGGATGTGTGGTGGAAAAGAAATATTCTATGCCTATGGTACAACTTCTGCAGTAGTCATGAAATTAGTATTACCTCCCCATATGAATATCATCTAGATTAGAGAAAGCCTGGAGTTTTTAGAAGATTTGGTAGTGTGTTATACTCAATTCAACATGCCAAACAAACATTTAATAGTCTTATAATAATGAGCACTCATTTCATAAGGCAAAAGAACACATTTGGAGAGGTTGCTTTGCCCCCTCCCCAAGAAATCTCAAAGTCAGCTTGAGATCTAGATTCATTTAGGATCTAATTTGAGGAAGGCAAAAAATATGTGTTTGAACATTTAACTAAATAGGATCTTAGGTTTCTGTGACTAAATTCTTATTTGTCTACTGAACCAAAGTAACAGATTCCAAAGGAGGTAAGAGTTATATATGAAAAACAAACAAACCACCCTTCAGAGGCTAGGGAGATGGCTCTACTGTTAAACACACCAGATGTTTTGCAAAGGACTGGGTTTGGTTCCCACCACCCACATAGTGGCTTACAACCACATGCAATTATACTTCCAAGGGGTTGAAACCCCTCTCCAGTTCTCTGAGGACTCCTGCATACATGTGGTACCTATAAACCCAGGCAGGCACACACATGTACATAAGTTAAAAAAAAACTTCCTCCCTTTAAAAGTTTAGGTGAATTACCCAAAGAGTAAAAACATTTCCAGCTCTATTTGGTGATGCATGCTAAATCCCAGCACTAAGGAGGTAGAGGCAGGAAGATGGACAGGCCAGTCTGGTCTACATAGGGAGACTGTGTCTCAAAACAAACGACAGAAACCAAAACAATAAAACAAAACAGCAAATAATAAAAAAACCCACATCTCTTTGTAATTTTTTTTTATTAAGGGAAGACAAGTAATCAAAAACAAAAACAAAAACCCCACAACTCAAAATAATAAAAACCAATTATTTTTTCTTAAACTTTAAATTAATGCATTTATCTTGGCAAAATATGACAGTAAGATTTATTTTGTGTTATTTTATACAAAACTTCTGCAACTGTTTACACCCACGCATACTTTTGTTCTATATTTTTCTGCTGTTCATTCTGAAAAAAAGTCATTTTATTTCAGAAAAAAAATGATTTTTTAATCTCTAAAGAAAAATCTTTAACACACAAAGTTGCTTATATTCACCACTATTATTTTAATAGCTTCATTTATATATTATTTATGACTTTTAAGTTTTTCATTATTTTTAGTTATGTGTGTGTGTGTGGGGGGTGGTATGTGCACATGAGTGCAGGTACTCAAACAAGCCAGGGGCATCAGATTCCCCTGGAGTTGGAGTTAGAGGCAGTTGTGAGCTGCCCCACAGGGCTGCTGGGAGCTGAACTCTGGTCCTCCGGAAAAAAAAATAGCACATGCTCTTAACTGTGGAGCCATCCCTTCAGTCTCAATTTGTTTGTAACTTTTGACAACTAATAATCCCCTTATTGAGTGCATGCACATGTGCCCATGTGTTTGCGTATATACACGTGTGAGCACATGCATATGGCCGCCAGAGGGGAACCTCAGGCATTACTCTCAGGAGCCACCCACCTCATTTCTTTGGAGACAGGCTCTCATTGGCCCAGAGCATGCTGAGTAGGCAATGTTGGCTGCCCATCATGCATCAGGGATCCAGATCTGGGATTATAGGCAGGCTCTGCCATGTCTGACTTTTTACCTGGTTTCTTAAAAGCAAATTCAGATCCTTATGTTTTCATGCCAAGTACTTAATGGACTGAGATGTTTGCAGCTACCTGGTAAACCTCTATTGCTATTTTAACAAAATGGGACATACACATTGTGAATTGTCTGCCATTAGGAAACAATAGAGCAAGTCACCTAATTTTCTTCCAACACTACCTCACAGTTTTTGTAGACATGATTATTTGTAGTACAAGGGTTCATATTTCTCAACAGACTAAGTAAGATACAGCTGGCATCTCTAAACAGTATAAAAATAATTCAAACCCACACAAACCTGTACATAGTAATTGGTGTGTCAGCAGCAATGTGTTTTATTTAGAAATTACTTAGCACAACTCTAAGGCTGTAAGTTATAAAGAGATTTTGGAACCTTTTCAGCAGGTATGTTAAAACATAAAAACCCTCACTATCACCCTAAGTTACTGCCATGTTAACTCTGTACCATATATGTATGTCAGACAACTATTAAGAAAGACAAGGGAGGGAAGGAGAAAGAAAGTAAAAACATGAAGGTATCAATTACATAAATTTTGATTGGTTTCCTTGCTGTTCTTGATGTCTGTGCAGTAGCCAGTATTCAGCAATTTATCTTTTACTTACACATTTTTGTGGGTTAAATTCATAATTTAACTTTAAAGATCTATTTATTTTTAATTGTACATATGTGTATATGTATAGGTATAGGTATGCTCATGTTAGTACAGGTACCCACAGAAGCCAGAAGAGGATGTTGGGTTCCCTGAGTTACTGCTGGTTGTGAATCACAGCATGTGGATGCTAGAAGGTGAACTCAGGTCTTCTGAAAGGTTAAGGTGACTCTTAACTGCTAGGCCATCTCTTCATCCCCTTAAAAATAATTTCAAACACTTTGTTATGATATTATTGACTAGTAAATCCAAGCACAATTCTTGTGTTAAACTCAATGGACAACTGAAAACACACCCACTTTTACCAAAGCAGTAATTCCAAACTGGTCTTGTTTATTACAAATTCACTTAATTCATTTGAACCTGAAAAACTTTAAATTCATTTCTACTCTTTTAGGGAGCTGGAAATTTCACCCATGTGTTTTACTGTTGCTAAGGCAGTTTTTAACAGTGCCACACTGAGGGGATTCATAAATTAATTTAGCAATGACTTACTGAAGTAGAAAAACATACATGTGTAACACACGCAAATACACAGGTGCAGATAAAGCTCACAGCTGTTGTTCTAAGATTTTATCCACGTGTGGCAAGCAGAACAGTTGACAGCCACTGGCTTATATGAGATAGCTGGCTCCCTTCTTTAAGTGACTGTGCTTGTTATGCTCCCAGAGAAAGCCATTGCTTTTCTACTGTACTCATAGAGGGTATTCTTGAGATGCTGTTTGTCCTGACACCTGGCTTAGGGGTCTCTTGAGTCCTTTGAGAACACCTTGTGGCAGAGTCTGAAATTCAAGTGACTATGGGGAGTGAAGGGGCTGGCATAGGAGGGAAGGTGACTTGTGTAGGCTGAGGGCTGAGGAAGTGGGAGTCAGAATAGAATAGCAGAGGAGTGGAAGGAACTGAATGGAAAGCTAAGGTGTGATGAAAGGAGGGTGGGGGCACAGCTAGTGGAAAGGGACAGGTCTGGGAGGAGCCAGTTTGAGAACATCATTGACGCTCAAAGTCACCTTTAGTTAAAATCAGACACAAGAAGGAAACTTCAGTGAGAGTGGTAGGATCATGGAGTACACAGGCCACATGGGGATGGGGAGAATTTAGACTTCATGGGAGTTCCTGCATTAACTAAGGGTACTGTGCAGATTCTCAAACACCAACCCAGATGACTCTATGCACAAGCACAGCTATGAGTTTGAGACTCCAATGGAACCTCTCTCTGCCCAAGACTCCATGTAGTCTCTATAGTGTTCCATTCAGGACTGTGGGAAGTAGACTCACCCCTCGCTCAGCTTCCATGGGCTGTCGTGGGAAGCAGTGGCTCAGGAGGAGTTTCTCAGCTATTGCTGATCAGTCAGCCAGGGAAAATGGCAAAGGTTTCAAAAATGTGTATCTGGGCTCCTGGATGAGGGCTCTGAGAGCCCAGTGATTATAGTGTCCACAATGGTAGCCTGTTGAATAGGGGTCTATCTGTAGTTGGTCAAGGAGCTACTGGGTTTGGTCAAGAAGAACACCTCATCAGACTCACAGAGGCATTCCCAGCCTCTTCTCTTGCCTTTCTGTGGGCCAGCCCTGGGAGCCAGACTTTACATTGATCTCAGGACCCCAGTATGCTGGGACTTTTCTAACCATCTCTGTCCTTGGAATCATGCATTCACTTACCACAGATTAAGGATTTGTTGTGCACCAAAGCCATGAATTATATACAGGAATAAAATGGATACAGACACCAATTTTTATGGATCTTACATATTAGCAGGGTGTGCTGGTTGGTTTTTGTCAACTTAACATAAACTAAAGACACCTGAAAAGAAAAGTTTAGTTGAGGAATTGCCTCCATCAGATTGGCTTGTGGGCATATCTGTAGGGCATTTTCTTGATTGATTGATTGACTGACTGACTGACTGACTGACTGATTGATTGATTGATTGATTTATGGATTGATTGATTGATGTGGGAGGACCCAACTCACTGTAGGTGGTGCCACAACTGGATAAGTTGTATAAGAAAGCAGGCTGAGCAAGCCATGGGGGGCAATCCACTAAGCAGCATTCCTCCAGGGTTACCACTTTGTTCCTACTTCTGCCATGACTATGATTGGGACATGTAAACCAAATACACTCTGATGACCCTAAGTTGCTTTTGGTCATGGTGCTCATCACATCAATAGAAAGTAAACAAGGACATGGGGCAAAGCAAAACAAAATAAAAATAACAAATTGTACAGCGAATGGCTTGATAGGACAAAAGGAAAGCATGGGAAAGGGGACACCTGTTGAGTCTCAGTTTTAAATGGCATGGTCAGGACATGCTGGTGATCAGAGAAGGTGAAATCTGAGCAAGCACTGAAAGCCCGGAGAGATCTGGTCATAGTGTGTAGAGAGGAATATTCCAGTAACCAGTAGGTCTCTGTGATGGAGAAGGGAACCATTCTCAATGTGTAGCTGGTCTGCTGAGGGGCAGAGGTGGAAGTTTGGGAGTCCATTACAAGATGAAACACTCCAGGCAAGAGGTGATGGTGGCTCTGGCCAGCAGGTTGGGTATTGGGGGTGCTCACCCGATGGCTGTGTGTTGGCTCACTTGTCAGGCTCTCCAAAGAGAATGTTTCTCCATACCCTCTGGCTGCATCAGAACGTTGACTGTGTCTAAAGAATATCAGCACCAGGTTATGATTCCCTAATTCTCCAGTACCAGTTGGGTGGCCCACACTTCAATTTTGACACTAGCTACCCAGAGTTAACACAAACCCTGACATCAATGCCTCAGTCCCACAAGACTGCATCTACTTGAGATGTCAGCTACCAATGGATGGGACTCAAGACCACCTAGGTTTTTTGCCTAACTGACTGCAAATTGAAGGATGCTGAAAATTGCCCCTAAACCTAGGTTTCATAATCTACTGAAATAGCTTGGCGCTGAGGAAAGCACTTTCTTTGAGATTGCAGTTTATTATAAAGGGAATTCTATATATTTCAGGCACAGACAACTGCAAGAAATATAGAGGGTATTGTGTGGTGATGGGTGCTGGCATGGATTTTTCCTGTCCCCTTCTGAGCAGCCACCCTCCCAGCACCTTGATCCATTCACCAGATTCAAGCTCCCTCAACTCCATTGCTTCCGAGTTTGTATTAAACTTCCATTGCATTGAAATGACTTAGTCATTGGCCATTGGTGCCTGAATTCAATCTCTATCCCATGTTTTCCCCTTGGGGTTTCTGAGGGGTGGGGAGGAAAGGGGGCTTAATGACACCATTTGTTCCTCTGGCCACTAGTCTCCATCTTTAGGTCCCTGGAGACTAAGTCACCTCTGCATCTACACTCAAAGCCCGTGAATAACTAAACACACTTCTATTATTCAGCAAGATTCAAAGGTTTTAGGTGCTTCTGTGCCAGGAACCAGAGACTAAAACCAAATATATACTTGTATGGTCCCCAAATGGAAGTGACAAATGTGCAGATGGCAGAGCAGTCTCTGGACGATGGGCAGAGCTGCAGGCCTAGTGTCTGGAGACAAGTACAGACAGGGAGGAGCAGGTGGGCAGTGGAGGGCCAGAACACCATGCCAAGCCAGCATGACTGATGAAGGACGCACATAGAAGTCATTCGGGCTTGAAGCCACGATCTAGTAGCAGTGCCCAGCGCTGGAGGCGAGACTGGGCCAGTGTTTTAGACATGACTCGATGCCTCCTAGCTCACAGAAGCTCACAAGTGCAAGTAAGGGTAATTAGTGTGCACTGCGTGTTTCGCTGGCTCCAAACCTTCTCCCGTGGACAGGACCCCAAGCCCCTCGCTTCTGTCGTCTGCTTCATTTTCTCCCAGCTATTCCTGGGCGTGCTTGGGGCAGGGATAACTCACAAGGGCTCAGGGGCAAGTTTGTTCATGTTCTTTCCACTTGAGCCCCTTGGCCCCGGAGTCTGCGCCACGTTTCTGCAGCTGGTGTCCTGGGCAAGACGTCGTTCCCATGCCCTCAGTGGAGCCCTTGAGCCCAGAGCTACTTGTAGTGTGTGTGGGGGTGGGGCAGTGGCCAGGGCCCTTGCGGAAGTGCTTGTGTCTGGCCCACTATTTATTGTTTTCTCATAATTTTTATTACTAAGTATTTATTGGAAAATAATGTGTTCCATCGTGGCATTTTTCATGAAAGCTTATCATAACCACTTCTCCCACAACTTTTCTTGTCCCCATCCCTCTGGTCCCCTTTCTGCTCTCATGTGTATATTTGTTTCATCTACGTTCTGCCTGTGAGAAGACACATGTGACATTTATCTTTCTGCGTCTCTGTCCCTTATTTCCTGGGCCCTGTGGCTTCACCTTGCGTTGTCCCAGGCTCAGAGCCATTACCTGGCGTGTCCCAGGAAAGAGGAGCGTGGGCCTTGCCCTGCCCCCATATCTCCTCATTGCCTTAGAATCAGCCACACCCAAACATTGCAAAACAAACGCCTTGTAAGTACCCTTCCGCCTGTGAGAGGAAACGGTGTCAGGCAATGGTGTGAGCCTTGCCTGCTGTGAACCTCAGCCTTATCATTTGTAGTGCCATGGCCACGAATCAGTGACTATTTCCACATTGTGAGAAAAATCATCCCACAATCCTGCTGAGTTGGACCTGTGACACCACGCAGAGGAGTGCCTGTCCTGGCACATGACTCCTTGTAATAGCAGTGAGTTGCCTCTCTAGTTTGAACACCTGACCCAACTGGTGGTGTTATTTGGGGAAGCTATGGAACCTCCTGGGTGTGTGGCCTACATGGAAGTGAGGTTCTAGGATTACACATTGAAGGCAGGTGTGCCACTGGCTCCCACCAGAGCTTCCTGCTTCCTGGTCTGGTGCACACTTCAACCTTGACTGATGGAAGCCATCAACCAGAATCAACCCTGCTTCCTTCAGGAGCTTCTGCAGGACATTCTGTCACCAGGACCAGAGAAGTAACAGGCTGACAGGGAGAGGTTGAAATGATCCATGAGTTAGCATCCCTGAGGTCCTGGAAGCCAGCAGCAACAGCAGTAGTAGCTTTCTTACCTCTTAAACCTCTAGAGGCCAAGGCATGGGAGCTGACAGCTTGAGCTCCCCTGATTCCAACATGTGGAATCTGAAATGCTACTATTAGTGGAAAATTCCACACGATCTCATGTGTGGAGTTAAAATGCAAGTGTACTAAAACAAAAACAAACAAAAAACAAAAGTAAACAAGACCACATGAAATCATAGCCAGACCATTTGTCTGAGAAATATCTGAAGCATAAATGACTTTGAGTTTATAACTATGTCATAGTTAGGTTTCTGTTGCCATGATAAAATGCTGATCAAAACCACCTTAGAGAGTGAGAGGGTTTCTTTCATTTTACAACTCCCAGGTCACATAATTCATCATTGAGGGAAGTCAAGGAAGGAGCCAAAGGCAGGAACCTGGAGTCAGGAAGTGAAGCAGAGACCACGGAGGGGTGCTGCTTACTGGCTCTCTCCCCAGGGCTTGCTCAACCTGCTTTCTTATACCATCTAGGACTCCTGCCCCTGGATGGCAACACCCACAGCATGCTAGACCTTCCCACTTCAATCATGAGTCAAGTAAATACTCCACAGGTCAACTTGATGGAGACATTTCCTAAACTGAAGTTCCCACAACCCGGGTGACCTTAATTAGTGTCAAGCTGACAAAAGCAAACTAGTACAACTTGTGTCTATCTGCAAGGTACATTGTGTATGCTAATGTTTCTACATTTAATATCCCAAATCAGAAATAGTTCCAACTGCAAACACTTCAGGTTCAGTCTGTACTTGAATCCCAGGTGTAATAAGGCAGAGCAGGGCTCCCAGAGAAGGGCGGTCACCTTGACTTGAAGACCCAAATCAAGCCATGGCAAGGCCCAAGGTGGGTGTTGGGCAGTGAATTTGTGAACTCACTTTCTGAGACCGCACATGGTCCGCATTCAACAAAATGTCTAGTGCCCTGCTGTCCTTGAAGGTGAAGGAGGGTGGAGAGGCCATGTGCAGAGACATGCTTCTCCTTCAGCTGCACTGGACAGACCCTGTGCTTATTTTGGTACCTCTTTACCTTTAAAGAACATTATCCTGAAAATTTTCAGGCATGCCTGGATAAAAGAGAAAAATGCTCCAAGGGGAACCCAGATGCTCACCTCCTATGGAGGGGCATCCGTACCCTCTCCTCCCACTGAAGCTCTGCCTCGTGCTTCTCAGACACGTCTCGAGGCACTGAAGTGTGGGGGCTCTCAAACTGCTGCGCGAGCAGCTCCTATTGGGCAGCTGCAAACTGGAGAAGGAACTCTGGACTCTGGAGCCAGGATAAGTTCACAGCAAGCCCTTGAGTGTGGGCTAGAAACCCATACAGATACATCTGCCATTTCAGTGCAATCTTTATTCTTGTCAGTGCTGGGAATCCTCTGAGCGGAATCTCAGACCAAGTTTTTATTATTTTGTTAAACGTACTTTTTAAATCATGTGTATCTGTGAGCATGTGTGTGCCATAGTGTTGGAGATTGGAGGGAAAATTTCAGGAGTTGGGGCTCCCCTTTCACATGAATCCCAGGGATCAAACTCAGATCCCCAGAATTAGCAGCATGAACCTTTCCTCACTGAGCCATGGGCACCATCGTTGAAAAATCAACTGATAACTTTTCTAGGAGAATAATGAAAAAAATCATGGGTTTTCCCAGCATAAAACACCAGGATTTTAAATGAACCCATTAGCTGACTCTCTGAGGGGAGAGAATCCTATTTAGAAACGATGAGTCAAACTGAGTGGGGAACATGGTTTCTCTGTGATTCTTAGTGTAAGTTCATCTCCTTTGAGCTATGCTACTTGGTTTAATGCAGTGGTCATAAGAAAAACAAAAGTCAGGTGCCATGGTTCATGCCAGTAATCTCAGCACTGGGGAGGCAAAGGCAGGTATGTGGATTCCTGGGAGTTAAAGAGAACCTGGGCTACAGCATGAGTTTCAGGCTAGCCTGGGCTACGGAGTGGGACCCTATCTCAAAAATAGCAACAAACAAAGAGTGAAGACCAAGATATCCCCCCAAATCTACATCAACAAGCCCCAAACAAATACAAATAAGGCGCGTAATAGGCAAACAAGACACCAATCTTTTGACAGACTCATGCCAAGGTCTACACTTTGTAATTCCTAGAGCAAGTCAACAGGTCTTCTTGGAAAACTGCTCCCGAATCACTGTGGAGAGAATGAAAGAAAGGAATTTCGTGTTTCCAAGACCTGGAAAATGTAGACAAAACCATTTGGTATTTTAATAAAAGACAGAAATGCTCCTCCCCTGAAACCACCATCCCCAACAAGAGGGGGAGGGACTGGGGGAGCCCTAGCGTTAGTCATACATGAATAGAAAAGACGACTAAATGCAAAGCCCAGAAAGAACAGATTTCAGTGAGAACCAATTTATCTGTGCATTTATCTCTGTGGAGAAGAAAAGGAAATAGTTGAGTTTGCCAAAAAGAAGCATGTACCCTTTGTACACATGCACCAACCGTTCTTTATCTTTTAAATTAGGGTAGTTACAGAATCAGTCCTTTCTAAACTCAGAAAATAGAGACTGTCATTTCTTCCATCTATTAGCCAGGGTCACTGGAAAACACAAACACTCAGAATCATTCACACTTTACTAATTATTGTGCTTTGTCAGTGTATACAATAAATCTTGGTTATATCTGCTCCCAACTCCCCCTCTGGACACTCCTACCCCAACACATTCCCCTCTCATTCTTGAGTCCTCCTTTAAAAACTTTCTGAAACCCACTGATTCTAGTAATTCTTTCATTTTCTTTCTCTTACTTTGTTTGGTTTTCCGTTTGGCACAGGGTCTAACTATGTAGGCTTGGCTGGCCTGGAATTCATATAGACTAGGGTAGCTTTGAACTCATAGTGGTCTAACAGTTCCTGCATCTGGAGTGCTGGGACTAACGGCAAGGATCAACACCCCTTGCTCAGTTAGTGCTTTCTTTTGGAGCATGACTAATTTTGCTGGCTTGATCTTACACAGGTAGCCACAGCTGCAGTGCGCAGTCATGTTGTGGCGGTGGGGCGGTGGGACGGTGTTTCTTAGCACTTCTCCCAATTCCAGCTCTAAGTTCTCTATCCCCCTCTTCCTTGGCTCACAAAAGGGAGCTCTTACCAGGAGTTTTAGAGTAAGTCTTACCTGTGTTTCCTGCCAGTCCCTTAGAGAAGTTAAAACTACAACTCTTTAGCCCACTGTGGTTCCTGAGGTCGATTCTCTAATGGTAAATTGGACACTCTGGAACCAGTCAGTTGGCTGGTTAAGCCATGCTTACTTGCTAGTGGTTTCTTTTTAGTTTTAAATATTGAAAAAGAAGTGAAGGATGATCACAGTTTCTTAATACTTCTAAGGAGCTGCCTGCCTGCCAAAGCTTGTCTATAGTGACGTTTAAAACATAAGCTATGTAGTCGATCATTAAAGCCAAGTCAACTTGCACTTCATGTTCACAGACAGAAATCTCTGGACCCCACTGTCCCCAAATGGGTTACAGAGACTCTACCCACAAGCTATATCACTGTACCAAACCATCATCCTACGCAGACAGTTAGTCACAGAAAACAGCTGAACACCAGCCATATGCAAAAAGCAGACAGAAATGGTGAGGGTGATCAGAGGCATCACCTGGGCTCTGGGGGTTCTAGGAATTAAACAGTTATTTTTCTGACCTATATTCTCTTCCCTAAATGTTTGCTTGTTGATAAGCTTTTTGTGTAAATTACTTAACTGTTATACTTATAGTAAGTAAAGAAATGGTAGACATCGATAGACTTATTTTTTTTTAGTGGGTTTTAAATAAAACATAGATTCAAGCATTGTGATTTGCACCTTCTACTTGAAACCTTCTCCTTAGTGCTTCAAAAACATTTATTTATTGTAATCACCAGTGAGAAAATAAATACCTTTTCTATTTCAAAACTACCTAATATGAACAGTGAGAGCCTATGGAGAAATGGCTTTGGAAATGGAAACAATGATGGGATTTGGAGACGGAGTTTCTGGCCGGGTGCAGTGATAGTGAAAGACACAGTCATTCTGGTTTTTTGTGGATTCTCAAAAACCCAGTTTTCCTTAGAAAAATAAAACTCTTTTACCCAACTTTTGCTGGCTTCTTCTCTAGTGGATGCCTGCCAATGGCTGTAACTATTCTAAGACAGCATATAAACTCACTGTATAACCCCCCCCCTTAGCTACTTGAGGAAGGTGGTGGCCTGTGCTGTCCTCTTCACCAAACCTGTTAGTCCTCAGTTCTGTAATTTTATGTGTGTGGTTTCCACAATTCATTGTTCCAAGTTACTGTCGCAATGTGTCATCAAGACATGGGATAGGAACCCTTGACAAACTCAGATATTTAGAAAGAGCATAAATTGTGCGTTGATATGTTATTTTAAAAAATCTGTAGCTGGGACAAGGGTGTAGCTCAGCAGCAGGGATTTGCCTACTTTAAGGTTCTCAGCTTGATCCCCAGCCATAAAAACAAGGCCCTTCTACACCAACAGTAAAAATCCCTGTTGTTAACATATGAAAAAAAAAATTTAAAAAAGAGATGACAAAAACCAGCCCCTTTTGCTTTTATAAATAGCCTTTTTTTCCCCAGTGGTTTCTGATCAGAGAATATTTAATCAACTTAGACTCTTGGGATTCCCTCTGATAGGCTATTTCAAAGTAAAGTAGAGGTGAGTGTATTTTTAGACAAGTAGCTCAGCTGAGTGGAAATAGACAGTTGTAAGATCTTATAGATATGTAGATGGTTGTAAAAATTTTGCTGAATATCTCTACTTTGTAATCTCTACTTGTACATTTATCTTATACATTAAGTATAAATTGATAATGTTTAATCACAAAGTTATAAAATCTTGAGTTAAATGCTCAAAAATCTTCCTCCCTTTTTTTCAAGATCTGGGATGGAACATTACAGGCCATAGTCAGAGGAAGGTATACTAAAAATAATGGTGCAAAATTGCTTTCAGCATATATATATACATACATATACATATATATATTATGTATAATATATATATTATGATGTATCTGAATCACAAATGGATTTCCTATTTAGACTCAGGAATCATGCCAAAAAATTCATTATATATGCACAAATATTCCAAAATTAGAAAATCCCCAGATCTCAAACACTTCTGGTCCCAAGTATTTCTTGGAAGGTGTACATTGTAGACATACATGTTTTCTATGCTGTACGTTAGGGCTTCATGCTACCTACATTATCTACATCCAGCCAGACTCTAAAATTGCCGTGTTCTTGGGAATTTAAATTGTCCTTAGTCTTTAGTAGAGCACGGAGGATGCTGCTGTTCCTAGAGAGCTCCGACTGTGGTCTCCAGCAACCTCAGTGGAGTATAATCAATGGCTTCAAAGTAGAAAACGACACAACGCAGCAGAGACTGGCCAATCCCAGGCTCCAGGTTTCCTCTCACACGTGCACGCGCCAGGAAAGCTTCGACAAGCACGCGCCAGGAAAGCACTCATCTCACGGGGTGCTGAGCCTTAGTTATGTCTATAATGATAACACCTCCTTGCAGGGTTTTCAGATTGACAACGGGTATCACAGTAGCTTCACTCTCATTGGGCCTTCTTCAGTTTCTTACTTTGGTTGCTGCTGAAAAGGAGCACCTCTACAGTGTGATTTCTGAATCAAGTGGGTGGAAAATCTTCCTATGCATGAACCCCACGTTCCACGGGAGTAGAAATTAAATCTCCTGTTAAAGCACAGATATTTCTGAGAGAGGTGACTGTTGTCTTCCTGTGTTCAGTGATCGAAGGGCACTGCCATGGCCACTGAGGATGACCAGTGTTTCTGGCAGTCACTCCATCTCGCCCTAAGGTTCAAAGAAGAGAGAAAATCTCAATTCCACTTATAAATGTATATGTGCACACATGGGCTCTCTCTCTCTCTCTCTCTCTCTCTCTCTCTCTCTCTCTCTCTCTCTCTCTCTCTCTCTCTCTCTCTCTCTCTCTCTCTCTCTCTCTCTCTCTCACTCACACACACACACACACACACACACACAGAGAGAGAGAGAGAGAGAGAGAGAGGGAATGCCAGAGCTACTCGGTAGGGATGCTTTGTCCCTGAGAGGGAGGGACATTGAGGAATTGAAGCCTAATCTTGACGGGGGCGCTCATGGTTAGAACCAGTGACACAGTATGGCACACAGATGTGGCTCTGCAGTGTGCTTAGGAAGAAGAATGATAACAAGGGGAGAAAAGAAAAGACATTCAGATGTCATTTCAAATACAAAGCAACCTTCAGGATAGTTGCTGCAGGCCTGGGCCAGCCCTGTGAATGGAAGATACCCTCTGCACGTTGAACAGCTGCTGTTGATTTATGTCGGTTTCCTTGATGCTAGCACTTACCTTTGTGTGACAATTCTATTTATTGTATTTGTCTATTTCCCATTCACAAACAGAGGTGGTGCTAGGATCACCACCCTTTTAGATTTCCTAGTATCCAGCACACAGCCAGCATGTGCAATGCACAGAGGTCCTGTTTCCTAAATTCAACAGAACTGGGGAAGGAGTGTGTGTGTGTGCGGGGGGGGGGGGGAGGGCACACTGGGAAAAGAGGCCCAGCTGATATGAAGGGTGTAAGGCTTGTCTCAAGACCTCCTTGCCTACTTTATCTTAGTATTAACTGGTCAACGATTGAGCCAGAAAGAAGGAGAAAGAAGAAGACCAGAGTGAGAAGATAGCATGGAACTTGCCACCTGTTTGATCATGGTCACTAGGAAGCAGTGTGATCATGCAGCATGGCAACATCTAGAGACAAGAGAAAGGGCAGCAGGAGGGTAGCCGTGGGATTCTTGGTCCATACTCCTTTCTGCACTGTGCTGTTTCATCAGTTTCATGATGGAATGACTTTTCTATGATGATGCCTGGGGCTGAGACTCTCTTATGACATTGTTCATTTGAACACATTCCTGTATAGCCAGCGCATTCCATTCCCATGTGGCCAGCTCACTACAGTCCTGTATTTCCTATTATAATCACAGAATGGGATGTTTAATCAGCATCCATTGTAAGTTCAAAAACCACTCGTGGGCTTAGCATTTCCAGGCCAGGCCAGCTCAAGATGTGTCACCACCCAGTCTCAAGTCATGGCTGTCCTGCCCAATGCAAAGTGCCCTTGTATCACTTGTTTGCCATGTGTATGTACACAAGGCCCTTACTGGTTAGTGTTACTTTGGCAGAGCCACCTTTGACTGACTAACTCAGTGTTTTCGGCATCCAAACACCTAGCTCTCGTTAGAATTAACGGTGTAGTCAAAAGCCTCATGTAAAGCCTGCACCATCCTATTTTAAGATGACTTCACAGCACTCCAGGGAATTCTTAATGCCCCTCTTTGGAAGTCTAAAAGGCAGGAATGCTAACTCAGAAGCATGACCTCATTTCCCAAGGCACGTTTAATGACTTTAAAAATAGCCCTTGACTGACCATGTCTCGGTGAGCACAAGGACAAGGGAGGTCTGGCCCCTCCTCTGGCTTCCTGGGGACTGAGTGTGGTCTGCCAGATGAGTTCTGCCTAGGTCCTCTGGGACTGCCAAGCTGCTGATGCATATGCCTGAGTGACAAATCCCACCTAGGGAGGAGCTATGGCCCAAATAGCAGGTGAAAAGAGAGAGAAAGAATGAGACAAGATGCCTCCTGAAGCATCAGGCACCCCCTGCAAAGACACCTACTTTGAATTGGGAGAAATGACAGAGAAGGATGGAGGGATATACAGAAAGTCTGTGTAGGAAAACTGAGGAACTAGATGTCCTGGGGGCCCAGCATGGAGCAAGAAGTAGAGAAAGACGCTGGGGGAGGCAGCAGGGCTTATTAAGAGTAAAAGGATCTGATGTGCTGATGGGATGGGTTTGTTGTAGCTTGCTTTGTGTGCATGAGAGAGCAAAGATGCCCGTGTTGGACTATTCTGGTAGTGGGCTGAGTATATTGAAAGACAGCTAACAGTAAACAAAAAACTAAACTAAACACCAAAGAACCAAAAGCAAACAAAAACTCAACAACAACAACAACCACTGAGCTATCCAGAAAGGCTAGTGTAGCTAAGTTAGAAGGTTTTGTTCCAAGAGACCCTGCACATGGCAGCCGGGGGTGGGGGGCAGCCTTTGCTTTCACAGAAGTTATGGATTTTGTTCTTTTTTCAGATGTTATTTCACACTATGAAATATGTCATTTTAATGAATATAGTTTTTTGAGATTATTCACAAACTATTGCCACCCTCTAACTCTAGACTACATTTACCATCCCACAAAGAAATCCCAAACTCATGAGCATCCACATGTCATCCCCACTTGCCAGATCTCTGGCAGCCATCCCTCTGCCTTTGATTTCTAGGGACCAGTTATGGACATGTAAACAAATGCAGCCGTACAGTGTGTGGTTATTCATAACTGGATTTTTCAGTTGGTGAAAGGTTTTCAAAGTCATCTTTGTGTTACTCAGTAATCCCAGAACTCTACCGAACTCCACCAAGGGCCTCAAGTGGGGGAAGGATCTTGACACAGATTCCCCCCAGCTTGCTGTGTGAGGAGAGGCAGCATGTGGGCAGCATAGGCAGCAGTCCAGCCAGTTGTTCAGCCATGTTTACTGAGCATTTCTGGTGCTGCAGACTGACTTAATGCTTGTGTCTCTTAAAATTTATGTTTCAAGCCTTCAAGGTAATAGTGTTATTGGAAGTCACTGGCTGGACTCCATGTTTCCCAATTCTTGGTGCTTTTTTTTTAGAGAACTGAAACACACACACACACACACACACACACACACACACACACACACACACACACACACACAGAGAGAGAGAGAGAGAGAGAGAGAGAGAGAGAGACAGAGAGACAGAGAGATAGAGAGAGAGACAGAGAGAGAGGAGACAGAGAGACAAAAGCAGAAAGATAGACAGAGTCAGCAAGAAGTTTTATTAAGAAGGAAGTGAAAGCATACACTTTAGATACACTGTTAAGAAAGGCATTAGACCTCCTGAGTGACAGAATACTCACGGGCCTTGGATGTTATTGAGAATTCTGTTGATGAAATCCAAAACAAGGAGGAGCTGATTTCCAGGAGTGTAGCTCTGGTGGTTCTCTGATTGGCAGGTTTGGGTTACATAACTCCCACCCCTTCCCCTGTGCATGTCCCTTCCCATGGTGCATCTGATTTTAATTAGATGTATACCCCTCATAGACGTAGGTTGGCAAGTAGAATTTTTAAAGAGTTCGTTAAGAAGACAGAGTTTGCCTTCCTGAGCATGTATCTGCAAACCATTTTAGTTCAGACCTGCCCCACATATCCCAGTCCCAGATATACCCAGGGCCATGTTTGAGTAGAAATGGTTATTGTCAAGGGGAATCACTTATTTCCATTATTCAAGTGAAGCAAGTGGCTTGATACGATACAGATATGTGCAGGGTCCCAGGTAACTAAGCTTTCCCTGATACCTGGCAGCCTCAGTAGTACTCAAAGGTAAGGTATTGGAGAAGGGTAGTTAGGTGTCATAAGGGTGTGGATCCATGATGGGATTAGTACCCTCATAACAGAGACCACAGAGACACACAGCAAAGAGGCTATGTGGCTAAGCTAGGGGTGAGACCTATCTTAGTGGCACTTTGACATTGAACTCCCAGCCCTCAATACTGTAAGGAGTGTGTACTTCAGTCTATCTGTGGTGGCAACTGCAAGCAGACCGAGGCTCTGTGGCACATTAGGCCTTGCCACCTGCCCCTTCTCCCTCCAGTGCCTGTCAAGGGAACACTTGGACCTGAACATGTCAGACTTGCTCTGGGGGAAACACACAGAAACCTTGTGGATGGCGTGTATAAAAATGGAAGAAGAACACACATCTGAGGATATGTGGTAAGAGGATAAGGCAACTCCAAGGAAACTCTGGAAAGAATTGAGATTGCATGGGGGTGTTACTGTTTTTATAGGGTGGTGAAGCCAGCTTTCTGACTGTCAGTCAAAGGGTGATGCCTAAGTGGAGGCAAAAGTTGGTGAGGGAGGAAGAGAGGCCCTCTGGAAGATCAAGCCAAAATGTGTGAGGACCCTGGATGAGAAAGAATGAGCTTTGATATTCAAGACCTCTGGTGACAAATGTGGTGGCTATGGTAGGCTGAGATCAGAGAGCTGGGGGCATTCTCATTCTGGGAAGAGGAAGCTGGTAGGAAGACATGATTGGCGGTCAAGACACCTAGGATCAATCAGGTTGCTGACTGGTTGTGTGTGATAGTCCATTGGCTTTTCTCTGAAGCTAGGATCTTCCTAAAGACCCCAACCGTCACCTCCTGCAGTTCTCAGCCATGCCTTTGTGTGGACATTGGATTTGCCATACAATTTTGCACGGAGGCATGTGCTAAACTCAAACTTGTTTGTCTGAGTGAGCATTTTTTATCTGAGTATTCATCCAGAAGTGCTGTGGAGAGCAAAGAAATGTTGCCCCTGCTGTGTGTGGCACAGATGGGGAGTGGTAGGGCTGTGGGGAGGCAGAGGGAAGGTGCGGGAACACTGCAGGTCAGTGCAGAGAAAAACCTGGCAGGAGCCCAGACTGCCTGAAAGAAGAGAGCCATTCTTGGTTCTTTGAGGAGCAAGAGTCTGGTGGAGAGCTGTGATGGAGAGTGATCAAACAAGGTTTGTAACGTGTATGTTTCCGCCAGCCCGCCAGCCCCAAGTAACACTCTGAGACTCTGTATTTGATACAATCCTGTTGGCCAGTTACCATTATTGTTTATGGGCTAGCTCTGTCTTAATTATTAACCCATTTCTACTTATCTAAGTATTTCCATGTGGTCGTCTTATCCCGGAGCCACGGCAGGCGTCTTCCTTCCTTCCTGGGCTACATCTCGACTCCTACTACTTCCTCTTTCCTCCTCCTGGTCTCCTAGCCCCGCCTATCTTGTTATCTCATTGGCCACAGTGCTTTATTAACCAGTATGAGAAACATATATACAGAATAACATCTCCTATCAAAGGTTGGACCCAGGGAATGAAGGAAGAAGGGTGAGAACTCAGATTCACACTGGCCAAGGTGAAATATCACTAGAATAACCGGGCAGCACCCGGCCCTGCCTTGTCATGGGTACGGGTGCTGCCTGCAGTCCATGGCAAGGACTAATAGGGACACCCATTTGGCCTCTTCTCATCCTTGTGTACCAACTGCATCTGGTACAGATGGTCTAAAATCCAGCTGCTGGTCCTAATTTTGCTTCTATCAGCATTAATAGTTCACAATAGAGTCCCAGAGGCTTGTAGTGTATTAAAACAACAGTGACAATTATCTCCACACTCCAAAGCACACGCGCACTTGTATAATGCATCCTTGAACACACAAGCTGTCCTGTAGTAACAAATACATGTGCAATTCTTCCTCCTAAAGAGATAAACATTGTGCTTGATGGTTTTCATTGTCAACCTGAATGGACTTGGAACCTTCTATGAGACAGGCCTCTGGGAGTATCTACAGAGGTGTTTCCAAAGATGTTTGACTGAGGAATGGAGACTCACCATGAGTGTGGATGGCACATTTCCATGGGCTGGAGTTCTGGACTGGATAAAAAGGGGAGAGGAGGAAGCCGAACATCACCCTTCATGTCTCTCTGCTTCCTGATTGTGGATGTAGTGTGACCAGCTACCACCATGCCTTCCCTCTCTGGTGAACTATAACCTCAGACTATGAGCCGAAATGAACCCTCCCTTTTTTAAGTCACCTTTGTTTAGTGTTTTGTCAAGTAACAGACACTTAAAAATAAAAAACTAATATTGTACAGGAATACACATCAGTTTGGAGGATTCCTCAACTAAGTAGGTGGTTTGACAGTGGAGAGATTTTCCACGCAGAGATTTGAAGTGGATAGGAAACTTAATATTCCATAAAGAAACTTGAAGTGGGCAGAAAATTTGGTATTCTGTGCAATAAATTTGTAGTTGGTGGGATTCTAGTATGATTGTCACCTCAATTGTATGTACTTTCAGCAGAGGTTATACAATGAGGCTAATTAAGTTGAATGAACCAGATAACTATTCATAATTTTCTTTTATGAAGAAGTCATTCCCTTGCTCTTGACCTTGGACAAGCCATGTTTCCAACGTCACTAATGTCATCTTAGTGCTTTTATCAGATGTCCTCACTGCATTTGGTTCTTTTCACAGATAACATGCTTATCAGAGTAGCCTAATGGATGTGGATATTTTCTGTTACTTTATCCACAGTGTTTATCCCTAGGATCTATTTTAACGTTATGTATCTATCTTGGCCAGGTAGAGGCAGCCTTATCCTTCCTTTCCCAGCTCTCCAGCTCTGGCCTGTGAGACAGCTGCCTCCTTCCAGGGTAGAGATGGCCTGAGTGAGAAGAGGTGATCTTTGAGGGAGATGAGAGGTTGGAATTCATGACTTTGGCTGGGTTTACTCTAGACATAGAATTGAGGTGTCATTCCAGGAGAAAAGTTAGAAAAACATGATCTGTCAAAGCCCTGCCCCAAGGTGAGCAAAAGTCCCTGTATATGAAAAATCCTCCATCCCTGTCTTCTTTGAAAATGTGTTATATGTGGGCAGTTTTGACTGTGTCCCAGCTACCACTCACTGATATTCTTGTAGTCACTCTAAATATTTTCCCCATGGTTTCCATCCACAGCAGCACTGTAAGTGACACAGCTGGACAACTCAGCTAGCATACCCCATCGCCTCTGTCTGCTACACAGGCTTGAAAAGCTATCCTCACTTCTGCTGGCCTTGCTGCTATAGTTGATCATGTGACACAGTTCTGGCCAATCAAAAGAAGCAGGAGCCTGTTGGGAAAATTCCTGTTATCCTCGGACTCTGCTGCTCCTTATATTGAATTTGGATAAATCAGAACCTGCTAGTCTCTTGTTCTTTTCTTTTTTCTCACTGTAGCCCATGCTAGCCTCAATCCTTTCCTTCCTTCCTTCCTTCCTTCCTTCCTTCCTTCCTTCCTTCCTTCTTTCCTTCCATCTTCCCTCCCTCCCTTCCTCCCTCCTTCCCTTCCTTCCTTTTCTTTCCTTCTCCCCCCCCCCCAGCTTATGATAATGTAGTCCTGACTGGCCTGGTACAGTGTAACCCGGGATAATGTCAAATTCACAGCCATCCCTCCTGCCACAGCTTCTCAAGCGCTGGAATTACATGTAGGAGCCACCCTTCCTACCTGGTATTGGCTATTTTAGGACACAGAGCGAGACTGACTTAATATATCCCCAAGTCTCTGGTCATAACAGGGCTGAGTGGTGGCCCTCCACGGTTGCTGAACATGTGAGAAAAATCAGCACTTGCCAGTTTAGATCTCACTAGACAGGCACTTGGACAAGGGAGGACCATTACACAGGATGGACATGGGAAAGTAAATTCAAGAAACCCATGTTTCTTGAACTCAGAGCCCCAAAGCTTCCCATGGGTCCGTCCACTCTGTGCTCTGCGCTTCTCATTCAGGGCCGCACTGCTGTGGGTTCTCTGAGTCCTTCTCTGGGCCTTCATGGTTTCACGGGTGCTGCTCTTTGCCTTAAAGGTCCTTTACTTTATGTTATCATTTCCGGGGTTCCACAACCACCCACGTGGCTGTTAGCATTCAGGCAAAATACCTAGTCACCCCAGGGCTTTATGCGCCTGCATAGTGTGGCCATTGAATCCATGCGTTTACGTGGCATGGCTACATAAGCATCCAATGCATCATGCGACATGCCCGCTCTATTTCCTCTCTTGTCCCATTTCTTCCAGACAGGCCTGCACACGCACACCCCCTCCCTACTCTTTACTATTAAACCTCTTTAAGTGGGTTTTGTCGATTATCTTGTGGTCTGTTCTCATGCTCGTTGCCCATGTGGCTGATACCTTTCTCTCGTTCTTAGGATTTAGCGAGATATTTGTACTTTAAAAGCATAGTGTTTTACCCTGTTGGTATTGGTGCATGGCTTTAATCCCGGCAGAGGCAGAGGGGCAGAGGGGCAGAGGCAGAGGGGCAGAGGGGCAGAGGGGCAGAGGGGCAGAGGGGCAGAGGGGCAGAGGGGCAGAGGGGCAGAGGCAGAATGTGTGTGGACTCGAGGACAATATCACAGGGTCGGCTCTCTCCTTTGACATGGGCACTGTGGATCGATCTCCTGTCATGAGGTTTGAACAGCAAAGGCTTTACCCCTGACCAGAATCCTCTTCCAGTACAACCTCGCTTTTCATTTTCAAGGTAATAGCCTTGTGCTGGCTCATTAAGCAAAAGAACAATAATTAGTTCCATGAGGGGAACCCTTGATGGTTCTCTACCATGAAGATATGCTGTGAGACTCAACTCACAGACCCTCAACACCACGTCCCTGGGCATCACTCTCCTCCTCATTCCAAGTAGAAGAAATATGAATATTTTGAACCCCCCCCCATGTTTCTATGTTTTCTGGGCATTTTATTCTTCCTTGTTTTCTTTCCTCCTTCCCTCCACCCCCTTTTTTTCCTCCCTCCTAATCCTTCCCTCAGCCCTGCAGATTTCCCTAGGGCCAATTTGATAGAAGCATTTTCACAGTTGAAGTTCCCTCTTCCCAGATGGCAAGTTGACCAAAAAAAAAAACAAAACAAAACAAAACAAAACAAAAAAACAATATAACAACAAACTCTCTTCTCACCCTCCCCTTCATTTTTGTGTGCAGATAGGCCTGCACTGCAGGTCAGAAGAGGGCACCAGACCTCATGATGGATGGTTGTGAGCCACCATGTATGTTGTTGCTGGGAATTAAACTTGGGATCTCAGGAAGAGCAGCCAGTGCTCTTAACCACTGAGCCACCTCTCCAGCTTTCATTTTCACCATCACCACCCTTCTGATCCTCCCTTTCTCATTTCCCACAACAGCCCCTTCCCTTTATCCCGTCCCTCCCATTCCCCCACCCACCCCTGTCTCCCATTTTCCTTACCTCCTCATTCTCTCTTTTTCCTTTCTGCCTCCCACTCCTTCCTTTCCTCCTTTCTGCCCCCTTGCCTTTTACCTTCCCCTCCTCCTCTCTCCCCTGCATTTCTTTTCATCCCTCCCCCGTTTCTCAGCCCTCTTCCCCTCCCCTGCTTCCCTCCTCCATTTACCCCTTTCACCCTTTCTTTCCTTTTGCACTTTCACACAGCCCCTCTGTCGGTCGTCTCCCCTCTCTTCTCCCTCCCTCCCCCTTTCCAGCTTCCCCCTGATTTCCTTCTTTACTGCATCTCACCTCCCCTCCTTTCCTCTCCATCTTTTTCTTCTCCCCTTTCCTTTACTCCCAGTCTCTCTCCCTCTTTCCATCCATTCTTTACGCCTTTCTTCCTTCCCTTCTTCCCTCCCTTTCTTCTTATTACTTTTCGTTTCCTCCATTCTCTCTCCATCCTTCCCTACTTTCTTACTTTTCTTTCCCTTCCTCCTTTTCCCTTCCTTTCTTCCTTCTCCTTTCCTCTCCCTTCCATCCCCTTCCTTCCTGTGATTTTTCCTTCTTCCTTTCCCACTCCCTCTTCTTCTATTTCTTTCAGTTTTTCTCTTCCTCCTTCTCTCCCCGATTCCCTTCTTTCTTTCCCTGTTTCTTCCCTTTTATCTCCCTCTCTCTGTGCATTTCCCCATATTCTCTCTTCCCTTCCCTTTCCCCACCTTTCTTCCTCCCATCCCCCCAACTTCCTTCCACCCATTTCCCACCTTCACTCTTCCTTCTCTCATGCTCCCTTCCTTCTTTCTTCCCTCTTTTCTCCTATTTCCATAATTTCTTTCCTCTCTGTTTCCTTCCCTACTGCTATCTTCCACCTGATTCCCCTCCCCCTTTCTTTTATTTAAATTTTATTTTTGATACTATAATTACAATATTTCTCCCTTCCCTTTTCTCCCTCCAAACTCTTTCATATACCCTTCCACACTTTCCTTCAGATTCATGATCCCTTTTGTTCATTGTTATTACATGTGCATATGTATATACATATATACTGATAAATGCTGTTGAGTCCATATAATGCTACTTGTATGCATGAATAACCAATTGGTGTGCTCCTCCCTGGGGAAGACTACTTCCCTACTGCTAACCTTTCTCAGTTGCCTGTAGTTCTTTGGGTAGGGCTGAGGCCTCATGGAATTTTCCCTAAGGAGTTAGGTATGTTTGTTATTCTTACTCATCTCACATTTGGGTGATCATGTTGGTGAGACTTTGCAGCTTGGGCTTTTGAGGTTACTAGGAGACACAGTCTCACAGCAAAGTCCCTGGCCCTCTGGCCCTCTGGCCCTTACTGTTTTTCTGTCCCCTCTTTCATCATGTTCCCTGAGTGTAGATGAAAGTTTCTGTTCTCCCTGGTCCCACAGCCAATCAGCCCCAAATAAGTACAGAGACATATTAATTATTAAACTGTTGGCCGATGGCTTAGGCTTCTTATTGGCTAACTCTCTTTTAATCATTAGCCTATTTCTGTTAATCTATGTATTGCCACAAGGCTGTGGCTCACCCGTAATCTGTCATGTTACTCCTTTGGCAGCATGGTATCTCTTGGCAGCCTTTCTCTCCCCTCTTCCCCACATTCTTCTGCTCTGGTAACCCCACCTATACTTCCTGCCTGGCTACTGGACAATCAGTGTTTTATTCATCAACCAATAAGAGAAACATATATACAGGAGCACATCCCCCATCACCTGAGCCTTACGTACGGGGGTGTTTTGTAGATGTATCCACTGGGTGTGACTGGGCTCTACACCTCTGCATATTAATGTTGTGGTTTCTGTAATGGTCTCTGTGGCAAAGAGAAGTTTTGTTGATGAGGGGTGAAGACTCACTTCTCTGTGGGTATAGAGAAAAATATTTAGATTGTTGTGAGGGATTATGTTGGATTAGTAAATTTGTGGTTGGAGATTCTCCACTAACCATGACTCGCTAACACTAGTTTAGTTAGCTAGGTTTCCAGTACTAGGTATGGTGCCCATCTTGTTGAGCCGTCCAATAAGAGAGCTGTTGGCATGTGCCCAGGTATGCATGCCACAACTGCACCACCTCTGCTGGTCCTGTTAATGTGGTTCATAAGCATTACAGCTGAGCAGGATTGTTGGTTATTTCCTCTTTGGAAGCTTGCATGGCGTCTTCTGGTACTATGAAGGCCACTCCTCAGGGACTCCTTTTTTCTCTTCTATCTCTCCTTTCCACTTGTTTTTCTTCCTCCATTCCACCCTCTTCTTCCTCCTCTCTTCCTCTCTCCCTTCCTCCCTTCCTTTTCCTACTCCACCTTCCTTCTCCCTTTTCATCCCCCTTTTCCTTCCTCTCTTTCCCTCTCCCCTTCCAACCACTTTAACTCCTTTTTTGTCCCCCTTCCCTCCCTCTCTTCCCCTTCATTTCCCTTATTCCTTCCATTCCTTCTCATTTATCTTTCTTTTCTAGCTTCTTTCTTTCCCTTTTCTTTTTTCTGCCTCTTTCCCTCCTTGCCTTCCTCCCTCTTGCCTTCCTGTCTTTCCTTCTTGATTCGTTCCTTTCACTCCTGCCTTCTAGTCTATTCTTACTTCCCTTTCTCATCATCTCCTTCTACTTTTCACTTCCTTATTTCTTCTCTCTTCCTTATTTATTTGTCCATTTCATCTTCCCCCTTCTCTCTTCATCCATCCCCTATCTTTCACCCTGTTATCCCCCTCTCCTTCCTTCTCCCCCTTCCCTACCATCTTTCCTTCACTATTCTGTTCTCTTTCCCCTTCCCTCATCTCCTTTCTCCTGCATTCCCTCTCTTCTTCCCTACTCTCCCTCCCTTATTTCTTCCCCTTCCTTTTTTCTTTCCCTCCAAGATTTGCTTCATCTGTACCCTTTTCTTCCCTCCCCTTTATCTTTCCCCTTCTTTCTTTTCTTCTCTTTCCCCTTCTTTCTTTCCTTCTCTTCACCCCATCTTTCCTCTCTTTTCTTTCTTTCATTCTCCCTTTACCTGGACTCTCTTCCTTCTGCACTTTTTACTTCTTTCTTTTCTACTATTTTCCCCTTTGACCATTGATTTCCCCTTGAGTCCTCGCCCTCCCTTCCCCTTTTCTTCCATTCTTCCTTCCAGTCCCCCACTTCCTCTCTTCTCTGTCTTCCTCCATCTTCTTCCTTTCATTCCTTCCCATTTGCCCCCTTCTTTCCTCTTTCCCCTCCCTCTCTGTTCCTTCTTTCTTTCCTTTCCCCTCTCCTAATTTCTCTCCCTTCCTGGCTGCCCTTTTCCCATTCATCCACACCCACTCCTTACTCACTTCCTCCCCACTTGCCCTCCCTTTTGCCACCCTCTTTCACCTCTTCTCCTTTCTCTGCATTTCCCCTGCTCCTGTCCCTCTCTGCCTCCCATTTCCCTAACTCATCTATCCCCTTCCTTCCTCTTTATCAATTCTTTCCCTCCCTCTTGTCTTTTGCTTTCTTCTTTTCTCTGCCTTTCTCCACTCCATCTCCTTTCTCATCCCTTCTCTTTTTTCTTCCCCCATTCTTTCCTTCATTCCTTCCTTTCCTCGTGTTTTCCATCAATCCCTTCCCTTTCCCCTTCATCCTCTCTTCCTTCTCATTTCTGTTTCCCTGCTTAGATGTACTCTGTCTCTCTTCTTTCTTTTCATTTCCTTCCTCCCCTTTCCTCTCTTCTTTCACCCTTTCTGTTCTTTCTTCTTTCCTTTGTTTCTTCCATTTCCGCTCTCCCTCCCTCTTTGCCTTTCCCCTCCATCTCCCCTTTCCTCCATTCTCTTTCCCCTCCCTTCTAGCCCCCTTTGCTCACATCTTTTCTACCATTTTCTGTCTCCTTCCCCTTTCCTCCTCGTTCCCCTTCTCCATCTCTCCCTTTCCCCCTCCCTCTTCTGCCATTCTCTCCGTCTTCCCTTCTTTTCCCTTCTCACTTTCATTTGTTCATTCCTATTTTGCTCCTCCCTGCCTCTTCCCCCTTGTCATCTCTCTTATCTTGCCCCCTCTTTTCCCTCCTTCCTATACTTCCTCTCTCCCTCCGCTTTCTGCTTCCCCGTCTCTCTTTTGACCCCCAGTTTTTCTAGCACTCTCATTTTGCCTCCCTGCCCCTTGTGCCCCCCCCCAGGTCCTCAATACTCTCCCTTTGTTCACTCTGTGATTCCCTATATTTTACCTTCCTTTCACCCTCCCTCTTCTTCCTTCCATTATTCCTACTTCCTTTCCCCTCCCCTTTCCTTTCTTGCTCCTTCCTGCTTCTCCCACCTTTCCCCTCCTTATTTTCTTACTGGTATCCCCCACTCCCCTACTTCCTATCCTCATCCCCTTTCCCTCCCCATTCCCTCCTGATAACCCTCACTCTTTCCCTCTTCCTCTCTCCCTTCCTATCACCACCCCCTTCTCCTCCCTCCCCTTCCCCTCTATCCACACTCAGCCATCTTTATGGCCCACTTCCCTTTCTTCCCTCCGTTTGTCCTTCACCCATTTCCCTCCCTCCAGTTTCCCTCTCGCTTTCCTGCCTCCCTCCCCTTCTTCTCCCTCTCTTACTTTCCTTCCCCTTCCTTTGCCTCCTGCAATGCTCTTCCTCTTTTTCTAAACCCTTTCTCTCCCTTTTCTCTGCCTTCCTTTTACCCTCCCTCGCTTGCCTTTCCTCTTCACCCTTCCTTTTCCTTCCACATCTCTTTCCTGCCTGTCTTTTACATTGTATCCCACAGTTTACCATCTGTGCTGATTTTCCATCCTTTTTTCTTTTCCTTCTCATCTTTATTTTAACTCCATCCCTTCCCTTGCTGCCTCCTTTCCCGTCCCTTTCCTCATCGTCCTCCTCTTCCTCCCTTCTTCCTATCATTTCTTCCTCCCAGCCTCCACCTTTCCCTTCTTTCCACTCACCTACCCCTCCTGGTTTGTCCCACACAATTTTCCTCCCTTGTTTCTTCCCCTCTTCCCTTAGCTCCCAGACTCTTTCCATTTTCTTCCTCTTCTTCCAGTGTTCTCTCCTTTCACTCTTTCGACAAACCCTCATCCTTCCCTCTGCCCATTATTTTCTTTCTTTTTTCCTCCTCCCCTCTCTTCTTTCCTGATTCCCCACTTCCCTCTCTCCTGCTTTCCCCTTCCTATTTCCTACCAACATTCTACTTCTTTTCTCCCTCCCCTTCTTTCTCTTCTCCGTTCCTTCATGCTTTTTCCTCCTGTTTTCTCCCTCTGTTTCTGCTTCTTCCTTTCTCTTTTGCCTTCTTTTCCCATCCTCCCTTCCTTTGCCATCCCTCTTTGCCTTCCCCCTTTCTTCCTCCAGGTCTCTTTCCTCTGTTTTCCTACCTTGTATGCTTCTTCCCATTTTTCAATCCCCATTTTTCCATGTAACTTTCCATTTTTCCATGTAACTTTCCTGCTTTTTCCCTCCTTACTATTCCTTCCTTTTTATTTTCTTCCACCATCCTTGTCTTTCCTAGGGTCTTTTCTCTTTTTCTGCCCCCCTCTCTTCCTTCCTCCTCCCCTCCCTCCTTCCCTCTTCATGACCAATTCCATTTTTCTCCCCCTTTCATTTCTCACTCCCCTTCTCTTTCCTTCTGGTATTTTGCCTTGACAGTAATCTTGTAGTGGTGGCCACACCCTTTGGGCATGATTTAAGGTGCAGACATGCAACCCATTATAAGGTAGAGGAGGGGGTGGTTGGCACTCTCTTGGGTTGCAGAGAGCACCAGAAGGGCAGAGACTATATCTTCTGAAGCAGGAGGACTGTGGCGGTTATTTATTCTTATTCGTGTAAGTGCTTCCCTAATAAATACCCATTTATCATTTATCTTGGGTCTGGTGGACTCATTTAAACCCCACCTGCGCTTCTGGCTCCATCATTCTTTCTCTTTCTCCATTCTCTCATTTCTTTTCTTTCATCACCCCTCCCTTTCCTGTCTTTCCTTCCTTTCTCTACTCCTCACTTCTCCATTCTCTCCTTTCCTCTCATTTAACATTTCCCACCCCTTAACCTCCCCTTTACTTCCCTTCTTTTTGATTTTCTCCTTTTTCATCCCCCCTTTCACTTCCCACATTTCCCACCCACTCACTCCTATCGTTTCCCCTAGTTTCTTCCTTCTTCTTTCTCAATGCCATCTTTGACCTCTTTTTCTCCCTTTAATCTCCAACTTTCTCCTTTTATTTTTGCTTCTTATGTCCTTTTCTTTCTTTATATTTCTGCTTCACTGCTCCTCTCTCCTATTTTCCTCCTTCTGTTTTCTCTCTTCTTCCCTCTCCCTCCCCTCCCCTTCATCCCTCTCCTTTCTCTTAATCTTCCCATCTTCCACCCCTCCCTCATTTTCTTCCATCTTTTTTGCTTTTGCCTCTTTCTGCCTCCATTTTACTCCCCTCCCTCTACTTTGTCTCTGCCTATTTCTCCACCACCTTCTTCCCCTTTACTTCTATCCCTTATTTCCTTTAGTTTAGCTTTCATCCACTGCAGTCCTCTTTTCCCTCCCTGTCCCTCTCATTCTTCCTTTTAACCCTTCCCTTTCCCTCTCTTCTTTCATCTTCCCTTTTGTTTTCCTCCATTCCCCCCTTTTAAGATCCCCTTCTTTCCTTCATTCTCTCTCCCTATTCTTCCAAGGTTTTCTTTTTCCTCTATCTTCCTTTCCCAGCACCCATTCATTCCCCTCTCTCCCCTCCCTTTCTTCTCCATCCATCATTCCTGTGGTGGTTTGAATGAGAACTTCCCTCCTAGGCTCATGTCTTAAATTCTCAGTTCCAGTTAGTGGAACTATTAAAGATTCAGAGGTGTGGCCTTGTTGGAGGAAGTGTGTCACTGGGGGTGGGATTTGAGGTTTCAAAAGCCCATGACAGGCTCAGGCTCAAGCCCAGACCGCTCAGTCTGTCTGTCTGTCCGTCCGTCCGTCCGTCCGTTCATCCATCCATCTATCTATCTATGCTTCCCCCCTCTCTATGTCTCCTGCTTATGGATCAGATGTGAGCACTCAGCTACTGATCCAGTGCCATACCTACTTGCCTGCTGCTTTACACCCTACTATGATGATAATAGACTAACCCTCTGATGGTGTAAGCAAGCCCTATAGAATGCCTTCTCTTATAAAGTTGCCTTGGTCATGGTGTCTCCTCATAGCAACAGAACAGTGACTAAGACACTTGCCTTACCCCTCCTTCCTTCCTTTCTCTCTTCTTCCTTCATCTTTTCACTCATTAATCTTCCTCCCTTTTATTTTCCTTCTACCCACTTCACTTCCTCTTTCTCCTGTTCCTTTCTATTCCTCCTCTATTCTCCAACTTATCCATTCATTTTCTTCCTTCTTTCCTTCCTTTATCTTTTTTCCTTTCCTTTTTGCTTCTCTATTTTCATCTTTCCCTTTCTTCTCCTCTTCCTTATCTTTCTTCTTTTTTCCTCCTCCCCTTTGTTGCCCTCTCTCTTCCTTCCCTCTTTCCCTTTCTTTTTCCTCCAACCACTGTTTTTTTCTTTTTGTCATCCCTATTCTTTTTCCCTGCTACCCCTTCTCTTCTTCCTTTCTTCTCATTCTTTCCTCCTTTATTCTTCCCTCCCTTTCCCCATCCTTTCTCTTCTTTCCTTTCCATCTCTCTTTTCTTCTTTCCTCATTTTGTCTACTGTTTCTACTCTCTTTTCCCTTCTTACTTCCCTCCATTTAAACCTTCATCTTTCCCTTTTCTCTCTCTCTCCATTTCTCTCCCACACTCTTGTTTCTTTCCCTCCTGTCATTTTATTCTTCTTCCCTCCTTTTTTCTTTTCCTCCTTTTTTGTGCTTCCCACAACCTCTCTTCTTTCTTCTTACCTCCCTTTGCATCTCCCTTTACCTTCTCTGATTTCCTCTTTATTACCTTATCCCATTCTTCCTCTCTTTCAAGAATCCTCCTTTCCCTTCCCTTTCTCCCTCTTTATCCTTGTTCCTTTTCCTGTGGTCCCCCTGTTCTTTCCCATCCTTCCCCTTTTTTCCTTTCCTTTCTTCTTGCCCCTTACTTCCCTGTAATTTTCCCTTTTCTTACCCCTCCATTTTTATATCCCATATCTTCTCTTTATCTCCATCCCCCAGCCTCTTTCCCCTTTCCACTCTTCTCTTTTACTCTTCCTTCCCATCTAATACTTTTCTTCTCTCTTTCTTACATCCCCCTTTCATGTTATTCTTTGAGGACTTGTTTCATAAGACTAGCTTCAGGCTGTGGGACATTTTTGATATGCAAATAGGTACTGTTGTTTTTTGTTTTATCATGTGACACTAGCTAGAGTTTTCTGAGAAGAAGGAACCACAGTTGAGAAAATGTCTCTGTAAGACTGGCCTGTAGGCAAGCCTGTAAGGCATTGTTTTAGTGATTGATGTGGAGGAGCCCCACCCATGATGAGTAGCATCACTCCTATAGGTAGATGGTCCTGGGTGCATATGAAAATAGGCTGAGAAAGCCTTGAGGAGCCAGTCAGGAAACAATATTCCTCTGTGGTCTCTGCTTCAGTTCCTGTCTCCAGGTTTCTGCCTTGAATTCTTGACTCTCTTTGATGATTGTCCGTGATGTGCAACTGTAAGCAAAATAAACTCTTCCCCAAGGTGCTTTTGGTCATGCTGTTTTATCACACTAATAGAAATCTAACTAAGGCAAGTATCAGTTAAAAATGTGATTATAGGACAGGAAGGGACAGATTTAGAAAGAAAGCAGAGGTTGCTTACAGGGGAGGAAGTGATGATACAACCAATGCAAATGTGAAAGAAGATGTGTAATCTCTGTTTCCTGCATTTTCAGCCACTCCCCTTCATTGCTGACTGATTTAAATGGTGTGTCCTGCCACCTGACATTAGGTGTGTGTGTGTGTGTGTGTGTGTGTGTGTGTGTGTGTGTGTGTGTGAGAGAGAGAGAGAGAGAGAGAGAGAGAGAGAGAGAGAGAGAGAGAGAGATCACTTGCCTACTTGTCTATTGTCGCTCTTCCTTCTTTGAAATGTAATCATAAAATTAGCAGCTTTAATCATTTCCATTGCTTATTAAAATAAGGATTTCCATGATCTTCATTAGTCTTACTCTCTCCTACTTGGGAGGGGTTTGCAGGGTAAAGTCAGGCCTGCCTTCCTGGCACATCTTTACTGATTCCAAGCTGCATGATTTTCAGTGTGTAAAAATCATTTCATCCCTTAAATCCATGAAGATCTTCACTAAAGATGGATCCTGCCTCAATCACATATGCATTGTCCATGTCGATGTGTGTGCATTTGGAGGCCCATGTGACTTCTTTTAATCATTTATTTCTTTCTGCTTTATTTATTATTAGTATTAGTATTATAATTATTGAGACAGTATCTCTTCACTGAACCCAGAACTCACTGACTGACTAGATTGGCTGGCCAGTAATCTCAGAGATCTATTTCTTGGACCAGTCCCAGCTCCCCTGCAAGCTCAGGGATTGCAGACACCAGGAACAGTTTTTATGTGTAGGGTAGGAAACTTAATTCAGCCCTTCTTGCATATAAGGCAAGCACTTTACCCACCAAACCATCTTCTCAGCTCCAGATTCCTATTTCTCCAAACTCATCTATTTATTGATGGCTTCTGTCAAAATAGTCATGTCATTTATTTAGGTAGCATGCATGATTGCAAGGGGGTGGTGATACACACCTTTAATATCAGCACTTAGGAGGCAAAGTTCATGGTTGTCTTGGTCTATATAATGAGTTCCAGTCATCCAGGGGTACATGGTAAGACTCTGTCCCAAATAAATGAATAAATAATAAAATCCTTGCACATTTAGAAAGTAGGACAACCCTCCCCTCATGGAACTAGACATTCTCTTTGATAGAATAATGACTACCCTGTTGTTATTTCCCACTTTGTCCTATTTCATGTTAGCTGCTCATTTAACTATGCAGTCTTTTGTACGTTATTGCTACTTGCCAGTCAATCTGTACTATGAAATGTGTCTTTGTGAGATGCCCTGTTGCCTGCCTTTTACTTGTCGGTTCCAAACCTTGTCAGCTGGTCTTATCAACTTCTTTAGTGTTTCTGTGCTTCTAAAAAAATATTGGAAGAGAAACATGACCACATGTCCTGTCCTAGCACTTAGGAGGCAGAGGTTGGAGGATTCCACCCTCCAAGACCATCTTGTGCTTTAGACTCTGTCTCAGAAAACACAATGGTAAAATATATTTTAATTATCGTTATTGTTGTTTTCAAGACAGGGTTTCTCTGTGTATCAGCCCTGGCTGTCCTGGAACTCACTACATGAACAAGCTTGGCCTCAAACTCATGGAGAGCCACTTGCCTCTGTCTCCTGAGAGCTGGTATTAAAGGCTTGCACCCAGCAGAAGTACTATATTTTAATACGATGGCACATACAGCTTAAGATTTACCTTCTGAATAATTTTGGATTGTGAAGTTCCATGGCATAACAGCCATGATACTGTGTAACCACCAGCATGGTCATGTCTGGAACTATCTGGTAAAATAGAAACTGTATCTACTCAAGCAGTTGCTTAGGTACATTTGTCTCATTCCTTGGGTGTCCTCGTCACTCAGGAGTGTATCCAGATGGGATACAGCAGCTTCCACACACTTTATCAGAATTACCTGAAGAAGCTGGTGACACCTCAGTCTACACTGCTGGCTCTGACACATCTTGTGAGCCCTAGGTCTGCATTTCCTGTGAGTGATAACACAGTGAGATGCATCACAAAGGCACTCTGCCCTACATCTTCACGCTGCCTCTGATCAGCATCCTTGTAGACTGACTCTGCTTTCAGCATGCCTGGTGGCTGAGGTCATGCCTTCCTTTTAGGCTGTCCACTCCACATCTGCGTTCTATTGTTACCACATCCTGTTGGTGCCCAGGGAAAGAGCGTATGGAAAGGCAGGAGACCCTGAAGATTTGTCTGGGGTAGCAGGTGCTGAGCATGGTGCTTGGGATGAGGGAGGGATGGGGAGAGGGAAGAGATTTCATTTGATAGGCAAAAACTTTTATTGTTTTCCTATTTGCTGATACTCCAATGCATTCACTTGTACAGGCTTATCTAATTTAAAAAACAAATATTTGGCCATTGGAGTTTCTTGGCAGGATCTTTAAGCTATAAGTGTGTTTTTTTCTAGTTGATGAACTGACCCCTTTCAATAGCAAAAAGCAATCTTGACTGACATCATTGTCTCTGTTAATTTCACTAAGAAAGAGAGCTAAACAATTTTTACTCCTGGTGATGAATTCTGACAATACTGAGAGGAGTATTGGTAATTAATTAAGAGAAATGGTAATTAATACCACTTCTTAGGGTTAACTCTAAAATGGAGTTTCTATTCTGGTGAAAATATTTCAAATAGCAATCACCCATTTACGTTGTAGCTTTTGTGTTACTATAATAGGGGAGGGGAGGTTTGGTTTTGTGATTTTCATCAGGATCTCTGAGAATAGTGGAAGGAGGCACCTGGTACTCATTGAAACTGTTCTCACTTTTCAATTACAAGGCAACTTAAGTTAAAGCTGTGGGCAACCCTATTATATCACCCCATTCCTACTTCCACGGAGTGATAGATGTGACCAGGGGAGACTTATGCCACCGAGTGTAAGATAATGCTACCAAATTGAGGTACTTAGGATGTTTAAATGTCTTCTGTGTATTATCTTGTACTGCTTCTGCCTCTCTTGCTTCCAACACAGCTAATGTTTGAATCTCTGCCAGTTCCCCCACATACACTTTGGTTTTTGGAGACACTCTCGCAGACAGCACAGGCTCACTTCAAACTAGCGGCTATCCTCCTGCCTTGGCTTCCCGAATGCCAGGTTTACAGGAATGATTGCCTCCATGTATGTCTAAAACATCCATCCTACTACTGATCTCAAAAACAAGTAGGAAAAACAGTATTGCAATTCAGTGTTTCTCACTTGTTTGGAGATGAGACTCTTGCGTAGACACTTTAGAATTGAAGGCCTAGGCCCTAGAAACGTTTGGTCCCCCCCCCCCACAAAAGTTAACTCTAACCAGGGCAATACAACTCTTTTCCTGCGAATTCCAGGGTTTGAAACCCCCTCAGTAGGTGGCTGAGCCGAACTGGGCGGGGCCCGCCGGTGGGCGGGGCGGAAGACTGTCAAGTTAACAGTGCAGGTTGCACAGGGCAGGGTGGGGTGTAGCCTGTGGGGTCATGCAGCTGCTCAGCCGGGTTGGGCTAGGTAGGTAGGGCCCGGCGGCTCTCCAGCTGTCACGTCCGTTGCGTCGTGGGCCCGGGAGGGGCGTGGCCTGGGGGGAACCGGTGGGGTCGTTCCTTAAGAGCCTAGGCGGGGAGAGAGGGCGTGGCAGAGACCGGACGCGTGGCTGCTTGGAAAGGTTGTAATCTGCCCGGGCTCCTGGGGGGCGGGGCTTGCTTGAGTTCAGAACAGCCGCAGTCCGCGCAGTGCCTGGGAGGCGTGTGGCCTGAGGGCGGGGCGGGGCCTCCTCGGGCCGCCGGGAGGGGGCGGAGCTGAGGCGGGGCCTGAGGCTCCTCCAAGAACAGTAGCGGTCCTCGGGGCGCGTCCGGGAAGGCGTAGCTGCGCGGAGGAGCGGCCGGACGGCTAACGGTCCTGGGGCCGCGCGTGCCCGCGGCCGACGCCCGCCGGGCCCTCTGCGCTCGGGAGTGCGCGGCGCGCCGGGGCTCGCTCCTCCTCCGCAGCGGCGCCTGCCCCTGCCTCCTGTGCAGGCTGCGGCAGAGCGCCGGGGCGGCGCAGGCCTACGCCATGAGGATCCCCGCGTCAGGGCCGGCGGCGGGCCTGGCGGAGCGGCTGGGCTGGGCGTGAGGCGGCGGCCTGGGGGCCCGAGGAGCCCGCCATGGGGGACAGGTGACGAGCCCCCGGGTGGGAGGGCGCGCCGGCCGCGCGCGAACCCCGCTGACCATCCCTCCTTTGCCTGTCGCAGGTGGGTCCGCGTGACTGTGCTCCGCGGATGCGTGGGCTGCAGGACCGTGGCGGTGCCGGAGACCGCAACCGCGCGGGACCTCAAGGAGAGCATCTTCGCCGAGACCGGCTTCCCGGTGGCGGAGCAGCGGCTGTGGCGCGGAGACAGGGAGGTAGGTAGGTCGGCTCCGGGCCTGCCGGGTAGATGGGTGCAGCCGCATGCCAGCGGCAGGAAACCCGCGGGCTCCTGTCAGTCACGGAAGACTGATGCTCAGATGATTCATGAGAGCTTTCCAAGTAGCTGGAGCGGAATGGCAGGAGCATGCGTCTGCCGGTAGTCGTGGGGTATTTGTTTGGCATTTGAAGTTCCCACATTTGTGAATTTTCACAAATCATCACTCATATTTTTCTGTTCCTAAATTTAACAAGTATACTGTTTTTAAAAAAAATGTCTATTTTGCAGCCCTTCCCACTCCCTTAGTGGTTCTGGGGCTGAGACCTTTATTTTTGCTGGTGCTATACTGATTTTCTTGAATCATGGAAATTTACAGCTGGAAAAGAACTTTAGACGTTATTGGATACCCAGACTGCTATTTTGAGGAGAAAATCTAAAACTTTAGTGCTAATGAATGACTTAGTAGGCCACAACTTTGGAAAGATTGCAACATCTCACATGTTCAAATGTGTTCTTAGATGATGGGATAAATCCTACAGTTTCCTTGAGTGGGAAATTAAATGGCTTTTTCTTGAAAACTATCTTATTCTTTAATTCCCTTATTGTTCGATAGAGTCAAATTAAATTACAGGAGTAACTTGAGTGACATAGATGTCATGTCTGGCTGGACTTCCATACTGCTTAATGCAGAACTCTCCAGTGTGGTCTTGACTTTATTTACCTGGGTCAGTTTTCAGATTTTTCCACACACTTAAACATTGATTTCTGCTGAAACTGTCCTTATGCACCTGTACAGATAGGCCATTCCTTATCACTGTCCCAGGATTGTGTGAAGGATAGTGCTGCCCAAGAAGTTGAGGCAGAGCGGAAAAGAAGCACACACTCTTACTGCTTTCTTTACCTGTGTGGTCTACTCTCGTGCCCTCCATGCCTTGTCCACATTTATGGGTCTACTCTTGTGCGTCTGTATCCACCTTACTCCTACTTTGCCATTATGTTCCCTAGATGCATATACACAAATGACTCAGTTGTAGCTCTTGCCATTGGAAGTATTTTTGCAGGTACCTTTGCAAAGCTCAGATTTGGGATAGGTGGTGGACATGGTCATATTGTTTGGGTTGGGTGGTTAGGAGGGAGAAAGAGGTCTGTGCCCATCACTGATCTGGTTTGAGGTCATGGGGTTCTAGTCTGTGGCTGTGAAGGTGAAATTGAAAGCATGGGGTGGGGAGGGGGGACGGCAGTGAGATGGCTCAGTGCTGTGCAAGCCTGACAACTGAATTTATCTCTGGGATCCCATGTAGAGGTAAAAGGAGAGATCTTCTCTACAGAGTTGTCCTCTGACCTCCACACATGTGCCCCATCTCTCACACACACTCTACAAAAGGATATGCAGGACATTTCATAAAAGTTGCCTAAGACCACTTTGCATATCAAATGTTTACAGTCCATGACAGTAGCAAAATTAGCTATGAAGTAGCAAGAACAATAATTTTATGAGGAACTGTATTAAAAGGCTGCAACACTAGGAAGGTTGAGAACCGCTGACCAAAAGGATGGATGGTGGGTGTAGAATAAGGCAAAAGACTTTACAGAGCATTTACCAAGTCTGGAGTCAGACCAGGCGACTGAGGGTTCCTTAGCAGATGATTCTGGAAGCTCATTGTGGAAGAAGTATGGCATCCAGCTTGCTTTTATATGCGGTTCAGCTGATGGTGAGACATAGAAGCAGCTGGGGATACAATGGAGAAGTGGGTGACCCAGATCCTGCTTACTGATGCCATGTGTATGCAACTAGAGCCAAATCCGTGTGTTAGTTTCTGCTTTCCCACTTCTAGTGCAGCCAGTTCTAAGGGTTGTGACTCTAAAGACGGTGAAAGTCAGCTCACAGCTGCAGATCTGAAACTGAGGGAGGTCAGCGTTGGAGATTCTAGGGCCTGCATCAGTGTGGGAAGAGGACCCCTGAGCTCCTGTGCCCTGTTCTATACCCTCTGCTCCCTGCTGTCCTCCAGACACTGTTCTGTGACCTCTCTATCTACAGCCTCGTTTAATGCTCAGAAGAAGCATTGTGTTGACATTCTTTTCACAGGTGGAGTTTACCTTCCAGTCCTGTGCTGCTCACAACTTTTTTGATTGACATTACTAAATTCTGAATATTTCAGGGTGAGCAGCAGATGGTAATGAATGGAGGATGCTGATTTAGCTTTTCTGTCTTTTAATTCATCACAAGTATGTTATATCCCTCTCCAATTCCCATTACCCAAACCCCAGCTTTTGACACTTAAACATCTCCCTATGTCTTTGATATGGAAAAAAAGGAAGAGATGTTGGGTGATCGCTAAAAAGTTATATTAATCATAGTGTTTAATAATAGGACAGAGTTACTGTTCCCTAGTAATTGAAGATGCATGCCTCTGAGGTTTGTAAGGAAGAATGAGGCCGAAAAGACCAAGATTCTGAGGATTTTATAATCATTTTAAAAACAATGAGATGGGCACTTTGAATAGGAGACAAATTGCATATGGGGGAGAATAGGGACATGCCTTTGCTTAGTTGTAGTATCCAGGACAGAAGGGAGATGGCCTGTGCAAAGCTCCTATGGCACACTCTGTAGGAGATAGTACTGCTGGGGACATCTCTACTGCCCAGTTGCTCTTTAGGAGAATCACTGCCTTGTGATAGCCACACTGATTATAGCCTAGAGATTGTTGTCAGGTCCTCAGTTACATCTGGCTAAGCTAATGCACTTATATTAGGTGTCTAGTTTCTTGCACTTGATTCTCTTTAAAACCTGGCAACTTCTTAGGTTTCCTTCCTTTGCTCTGCCATTGTTTTCTTTCAGTGCACCTTAGTGATCCTAAATTGGACCTATGATCATTGGTTTATGTATGACTTTCTTTTAGTAATTAATTAGATGGTTAATTAGCCCATGAAATGGTTACCCATGGATGATGTTATGGGTATCCTTATGGCTCTTCTCTTCCTGTATGCCTGCCTTTCTCCTTCATGTCTTTTTCTATTCTGTTGCCTTTTTGTTGCCCTTGTCTTAAATTGTTCTATAGGTATATGTGTTTGCATTTTATATGTATGTGTAACCTAAATATATTACCCAACTAATATTCCATTTACTTTTATTGGTAATGCCCATTATAAGGAGCTTATTCTTTATGTAATAAGCTGGATAGATTTTTTACTCAATGTTTCATTATTAATATACATCTAAATTGTATGTAGCTTGGCTGTTCAGTATTTATTAATGTATGATATTTTGCTATACAAATACATCACAGCATTTGGGCTATTTTTAAGAATTTTTTTGCAAGTCAATATTCTCATCTATATTTCTTTAAGCACCTGTGCAAGACATGCACTAGTTTTCACAGGATAGTTTCCAGTTTTAGCAGGTATATGATGTGAACATACTTTACAACCAAAGCCATAATAGCAGTATATCCAAAGAGAGGACAGAAGAAGGATTGCATACAGAAAGTAAGGAGTTCAAATGGGAGATGGTTATTAAAACACAAATGCCTTGGAACAGCTGCTGCAGGGAGTGGAGAAATACAGTTAGATTAGACAGACTAGAGATTATGTGCTTGGACCTAGAAGAACTGCAGAGGAATTTTGGAGACAGTTGTTCCCTCCAGAGTGACTTTAGGTGGTCACATTGTTGGTTGAAATGTCAAATAAAGGTGGTACTAGAGGGAAAGCTAGTAAGTTCACCTTTACCCAGGTCCAGCTTCCAAACATGGAGATAGTTGGTCCTGTCAGTAAAGTGTATCTTAGAAAGTGTCCTGCAGGTAAGCTTTGGTGTCACATTTGTGATTTTTGGACTGTTGAAGGTCAGTCCAGGTAGACCATACAGGTAGATGGAGAGCAAGGTAATTTGGCTTTGAGGTCTACTCTGAGAGTCATGGTAATTCATCTTGTACCCACCTTTATTAGAAGCAGGAGACACACACTGAGGCAGTTTTCAGGGAAACTATAGCTTACTCCCCTCCTACTGGGGAGAATCTGTAGTAATGCTTCCCAAACAGATTGCCTAGGAACATGAGTCTATGGGATACCACTGAAAATAAAAAATGCTGCTATTTCAGGAGAATGCTGCATAGATTAATACCAAGAAAATTGCCATACATATTAATATGCCAAAAATTTTGTCCTTTGATCTGTTGGAGTTTCCTGGACCTATGCTGTACACCAAATTCATATTAATAGTATTTGTTGTTGTTTTGCAGCTGCTAGAGCCCAAGAAAAACAAACACAAGATTCAGCGCCCATGTGGAGTTTATTGAGAGAGGGGAGAGGAAAGAGGGGGGTAGCTGGTGGCTAACCGAAAGCGGGATGGGGGGGGGAGCAAGAGAGAGAGGCCAAGAGAGAGAGGTGCGCTTGGCGCTCTTGCTTTAAAAGGGGAGCTTGCACATGGCGCGTAACCTGGTCTCTGCCCAGCCAGGTAAAAGCTAGGTAAGGCCTGACTTAGTGATTACGTGGCCATAGGCGTCCCGCCCATCAGAGGCAGGGTCCACAGACTGCCGAGCCACAACAGTATTGCTCAAAAAGATTGTTTTGCTTATGTTAAGGATCGTATACATATTAAAAACTGAATTTGAAGTGATTTGGGCTAGAGTGTAGATCAGTGATAGATTATTTGCCTAGTTTCTGAAAGAGAGGGAGGGAAGAATTGTATGGTAGAGAAGAAATAGGGTATTTTTATTTATAATTACCTAAATTTAAATAATATATTTATTACCAAAATATTTTAACTAACATTTTGTTTTATCACCTGAAACATTCTCTTCAGAGAAACTTATTTTTCATTAGAATGGTTAACAAGCATTACTTGAAAGAAAAGCATTTGAGGTAAGTTTTTGAAAATGATAGTATTGGATGTTGTGTTCCTTTTTAGGCATTTTCTGTTCTTTTTTTTTTTTTTTTTCAGTTACCTGACTGGATCAAGATTGGAGATCTGACTTCCAAAAGTTGTCATCTTTTTGTGAACCTTCAATCAAAAGGCTTACAGGGGGGAGGTATACTATTGACTTTATCAGAAGCATATGCCATAATTCAGTTCATTGAAGATTTTATTTTAATGCAGACACAGAGGGAAGGATGGTGGCTGCCAAGAACTGTGGGGAGGGTGAAATGAAGAGGTATTGGTCCAAGAATATGAAATTTCAGCTTTGTAAAACAAATGGGATCTGGATATCTGCTGCCCAGTGAAAGGCCCAGTTATGATGACCAGTGCTAGTACTGTACTATGTACCCAAAAGCCTGCTAAGAGTAGAGCATGGTGGTGCATGCTTGTAATCGCATACATAGGAAGTCAAGGCAGGAGGCTCCTTGGAGTGTGAGGCAGCCTTTGCTACCTAGCAAGACCCTGTCTTTAAAAAATAAGTATTTAAAAAAATGCTAAGAAGGGAGCGCTTAAATGCTTTTCCACAAAAAGAATAAGAGTCAAAACAAAAGGGAATTGGGAGAAACTTTTGGAGCTGAGTGATAAGGCATGGTAGTGATAATGATGTTTGATAGTTTCATGGGTATATACTGACCTTCATGTTCATGCATTAAGTATCTGTAGCTTTTTGTATGTACTTCTGTAGTTGGACTTTCCTTTGGGCCACCAGCTCACAAATAATGACTTGGAGAATTATTATTATTATGAGAGCTCAGCCTATAGCACAGGCTTGTTACTAACTAGCTCCCACAACTTAAATTAACCCATTTATATTAATCTATGTTTTATCATGTGACGTTACCTCTCTTCCATCTTGTACCTCCTGTTTTCTCTTTGTGTCTCTGGCATCTCCTTTGTCCTCTAATCTCCTCCTCTTCTCTCCCCAGAAATCCTGCCTATACCTCCTGCCTAGCTATTGGTTATTCAGCTTTTTATTACACCAGTCATAGCAATACATTTTCATACAGTGTAAAAATATCCCGCAACATACTACAATAAAGTAGCCTGAACTAAAGGTTGTATGATGAGTGAAAGAAGTCTGTTGACATAATCTTACTTAGGCCTGGTGTTGGTGGATGATTCTGTTAAAATTATACAAATCCTTAGAGGTTGAGAATTCCTAATGCAGAAATCTCAGGAGTCCAAAGGCATCTGGCATAATGTCAACAATGAAAAATTCAATACTTCACCTCATATGACGGTGTATAGCAAAACTTAGGCACACTAAAATTTTTATATAGAATTGCTGTCAGCCTATAGTATAAGGTGTGTATTAAATGTACATGGTTACATTTTTGGTCTTGGGTCCCAAAAGGTATCTCATTAACTAGTGAAATATTCTAAACTCTGAAGTATGGAATACTCTAGGCCCTGCCTATAGTGATGGTTTCTTTATATAAGCACTTTTTTATGTATTAGTTTTTATTCTTATGTAGATTTTAAAAGTTGCTTATTCTTTTTTCTTTATTTTATACCTTCCTGCTGCCTATCTGAAAGTGGCTAGGTCATTTGGTGTAGAACAGTGTAGGCAGTTCTTAGTTCTTCCTTTCTTGTGTATTTGTTTTGTCTTGTTTGTTTGCTTTTTGTTTTTTGAGTGTTTCTCCATGTAACAGCTCTGGCTCTGCTGGAATTCACTCTGTAAACCAGGCTAGCTTCAGACTCAATGAGATCTACCTGCCTCTGTCTCCCAAGTGCTGGGATTAAAGGTGTGCACCACCACCTAGTTCTTAACCTCGTCAATAATTGAACTTCAGAACCATCAGAATATCAGTTGAATTTGAGAGCAATAAGAATGTGGCAATAATTTCCATTATCTGGCATGTTTTTCAGCATAGGAACAATGAACAGCACCAGCTAATTAATCTCTAGACAATGGCAGCACCGTTATCCCTCTGTCATACTGCTTGCTTGCTATTGAAGTAACCTTTTGTGATAGAATATCTTGGAAAAAATCTTGGAACCTAATATGTCATTTAGTTCAAAGTCTTGAGAATTGGTAACACTGAAGTGGCTTTATTTTCTATTGAGTTGCTTAACCTGGTAGATTTTGGTTCAAATCACACATAGGTGGTAAGTCATGAAATCTTGTTTTTCTAATTCTTTTAAAATATATTCTGCATTTTAGGTCGATTTGGTCAAACAACTCCTCCACTTGTTGATTTTCTTAAGGATATTTTAAGAAGATATCCAGAAGGAGGACAGATCCTTAAGGTATGACATCTGAGATGTACCTTTAGGGAAAATAACTTAGTGTTTGCATTTGATCTATATTTGATTGTATTACTTTGCCTCCACAGCCACAGTACATAGCCAAATGGAGTAGATTTGAGAGTACAATTGGCATGAAGGGAATAGGATTTGGGGGTATAGGATTACACTAAGCTGCTGTATGCTGTCTTTGAATACAGTATCCTCTAGGAATGCTTTTGTAGAGCACTGAGCCCTGGTTTTGTGCACCAGCCATCAACCAACCAGACAAGCAACAAGTAATTCAGTCCATGTTAGGGGCCAGGAACACATGCTTGTATGGCCTTTGGACTTAGAGGTTTGTTTTTGTGAAAGAGCTTTCTTTAATAGGATAATTACTTACATATTTATATTTATATTTGACATACTCAAATGTTTTCCCCCAGGATGGAGTAGAACTCTATGTCATCCAGGCTGACTTCAAACTCATAGTGCTTTTACATCAGTCTCAGTGCTAGGGTTATGGACATGGCTTGTGATAAGTTCTTTAAGTGTGAATGTACTCACTAGTAGTAAAACAAAAATTAAACCTCCACAAAAAGGCAATGAAAGAAGATTTTATGAAAATTAGGTTTGATGTTTAATAAGAAACCTCCTTAATGATCTGGTACAGTAGATGAGTTATTATGTATTTTCCTCCTTATTCTCATTCAGTGTCTTAGCTCTTATTTCTCTTCTTGCTTAGCAAAGTTTTAAGGTCTGTTAGTACCGGTAGTTGTGCTCTGATAGGCACAGAGTACAGGTTGTGCTGTCATCAGGGACATGGGAACAGCTTCAGTGTGACTTTCAGGACGGGGTTCATCACTAAGATGCTGTCTGCCTCAGGCATGTCTGCCTCAGGTGTGTAGACTATACCATTGAGTATCCTTTTCTCGAAGACCATTTAAGGTTGGTAAACAAATGAGAACTAGTGGTTGATTTTTGGAAGCATCTGAGCATAAAGTATCTTAGAAAAATCTGTATGTCTCTGAAGTAGAGTACTTTCCTTTGAACAAAGTCTTTGTGAGGATTTGTTGGTACTTCCAGGATTTGTAGTTAGAGGCTAAATGTAGAAACTTCAGAGCTGACTTGAAGGTGTGTATTGTTGAGAAAGACTTCCCAACTCCTGTGTACGTAGTTCCTACCTCCAATAGGAACTTTACCAGAGCTTAACTTGACCCATGGTGATAGTGAGGTTTCTGCACTTTAATCCACTTACATTTTAGATATTGTAGGTAAACACAAAGTTGGATGGTAGATTGCTATACTAATATCTTTTTTGATGTATTTCATGATTAGGAATTAATTCAGAATGCAGAAGATGCTGGGGCCACAGAGGTTAAATTTTTATATGATGAAACACAATATGGAACGGAGACTCTTTGGTCAAAGGATATGGCACAATATCAGGGTAAGAGTAATTTGGAGTAAATTTTATTTTTTGTACTAATGGTGATTTTTAATACTTTAATTAACAGTATAATTATCATTTGTACTTCTTGGCATGTTTAATTCAGGTGTTTGTTTTGTTTGTTTTTCTGCTTAGAGTGAGAAGATGTTTCTATCAGTGTATCCTTATAGAAAACAATTAAAACAAAATAAAATTCTAACAGTGCATTCATGTAGCCTCCCCTTCCTCTCAGTCAGTCTGTACTTTATATTATGAATAAGATAAAGGACGCTGCTTCTAAGAAAGTGTCATTTCTTCTGCATGTGGAAGGAAAGTTGTGAGAAGCTGTGCTTTTATATATTGTTTTCTACTTTAGAGTTGCCCTTATTCTGTGGGTGGGAACATAGACTTAATGGGAAGAGGGAAGAAGGGGGACGAGAGGGAAAGCAGTAAGAGAACCATCACCTATAGACTTGCCAGCTTGCTTGCACCCTGACATATGGAAAAATATGTTTATAACTTAGCTCAGATCAGCTCCGAAATTGATGGGTGATTGTGAATACTTATGTATGATGGACAGTTATTGTGAAAAAGAAGTTTCAGCTTGTTTTCTTAGCTATATTTTAGAGATGCATAAGTCACAAAATGACTTATCTTTTGTGATCATCAGTGTTGTTAATGAATATTTAACATTTATTGTAGTGGCTAAGTCATTCTAATATCAGATTTCAGACTTTACCATAGCACTTCCTTTTCATCTATCAAAAGACATGTGTATGATGTGGTAATCTCAGGAGGCTTGCACCCTGGTTCTGAGTCTTTCCACCTTGCTGACTCTAGTGCAGTCTTCTAGAAGCTGGTCATTCAGTGGTAACAGGATTAGTTTGTTGTTTCTTGGCTCTAATTTTACTACTTAATGTAGTCTCCTGGAGTGATGTTCTATATGCATGGAACTGCAGGCCAAGTCCTGGTCCTACAGGCAGTGGCACACTGGATAGTCCCTCTGAGCTCCATGTCCACCATGCCCACAAACTAGAAAGGACACTTTTTCTTCTACTTATCTGAGGAAAGAACAGGGTCCTAGATGTGGTGATGGTAATGCTTATGATCAGGGCGTTCTATTTTCATTGTCCTGAGAATGTAGAGATCTAGAAGCATTTTGCTTCAAAATTCTGCCATATATCTTGATTTTTTTTTTTGCTTCCAATCTTGATTAGAAAATATTGAAATAGGTTGGTATAGTGATGCACACTTTTAGTCCGCGCTCAGGATAAGGGCTCGAACAATGCTCAGGACTTGGGGGTTCAGGAAGGCTTGCTTCATAGAGCAGTGTCCACTCCAGCTTTCCAGGTGACCCAGCATCAGTCATTTTTCTTCCTTTGAAGAAAAAAGGCCTGGATATTTAACAAGTCTGGTTCCCCCAAAGCTTTTTTAAAGCTGTGCCTCTTATGGAGGTGGGAATATTGTAAGAACCAAAAGCAGTAAAACAGTGTTTTTGGACACAGCAGGCATTCATATATGAACTGACAGCAGCCATGACTGCATGCACAAGCTCAAGCCTGAGGATGTTCCAGGATAGAGAGGGGAGGTGGTCAGGAAGTCCCACCCCTAGCTGAGGGGCTCTTATCTTTCCTGTTGATTCTAGGAGGGAAGATTTCTCTTCCTTCCCCCTGGTGGTCAACTGGAGTGCTGGTAGCCATGCTGAACTTCTTAATTCCCTGTTATAGATCTTAAAGTTATATAGTTGTTTCTAGATTCTGGCAAGAAGTTCACTCCTGGGCCTTTTCTGTGATTTTTTTTTCCTTCTGTGTCTGGTATTTTTTGTGAACAAGGAGCAGGCAGAACCTTACAATATTTGACAGATGCCATTTTAAATGAACTGTGGTTAGATGGGAGACAATAACAAGTCATTTAGTACTATTTTTGCATATAATGTAAAATTACATTTGATACAAAAGATTGATATTATATTGAAGACTTACTGTAATAGAAATAGCTAACAGTTTAATCAAGGACTCTTCTCTATGGTGTGTGCTGTGGTGAGTCCTAATAATACCACACTAGGTCCTTAGCACTCCCCTGTGGAGAGATAAAACTCTTATCTCGGTATAGATGAAGAAGCTGAGCCTGTGGCTGTAATTGGTAACAGTGAATCTGGTGACACCACAGACTCCCTTGACTCCTGAGTAGTTTTTTTACAGCTGTGTGCTTGTCCTTTTCAGAATAGCTTTTGCAGCCTTGACCAATTTCATGTCCTGACTTTAATTACTGTAATGATAGCAGTTGCATTAATTAAAAAAAGAAAAAGAACAGGCCAACATCCCCAATTTAAAGAAGCATAAGGAGATGTTCTTTGGGTATTGGGACTCTCCATATAGTTCATTAGCATGGAGGTTGCATACACCTCCATGTTATTCTTAAGCAGGCAGCCAAAAGAGAGTCCCAGGCAGAGTAGAGTCTCCCCGCAGAATGGGTGTCCAAGTAAAAGGACAAATAGCAACTGCTAGAGATGACATCATCAAACTGCACACTATATCCAACAGAAAATGACCAGGGAAGTTGAGACAATCAAACTGGAATTCCCCACTAAATGCCCTCTCCATGTGTAAGCCTCTCACAGTGGATCTGGCTTCTCTTTTCCCACTTGAAAACTTTTTTTATAGCATGGGATAAACAGTAGTAGAATTGGTTAGAAACACTTTACCTTCTAGCTGTTCTCCAGGACACAGCGTTTTTACTTTTGGACTGTTTTCTTGTTCCTATCCCTTCCTGTGACAGAGTTAGGGGGCCTTAGACCATCCTCACAAGAGGCCTTAGAGCAGACACTGACACAAGTGTTCTTGGGTCTAAAGTGGAAGGGGATAGCACTGACCCCAGAGCCAGCTTCTTGGTGAGCTCAAACAGCACATAACAATTTATCAGTCTGATGTTCACTGCATACATTTTCAAGAAATTCCCTCTACAAAGAATAATTTAAATTTGCTACTAGAGTTTTCACAGAGTATGGTGCACTCTGATGATATCCTTGTTTGAGCTGTACTTTTTTGGCATTTAAACTCCATAATTCTCGCAGTTTCTTCTTTCAGGATTTTTGACAATTTATTTCTCTGGCTGTTAGCTTTTACCAAGTTTGTTTTTATTATTATCGTGAAAACAATTGGAGTGATGATGCAAAACATAGTCACTATACTCACTTGTCTCTACTTTTTCATCAAATAAGATTTTGTTGTTGTTGTTGTTGATGTTGATGCTTTGTTAATTTTTGGCACGGATGAAACTCTTGAAACAGAGCTGATCACACTTGCTGACTATCTGCCTGTGCATTCCATTACCCAGGGTCAGCTCTCTATGTGTACAACAATGCGGTTTTTACCCCAGAGGACTGGCATGGCATTCAGGAAATAGCAAGAAGCAGAAAAAAAGATGATCCTTTGAAGGTTGGAAGATTTGGAATTGGGTTTAATTCTGTCTACCATATAACAGGTGCAGTATTGGCTGTGGGCAAGTGGGGAGTAAAGTCAGCCAAACTATAGATAAACTTTAGTAAACTACTGTATTCCATTAATGTTGATATTTAATATAGACCATGCTACATATTAAAATTATGTTGTTATATACTAAGATGTAGATGTTGCACATAAATCTTAATATTGTATTTATATACTCACCTTTTGGAAGTCCACCTTCAGGGCTCCAGGCGATGGTTTATAAATGTTGAGGAGCAGCTGAGGATCATGCAAATGTAGAGACTATTATGCAGGAATTTAGAGCAGGTCAGTTGCCCTGGGTGTGCAGCTCAGTGTTATTCTGTTCCCTAGTTAACAGTGAACACATTGATGTGGGCTATTTGCTGGAAAGCTCTTTGCAGTCTGAAGATTTGAGAAAGCCAAGGTCATGCTTTTACAGTATCAAGAGTCTCTATGATCTGATTTCAGCATGGGTATGTGGCATCGTGTGAAGGGACTTAGGGCAAATATATCCTAGATTGTACTGTTGATGGATTTAATGGACATAACATTTGCTACTTAAGACACATAAGAATTTAGGAATTGATGATTGTCACAACTGAACTTGCATTTGATAACCACAGATATTAAAGAGATGACAGACTTTACTGGAGTTACACTGAGCATGAAGATTAGGGGTTAAAGTCTGCCTGGTAGACAAAACACATCAGAACTATCCATTAGAAGCCCTTTGAGCAGTACCATGGGTAAAAGTTTCTTTCAGAATAATACATTTGACATATCTAGTTCTGCCATTGTAATACCCCTGTCTTTAGCTGAGGAGCAGAAGAAGCATTTGGCACCAGTCTAGAGGCCATGTGGTAAGATGTGGATCTTTAAGAACTGTAGCTGTATATTTTGTGAGTCCTTCCCCAGGAAAGTTCATTTCTCATTCCCTCTGGGGTCTGTGCTTCATGCCTATGGAGCAACCTACATTGTCATAGTCAATGGTTGAATCTTTAATTTTGAACATAAATTGTAACTCTTCTTTCTAACTGGTCTTATATGGCAGTTAGCACTGAGTATAAATATCTGAATAGTGTTTGTATCTTCCACTTGATGAGTGTTTAAAGATACAGCACAGATTTTCACAAAAATCATGGAGGTTTCTATAATTGGTTCTTATTGGATTGTCTCAAACCAGAAACCATTATGTCTCACTTTCAAAGTATTGAGTCACTTTTTTGAAGAATTTTATGTCATACTACTTCTCATGTAATATTTTGATGGTAGTTATCATTTCATTATAGCTGCACTTATAATTGTTCATTGGATTTCTGAGTTGGTTATGGCTTGGTTTTCATTTTTACAGATGTTCCTTGTATCTTCAGTGGTGACCAGATAGGAATGCTAGATCCTCATCAAACACTTTTTGGCCCCCATGAATCAGGCCAATGTTGGAATCTCAAAGATGACAGCAAAGAAATGAGTGAGCTTCCAGATCAATTTGCACCCTTCATTGGCGTTTTTGGAAGCACCAAGGAAACATTTACAAATGGCAGCTTTCCAGGGACATTTTTCCGTTTCCCTCTTCGCTTACAGCCTTCTCAGCTTAGCAGCAATCTCTACACTAAGCAGAAGGTTCTGGAGTTGTTTGACTCTTTCAGGGCAGATGCAGACACAGTGCTGCTCTTCCTGAAGAGTGTGCAGACTGTATCTTTACATGTCCGAGAGGCCGATGGGACAGAAAAACTGGTATTTAGAGTGACTGCTAGTGAGAATAAGTCCCTGAAACATGAACGGCCAAATTCTATCAAGATTCTGGGAACAGCCATAAGCAACTATTGTAAAAAGATTCCAAGCAACAGTGTTACCTGTGTAACATATCATATAAACATAGTTCTAGAGGACGAGAGTACAAAGGATGCCCAGAAGACATCTTGGTTGGTGTGTAACAGTGTGGGTGGACGAGGCATTAGTAGTAAACTGGATTCTTTGGCTGATGAATTGAAATTTGTGCCAATCATTGGACTAGCCATGTCTTTATCAGGCAAGGATGATGAAGAAAATGGAGCAATATCTGAGTTCTCAGGAAAAGCATTTTGTTTTCTTCCTTTGCCTCCTGGTGAGGAAAGCAGAACGGGGCTTCCAGTTCATATCAGTGGCTTCTTTGGCTTGACTGACAACCGCAGGAGCATAAAATGGAGAGAGCTGGACCAATGGAGAGACCCTGCAGCCTTGTGGAATGAATTTCTTATTGTGAATGTTGTTCCCAAAGCTTATGTTACTCTGATCCTAGATTCAATAAAACGCCTGGAGACAGAAAAGAGCTCCGATTTCCCGTTGTCTGTTGATGCCATCTACAAACTTTGGCCTGAGGCCAGCAAGGTCAAGGCACACTGGCAGCCAGTGTTGGGGCCTCTGTTCAGTGAACTGTTCCAGCATGCTGTGATCTATTCAATTAGTGGTGAGTGGGTAAGGCTGGAGCAGGTGTACTTCTCAGAACTTGATGGAAGTTTAGAATATACTCAATCTGTGCTCAGCTACCTCCAGAGCTCAGGGAAGCAGATTGCCAAGGTACCAGAGAACCTGGCTGCTGCTGTTCAGCTCAGTGCAGCCTCTGCCACCTCTGGTGCAACTCCTGTGAGGAAGGTGACCCCTGCATGGGTGCGGCAGGTGCTGAGGAAGTGCGCACACCTGGGCAGTGCTGAAGAAAAGCTTCATCTTCTAGAATTTGTGCTTTCTGACCAAGCCTACAGTGAGTTGCTTGGGCTCGAGCTGCTGCCTTTACAAAGTGGAGCTTTTGTCCCTTTCTCCTCATCTGTCTCTGATCAAGATGTTGTTTACATCACATCAGAAGAGTTCCCAAGGTAGATACTGTGTGGTTCAGACACTGGCTGATCTAGGGAGTGGGGGGCTGTCTTGCCCACAGGGTTCTTGACTTCCAGATCCTCCAGGTATCTGTGGGTTGTGTGGCTTTTCATGAAATATTAAGAGACAAATGTTATATTTAAAAATAAAAGGCATTCTAGTATTTGTCTATTAAAAGATTACATAAAAGCTGGGTTTATTGCCTTTAGTCTATAGTCCCAGCTGTTTGGGAGTCTGAGGGGGACCACTTGAACCTGGGAGTTCCAAGACAACATAGTAATACCTTGTCTCAAAAAACAATTATTCTAATAGCTCTTTTTTTAGTCACAACACTGAAAACAATTATTATAAAGTACTAATAGAGGTAAGATTAGTTAGTAGAATTTTTGATGAGATTTAAATTAAAATAGTATATGAAATAACTATTTCTTTGTATCTTTAAGAGAGAGTATGGTTGTGTAGCCCAGACTAGCCTAGAAAACAGTTTTCTTGCTTCAACCTCCCAAAAGCTGGGGTTATAGACATACATCATCCTACTTTGCTTTAGCAACTAACTTTTTATAGCTGAGGGCTATAGTTGATGTTTCATGGGATAAAATCATTTTATTATTAAGTATTTAGGCTGTTTTTGAATTGGCATGGTGTATGATAGCCTCATATTTTAAAGCAAAGCCTATATAATGTACTTTGATGTGTATACTGTAATTCATTTAAATGAAATAGCAGGTTTAACTGGATTGAAATTTTATGGTGGATGTTTTAAACCTTAGAATTGTTAGAATTGTAACTGCTATACACCTCTCACGTTCTAGGTCCCTTTTCCCAGGTCTTGAAGCAAGACTTATTTTGGAGAACTTGAAGCCTCATCTTCTAGCTGCTTTAAAAGAAGCTGCCCAGACACGAGGTATTATAGCTATTTAGTGTTTTCTTAAAGAACCCCCTTTATAAAAATATAAAGGGATTTTTATAAGATTCCTTATAATTACTGTCCATTTTAGACCTATAAATCTGAGTTCATATGGCTCGACCTAGAAGAATTGTCCAGTTGATGGTATGTCGGGAGCCATCCTAGTATCTAAAACAATCCAAAGGCAACACCACTGAGAACCTCATTGTAGCGTGTATGTTTCTATCAGCCCGTCTGCCGCTGGTCTGGCATGCCGGCCCCCAATAACACGCAGGAGACTCTATATTTGATACAATCCTGTTGGCCAGTTACCATTACTGTTTATGGGCTAGCTCTGTCTTAATTATTAACCCATTTCTACTTATCTAAGTATTTCCATGTGGTCGTCTTATCGGGGAGCCGCGCGGCAGGCGTCCTCCTTCCTCCCTGGGCTACATGTCGACTCCTACTACTTCCTCTCTCCTCCTCCTGGTCTCCTAGCCCCGCCTATCTTGTTATCTCATTGGCCACAGTGCTTTATTAACCAGTATGAGAAACATATATACAGAATAACATCTCCCATCACCTCATGCCATGGCTCTTGGTGGCAGGCATTTGCAGGAAGTGTATCATAGCCTGCACAGTACTCTTGTGTTTTCCGAGTGCTTGCTAGTTCTTCTTGGACCCTCCTACCCTCAGATCTTGCAGCATCTCTGATAATTTAGAAATTGATTATTAGTTAACTTTCATAGATGGGAGAAAAAAGTTAAGTTCAGGGTTTTCAGATGAAGTCAGGGGTTCTACCTTATCTCCCTTATTTGCCGTACCAAATCCTTACACAGTTACAGGTGGTTATTCTGGGAGATCCTATTAGCTACCAGATGTGGTCAATCTTCAAGAAATGTATAACCTTTCAACCCCATAATGCTGTCAGGAAAGGGGACCGAGGAGACCTAAGAAAGTCACAGAGGCCCTTTATTGGGAATGATTTTTGGGAAATGACAGTAATGTGGAGGAAAAATTACTACAGTTCTGACTTTAATTCTATCTTTTAACTTCTAAAAACTTCTCTTCACTTATAAAATTAGTATCCCAAGTTAGGATTTTCCTCCCAGATTTCAGATTTTTGTCTCACTAAGGAGCTTATTCTTTGTGATGCCTTGAATGATTTTTTTCCCTTCATGGAGAAGTTGTTAATCATTACATATCTTTATTCATTAAAATGTTCATGAAAAGATTTGGGATTTGTCAGGGAAATGAGGTCAGAGTTAGAAGTGAGACCATGAATGAGCCTGTAAATGTTTCTTGCCACAAGGATTTGTACACGTGAGACTCACAGTGATAGATTTCCAGCATCCACATGACTCATTGGTTGTGAATTGTTCTTTTCAAGAAAGCCTTTGAGGTATTTAAACATGGATTCCCTCCCTCCTTTCTATCTATTTCTTGATGGAGAATCTTCTAGGTTTTTGAAACATACAATTATTATTATTATTATTATTATTATTATTAGTAGTAGTAGTATAGTAGTAGTAGTAGTAGTAGTAGTAGTAGTATTTATAGTTACCCTACTGTGCAGCAATTCCCAGAACTTCTTAATCTGACCTGTAGCAATACAAATTGACCAGCTTCTATCTGTCTATCCCTCACATCCCATCCCCCACTCTCCCAGCATCTGGTAACCACAGAGAAAGCTTTGGAGGTACTCATGAGCTAGATATTAATAGATAAGTAAAAGATAGCTGGGGCAGTAGTCCTGCTGTAAGGCTGACAGTGGAGCATACTGGAACATTAGTCTGTTCTGCTGTTATACAGATCTCTGCCCAGTACTTGGAAGGCTCTCCAAGACTTCTGTTTTCTGCCTGGGCTGAGTTTCATTGTTGCAGACCCAGCACTGAACTCCAGAGTGAAGTTCTGGCCTAGTTTTTCTAGAATGCTTCCTAGTGGATGGAGTCTTTGCCATCTCTTTATTGCCTAAGTGTGTATCAGGGGTCCCGCAGGAAGCCCTTGAGCCCCACAGTTCATGTGATTCTGCAGGCCCTGAGAGGTCTATGGGTAGTAGTATGGGGGAATGGTGTTGGAACTCTGTCTGGCTTTGGATGCTATCATGGTAGGTTTGGTAGTGGGCTTCAAATCCAAGGCCTTCTTCTTAGTTCCTTCTCCCTTCCCTAGGCAGGAGATATCATCTGTGATGAGTATCTCCTGCAGAGTCTCTGTTACCATCTCCACTTGAAAAGCTCAAGGAAATGAAAGGGTTTAGATAACTTGAAATGTAGAGTTGGAGCCATGGTTCTGTTTTTTCTTATTTTTATTTGCAAATTAGATTATTTGCAGTTTAAATTACATGAGAAAATGGATGATTATCAGAAATTAGGTGAGATGTAAATAGTTAGGAAATGTTGCCAGTTAGATGGAAAAAAAAATCTAGAAAAAAGAAGTAATTGAGCAGACAATTCCTAATGAAGTGGTACTAGGATCCTACTTCCATGTTTCTTAGTTTTCAAGATTTTTTTTTAATTAGGGAGTTTTCATGCTCTGTTACAATTAATAACTTAAGTTGTCCTCAAATGTTTGTTTCCTGTATATATCAAGCATTGTGCCAAATGAAATTAATAAATAAGTGGGAATGATCACAGCTGCATAGACTGGAAATATCAGTCAGCACTGCTAAGAATGGACGGGGTCTGTGGACCTGGGTGGCAAATCGGGGAGGGTGTTTTGTATTCTGTCTGGAACACACAGGGGAGAAACTGCAGCCTTCATGTCTCAGGAGCAGCATGTTTTTAATGATGACTTTGACACAACTTTATCATGATGTACACTATTTATTGGATAGATGATAACCTTATATGCATGTGTACAAACCTTCAGGAAGTTTTACACTTTTAATTGCTGGTCTCTGGCATACAGATTGCTATATTTGACACAAGACTTGTACTGTGGAGGTGTTTGGGATGAGCACATTCATAATTATTTGTTGGGGGAAAGGACCCCCAACAAGGAGAGTCTGTTCTGAGCCTACCTTCACCAGTATTTGGGCCATTGCCATCTCTCCCTGGAACACAGGCAGAACCTTGGTATCTCTAGTTAATACAGCATTATGAGAACTTACTTTTCTGAAACATCATTTTTCTACCTTTTATCAAAAATCCCTTTAAAGGCTTCTTTTTTCTTATTAAAAAAAAATCAAAGTTCTTGGCATTGTCCACTTTATTCTGGGCATTATAAAGATGCCTGGTACACAGGAATGCTAAAATCAGTGTTTGTGTTACCTGGTCATTCTTCCATTAGGTGCAGAAATTTGATTTTTCACCCTCTTCACCTCTATGCATGCTTCCATAACACTGGATACAACATAGCACTGCACGCCTGCACTTGTGTAGTTACTTATAATCATTTCTCTAATCTGCCTTCTTCATTATATACACACAAAGTCTGAGAACATGTCTAGGTGTTGAATGACAAATGCTGCTGGTGAGGTAATTATTCTGATGAGACTTACAGTCCCTGTCTTAGCCTTGAAATCGGGTCCAAGGTACCCCAAGACATAAACATATTCCACAAAAAGGCAGTGGTATACTTGATGGGACAAATGGCTTGCCTTAGGCATAGAAGGGTTAGCTGCCCACGGGAGCAGTTCTTAGAACCTTGTGGATCAGAAGCAAGCAGTAGAATTAGTTTGATAAATTCACCTTTCCTTATCATAAACTGAGAATTAAGTGTAAATTTATTTGTGTAGATATTAGAGTACTTATAAAAATTCTATTTCTCCCTTTTTCAGTTCTTCTGTAGGCCCTTTAACTGTTTTATGATGATAGCCTGTAAAATAGCCCCTGGTTAGCTTGCTGATTGCTGTAAATGTTGTGTGACTTGTGCTTATAAACATGCATTCTTCTTCTTCACCACTTTTCTGAACTAAGCCTTAGTTCTTACAAACTAAGTTCTTACAAAGTTTAGGCTAATTTGCATCTGAATAGATCATGAATTTGTAAATATATATACTGTTTAGAGCTTTGTTTTTGCCTTTTATTTTGCATAATGCTATGTGGAGACAGCATTGCCTTAAGATATAGAGTAATTTCTGTAGTGAGCATGTGAAATATTGAACATTCTGGCCGTTCTAAGAATGGATTTAATTATATTCTAGCACAGCAGCTTCTCTGGGGATACTCAGGTAGGATCACCAACTGAATGTTGTGTTCATTTGACACTTGATTGATTGATTGATTGTCATTTGTTGGTTTATTTGAATACTGTGGTGTTGTTTTGTTTTGTTTTTAACCTAAATAGCTAGAAATGATGTCAACCTTTTTATTTGTCCTTGCTGGAAATAACTTTAAAGGAGAGAGGAAACTACTAATATAGGCTTTTGTTATTGGAAACACTGATAAAAAATGTTTAAATGACTTGAAAACCTTCATTTCATAAATATTTAATCTCAAATGAAAGACACATGCGAAATTTGTATTTTACACTGCTTACATGGGAGAGTGTGGCACGAATGCACTTCTGTTATACACACAAATACTTAAAGGAGAAATGAAAGAGAAAGCACATTCTGGGAACTGTGGATTGGAGCACAGTGTGGAGACTGGTGGAAGCAGGAAGTCCTGTCTAGCTACATGGAGCACTAAAGTCCACTTTCATTAGGGACAATCAGATGATCTTACAATGCTGGGTATGTCATTTTATTGATTGCCCACTCTTTTTGTTTTGCTTTAATAAATATCCTTATTATTATTTTATATTATTTTCCCAAGTTCATGTTTTACTTGGAAATTTAAAGGATGTGAGATTTGATTTATAGAAATAGATTTTTAGGGTCTGGAGAGATGGTTCAGTGGTTAAGAGCTTTGGCAGCTCTTCCAGAGGTCCTGAGTTCAATTTCCAGCAACCACGTGGAGGTTGCTGGAATGGGATCTGATACCCTCTCCTGACAGTCAGGTGTATATGCAGATAAAGCACAATATACATAAATCTCAAAAAATTAATAATCTATTAAGAAATTATTTATATATATACATATACATACACACAATACATAATTAGTTTGGAAACTAAATCATTATTACAGTGACAAATTCTGTAAATATTAAATTTGGCTTCTACTTTGTATTAAAGGTATCTAAAGCTTCATCATAGCCCTTGTAATTGGGAAAATGTAGTGGAAGAGGCAGCAAAGCCTTGATGTGAGTAGCTACCCTGTTAATGCCTGTCTTGGGGACTGTCCATTTTGGTTACTGAATCTCTGATGCTGCATCTCCTATTCAAGTCCAAGCCAAACTTGATAGTAGAGGCCTGTAATACCAGCTGTTCCAGAGGCTAAGACAGGAAGATTGTAAGTTCAAAGCCATCCTGAACTACAAAGTGAGTTCAAGGCCAGCCTGGAGCAACTTAGTGACAGTCTATGAAAAGTAAAGTAAAAAGATGATTGAGATATAGCTCAGTGATAGGATTTTTTGCCTAGCTTGCATGAAACCTTGTAGTCAGTGCCTAGTATTACAAGAAAAACAACAAAAGGCCAAAGGCAAAATGTCAGTGGCAGAGTATCAGTGCAGACTTTCTGGGAAGTAGTGAACCATTAGAGGTAGAATAAGATGCTTCGGAAAGACCCAGGGGCCTATAACACATATCTAGACTTGAGTGCTGATGGAGTCCTGACTGGAAGACACTGGACTGCCTTTTCCTTTACTTCCCTCAACCCCACATTGATCTTTTCTTTTTCTTCATTCTTTTCTCTTCCCTTAAAGATATGACTGATATACAGTAATCATTTAATTGGACGTTTGTTGTTTGTGTGTATTTACAAGGTCCGAATCTTCTATACAATAAGAACTAATTATTAGAACTTACTAGCTATCAAAGCTGCCATTGCCACTGTATATCTGAAAAGCAAAAAGAACTGCCATGTACCCAGTGCCTTGAGTTAATATTATCCAGTAAAGTGGCACCTCTGGAGGAGTTTATTTAAAAGCATTTGGACTAAAAACATCATTGTTAAGAGAATTTTCACACTGATTGATAGTTCTACTTTCTGACCATGTTGCATTTATTCTTCAAGTTAGCAAGGAACATAGACATGTAAATAAGTGGCAATGAAAACAATACAGTCTCTGAGTATACTGTTTCCAGTATCTGAGATGGACTCACTCATCTATGGAAAACCAAACCTATGTACAAGAATTCTTCCAAAGTTAAAGTTGAATGTATCTGATAATAGTTTACTGTCCCTAGTGATATTTTTTCAGAAGCATAGTTACATGTATTTTGACATTGCTGATAGTTGTGAAAGCCACAAAGCCCACAAGTCATTTATTAAAACGTCTATAAATTGTTTTGCTTGTCCTTGTAGCTCATCCTCGTAGCTTTAAAGGTCTTCTAATGAAAGACATGGAGATGACTGTGCAAACATTTACACTTCAGGGTTAAAAGCTAACTGTCTTTAGTACAGAGTAGCTAGAACTCAGGACTTCTGCCTAAATTACCTTAATGTACTTAGAGTTGTGCCTTACTGCATTTTCTCTCTCCTTTACTTCTTATTGTTTCTCCAGTTGAGCATGACTGATGTGTTAGTTGCATGCTATGTGTGAGGTGTGTGTGTCTTGACATATATATATATATATATATATATATATATATATATATATATATGTATACATATATACATATATATATGCCAAGTAATTTTCCTAAAGGTAAGTATGTTTTGTAAATTGTCAAATTTTATGCCAGTATATTAGATTAGGCAGGGTTATCTATAGAATGCATGTAATATGGCAATTTTCATGGAACGTACATGGTACATATATGAAAATTTTGCTTATTAGGTATTTTGAATTATAATTCTCAACATCTTTATATCTTTACAATTATATCTTTGCTTTACTTATGACTTTGATATTCAATTATAGCTAATTTTATTCAGCAAACCCTTTAAGAAACATTATAAAATTAAGTTTAATTAATTTCATAACCCAAAGAAACTACATTGACTGTGTCACTGACATTTTAATTTTAAAAATATTACTTGAATTATTTTGTCGCATGACATAGAAACTGAAAATGTTCTGAATCTGGGTATTATCACTCTCCTAAAGTTTCAGAAGTGTGTCTTTGCTGGAATTTCTATAGCAATAGTTTTAAAATAGCATGGTGGGTATTTTGGAGTATAAAGTAAAGCCTTTAGCACAAAGATGTCCTTCCTTGATTAAAAAGTGTTAGAGTGGGGAGAGGGAAGGATGGGAATGATATGAATACAATATCTTCAATTTGAAGTCCTGAGTTCTAGCTACTTTATACTAAAGATGTTTAGCTTTTAACCATAAAGTATAAATGTTCACACAGGAGTCTCCATGCTCTCCATTAGAAGGCCTCTGAAGCACCTCACATATGACATTCTCAAAACAAAGTTACATACAAAAGTCCCAAGACCCTGAGGTATACCTCTTGTTATAGCATTTCCCAAAATTGCTTATAAGGAACTAGAAGTCACTTGAACATGTCGGAAAGATAAATGTTAGTTTCCACAGAATTGATTTTGAGATTTTTTTATTTCTATATATGGGCAAGTATATTCCTACAGGTATGTAGTTTTCTATTTTGTTGTTGCTGATGTTAATATCAAAAATACTCTGACATACAAAATTCACTTTAAAGGAATGTTAACTTTTAGGCAATCTATTAAGATAAGTAACCATCCTCTCAAGGAGGAAAATTCTATTTTTCTCCTAGTTTGCAAGCATTCAGAAATAGAGTTGTTTAGGTGGGAAGAAGTATCTGCCATGACAGCAACACCCCACACGTTCAGTTTGCCCTGAGGCATTTGCAAAATCCCTGGTTCTACAGAGCACACTTCAATAAATAGCAACTGTGGCAAAACTTCAGCCTCTTGCTCTGACTTTGAGCCCTTCTCTTTTTCCTACACAGTTATACAGGTGAGGTGCCAGAAGTACACAACAGCCCCCAAAGAATTTGTATTGGGTCTGCTTATTGATATTTACCCATTAATAAAAAAATATAAATTTTATCTGCATTTGTTTGGTACATTTACTTTGGACGGCTAAACATTACACATTGTTTTTCATGTTGATTCCATCTGCAGAACACTAGCTACTTTTGAATAAATGTTTTATACATTTTTATATTTACTTAGAATAAGCACTTTGTGGAGAAAATGAGTTATTTTAGAGATTATTATAAGCATTATTTTCTGTATAGACAATCATTATTTTTAAATTAATTTTACTGAATTTTTGCATTTTCTTAAAGCAGCTTTCTAATGTCATCTTAAATGTGAGGCCAGAGCAGTTTAAAGTAGAATTGGGCATAACATTTGTGTATGTGATTTACAGGAAGACCATGCACTCAGCTGCAGCTTCTAAATCCAGAGCGATTTGCACGTCTTATTAAAGAAGTAATGAATACATTCTGGCCTGGCAGAGAGTTGGTGGTTCAATGGTATCCATTCAGTGAAGACAAACACCACCCGTCCATTTCATGGCTTAAAATGGTTTGGAAGAATCTCTATATACATTTTTCAGAGGATTTGACTTTATTTGATGAGATGCCACTTATCCCCAGAACTATACTAGATGAAGATCAGAAGTGTGTGGAACTTATTAGACTCAGGATCCCATCAGTAGTCATTTTAGATGATGAAACTGAAGCTCAGCTTCCAGAATTCTTAGCAGATATTGTACAAAAACTCGGGGGGATTGTACTGAAAAAGTTAGATACCTCTATTCAACATCCACTTGTTAAAAAATATATTCATTCACCACTACCAAGTGCTATTCTGCAAATAATGGAGAAGATGCCACTGCAGAAGTTATGTAACCAAGTAGCATCATTACTTCCAACCCACAAAGACGCTCTGAGGAAGTTTCTGGCCAGCTTAACTGATACCAGTGAAAAAGAGAAAAGAATAATTCAAGAATTGACAATATTCAAAAGAATTAATCACTCATCTGATCTGGGGATTTCCTCTTACACTAAATTAAAAGGTTGTAAAGTTTTGGATCATACTGCCAAACTTCCAGCAGATCTGCGACTGTCTCTTTCAGTAATAGATAGTAGTGATGAAGCTACCATTCGTTTGGCAAACATGTTGAAAGTCGAAAAATTAAAGACTACAAGCTGTTTAAAGTTCATTTTAAAAGATGTTGAAAATGCGTTTTATACACAGGAAGAGGTAACACATCTTATGCTCTGGATCCTTGAGAATCTATCTTCTCTTAAAAATGAAAATCCAAATGTGCTTGATTGGTTGATGCCACTAAAATTCATTCAGATGTCACAGGAGCGTGTGGTAGCAGCTAGTGAACTTTTTGATCCTGATATAGAAATATTAAAGGATCTCTTTTATAGTGAGGAAGAAGCCTGTTTCCCACCTGCAACTTTTACCTCACCAGATATCCTTCACTCTTTGAGACAGATTGGTTTAAAAAATGAAGCCAGCCTGAAAGAGAAAGATGTTGTGCAAGTGGCAAAAACAATTGAAGCTTTGCAGGTCAGTTCCGATCAGAATCAGGATGTTCTCCTGAAGAAAGCCAAAACACTCTTGCTAGTCTTGAGTAAAAGCCATGCACTTTTGCAGTCTTCTGAAGGGAAGACGATATTGAAGAAAATAAGATGGGTTCCAGCCTACAAGGAGAGGCCTCCAAATTATCCAAGTTCCTTAGTCTGGAAAGGAGATCTCTGTAATCTTTGTGCACCTCCAGATATGTGTGATGCAACACATGCAATTCTTGTGGGTTCCTCACTTCCTCTTGTTGAAAGTGTCCATGTAAACTTGGAGAAGGCTCTCGGTATCTTCACAAAGCCTAGCATCAGTGCTGTCTTAAAACACTTCAAGATTGTTGTTGACTGGTATACCTCAAAAACCTTTAGTGATGAAGATTACTATCAGTTCCAACATATTTTGCTGGAAATTTATGGGTTTATGCATGATCATCTGAATGAAGGAAAGGATTCTTTTAAAGCCTTGAAATTTCCATGGGTTTGGACTGGCAAAAACTTTTGTCCTCTTGCCCAGGCTGTGATAAAACCAATCCATGATCTGGATCTTCAGCCTTATTTGTATAATGTGCCTAAAACCATGGCAAAATTCCACCAGCTGTTTAAGGCCTGTGGCTCAATAGAAGAGCTGACATCAGATCATATTAATATGGTAATTCAGAAGGTTTATCTCACAAGTGAACAGGAGTTAAGTGAACAAGAAAGTAAGCAAAATCTTCATCTTATGTTGAATATTATGCGATGGCTGTATAGCAACCAAATTCCAGCAAGCCCTAATACACCAGTTCCTATTTATCATAGCAAAAATCCTTCCAAACTTGTCATGAAGCCAATTCATGAATGCTGTTATTGTGACATCAAAGTTGATGACCTCAATGACTTACTTGAAGATTCAGTGGAACCAATCATTTTGGTACATGAAGACATACCCATGAAAACTGCAGAGTGGCTAAAAGTTCCCTGCCTTAGTACAAGACTGATCAACCCTGAAAACATGGGGTTTGAGCAATCAGGACAAAGAGAGCCTCTTACTGTAAGGATTAAAAATATTTTGGAAGAATACCCTTCTGTGTCAGATATTTTTAAAGAGCTGCTTCAAAATGCTGATGATGCAAATGCTACAGAATGCAGTTTCATGATTGATATGAGAAGAAATATGGACATCAGAGAGAATCTCCTAGACCCAGGAATGGCAGCTTGCCATGGACCTGCTTTGTGGTCATTCAACAATTCTGAATTCTCAGATTCAGATTTTATAAACATAACCAGGTTAGGAGAATCTTTAAAAAGGGCAGAAGTTGATAAAGTTGGAAAGTTTGGTCTTGGATTTAATTCGGTGTACCACATCACTGACATTCCCATCATTATGAGCCGGGAATTTATGATTATGTTTGATCCAAACATAAATCATATCAGTAAACACATAAAAGATAAATCTAATCCTGGAATCAAAATTAATTGGAGTAAACAGCAGAAAAGACTTAGGAAATTTCCAAATCAATTCAAACCATTTATAGATGTATTTGGCTGTCAGTTACCCTTGGCTGTAGAAGCCCCTTACAGCTACAATGGGACTCTTTTCCGACTGTCCTTTAGAACACAACAGGAAGCAAAAGTAAGTGAAGTTAGCAGTACCTGTTACAACACAGCAGATATTTACTCCCTAGTGGATGAATTTAGCCTTTGTGGACACAGACTTATCATTTTCACTCAGAGTGTAAACTCAATGTATTTGAAATACTTGAAGATAGAAGAAAGCAACCCTAGCTTAGCACAAGACACAATAATAATTAAGAAAAAAGCCTGTCCCTCCAAAGCACTGAGTGCACCAGTTGTGAGTGTTTTAAAGGAAGCTGCTAAACTCATGAAGACTTGTAATAGCAGTAGCAAGAAGCTTCCCACCGATGTGCCAAAGTCATCTTGTATTCTTCAGATCACAGTTGAAGAATTTCACCATGTGTTTAGGAGGATTGCTGACTTACAGTCACCACTGTTTCGAGGTCCAGATGATGACCCAACTACTCTCTTTGAAATGGCTAAGTCTGGCCAATCAAAAAAGCCATCAGAGGAGTTGCCACAAAAGACAGTAGATTGCACCACATGGCTTATATGCACCTGCATGGATACAGGAGAGGCTCTTAAGTTTTCCTTGAATGAAAGTGGAAAAAGACTAGGGCTGGTTCCTTGTGGGGCAGTAGGTGTTCTTTTGCATGAAACCCAGGAGCAGAGGTGGACTGTGAAACCACACATAGGAGAGGTGTTTTGCTATTTACCTCTACGAATAAAAACAGGGTTGCCAATTCACATCAATGGGTGCTTTGCTGTTACTTCAAATAGGAAAGAAATCTGGAAGACAGACACAAAAGGGCGATGGAATACCACATTCATGAGGCATGTCATTGTGAAAGCTTACTTACAAGCACTCAGTGTCTTACGGGACCTAGCCACTAGTGGTGAGCTGACTGATTATACTTACTATGCAGTGTGGCCTGATCCTGATCTAGTTCATGATGACTTCTCTGTGATTTGTCAAGGATTTTATGAAGATATAGCTCATGGGAAAGGGAAGGAGTTGACCAGAGTCTTCTCTGATGGCTCTACTTGGGTTTCCATGAAGAATGTGAGATTTCTAGATGACTCTATACTTCAAAGGAAAGATGTTGGTTCAGCAGCCTTCAAGATATTTCTGAAGTACCTCAAGAAAACAGGCTCCAAAAACCTCTGTGCTGTTGAGCTTCCTTCATCAGTAAAGGCAGGATTTGAGGAGGCTGGCTGCAAACAGATACTGCTTGAAAATACGTTTTCAGAGAAACAGTTTTTTTCAGAAGTCTTTTTTCCTAATATTCAGGAAATTGAAGCAGAACTGAGAGATCCTCTAATGAATTTTGTCCTAAATGAGAAACTTGATGAATTCTCAGGAATTCTTCGTGTCACACCATGTGTTCCTTGCTCATTGGAGGGCCATCCATTGGTTTTGCCATCAAGATTGATCCACCCAGAAGGACGAGTTGCAAAGTTATTTGATACTAAAGATGGGAGGTTCCCTTATGGCTCTACACAGGATTACCTCAATCCTATTATTTTGATTAAGCTAGTTCAGTTAGGCATGGCAAAAGATGATATTTTGTGGGATGATATGCTAGAGCGTGCAGAGTCAGTAGCTGAGATTAATAAAAGTGACCATGCTGCTGCCTGTCTAAGGAGTAGTATTCTTCTAAGCCTTATTGATGAGAAGCTAAAAATAAGGGATCCTAGAGCAAAGGATTTTGCTGCAAAATACCAAACAATTCCCTTCCTTCCATTTCTAACAAAGCCAGCAGGTTTTTCTTTAGAATGGAAAGGGAACAGTTTTAAGCCTGAAACCATGTTTGCTGCAACTGACCTTTACACAGCTGAACATCAAGATATAGTCTGTCTTTTGCAACCAATTCTCAATGAAAATTCCCATTCTTTTAGAGGCTGTGGTTCAATGTCATTGGCTGTTAAAGAGTTTTTGGGTTTACTAAAGAAGCCAACAGTTGACCTGGTAATAAACCAGTTGAAGCAGGTTGCAAAGTCAGTGGACGATGGCATTACATTGTATCAGGAAAATATCACCAATGCTTGCTACAAGTACCTCCATGAAGCAATGATGCAGAATGAAATGGCCAAGGCAGCAATTATTGAAAAGCTAAAACCATTTCGTTTCATTCTGGTTGAGAATGTGTATGTTGAGCCAGAAAAAGTTTCTCTTCATTTGAATTTTGAAGCAGCACCATACCTTTATCAGTTACCTAACAAGTATAAAAATAATTTCCGTGAACTTTTTGAAAGTGTGGGTGTGCGGCAGTCATTTACAGTTGAAGATTTTGCCCTAGTTTTAGAGACTATTGATCAAGAAAAAGGAAAAAAACAAATAACAGAAGAGAATTTTCAGCTTTGCCGACGAATAATCAGTGAAGGAATTTGGAGTCTCATTAGAGAAAAGAGACAAGAATTCTGTGAAAAAAATTATGGCAAAATTTTACTGCCAGATACTAATCTCCTTCTTCTTCCTGCTAAGTCATTATGCTACAATGACTGTCCTTGGATAAAAGTAAAGGATTCTACTGTTAAGTATTGCCATGCTGACATACCCCGGGAAGTAGCAGTGAAACTGGGAGCAATACCAAAGAGACACAAAGCCTTAGAAAGATATGCATCCAACATCTGCTTCACAGCTCTAGGCACAGAATTTGGGCAGAAAGAAAAACTGACCAGCAGAATTAAGAGCATACTCAATGCCTACCCTTCAGAAAAGGAAATGTTGAAAGAGCTGCTTCAAAATGCTGATGATGCAAAGGCCACAGAAATCTGTTTTGTGTTTGATCCCAGACAGCATCCTGTTGACCGAATATTTGATGATAAGTGGGCCCCACTGCAAGGGCCAGCACTGTGTGTGTACAACAATCAGCCATTTACAGAAGATGATGTAAGAGGAATTCAGAATCTTGGGAAAGGCACCAAAGAGGGAAATCCTTGCAAAACAGGACAATATGGAATCGGGTTCAATTCTGTGTATCACATTACAGACTGCCCTTCTTTTATTTCTGGCAATGATATCCTGTGTATTTTTGATCCCCATGCCAGATATGCACCAGGAGCCACATCGGTTAGTCCTGGACGCATGTTTAGAGATTTGGATGCAGATTTTAGAACCCAGTTCTCAGATGTTCTGGATCTTTACTTGGGAAATCACTTTAAACTGGACAATTGTACGATGTTTAGATTTCCTCTGCGTAATGCAGAAATGGCACAAGTTTCAGAAATTTCCTCAGTTCCATCATCAGACAGAATGGTTCAGAATCTTTTGGACAAATTGCGCTCTGATGGGGCAGAACTTCTCATGTTTCTCAATCACATGGAAAAAATATCTATTTGTGAAATAGATAAGGCCACAGGAGGCTTGAATGTTCTTTATTCAGTAAAAGGCAAGATCACGGATGGAGACAGATTGAAAAGAAAGCAATTCCACGCATCTGTAATTGATAGTGTTACTAAGAAGAGGCAGCTCAAGGACATACCAGTTCAACAAATAACCTACACTATGGATACTGAGGATTCTGAAGGAAATCTGACCACATGGCTGATCTGCAATAGATCAGGATTTTCAAGTATGGACAAAGTATCCAAGAGTGTTATATCGGCTCACAAGAACCAAGATATCACCCTCTTCCCACGTGGTGGAGTAGCTGCCTGCATTACTCACAACTATAAAAAGCCTCACAGGGCCTTCTGCTTTCTGCCTCTCTCTTTGGAGACAGGGCTGCCTTTTCATGTGAATGGCCACTTTGCTCTAGATTCAGCCAGAAGAAACTTATGGCGTGATGATAATGGGGTTGGTGTTCGAAGTGACTGGAATAATAGTTTAATGACAGCATTAATAGCACCTGCTTATGTTGAATTACTAATCCAGTTAAAAAAACGGTATTTCCCTGGTTCTGACCCAACATTATCAGTTTTACAGAACACACCTGTTCACGTTGTAAAGGACACATTAAAGAAGTTCCTGTCCTTCTTCCCAGTTAACAGGCTTGATCTGCAACCAGATTTATATTGCTTAGTAAAGGCACTGTACAGTTGCATTCATGAAGACATGAAACGTCTTTTACCTGTTGTTCGTGCTCCAAATATTGATGGCTCTGATTTGCACTCTGCAGTCATAATTACTTGGATCAATATGTCTACTTTGAATAAAACCAGACCATTTTTTGATAACTTGCTACAGGATGAATTGCAGCACCTTAAAAATGCAGATTATAACATCACAACTCGAAAAACAGTTGCAGAGAATGTCTATAGGCTAAAGCACCTGCTTTTAGAAATTGGTTTCAACTTGGTTTATAACTGTGATGAAACTGCTAATCTTTACCACTGCCTCATAGATGCAGATATTCCTGTTAGCTATGTGACTCCTGCTGATGTTAGGTCCTTCTTAATGACTTTCTCTTCTCCCGATACTAACTGCCATATTGGAAAGCTGCCTTGTCGTCTTCAGCAAACTAACCTAAAACTTTTTCATAGTTTAAAACTTTTAGTTGATTATTGTTTTAAAGATGCCGAGGAAAATGAGTTTGAAGTTGAGGGACTGCCCCTGCTCATCACACTGGACAGTGTTTTGCAGATTTTTGATGGTAAACGACCCAAATTTCTAACAACATACCATGAATTAATTCCATCACGTAAAGACTTGTTTATGAACACCTTATACTTGAAATACAGTAGTGTTTTGTTGAACTGCAAAGTTGCAAAAGTGTTTGACATTTCCAGTTTTGCTGACTTACTCTCTTCTGTTTTGCCTCGTGAATATAAGACCAAAAACTGTACAAAGTGGAAAGACAATTTTGCCAGTGAATCTTGGCTTAAGAATGCTTGGCATTTTATCAGTGAATCGGTAAGTGTGACAGAAGATCAGGAAGAGCCAAAGCCAGCATTTGATGTCATTGTTGACATCCTCAAAGACTGGGCATTGCTTCCAGGAACAAAGTTCACTGTGTCATCCAGTCAGCTTGTGGTTCCTGAAGGGGATGTGCTGATTCCCCTGAGCCTCATGCACATTGCTGTTTTCCCAAATGCTCAGAGCGATAAGGTGTTTCATGCTCTAATGAAAGCTGGCTGTATTCAGCTTGCTTTGAACAAAATCTGCTCAAAAGACAGTGTGTTAGTTCCTCTGTTGTCATGTCACACAGCAAACATAGATAGCCCCACAAGCATTTTGAAGGCTGTGCATTACATGGTTCAAACTTCAACATTTAGGACTGAAAAACTAGTAGAAAATGACTTTGAAGCACTTTTGATGTATTTCAACTGTAATTTGAGTAACTTGATGTCCCAAGATGACATAAAAGTTTTAAAGTCCCTTCCATGCTACAAATCCATCAGTGGCCGCTATATGAGCATTGCAAAGTTTGGAACGTGCTATGTGCTTACCAAAAGTATCCCTTCAGCTGAAGTGGAAAAATGGACACAGTCATCATCATCTGCATTTCTTGAAGAAAAGGTACATTTAAAAGAACTGTATGAGGTGCTTGGCTGTGTGCCAGTAGATGATCTGGAGGTGTATTTGAAACACCTTCTGCCAAAAATTGAAAATCTCTCTTATGATGCAAAATTAGAGCACTTGATCTATCTGAAGAATAGACTGTCAAACATTGAGGAGCTGTCAGAGATTAAGGAACAACTTTTTGAAAAACTGGAAAGCTTATTGATTATCCATGATGCCAACAATCGACTAAAACAAGCAAAACATTTCTATGATAGAACTGTAAGAGTTTTTGAAGTTATGCTTCCTGAAAAATTGTTTATTCCTAAAGAGTTCTTTAAAAAATTGGAACAAGTAATAAAACCTAAAAATCAAGTTGCATTTATGGCATCCTGGGTGGAATTCTTGAGAAATGTTGGACTAAAGTACATACTTTCCCAGCAGCAGCTGTTACAGTTTGCCAAGGAAATCAGTGTGAGGGCAAATACTGAAAACTGGTCTAAAGAAACACTGCAAAATACAGTTGACATCCTTCTCCATCACATATTCCAAGAACGAATGGATTTGTTATCTGGAAATTTTCTGAAGGAATTATCCTTAATACCATTCTTGTGTCCTGAACGGGCCCCAGCTGAATACATTCGGTTTCACCCTCAGTACCAGGAGGTAAATGGGACACTGCCTCTTATAAAGTTCAATGGAGCACAAGTGAATCCAAAGTTCAAGCAGTGTGATGTGCTCCAGCTGCTGTGGACATCCTGCCCTATTCTTCCAGAGAAAGCTACACCCTTGAGCATCAAAGAACAAGAAAGCAGTGACCTTGGTCCACAGGAACAGCTTGAACAAGTTTTAAATATGCTTAATGTTAACTTGGACCCCCCTCTTGATAAGGTCATTAATAATTGCAGAAACATATGCAACATAACAACTTTGGATGAAGAAATGGTAAAAACTAGAGCGAAGGTCTTAAGGAGCATATATGAATTTCTCAGTGCAGAAAAACGGGAGTTCCGTTTTCAGCTTCGAGGTGTTGCCTTTGTGATGGTTGAAGATGGCTGGAAACTTCTGAAGCCTGAGGAAGTAGTGATAAACTTAGAATATGAAGCTGATTTTAAACCTTATTTGTATAAGCTGCCTCTGGAGCTTGGAACATTTCATCAGCTGTTCAAACATTTAGGCACTGAAGACATTATTTCAACTAAGCAGTATGTTGAAGTATTAAGTCGCATATTCAAAAACTCTGAAGGAAAGCAGTTAGATCCTAATGAAATGCGCACAGTTAAGAGAGTGGTTTCTGGTCTATTCAAGAGTCTGCAAAATGATTCAGTCAAGGTGAGGAATGATCTGGAGAATGTCCGGGACCTCGCACTCTACCTTCCAAGCCAAGATGGTAGGTTGGTGAAGTCAAGCATCTTGGTGTTTGATGATGCACCACACTATAAAAGTAGAATCCAAGGCAATATTGGCGTGCAAATGCTAGTTGATCTTAGCCAGTGCTACTTAGGGAAAGACCATGGATTCCACACTAAGCTGATAATGCTTTTTCCTCAAAAACTTCGACCTCGTCTGCTGAGCAGTATACTTGAAGAGCAGCTTGATGAAGAGACCCCCAAAGTGTGCCAGTTTGGAGCATTATGCTCCCTTCAGGGAAGACTGCAGCTTCTCCTGTCTTCAGAGCAGTTCATCACAGGCCTTATTAGAATCATGAAGCATGAAAATGATAATGCTTTCCTGGCCAATGAAGAAAAAGCAGTCAGACTGTGCAAAGCTCTAAGAGAAGGACTGAAAGTGTCCTGTTTTGAAAAGCTTCAGACAACATTAAGGGTTAAAGGTTTTAATCCTATTCCCCATAGCAGGAGTGAAACATTTGCTTTCCTGAAGCGATTTGGCAATGCAGTCATCTTGCTATACATCCAGCATTCAGACAGTAAAGATATTAACTTCCTGCTAGCCTTAGCAATGACACTTAAATCAGCAACTGACAACTTGATTTCTGACACATCATATTTAATTGCTATGCTGGGATGCAACGATATTTATAGGATCAGTGAGAAACTTGATAGCTTAGGGGTAAAATATGATTCTTCTGAGCCATCAAAACTGGAACTTCCCATGCCTGGCACACCAATACCTGCTGAGATCCATTATACTCTGCTTATGGATCCAATGAATGTTTTTTATCCTGGAGAATATGTTGGGTACCTTGTGGATGCTGAAGGTGGTGATATTTATGGGTCATACCAGCCAACATACACATATGCAATTATTGTGCAAGAAGTTGAAAGAGAAGATGCTGACAATACTAGTTTCCTAGGAAAGATTTACCAGATTGATATTGGCTACAGTGAATATAAAATAGTCAGCTCTCTTGATTTGTACAAATTCTCAAGGCCTGATGAAAGCTCTCAAAGCAGAGACAGTGCTCCCACCACACCAACAAGCCCCACAGAATTCCAGACTCCTGGTCTGAGAAGCATTCCTCCTCTTTTCTCTGGCAGAGAGAGCCACAAGTCTCCCTCTTCCAAACACCACTCCCCCAAAAAGCTCAAGGTGAATACTTTACCAGAAATCTTAAAAGAAGTGACATCAGTGGTGGAGCAAGCTTGGAAGCTTCCAGAATCAGAACGAAAAAAGATCATTAGACGGTTGTATTTGAAGTGGCACCCTGACAAAAATCCAGAGAATCATGACATTGCTAATGAAGTTTTCAAACATCTGCAGAATGAAATCAGCAGATTAGAAAAACAGGCTTTTCTAGATCAAAATGCAGAGAGAGCTTCAAGAAGAACCTTTTCAACCTCTGCATCCCGATTTCAGTCAGACAAGTACTCATTTCAAAGATTTTATACTTCATGGAATCAAGAAGCCACAAGCCATAAATCTGAAAGGCAACAGCAAAGTAAAGAAAAATGCCCTCCTTCTGCCGGACAGGCATACTCTCAAAGGTTCTTTGTCCCTCCCACCTTCAAGGCTGTGGGCAATCCAGTGGAAGCCCGGAGATGGCTAAGACAAGCCAGAGCGAACTTCTCAGCTGCCAGGAATGACCTTCACAAGAACGCCAATGAATGGGTTTGCTTCAAGTGCTACCTTTCCACCAAGTTAGCTTTGATTGCAGCTGACTATGCCGTCAGGGGGAAATCCGATAAAGATGTAAAGCCAACTGCACTTGCACAGAAGATAGAGGAGTACAGTCAACAGCTGGAAGGACTGACAAATGATGTACACACATTGGAAGCTTATGGTGTAGATAGCTTAAAAACTAGGTATCCCGATTTGCTTCCTTTCCCACAGATCCCCAACGACAGGTTCACATCTGAGGTTGCCATGAGGGTGATGGAATGTACAGCCTGTATCATCATAAAACTTGAAAATTTTATACAACAGAAGGTATGAAAGTATTTAAAGAAAAAAGCAGAACCGGATCTTAAATGTGTCATAGCACAAATACGAATTATGTACTCCATTCAGCTTCATTGCCACTAACTGGGAACTATGAAGCACACACTGGAGTGTGCTGGAAACATTTTGAAGCTGTATGACACATAATAAACCTTAACAGAGTTGAAAACTGATTCGAGGATGGCAGTGAACTGCAGAGTTCCTAGGTGTGTTTGAACAGTTGGGTGGCACAGTATTGAACTGCACTTTATGTAACCAAAGCTTAGCAGTTTGTTAGATATGCGTCTACATGTCTCTGGTTAGGAGAGGGTTAATGTTATGTTCTTAAACATGTTTTTGAAGTAGTTAAGGAAACTACCGGACGTACTGATTTGGACATATGGGGGGGACTAGGTCTTTGGGGCTTATCACTTTTTAAGTGGACACTTTCAGATGCAATGTTTTTCTTATCAGCTGGATCTGATTGGGGATGTGTTGCAGTTTCACATCTTAAGTTGTACATGTTAAAATGGTATAGTATTTAACCCTGACTATTACTTGACTAAGAGTATGAAGATGGTCCTTGGAGTGCACTGGGTGCACTCTACATCTTTAGTTTGATTTTTTTATACCTTGTGTTTGCAAGTTTCCTGATTCATGAAGATGTAACTTATGGAAATCTCAGAGTGCTAGTTCCTACTACCGGATATTATTTCTAAAACTGCTTATCAACATGACATTTATCAATAAAACATTAGCATTATGTGTTGTGTACATATTTTCCACAAATGTCATAATTTGTACAGTGTAACTGAACAGGATACAATCTTTTGTTGTCTAAAGGTGCTTCAGTGGAAAAAAAAAACTGTCTTTCAATATGGCATTTAGTGGGAATTTTAAAGTTTTTACTTTAAGTACATAAAAATTTGCTCAAATTGTTGAGGCAATATGCAGTAGTTTACAAAGGGAATTATCAGTGTGTGCTGTCCCCATGAATGTCAGAGAACTGATATTTAATTTTCATGATATTCAAAAGTCCTGACATACATATTTAACATATTCTTTTGCATAATCAAATAAAGGAAATAATAGCTTATCTAAATGCACTGGCTATAAATGATGCTTAAGCATATTTTAGGCAATTAAGGGCTTACATACAGAACATGTTAGAATTTTTTTTTTTTTACTTCATTTGTAATAAGGAATGTTAATTGCTTCTGGATGTGAATCATGAATATTTTCTGCTGTTAATATTAAATGCCTAATTTTAATAAAGAAAAATGTATATAGAAAATAATTTTGATTTGTCATTTTTAAAATTTTTGTTTTGAGATTTTATGTTTATGGGTGTTTTGCATGTATCTATGTATCACCTGAATTCAGTGCCCTCAGAGTCCAGAAGAGGGCACCAGATCCCCTGGGACAGGAGTTAGAAATGATTGTTAGCCACTGTGTGGGTGCTGGGAACTGAACCTGAGTCCTCTGGTAGGGCAATCAGTGCTCATGACTACTGACATCTCTGCAGCCTCAGGTGATTTGAGAAATACAGTTTGTTGGAAATCAAGCTTAGTGTTTACCATGTTTTGAGTTTTGGTATGTGTCTGCATTTGTTCATTGTGAGTTTCGGGGTAACGTTGTCCTGTATGTTTCATGCTGAGATGTTAGGTTTTCTCGTGGTTAACTTATAAAAAGTACATAATGTATGCAGCCTTACTAGGTGTTCACTGATTTAGTTAAGTGCTCGCTTCTCCTCTGTAAGGAATAGAATTAGTTGATACATCTGTTGGGGTGAGTTTGAAAATAACTGCATCATATCTAGCATTTCTTGACAATTTCTGTTTCGTAGGACAGCACTGTGTTTGGGGTTGGTTCACATCTCAGGCACCAGACTTCTGAAGGTAAGTGATTGACGGCTAACCAGTTGTGTTGCGACCCAATTCTGTGTTACTTAAAAGGTGTGTGTTATTTTAATGTTTAGATTCAGTACTTAGAACTTTCAACACTAAAATTACACAGAAAACTATCTGGCCTTTGTGATAGTTGATCTAGTTGAAAACAAACCAAGCAACTCAGGTTCACAATCCCTCATATTGTATTGGGTCCAGATGTGATTCAGATTTTCACTTCAGTGAGCTAATCTTAGAGCATGCTCAGTTGTTTAATTTTTAGATTTATTTCTAATTTATTTCACTGTTTTATGAGTATGGGTGTTTTACTTGTTGTATGTTTGTTCACCGTGTACATATGTGCAGCGCCCATGGAGGCTGGAAGAATCAGACCCCATGGAACTGGAATTACAGGTAGTTATAAACCATTGTGTTGCTACTGGGAATTGAACCTAGGTCCTTCAGAAGAGCAGCCAGGTCTCTCTAGGCCTATGAGGTCATGTATACTTTTAATGAAACATCTTCATAGGCTTTAACAACACCCTGAAATCCTCTGCAGTAAGCCTGTGAATAGCCACCCTTGCTTGACTACAAAATCTTTATAAATAGCCTTGCAGAATTGAGATCAGGTTTCAACACCAACTTGATAGCAGCTGCTGCTGCAGCAAGTATATTTGAAAAGTCTTTTTCCCTCCAGATATTTTTAAGAGTTTGAAATTGAGAATAAAGAATTTCTGCCCTGAATAAATTTATATATTTTACTATCTTAAGTTTTTAAGAACCTATTTGCTTCTTGTCTTTTTTTATGATAATGGAAACAGAATGCTGAAAGCAGGTGCCCTTGAGTAGCTCTTGGTTAAGATGGGGTAGGAGTAATAATGCCTTCACTGGGGATGAGACAGGGCATCCAGTAAGGATGAGTGTCCTGGCTGAAACAGGCAAGCCTGGATACTGTATTCAGTACAGCAGGGAGGAGAGCAAGGATGTTGAGCCCAAGAAGTATTCAGTGAAATGTTTAGTTGACTTGGGGATAGGTGACATTTATTCCATCAATGCTGCTCATAAGCAGTGCTCTTTAAATCTTATACCACCCCATGGTATGTCTGTAGCTCCCATAGAAAATGGCAGTCATGGTAACTTCTATTTATCATGTATCAGTTAGAACCAGTAGTGTGTGTGTGAGGAGATTCATTGCCTGGCATTGCCTGGTGATTGGACAGAAGTCTAGTATCTAATGATCCACCTAAAGGCTGGAAGGGCTGAGGAGAAGCTGAGGCACATGCTCCAGATAGAATTTCTCAACACTTTCATTTCTAAACTTGTTGCTCATTAGTCTTAATATGACTTAAGGTTATACTTCATTTACAAAACAAACAAAGAAACAAAAAAACCAGAACCTATATACCTGTATATTAGGGATTTATCAGAGTGGCTTACAGGCTATGGTGTGAGTAGCTCAACAGTGGCTGCCTCATGATGGAAAGAGCAGTGATCTAGTAGTTGTTTAGTCCCTGAGACTGGATGGCTTAGAAGTCTCAGAGAGCTGCCAGTGTAAGTCCACACTGGAATCCCAAAGAAGTAGATTCTAACACCAGCAAAGGAATGGATGGGTCAGGATAGATATGCATACCAGTGAGTGTGAGGGTTAGCAGACAGAGAGTACAAGCTTCCTTCTGTGTCCTTTTAGGTGGGCTACCACCAGAAGACGTGACCTAGATTTAGGGTGAGTCTCCTCACCACAAATGATTGCAATTGAGGGAGGGTCTTCCACCTCAAATAATCTAAGAAAAATCCTTCACAAATGTACTCAGCTGCTTGAGTTTTAGATGCTTCCAAATGTAATCTGGTTGACAACCAAGATTAGCTATCACACAGACCCCCTGAGCACATTATAAATGCTAGGCCTGATGATATGGAGAGGCCGTTCCAGTCTGGCTGTCTTAGTCAGACCAAAGCCTGGCATGATTTATCTAGTAACACTACAAAAAATATGCATACTTTCTAAAGCCAAATTAGTTAACTTTTATTTAAAGATCAGAGTGTAATTGGGGAATAGTGGAGCCGGCAGTGGTGATACACACCTTTAATCCCAGCACTAGAGAGGCAGAAATAACTGGATCTCCAATAGTTCGAGGCCAGCATGGTCTACAAAGTTCCAGGACTGTCAGGGCTGTTACACAGAGAAATCCTGTCTAGAACAGGGTTCAGGAAATGGTGCCCTTTCCTACGTCCTCTGAATACAAAGCCATTGTTGGGTGGCCCTACTGATAAGAGGTTGCAGTCTACCATGCCCAGGCAGCTTTCTGCAAGCTTGGTAACCTGGAAGACTCCCTCCCCAGCGAGATTTGCTGCTTTCTATTTGCCCTTATTTGGAGAATGTCTCTAGGCCTGGATGACTAACTTATCTCTAGTGTGACCCTTGACAGTCCCCTGAAGAAGCTTTCCCTCTGCTGCCCATATGCTAACTAGACTTGTACTAGGAGCTCTATGATAGGAACATGTTGTTCAATGCAAATTAGGTGATGCCCCAGCCTCTGTCCCCATCCTTTATATCTCCCCTCACTCTGGAATAAAGTTGAGCTGTCTTGCTGAACCTATCTCCCAGAAGACTATTTCCACTCATGTCCCAAAGCTCTCTGTTGCCCCTTCTGCCCCTTTGTCCTCACAGACTGATGGCCAAAGGACCATGAGGGGAAAGGGGATACATAGCCTCTAAGAAGCTAGAAATGAGCTTGTGCTCTACTCCACCATTAACAGTATGCTTTTCATATGCAGTGTTCACACAGTTTAAATGGTTGGCTTATATTTGATGCAAAGTTCATTGTGTTCCAAGCTATAAGAATGTGATAATGAAATTTAAAACATGTAGTAGGTGGCTGAAGCCAGTCTAAATCCACTGTTATTTTAAATCAGGGAAGGGACAACACCCACACAAAACAGATGCACTGAAAACCATACCATACATCAGACTTCCACCTTCATTTGCTGCTCCCCAAGACAGCTGTGGGCGAACTGAGGGGAGAGCTCAGTCATCATGGCTCTGCCCTACCACAAGAACATGGCAGCTTTCAGAAAACAGTGTGTGTCTTTCTTAGTCAGTGACTTCTGTCTTAGGGTTCTATTGCTGCGAGGAGACACCATGACCACAGGCACTCTTTTAAAGGGAAATTTAATTGGGTCTGGTTTACAGTTTCAGAGGTTTAATCCATCATCCTCATGGCAGGAATGTAGTGATATATGTGATTTATTAAAGCTTGCTTGAGGATTCAGAAAGCCAAGTTAGCCACTTGCCATAGAAGCCATGCACACATCTTTAAGCCCAGCAGCCAGAAGCTAGGAGGTGGTGGTACACACCTTTAATTATAGGACTCACGATTAAGAGGTAGAAAAATCTCTCTGAGTTAAAGGCCACCCAGGGATACATGACATTGAATCAGTCTAACAGAGTAACATCACACACCATTAATTCTAGCACTAGAGGGGCATAAAAGATAGAAGCAAGTCTTCAGTAATCAGTAGAGCATCATTCTCCAGCCACACTGAGGAAAGATTACAGTCTGAGGTTTGGTGAGAACTCGTAGAGACAGGACCAGCCCATTCAACATGAGGTAGAGGTAAGAAGCTAGTGGCTAGCTACTTTTGCTTTTCTGATACTCAGCTTGAATTGAATTGAGAGCCCCAATATCAGTCTCTGGGTCTTTTATTAATTCAGGTTACACAGGAAGTTGACGCCATGCAAACAGACATGATACTGGAGAAGTAGCCAAGGGTTCTACATCAGCACCCACAGGCAGCAGGAAGAGGAAGCCACTGGGCCTGGCTTGGGCATTTGAAACCCTAAAGCCCCCCTCCATAGATACACTTCTTCCAACAAGGCCACACCTACCTTGCAAGGCCACACCCCCAATCCCTCTCAGGTAGTGCTATTCTGATGACCAAGCATTGGAATATATGAGCCTTTGGGGGCCAATCTTATTGACCATTTCACAGGATGCAATGGGAGGTGGACCCTGAATTCTGTTGTGTTCATTGGGCTATGAAGCCACTGCCTGTGCAACCGTCTTCTTGCCTATGCCATCCACAGCACGTGTCACTTATCTTCTCGGCTCAGCTGGGCTCCACTCCACGTATGCTGCTGTCTTTGGTGGCTGTCTCATGGTACTGGCATCTCCAAAAGTCTGTGCTCTCTGCTTCACTTGAGCTAGCTGTACCTTCAGGAGCTTCTGCTGGGCTCTCCTCAGGATTTCTGACCCTGCCATGTGGTACCAAACCTCAACTTCTTTCTATGACCCCTGGGACTTCTACTGCAACCGAGGCTGCAGCTTCACCAATGGCCTCTCCTGGAAGTAAGCCTCGACTGTTTTCCATGACCTCTTCATGCCTTGGAAAAGAAACCTGGTAGGCTCTTACACATTACCAAGTTCACCTGCCAGCACAGGTACAGCCTGCCCTCCTCTGCATCACAGCTTCTGTGTGCTGACTGTGATTTAAGAGAAAGGGAGGGAGAGGAGGGAAGGAGGGAGAGAGAGGCATAATTGAAGCAAAATCTAGGAAAATTTTCCTCAGGGTCAGCACACACAAACTGTGATCTGGAGTGGGGCAAGGCTCTTCCAGAAGATTTTGCTTCTGTGATGCGGGTCTCCTCTTCCACAGCTGATTCTTATCCCAGATGACCAGTATTCATTGTCCCAGCAAAGCAAAGCTTTCACTTGAGTGGTTCTTAATTCACAATCAATGATCAGCCCTGATAGTCTTTAAAGGACTCTCACCCCCCCCCCAAGCTTCCCAGCCAGGCCTCTGCCATCTGCACTGCTCTTGGTATCATCTGAGTTCTCACAACAGCTCCATAAGCCCTGGACACTCAGGGCTTTGCAAGCCCAATGTCCCAGCGTCCTTCCGCTTCCCCAAACATGTGGTCTGCTCTGTCACGAAAATAGCCCCTTTTGGTACTAATTTCTGTCTCACTTTCTAATGCTGTGGTGAAACACCATGACCAAAACAAACAAATCATGGAGGAAAGAGTTTATTTCAGCTCACATGTCCCCAGCACAATCTATCATGAAGGGAAGATAGTCAGGGCAGGAACCCAAGTCAGGAACCTGGAGGCAGGAACTGAAGCAGAGACCATTTAAGAGCAGTGCCTATTGGTTTACCGTCCATGATTTGCTCAGATTTCTTTCTTAGACAACCCAGATCCACTGGTAAAGGGCTGGCATCACCCACAGTGGGTTGGGCCATCCCCCATCAGTTACTAACTTAAAAATGCCCTCTAGGCTTGCCTACAAGCCAATCTTTTTTACATTTGAGATTGTAATTACACCATTTCTCCCTTTCCTTCCCTCTCTATGAATCCTCACATATACCACTTCTTGCTCTCTTTCAAACTCATATGTTCTTTCAGTCTCATAGCAAACTGATTTGTCTCTTAACATCTTTCTGCCGCCAGGGTAATCTTATGAAAGGATTTTTCTCAGGTTTAATTCTGTCCTCTGAGATAACACAACCTTGTGTCAAGTTGACAATAAGAAATCCAGGACCAAGCATTAGCCTTTATAAGCATGTGAGAAATTTGAATGTGAGAAATTTTTAATTACAAGTAACTATAATTTTATGTTAGGGTCCATCTGAAGCTTTTGGTCTTAACAAAGAATAAAGTACTTATCATTCTGGAGAATGCACTCTATGCACAAAATTTTCCAATATGAGTCTATAAAGCCAAGGAGCACAAAAAATTAAACATTTTATTCATAGCTTTTATTCTTTTTTTCTTTCTCTTCCTTTCTCTCTCTCTCCTCTCTCTCTGTGTGTGTGTGTGTGTGTGTGTGAGAGAGAGAGAGAGAGAGAGAGAGAGAGAGAGAGAGAGAGAGAGAGAGAGAGAGAGAGAGTGTAGACACTAGTATATGTGCATCTGCCTGTACAGGCTCAAGGTTTTTACGTCAGGAATCTTCCTTGATTGCTCTACCATTGTATTTATTTGAGGCAGGGTCTCTCAGTCAAACCCAGAGCTCACTGGCAGGCTAGGCTCACTAGCTAGCTTGCTCTGGGCATTCCGCCTCTGCATTCCAAGGCCGGTGTTATACCCACCTGTCCTTTAGTGGGTTCTGGGAATCAACTCCAGCCCTCAGAGCCACCTCACCAGATCCTATCTCCCATCCTCATACTTCCTCTTCAGCCTCACTGTTCTATTGGAACCTCTATGGACTTGTATGAGAAAAAGTTTACTTATAAATGCCAATCCTGTGTTAGGTCATGTGGGCTTGGTGACACTGGTTAGGCAAAAGCACAGGACAGCAGATTAAATAATGACAAAATAGATGACTGACTGACCTTGACAGGAGACTTGTCACAGAAATCAGAGATTTAAAAAAAAAATCAAGATTTAACCCAAATGAAAATGCCCACCGCTGTGACCCAGGAGTGCTGTGATCCAGGAACACATCATGCAGATGTTTGCTCCAGACTCATAGGAAGCACTGTAGTTTTACTTCGCTGTTTCCTGTGTGCTGTATGATAGTCCTTAAAATGGGGTTGGAAGGGAGCATTAGATAAACACCTTATTAAAACAACATCAAAAGAGTTCGATTTTCTTCTTTCTGCTGACTCGGAGGTGAGAAGGCACATTTGGCTTATGTTAGTGTTACAGATCTGTGGACAGAAGCTGAAGGACAGCTTAAACTGTCTAAGATTCTTCTAAAACAGTTCAAAACAAGCAAGCAACTACCATCACCTTTTCAATGGGCACTTTAAAAAGACCATAACACTTTCTAAATTGTGTGTACTTGGATGTGTCTGTGTTGGGGTATGGGCATTTGAGTACAGGTGCTGCTGGGGGCCAGAGGTGTCAGGTACTCCTGGACCTGCAGTTACAGGCAGTTGTGAACCGCCTTATGTGGCTGCTGGGAAGCAAACATGGCCCTCTGCAAGAGGAGTGTGTGCTCTTAACCACTGAGCCATTCATTTCTCAGGACCCATGACGGACATTTCCATTGTCAATGAATAACCTCCACAGAGACCTAGGAATGTGCTGTTTGTTTTTATCAACCTATGCAGCAATGGGCACTGTATGCATTTACACACTGCATGGCTGCTTCCAGGTCACTGCACCCAGCCTCCTCTGTAGAAGTTGCATGGCTACTTCGATGCAGCTGCACCCAGCCTCCCCTGTTTGTGGAAGTCAGCACAGGCCTGAAAGGCAGAGCCTCACCACTCCCTTTGGTCCTGAGAGACGAAAGCCCTTAGATATCTGCTAAATCTGTCAAATTAACATCATACATCTACGCACACAGCTGCCATAGTCAGTGTTTTGGGTGGAGTGAGTATATCATCAGAGTTCTACAAGTGAAAATGGCCATACCAATTTAGGGTCACATTTTGAGCTAACTCGCCTGGGACCCTGTGCCTAATGACTGACTGGCTTGAGTCTTTGTCACCAATAATTTGAGGAAAATAAATACCTTAGAATATTAATACCTTATGAGCATTAAAGTAAGTAACACATTTTAAAACTGGTCTGGAAAAAACTGTCATTTTTATTGCTCATTGGTATGTATATAAAAGCATGACTGATTTTGTGTAATTTCTTCCCCTAACTACATATTGAATATCTATCAACCTCAAACTCTCTTCAAGCCCTGGTGATCTCTTGGCAAAACCTGACACACTGCACTTGGCTGAAGGGAGCACTTGAGGCCTAACATAAAGGAAGGGCTGTGAAGAGTTGGGGCATTTTAGAATCCACCAGTCAGCTCGTGTGTGTGTGTGTGTGTGTGTGTGTGTGTGTGTGTGTGTGTGTGTGTAGATAGATGTCTGCTGTTAAGTACTATAAATTGCTTCCAGACAACAGTTCAACACAAGAGATGAGGATGGAGGCTAGAAAGATGAAAATCCAGTGACTAAGTTCTTGACATTTTTTTGTGCCATGCTGAGATCAGACACTCTAGCCCAATAGTTCCATTGGCACATTTCCCCTCCAAGCTTCTAAGTGCTCAACTCCCATCCAGCTGCTGGAGACACGAAGGCTGAGGTCACAGCTCTCAGCTCACCAAGACAACATCTGTTCTGGAGAAGATGTCAGAGACAGATGTGGCTGTGTTCCTCGCAGGTGGTGGCCTCATCAGCCGCAGACAGGTACAGCTTCCCATCAGGACACACACAAATCTCATAGAATCCTTTAGAGCTGCCCGAGGGACCCGGTGTCCCCTGCTTCAACTTGGGCAAACCCACAGTGTCAGCATCAAGCACCAGCTGATTGGGAGAAAGTGAGATATGAGACACCAGGAAAGAGGAATAAACTTCACCAAGGGAAATTCCCAGCATATTCCATGAAAGAAAGTCTCCTCCCATTGAGAAGCTGGGTATGGATCTGGGTACCTGCCTGTACTTGAGTCCCCTCAAAAGGGCCTCTTCCAGTCTTTGTGAGGCCGGGCTGACAGCTCCTCCGATGTGGAAAGAGGACCTATTTTCTTTTACTGCCCACCTGGGAAAACTGACCAATTGTTTTACAACTAGTTCAATAAACTAGACTGCTTTTCAATTCTGTTGTGGAATATAGTTTAAGATGTGTTAGATTCGTTTAAGCTATGGAACATTTGTTTAATGATGCAAAGATGTGTTGTATTCTTTTACATTGCATTTGTTTAATTCTCTAAAACTGTGCTACTTAGCCGGTCTAAAACATCTGACTGGTCTAATAAAGAGCTGAATGGCCAATAACTAGGCTGGTGAAAGGATAGGCATGGCTGGCAGTCAGAGAATAAATAAGAGGAGAAATCTGGGAAGAGAAGAGTAAGGAGAAGGAGAAGGACATCAGGGGCAGCCACCCAGATAGACAGCCACAGAGTAAGAAGTGATGAAAGGTATATAGGATAAAGATAAAAGCCCAGAGGCAAAAGGTAGATGGGACAATTTAAATTAAGAAAAGCTGGCTATCCAGGCTGTGGAAGTACATTCCTTTAATCACAGCACTCACGGAGCTCTATGAGTTTGAGGCCAGCCTGGTCTATAAGATCTAGTTCCAGAGAAACTCTGTCTTGAAAAACCAAATAAAAAAGGGAAAAAAGAAAGAAGAAAGGAAGAAAGAAAACAGACAAACAAAAAACTCCAAAACAACAACAAAATGCTGGCTATCAACAAGCCAAGTTAAGGCCTTAAGTCTGGGCCACTCATAAATAAGACTCCATGTTTTTATTTGGAAGCTGGATGGGGACCCCCAAAGAACTAAAAGTAAAAACATCCAACTATACACTCCTAAAAAAATGCCTTTTGAATTATTTAACAAAACCGACAGACTGCTATGCCAATTCACACTTGTGATTGCACTGAGCTTATGCTAAATTGGCTCCACCAGTTGGGGCAGCATGCAGTTTACAGAAATGGGCACATTTTTATTTTTGCCTGTGGGTGTCTGACTTTATCTGTGATTTGTTTTCCTAGGAGAGACAACTGAATTAATTCACCCTATTAGCTGCCAACCATTCCCTAAACTCTTAACATTATTTGAAACCATTCCATCTTCTACTAAATGCTGAATGCAGTAGGCTGAAAACCACAGCCAGTGCAAGCACCATGGAAACCACTGGGTTTGTTAAATAGGAGCATAAGCAAAGAACCATTGATGAGGCTGCGGAACCATTCCCCTAAGGACATGAGATGGTCGCCTGGAGCAGCTTGCCCCTTCCTCCCAACCCTTGCTCCTCAAAAGAAAGTTTCAATGCTTTGTAGGTTGGCATAATGTCGTCATTGTCAACAATGAGCTCTCTTAAATTCTGATAGCTCTCACCCATGAACTCCCATCTCCTAATGAGCTGTCAGAGCACTGCTAGCTGCAGGACAGACAGCTTGCACTATGTGGCCTTGCAGAGCAGAGGCAATCCAGTGGGCATTCTGCCATGCCAGGCGATCTTTGAGTACTTTCTCACCCCTGGGAGGCTGTTACCTGGGCTTCTCTGCCCTGTCCTGTCTTGTGGTTAGTAGATTAATTTGTCCAGTCCTTACTTTTCCTCAACTGACTGCCCATATTGTTTTGCTGTCAGCATGTTAGGCTGGAGTCCTAACATCTGTCCTCCCTCTGTCAGTCATGGGGAATGGCAATTGGAATTATAGGTCCCATCATGTGTTACCTGCAAAAATGCTTCCTGATTCACAGAAGGAATGATGACCATTTAAAAACATAAGCTTTGTGCAGTGTGTGGTGATGCCTGTCTCCATAGTGACTGAAGCCTTGTGCAGTGTGTGGTGATGCCGTGTCTCCATAGTAACTGAAGCCTTGTGCATTGTGTAGGGATGTCGTGTCTCCATAGTAAGATTACAAAATCCTTGAATCCATTTCTAACTTGGCCAGCTCTGATTCTCATAAGCTCCTAAGTTTCAGTTTGTAGGTGACTTTCATGTCCACCCTCTGGGTGCTCATTGACTGGCTCCTGTCCACATACCTGAAGTGGTTTCTCATGACCTTCTTTAGGACAGCATCATGCATCCTAAATACATTTTCCTATTCATGTTAAATGAAAATCTTTTCAAAGTATTACATTAGTGCCTAGAGACCACAAGACATGATTAAGCAAGTATTTCCCCATTTGTTTAATGAGGAGACAGGCACAGAGGACCAGCAAACTTTCCAGCATTCAAATATCTATCTGAATTAGAGGACTGATGACCCGCAGCAGCCAAGGCTTCCGGACTTGCGACTCTCCTGTGCCCCACACTCCTTGTACTGTGCTATACAGTCTCTGCTGTCCCTGGTGCAAGGTGGGGCAGAGCTTGGGAGGAGCATGTAACCATGCACCCCCCACTTATGACAACACCCACACACACACACACACACACACACACACACACACACACACACACACACAGGAAACAGGAGTGTGAGTGCAGGCAGCTACACCTACACTACCAAAGGACATTATGGTGGGCCGTTAAAAGGGACTTTGTGAACCTATGCATTATTTGAACAAAGAATCAAGGTCCCAGTCTGTGCAATATGTACTGTAATGGTTATAATCAGCTCCTGCCCCAACCTGTCACTTTTCTGTGGACTCTGTAGTCAGCCTGCAGTGCCTGATCTCCCCACCGGCTGCAGCTGAGCTTTCACCTTCTCTTAATAAAGAAAGTTCTACAAATCATGGTTTAGGGTGTGTCTGCTCTACTGTCTTTCTGAATTTGAGTCTAACAAAGCAACCTTACTGACCTTTGGAAAATTTCTTTTCTCCCCCCTTGGTCATGTTGTGCAAGCAAGCAGAGTTCTCTGGGCAACAACAGGGGGCAGTTGTTTATAATAACCCCATGCAGTGTAACAATGAGTCGCTAGGGAATGCAAAATTTGATGTTTGCATGTCCCAAATGTCTGCAGCGCAGTTTTACAACAGAAAACAAGTGACTCCCTGATGCATATGCCATTGTAAGAAAGTGAGCCCACTGTGGAATGAATATAACCCGTTCCAGTCCATACCTGTACTCAGTTATTCCCCACACTGTCTGTGCTATGCCTGTCATCATGTCTTATCATAAGCCAGCAGAAGGTCAGCATACTGATGCCCTGATTCGGGTACCTCATCAGCACATACAATCAGAGCGCTGTCATTGAACTCACCACTCCATCACTGCTATGCAAGATGATGTCCATTTGAGAAAGGGCCTCCATTTTCCCAGTGTGAGCTTTAATGTGAACCCCTCTTGGAGCATCCATGCTTAGACTCCGGGTTGGGGATTCTAACCTGAAATGAGAGAAAAAAAATTGTTAGAAGCCACCTTTGCACTGGGGTCAACAGCCAAGACGGTTCAAGCCCAAGCTGCTCAGAGCCTGAGGTAGGAGGGTGGCTCCAGTGGGCAGTTCTGAGTCAGAGAGGACCAATAGACTAAAGGAGGACAATAAACTACCACACCAAACCTTCAGCACGTGGCCTAATATAGAAAGTGTCACTAACAAGGGACACAGACGCTCCAAGAGATTTGATGTCACTCTGAATGTTGACATGCTCTATCTCATACAACCAGAAATAACAAGTGCTCCAGTTTGCTCTCTACTGCTGTGATAAAACGCTGACCAAAAACAACCAGGGGAAGAAAGGGTTTATTTCAGCTTGCAGCTTACAGGCTATCACTGAAGGAAAGAAGGAAGACAGGGCAGGAACTCATGAGAGATGCTTCTCACTGCTCCTCTTCCCATGGCTTGCTTACATCGGCCATCTGCCAGGAGATGGCATGCCCACAGCATGCCAGGTCTTCCCGAATCAACCATCAATCGAGAAAATTCCCCACAAAAAGTTCTCAGGTCTATCTGATGAAGGCAGTTCCACAACTGAGGTCTCTCCTCCCAGGGGACTCTAGTGTGTGTTTAGTTGACTGTAGAGAGCTGCGAAGTGCCGCGCCTTAAAGATGGCGCTGGCTTCCACCTTCCACCTCTCCAAGGGTGAGCACTCTCTGGTGTAAACAAGCCCTTATTTGGTTAAGTCTGTTCAGCCTGCCTGCTTCCGCGTTAGAGTAGCCTATCTGTAGGGTCCATGTAGCTCACTGGAGTTGGTTAGCACAAGGGGATTTAAGCCTGTGCAGGGGTCCTCTGGGCCCCCGCGGGTCAGAAGAAGCATGTTTAAGGATCCTGATTAAAACTGCATGAAGAAGATCTTCCTTGCTGGTTGAAGTTGGGCGCATACAGTTGACAGCAACTATCCTACACAGCGAATAGCAGAGAAGCAAGTGTCCTAGTCGTGACAGCGTATGAAATTAGTGTCCTCTGTTCACAGCTACAGTCAGCATACAGCTGTCACCTTGTACAGATGACACTGCAGAAAAACATGCCACGGGTGAACGGCTCACACAACAATAATAGTATTCAGTTAATGCACAAACTCATAGGAAGGAACAAAAGAGACAGGATTAAGGACAAATATATTTGCTACACATTCCCATGAGATCACAAAATTTGGCCTAGCTTTCATTTCTTTTTTTTTAAAAAAAGATCCTTTTAAATTGTTTGTGTGTGTGTGTGTGTGTGTGTGTGTGTGTGTGTGTGTGTGTAAGTAAGCATATGTTCTCATGATCTCACACTCTCAACACACAGTAGAGAGCATGTATGTGCACATGTAAGTGGAGACCAGCAGACAATGTTTGGTGTTGGTCCTTAGGAACAGTGCACTTTTCATTTTTCTGAGATGTGATCTCTCATTGCTTAGGGGAAGCTGGATGGCCAGCATGCCTCAGATGTTCCAGATCCTTCTTCATCACCACGGTTACAGGCACACATGCCACTTCCCCGGATTCCTTTATGTGGCTTTATGGATGGAACTCAAGTCATCATGCCTGCCTGGCAAGCACTTTACTGACACCTATCTTCCAGCTTTCCCTCTGAAAGCCTCTAAGTTAGTTCAGCCAGATTGGAGGGCAGCGGCAAGGATTTCTTTTGAAAATGCTGAAGTGACGAGGTTAGGAGACAGGATGTTTGTTGGGCCCTCCTGAATTTGGATTAGTACCAATGGATCAGAATGTCCTGGGGTTGGACCAAACCTAAGAACCATAAACATATGTACCAGAAAGTATCTCTTGTTTGCCCCTGTCTGGAAAAAGACAAGTTCTGCCAGCGGGCATGATGCTGTTGTTGGTCAGCAGTCCAGTACACAGCTACAAAGCCTGTTCCCATAGAAACGTGTAAATGTAGATCAGTCTGAGGGACAACAGGCAGGAAAGGATGTGTGGTTTAAGAGCTGTGCCTGCTGTGGGGTGGCACTAACAACGTGAGGATTAGGAAGGGGTGGCATGCTTTTGGAAGGGCCCTAGAAATGAATTTAGTGGAGTTTTTTCAGTGCTGGGGTGAAACCCAGGATCTCATGCCTGCTGAGCAAATATTTGACCTTTGCACCTTTCCCCCAGCCCTGGAGAGACTTTTAAATTGGATGGATACATGTTTAATTGGAAATTTATGTCTTGTTTTCATGTATTCCTACATTTAATTAGCATGTATGAATTGCACAAAGCAATGGATTTTGTTATGCACACATATAATATACTCTGATCATATTCACCTCTCATTGCCCTCTTTTGGAACCCTGCCCCCTCTATCACTATGTATAACACAAGACAAAATTTCACTTTTGTTCACACATTGGAGCATGTCAAATCTGAGTATGGCATATGTCGAAATCTTGCTTTGAATGCAAGAATACCCCTAACGGACACATATGGAATTTACTGGTCTAGTTAGGTTTGACTTATTTGTGTGACACTGGTGAATCTTCACTTGCTTTCTCTGGCTGCTTGTTCATGCATCTGGGTCATGGGTGATCTGCTGTGACTTGTATTTTTCTTGCTTGGAAGGAAAAACACTGAAGCAGCTCCTATTGGCCTGTTGCATTTCAAGCAAATCCTGTGTGGCCTTGACAGCCTTAGTGAAGAGGTGTAGATGGGTCTGTTTCTTAAGATCAGTTACTAAATGCAGATAAAGCATGATCCAAACCATTAAAATTCTGGGGAGGGGGCTTCTCAGGTACCAGGAGAGCATGGAGTCTTTGGCATTCTAGCGAAGCCCACGGATTTAATATTTTTCACACATAAAATAAAACAGAATTGCAGAGGATATTGGAGGCTTTCAAATGCAAGAATTACGTATTCAAAATCATGACATAGTGGGAACTTGGCCTTTCTCCCTGAAGAGACCAGAGTTGTCAGTTCCAGGCTGCTGTGTACTCAATCTGTGACATACTTGAGATATGTGTTCCCCTTGTGTAACCTTGCTTGGCTAGCTTGCTGCTGACTTCATCCCATTGTGTGACAGCTTTCTGCTTCCTCTGTCACACCCCATATACACACACCTGCAAACTGTATATAAGACAATGCACTTCTATTAACTTGCTTGGCATAACTCATCAGCATATGCAGTATTTCCTGGTCCCAGCTTTTCTATATTCCCTATTTTCTCATCCCTGACCAGCCCCCTTAGGGTCCTGTCATCCAAGAATAACCCTGCTGGTCCCGGTCGGTGACCAATATCCCCAGCTAGGTTAAAACACACCCACTCCACATCATATAGTGAGATGAATGACAGGTCTTAAAAAGATTCTGAAGGAAAGAAAAGTAGGTTATACCTTTAAAGACACTGTTTTCATTGTAAATTGTGTGTTGTTCATGATTGTTAGCACACATATCAATACGAGTGGCCTTAGGGGCTAGAAGAGAGCATCAGATCCCCTAGAACTGGGATTACAGAACGTTGTGAGCTGCCATGTGGGTGCTGGGAATAGAACCCAGGTCCTTTGGAAGAGCAGCAGTATAGTACTCTTAACCACTGAGCCATCTGTACAGCCCATGCACCTATTTTTCTTATCCAGTACTTCCTAGAATAACTTTATACATATTTTAAAAAAGAGTTATTTTGCATGTGTTGGGGGGGGTTGCATCCTATCTGTCTGTCTGTGTTTGCCATGTGTGTGGCTTCCTCAGTAGACCAGAGGAGGGGATTGGATCCCCTGGAGCTGGAGTTACAAGCAGTTGTGAGCTTGTCTGTGGGACATCTATTTTAGGTTAATGGAGGTGGGAACTCCTGCCCACTGAGCTTGGCATCATTCCCTAGGGAGGGGCCTGGGCTGAACAAAACAGAGCGAGTAAGCTGAACACAGGCATCCATCCATACACACACTTCCTAATTGTGGGTCAGAGCACTCAGACCAGCTGCTTCAGGCATCGTTGGCCTGACTTCCCACAAGCTGCAGTAACCCTTTCTTCCCTGAGGACTGTGCCAGTGTAGTCTATCACAGAAACAAGGCGAGAAACTAATGCAACACCCAAAGAAAAACAAGTTAAAACAGCATCATGGCTAGATCAGAGATGGGTCCCTTTGCCAAATGGGCTACTGTGTCAAGATAAAACTACCTCCTTCCTGGCCACTAGTAGTTGGGGCCCAAAAGAGACAGCAGAATCTGAAAACTTCAGTCTGTGTGAGGATGGTGATTTCTGCCAACATGTGTCTGAAAGCCTTTAAATAAAGGTAGGAAGCCCAGGACCAAGGCACCTGAGGCTCAGCTGTCTTGTCACTCCACATGTCCTGCAGCACAGATGCCCACATATTGTTCTGAAGAAGCAATACACTAAGAAACATGAAGAGGGGACTACAGAATACAAAAAGATTTTGATCAAGAAAATGAGGGAAGCCAGAGAAATAGTCCAGGAACAGATAGTCAAGAGACCTGGACTGTTCTTGCTGAGAGCTCCTACTTCTGAATCCACTCAGAAATGAAAGTCATATTAAAGACTATTAAGCAACAAATAAATGACCAGACCTTGGGGTTGGGTGGGGAAGAAAGTGATGGTGAAGATCTAGAGGAAGGGAAACAGTCACACAGTGCTGATGGGAAATTAATAAGGAGGTCCCTGAAAGTAGAGTAACCACATGACCCAGCTACACTGCACCTCAGTGTGGACCCAAAGGCCCGTCAGCACACTACAGGGACATTTGAGCATCTGTGCTTATTGCTATTGTTATATTGTTGTACATACACACATATACAGATGTTTATTCATCTGTAAAGAATGCAGTTATAGCATTGGCAGGAAAACAGCTAGGACTATGGATCATGTTAAGTGGAAAAAGCCAGATGCAGAAGGACAATGACCATGTTTTCTCTCTGATGACATAGAAGGGGGATGCTGGGAGAGGATGGGAGAACAAGGGAGAGCAATGGAGAAGGAAAGAAAGATTTAAAAAAACCATGTTTTATATCCTGTGCAGTCATTTTATCTATGAACACAAAATCAGAAGGGAACATTTCAGGAGGGAGGGAGACAAGTGCGAAGGGACTTAAGGGGGTGGGGGGCAAAGCTTCAATTCAAACAGAAGAAAAGCTTTGGAGAGGGACTGTGACAATGGTTCAAAAACACTTGAAATGTCCTTAGTGCCACTGAACTTCACACCAAAAATGGCTGAGGGTAGATTATGAATAATGTGAATTTTCATCACAGATACCAAAGTACATGCACACAAACGTACAAAGGCGCGCGCGCACACACACACACACACACACACACACACACACACACACACACACACGGAGGAGGGAACCTATAATTTGAGTAAATCGACACTTTCAAGGATGCTTATTTCAAATTTCAAAATCTATGTGTGGGACTGTCCTCTTTCCTGGGGCTTTGACTTGTTCTTAGTGGGGTAGGGATGGATAGTATAACAAAAGGGACCCCCTCAGAGGGCAGTCTGGGGTAGGAAGGGGTAGTAGATGCTAAGTCTGGGAGGCATGTGAGGGAGAGGACTGCCAGGCACAGCTCTAACACATGGAAGGCTCTGAGCACCCACCCATCACCCCATGGCTGACGTGGAAGGAACAGAGCATTTTAAACAGTGTCCACTGAGCAAAATGTCCCTCTGACAGAAGTGTGACCAGCAGACTCCCACAGTCCTACGGAGCCTGAACAGCAGCAGAGGGGACAAGAGAGGAAGGCCATGGAACCATAGCAAAGTTTAGACCCAACAGGGCTTTGGATTTGCTTTGGGTTCTAATAAGTAATAACCAGTTAGTTCCATGCTGAAAGCCCTGACAGTGAAGGGGACTCGGGCAGTAAGAAGTAAATATGGGAACACTGCAAACATCTGTCTTCAGGCGAGCATCTGTCTGCAGGCACACCTCATTGTTTGTTGTAAGGAAGTTTGATTGTATTGGAAGCAAACTCCTTACCTGAGGTCTTCAAATGGGTCAGCTCTGACAAGGGGTGTCTCCACCGAGTGTTCAAAAATAGCTCCTTCTGGCCCTAAACAAAGCCCAGAGATGTATCAGAACAAAATACTAGAAGTGGAATCAGCCAAATTAAACAGCCAGCCCAGACGAGAGGCTGAGCATCCCTAATTCCAGAACCCAGAGTTTGTGAGGTTTGGCGTAACTATTGGGAGTATAAAGTTCCACACTATCTCATGTGATGGGCTGCAGTCAAAATGCAAGCTCATGAAACCCACTATTATACAGATGATTACCTTCAAGGAACAGAACAAGGGATACTAGTCATCAGAATGAAAAAAAGAAACAATTCACAATGACATTGCATCTACCTACATATTTTTCCAGTAATTCTCTCTCTCTCTCTCTCTCTCTCTCTCTCTCTCTCTCTCTCTCTCTCTCCTTTTCTCCCTCCTCTCTCTCTCTCTCTCTCTCTGTGTGTGTGTGTGTGTGTGTGTGTGTGTAAAACAGTTGTGTCTTATGTTATTTGTTTCTAAGGACCAGCTTTAAGATTCTGAACTTCTGGAACAGCCCCCTGGTGTTTCTGGAACTAGCCTATCCCCCTCGGTCCATTTATCAGAGAATTTGATCACAGGCAAGAATGTGCCTGGAGCAGGTGGCACACTGTCACATCCTGCATTTAGCTATCATTTGAGACAGTGTTCGCATTTTAAGTACACATGCTGTGGGCCTTCATTACCTAAGTAACGGGCCAGCTGGACTGGAAGCCATGCTGTGGTTAAAGGCAGCAGGGCAGACTATGGCACATGGTGGTTAGTGCAAACCTTGCGATAAACAGTCATTTGTGACATTCGACATTTGCTGGTAAGGACCAAGTAAAACAACAGGGCACACAGAACAAATGGGTGATCCGGCGTGCTGGGCACAGAGGTTCCGCAGGGCGACAAATCCATGCTCCAGGTAATTTTAAAGGATCCTTACCTTGAGTTTTATGGGCACATGCACAGATTTTAGTGGCAGTGTTTCCTCTATTTACACCCGCTCTGATTCATCCAGGCTTATTTATCCAAATAAGTAAGATTTGCCTGGCCGAGGCTCTGCCAGACCAAAGCTTAGCTCCAGCCTGGGTCCCACTGATGTCTAGACTCTACCCCATCCCAGGTTTAGGATACACCCTGCCTGGACCTCACCTATAACCAGGCCCCACCTTCAATTTAGGTACAGCCCTGCCTAGGGCACCTGGTAAATTTTCTGTTACCTAGTTTGTTTTCTAGTGCTTTGATAAACACTATGATCAAAAGCAACATGGGAAGAAAGGGGTTTTTTAGCTTAAAGTCCCAGGTCCATCACAGAGGGAACTTAGGCAGGGAGCTGGAGGCAGGGACTGGAGGAGAAAGCATGGAGGAAAGCTATTTACTGGCTCGCTTACTCAGATCGCTGTCTCACACAACCCAGCTCTATCTGTCCAGGGTGGTGCTGCCACAGTGGGCCGGGTTCTCCCACGCCAATCAAGTGAATGCCCCATATCCCATATATGTAGTGGAATAACCCTTTTATACACTGTGAAGATTTGTCACTCGCATTGGTTTAATAAATGTTGAAAGGCCAATAGCTAGAGAGGACCCCGAGAAGAAGGGTGGAGTTGTGAGGAGTCACCAGACAGAGAAACAACATGGGCGAAAGTACATGAATAGAAATGGGTTAATTCAGGTTATAAGAGCTAGTTAGAAACAAGCCTAAGCCATCAGCTGAGCTTTCACAATTAATAACAAGTCTCTGTTGTAATTTGGGTGCTGGCAGGAGGGACAGAAATATCCGGGTGGCCACCTACTTTTGAATGAATGCTACTCCTGAGAAGATGTGCATTAAGCCTTGGGCACTAGACTAATTGCAGTGGTGAAGGTGGGAGAAGGTTCATGGGGTAGAGTCCAACAAGCATGGAGTTCACAGACAGAGCCCAGAGGCTGCATTCTTCCTGACAGGCTCCTTTATGTCCTTCCACTCCACGGGATTCAATAGTAACATTTTACTTGAATAAGGGTTATACATACACAGACACTACAACAATGCATCTTTGCTGCTAAGCATTTATTAAGGTCAATTCCATACAGTCATTGAGCATTTATGGACTGTCACAGGCTTTACAGATGATGTAAAATAATCCCACTGTTCCCATCACTGCCACACTGCGTGGCATCTGTACAACCCCCACTCTACTCCCAGTGTAAACAGCTCAAATTGTTTCTTGCCTTTAATCCCCCATGGGAATGTTCTTGCTAGGACAGTAGTAACCGCCATGATGGTAAATCCAAGGCCACTTTCTATCTTTGCTGGACTCGAATTCCAGAACATCAGCTCTTTCGGCACCAGGAACGTTGGCTACTGAGATACTCCCGCCCCCTCCCTGTCTCTCCACTCGCCTACCGGTGGCCTCACATCGGCATTCACATAGCTCAGTTGGTGTGTGCTGATCACACATGCTCACTCGAGGCTTCTGCTCTGAGTGTCCATAGATGCACGTCAATAGCTGAGGTGACATCCTCATGGCTGCTCCTCAGCATAAGAATGTAGGATGCTGTTATCTGCTTGGCACTCTCTGTTGTGTGGTATGTGGTATGTCATGCCCCCTCCCTCGTCCCCCACAACTCCCAAGTTTATCCATTTTCCCTAGATGCCTGTCTAGAACCCTAAAGATCTTCTTATCTCAGACCTTAATTGGGAGTGACCCACTTCCTCCAGAACACTGCCACCACCTCTGCAGGTCACCATCCACTTGCCTCAATTGTGACATACACTCCCAGGCTTGTGTGTTTCAGGGCTAGGTCTCTGGCTATTGGCACAGTTTGGAGAGGCTGTGGAGCCTTTAGGAGGCTGGTCTAGCAGGAGGAGGTGGGGTGCTAGGGCCAGACCTTGCTCTTCTAATTTCTGGTCTGCGCTGTGCTGGTCCACCAACTCTCTCAGTTGCAGGGCAAGCAGGTTCAGACTCCATGCCTTCTCTTCCACAATGGACTGTATCTCCTGAACTGTGAGCCTGAGTCTTTCTTCCATCAGATGACTTCTGGCAGATGCTTTGTCACAGGGACAAGAAAGGTAGCCCATGCACAACTAAGCCAAAACTTCAAGGTTTGGAAACAACAAATACAGACATAACAAGCCCCCGAGGAAGTTCTCATCCGATTTTCTCATCTGCTTCATTAATCTTGATCCACCAACAAAAGTAGATTAGTAGTACCAACACACTCTTACACATCAGGAGGCAGACCTAACAAGTTGCAGGTAGCTAATACAGAAATAGCATTGAGGTTAAAAAAAAAAAAAAAGCCAATGTTTCCTATACAGGTGGCCCTATGTTCCAATGACCATTATACACTGATAATATTCCAAGTGGAAGATAATATCTATCTGGCTATCAATTATGTCATCTCAGCAGCACAGCCCACTGTAGAGTGAGGTGGTTTGATTGTATGTGACCCAAGGACTGAGTAGGAGGTGTAGTAGTGGCCACTGTAGCTGTCCAGCCATGAGGATGGGATGATGTAATGTTAGTCTAGGAAAGTGAGAACATTAAAAATTCCAGTTGGTTCCTACTAAACATGTGCCATGTCTCCATCATTACAAGGCAGACAAGTTAGGCCATATGTATTTTAGGCCAGTGGATTCTGTGTCAGATACTTAGCTACTTGCTTTTTTTACTTACTAAACATTAAGTGTGTGTGTGTGTGTGTGTGTGTGTGTGTGTGTGTGTGTGTATGCCTTACCATGTAGCCCAAGTGATGGGAGATGTTATTCTGTATATATGTTTCTCATACTAATTAATAAAGCCCTGTTGGCCAATAGAAAACCAGATAGGCGGGGCTAGGAGACTAGGAGGAGGAAAGAGGAAGTAGTTAGAGTCGAGATGGAGACCTGAAAGAAAGAAGATGCCGGCTGCGGCTCTTGGATAAGATAACCATGTGGAAATACTTAGATAAGTAGACATGGGTTAATAATTAAGTCAGAGCTAGCCCATTAACAATGATAGTCATTGGCCAACAGGATTGTATCAAATACAGAGTCTCTGAGTGTTATTTGGGGCTCACGTGGTGGCGGGACCATGGCGGCAGGACCCGCTGCAGCCGGCGGGAAGAACCTGCCATAACACCCAAGTCTCAAATTCATGCTCTTCTGCCTCTCTCCAGAGTGTTTGGACCATAGACACCTGCCTTGCGTCTCCCACCAGGTTCAATTTCTCATCTTTGGCTTTCCTAGCATCTTTTAGAAAGAAAGGAAGTTGCTGCTTCCTTGGAACAGTCTGCAATATTAGGTCATCACTTTAAGGCATGCTTGGAAAGGATGCATATGTTACATAAAGTTGTATATTGGGGGTTGAGTCTACTTCCTGGTATCACTGCACAAGAGAATAATGATACTGTTGATCTGATTAGTGCACAAAAATTCTGGGAGGGGCTTAAACACACCTGTCTGCTTGTACCTCTAGTCTTCCAGAAGTATAGCAAACATGTTTACAACAGGTTCTGAAATGTTTCTCACAGAAGTTTTTATACTGAAGGTGAACCCAGTGAGAGCTCGATTCAGCTTTAGCATCAACCAGGAAAAGGCTGTTTGTTGGCACTTGGGATATTCAAGTATCTGGCATTGTGGGGGATAAAACAGATATGTTACACTGAGAGAGGTGTAAGCTGCTAGCTACAGTGACTAGAAGAGAGATAGAGGAGAAAGAAGGTGGGCAAGGCTCTATGAGGAAGGCATTGTTCGCCAGATATAAACAGAATGTCAAAGGAAATGTCAGCAAGAAGTATTAGCAGCCAGATACTTTTCCTTACAGCATGCGGAGCAGAGCTGTGAACACAGCTGCAGCCGGTAGTCCACGTACCCGTTACTCGAAGTCTGCCGGTGCCGATCATGACACCCTGATCCTCTGCGGTGAACTGTGGCTTACCGTCTTCAGAACGGATCTGAAAGTGCTGGCTCTGGACTTCCACCATTTGGGCACCTGAAGGGCCAATCAGCACAGGGTATTAGAAGTGTTTGCTGTATGCAGCGTGGGTTCCGTTTTCACAAATGCTGTGTCACTACTACCAAACCCCGGAATATGACCGGCTTCCACATGTACACCGCAGCGTGCACCTCCCCGTCCCTACCATAATTATAATTCCGAGACTTGAAGAAGTGGTTTTGGTGAAGATGTAGTTAGGAATTAAAGCTCTCAGTTGGCTCAATTTTCTTTTTCTTAAGATGTGAGTCGGGTGTTGGTGGTGCACACCTTTAATCCCAGTACTCGGGAGGCAGAGGCAGGAGGATCTCTGTGAGTTCGAGGCTAGTCTGGTCTACAGAGTGAGTCCCAGGACAGGTTCCAAAGCTACGGAGAAACCCTGTCTTGAAATTACCCCCCCCCTCCGCAAAAAAAAAGAAAGATGTGGTTTAACGTGTGTGTGTGTGTGTGTGTGTGTGTGTGTGTGTGTGTGTGTGTGTTGTGTGTATTCCTACCTGAGATCCAGAGTCACTGGCATCTCTTACATATGTTATATTAATATCGACTCTTACTGAATGAAACATAACTTTTTTGACAAAAAAAAAATCATGGGAAAATCGGCAACTTCCTCAGTGCAGGCTCACTGCTCTACCCGTGCAAGAGCAACGGCAGGTGTGCATTGAACATGGATCCATTTGTTTCCATGAAAAGAAACGGTGGGTAAGACAGAAGGTGAGGGGATTCTCAGCTCCCCGTGGGCAATGAAAAGAGAGAAGGAGCAGAGCAGGAGGAGTCTACAGTCACTCTTATAGGTCTGGAGTCATTTTAACAGAGAGGAGTCTTTTGTCTATGCACTGGCACCAGGTCTACACCCGGGACTCAGGATCCCCAAATGCAGCACCAGCCACATCAGCCATGTGAAACAGGGGTTTGTAAAGGCAACAAACACTAAGTTATGATCCGCCGAGCAGAAGGTCATCCTGAGCAAAACAAGCATTCCTTTACAGAAGCAGAAACAGCGCTTGATCTTATGACCTATCACCCTGCATAAACAAGGTGATGACTAACGCCATGATGATGGCTAACTTCACGTTTAAAAGTTTAAAATTACCGTGCTTAAGTGAACTATAAAGCAAAATTGGATTCCCAAATGTTAAGAGCAGTTAAGGGTTGCTGTTTTTAATTGCCTGGTCTTGTACAATTTTAACAAAACTATTGCTTATACACTTATTTTGTCTCAGAATTTGTTTTGTGACCTCTGGAGTTTGGCGCTCTGAAGAATGAGTGCCAGGTTCTAGCAGATGCCATCACATGCTGGTGTGTTTTCCCATGGGCCAGTCTAGTTATTTGTCTTGTTACTGCAGCAAAATGCCTGACATTGAGGAAGGGTTTGTTCTGGCTTTCAGTTCTAGGAGATTGTGGCAGGAAAGCTATGAGACAGGAGCAGGGGCACCAGTCACATTGCATCAGGGGTCAGGAAGTAGAGAGTGAACAGGAAGGGGGGCTTGGCTATAAAACCCCAAGTCCCATCCTCATGTTGTGGTGACCCCCACAAAAATATTTTTGTTGCTACTTCATAACTGTAATTTTGCTACTGTTATGAATCGTAATGTGTTTTCTGGTGATCTCAGGCAACCCCTGTGTCAAAAACTTGTCATAGGTGACAAAATGGCTACCCATAGTACCTATTGGCACACCAGAAAAGATACCTGTTAAAATCAAATAGACCCTGATATATCAACAGGTAGATTAATTAGCTGAAATAGTTCTACAATATCATAGGGTACTTGACCTGCTCCATGTAGAACAAGGAGATATTATGTGACTTTAATAGAAAATTGTTGTTTCTATGCAAATCACTCAGGAATTGTTAGAGATAATCAGGCTATATTCAAAAAAGCAAGCAAGCAAACAAACAAAAACCCCAACAAAACAAAAAGTTGCAGAAAAAAAGCCTAATATGAAAAATGGCTAGTTCCCATTCTCACAGTCAACCATCACAGACCATTACCTTTGGCCATTTGTTTTCTGCTAATTACTCTTGGCTCTTGCATCATTAATGCCTTAACTAGACACATACATTTCCACTTTGATGCTATTAAACTGATGGTTATTAGATCTCCATATGTACAGGTACCCACCACAGAGTCAAGGATTTGATTCAGGATACAACTCAAGGGGGAAATGTGAGGGCTAAAGTTGCATTTTAAGTTTAAATTACTATGCTTAAGAGATCTATTAAAACAAGAATGCATCTAACCTGTAAGCCCCACTTGCCCAAGGACAGATAACTTCCTAGAGTGCTGGCAGCTGATGTTCAAGTAAGATAACAAGCCATGTGCTTTCACTTCTGTAAACAAGGTTGGTTGGCCAACAGCACAGGATGTGCTTGATCACACATAGGCGGGAGCTATGTAGACAGGAAGTACGTCAGGATGTATGCTTGCCCCCTACTGGATAAAGGTGGGGAGCACATACTCTTGTGGGTTAATGAGCACCTGGCTAACCTAATTCCATACTATTCTCTGGGAATCCTGGGTATGGACCTGGCCAGTGTCCATCATCCTGGGCAGTGCTTAATAAGGCTTGCTTTAATTAGATAATGTGGATTTGATCTTTCTCCTCGCAATTTTCAGGTTTAACACTACTCCCCCCCACACACATACACAAACATTCACACTGCCCCTCTGCCTCTTAGTGCTGTTTTCTATGCATAGCATGAAGGTTAGAAAGTTCATATTTCATTACTTATAAATAAACTTGCAATTCTTTAGATGAAAATTGCCATCTGTTCGGCACCCTTCACAGACTTGAAACTTCAACACGCGGTGCTATAAGGATTCTGTACTCACCCACTTTCACCCTGCCCGTGACCTCCCCTTCTGAGTTGCGAGCATTGACTGTTACATTCTGAGTTGACTGCAGAAGCAGATATGAGTCCTGGAAAGGATTTTCAGAATCAGCAAAATATATGTTTATGTTTGTATATAATTTATATTTACAATTTCTACGTCAGATCCTTGGATCCTCTACACTTGCAGCAAAAAATAAATTTAAATAACCAGAATTACATTATTTTCAGGATATAAATGTATTGACCTCTAAGAAGAGATTATAATAATACTTCCATTTTATGATGTTTGAAAATGCTGCTCCTAACATGTTAATTAGTTCTCAAGGAAAATAGATTTCTAATTAGTGTTTTATCTTTGCCAAGATATTCACTGTTTTTGTTGTCATAGTTATTTATGTTCAAGGCATTTGTATGGGATAAATCAGAGAATGGTGAGATATTTTACAAGAAATACCACACTGCTTATTTTCAAAATGCAAAGGTTTCTCACTATAAAAATAAAAAGTCTAACATAGAAATACAGGTCCTACAGGACTCTTCCGTTGTGTGGTCTGAAGAAGCTGGTCATTTAGCAGGTGGGGAGGGTGGAGGGGGCTGGGACTGGGGTGGGAGGGTGGAGAAGGTTCATTAGTGGGTCTGAGTTACAGTTCATCAGGAACAAGAAGGCGCTGGGCATGCTGTGGAGAAGCAGGGACCATACTTAACAGTGATGCACTGCACATTTCAAAGACTGGAAGACATCACTTTTAATGTTTCCACAATGCAGAAACGCCAAATTTCAGAGGAAATATGTCTGACCTCTTTTAAACATTACCCAGTGTATATATGTGTCAGAACATTCCAGGGTACTCATTAATATGTAAGTTTTGGGTATGTGAGATGCCTCAGTGGATAAAAGCTTTCCTTACAAGCCTTATGGCTTGACTTCAATCCCTGGATCCCATCACAGAGGGCAAGAACCAACTTTCAAAAGTTGTCCTCTGCACAAATGCTTGCACCTGCGAGCACGCACACGTAGTAGTGAATAAAAATTTTGAAAAGTATGTAATGTGTGTTTCTTGGTGCTTCCGGAGGTTGAGCTTGAGAGTGGGGCCACCATGACTGAGTAAACCCAAGTCCTCATGCTTGGGAAGTAGGCACTTTACCGACTCCCCAGCCCCACAGCTTTTGAGGGCACTACAGAGTCAGAGGCAAGTCACATGCTGAATTACATTCACGAGGAAGACATTCCCGGAGCTCAGCACTGCAGGTCTCTGTGGGATGGTAAACTCCTCAGACTGATGAGGCAGCTCACTCAAGAGTATTCTATAGAGAACTGCCCCTAGAAAAACGAAACTAATATTGGCGCTTGCAGGTGTCTGAGGCGAGATTTGTTCCGCACATGTAACTGTTGGGAAGTCACATTTGTTACAAACTGCTGCACAGCTCTGTTCTGCTCATGGCTTCTGTAATTTATGCCTTGATTGACGTTGATGTCACATTGCGAGCCTCTAACATATTCCCTGTTCTTTTTAAAGCCTGACAAAAATTATTAATTCTAAAAGGTTTTATTGGCTATGATCTATTTACCTGACTTCAAGTCACCAGGTCCTGCTGTCTGTTACTCCCTAAATACAGGGAGGGATCAACCAACATGACTTGGGAAAGAGGGAAGAATAAGATCTCATTTTTAATTTATTCATACCAGACCTTCTTTCTAACAAAAAACAATTGACCTTGCCTTCACACACAACAGTGTCTGTAACACTTCTAAATGCCACTAGGGTTAATGTAAGTTTACTGCCAGAAAAATGTCACATCTGGCTCATGCATGAATCAGCCTGAATTAGAGGTCATCTGAATGCCCTCCTGCTTGCAAGATTCCTAGAAATAATACAACACAACCATGGGTAAGACTTCGCCTATGCTCTGTCCTCTCTAGAACCTCCCTTGGGGTTACTACCGACTGTGACTGTCATGCTGTATCACTCTGTTGCTAGGAGCAGACCCTGGTGAAAGGCCTGTGGGTTCTTTTGTGATATCTTTACTTCAATCCCCGTGATTCTTTTCTTTAGTTCTATGGAGGCAAGACAAATCTTGATTTCCTTTTCAAGTTCAAGTGACTGATTTGCATCTGCTTATGGAAAATCTCAGGCTCAACAAGCCTCTAAGCAGTGCAAGCAATGCAGAAAGCCTCCATGACAGGGATTTCTCTCAGCTCCCCAGAGACTCTGAATGCTCTGAATCAAGTCTGTTTAAGTGGCTTGCACCAATGTGCAAGGCTCATTTCTGGCCAGCTTTTATAACTTATTTTAACCTGTTTCTCTTCAGCTACATTTTGCCTCAGGGCATTTTACCTTTCTTTCCTTCTGTATGTTCTACTCTATCTAACTAGCTGGTGGCTGTTTGACTGGCTGGCCCCAGGTATCTCCCCTCCCTTTTCTCTTCTTTCTCTCCCAGCCTATATTCCTCCTCCTATTTATTCTATCTGTCCACCAGCCTCACCTCTACTGCCTACCTATTGGCCATTCAGCTTTTTATTAGACCATTCAGGTGCCTTGGGCAGGCAGGATGAAAGAACACATCTTTACATAATTAAACAAATGCAGCATAAACAAATGCAATATATCTTTACATAGTTAAATAATTATTATGCAACAAAACAAATGTAACACATCTTTACTTAGTTAAACAAATATTCCACAGTATCAATGAAGGGATAGTCAATTGTTCTCGGTAAAGGTTTTTATTGTAAATTATGCCTCCCCCCCATGAAATAAATTCATGAAGCTACTAAACTCAGAGCTGAAGCATTTAAGAATAAAATATTTAAAGCACATATTCTATAAAGTAAGGTCTACTGTCCACTAGCTTACTGTTATATTGAGCATACCATGAATTGTTGTGCTTAGCTGCTACTTATTTTTCACAAATCATGCAAAACACAGTCTCCTTACCACTCTGGATCTTATTTCTTTGACATACAGTGGAAATAAAAACTCTGATTCCCCTTCCAGGCGAAGTCCATCTTGTGTAATATGCAAGTGACCCATTCCTATCTGTTAAAGGAAAAGAGACATGAAATTTCCATTGCTTTATTTTCCCCTTCTCTTGGATTAACTAAAGGTACACACAAATTTCCATATATTTCTTTTATTTTTCTGTATTTCTCCTAATGTCTACTTGAAACTTTAGTTGTTTATATTCGATATCATTTTAAAAAACTTTGCAAGCATGGGGTCCTATTTGGGAGATGCATATAAGATTTAACAAATCATTTTATAATAAACATCCAAGACTCCATGCCCATATAAAAGAAAATAAAATCTTATTATTACTGCTTTTCTTTTTAAAGACATGTATGCATGTATGTATGTGTGTATTGATGGATGGGTAGATGTATTGTATTTGGATACATACGTGCCACAGTGTCTGTGTAGTGGTCAGAGAACAACTTTCAGGAACTGGTTCTTTCCTTTGGCCTTGCTGGTCCCAGGAATCCAACACAGCTTGCCAGGCTTAATAGCAAATCCCCCTGCCTACTAAGTATCCCTCCGTGTGGGGAACAAAGGAAGTTGCCAAGTCACAGCAACTTAAGACCAATTGGAGAACACCTTACAACAGTGGTTCTCAGCCTTCCTGATGCTGCCACCCTTTAATACAGACCCTTTAACACAGTGTGCTGACGCCCAGCCATAAAGTTATTTCATTGCTACTTCATAACTATAATTTCGCTACTGTTGTGAATCATAATGTAAATATCTGATAGGCAGGATGTCTGATATTGAACCCCTGTGAAAGGGTTGCTTGACCCCCCCAAAGGGGTAATGACTCACAGGTTGAGAACTTCTGCCTTATAAGAATCTACAACAGGGGTGAAAATCCTTACAACAAGGGCCAAACCCACCTAGAATAGTCCTTTTCATGAACTCAAAATCTACTGATTTGAAGCCTTAATTACGCATGCAGACTCCTCCGTGCTATAATTATAAGGTAACTGAAGGATGGCTGCTCCATCACTTTCACCATCTCCTATTGGACGAAGCAAACATTGGTCCACCCATACTCAAAGGCAGGGTTTCAGGGGATGTGACTCAGTGGGTGGCCATCATGGCGACATCTTAGAATTCTGTCAAGTATGTTATTGAAAAGGAAATAAAGGCATTTAAAAGGAAAGATTTGTAACAATATAAAGGTATTTAGTGTCTATTATGATAATCATCTAATTGATTTTTATAAAAACAGTACAGATAATCATAAAGTTAGGATTCAGTAGTGCATCTCTACAGTAATAAAGCAACAAATGTTTTATGTGATTGAGAATCTGGGTCCACAAAAATAAAAGGCTAACACTTAAAATCCATGAGCAAAGTACATTGGGCATAACATCATTAATTTTATACCAGCAGGGGCCACAGAATCATTTGTTGCATCAAGTACACTAGAAAAGAAGAGAGTTGTGGTGCTTTTAATGAGACCCCAACAGGCCTAGGAAGTTCATGCCCAGGAGGTGGCACTGTTTGGGGAGGTCCAGGTGGGAGTACATCACTGCTGGTGGGCTTTGAGAGTATATAGTCTTTTAAAAAATATACTTTATTATAAATCATCTTATTTTCCATATTAATCCCAGTTCCCTCTCCCTCCCATCCTCCAAAAAAAGAACCAGAAAAGAGAACTACTACACAAATAGTGTGAATTGTGTGTGTGTGTGAGAGAGAGAGAGAGAGAGAGAGAGAGAGAGAGAGAGAGAGAGAGAGTATATAGTCTTGCTTAATTTATTTTCTATTCACTTCCTCTGTCTTGTGTTTGCCATTGAGGCTATGAGCTTTCGGCTTCCTGCCCTGGCTACCATGCCTGTCTGCTGCCAGGCTTCCCCACCGTAATGGTAGAGTCTTATTTACCTGTAACTGTAAGCCTAAATAAACTCTTCCTTCTACAAATCACCGTGTTGCAGTGTTTTATCACAGCAATAGAAAAGTAACTAAGACAGAAAAGTAACTAAGCAAAGGTCATTGAGATACACACATCAATTGTCGCATCTGTCCTTCTGTTTCTTGTGTCTGTTTCTATTCTCCCCATGGGCCAACAACTAACTCTCCCCCCCCCCCCCGTTAGTTTGACTCTTGACCACTGGACTGAAGTTAAGACTCAGGCCCATAATTTGTCAGTTGAGGTTAGGGAAATTCTGGCAGACTTTAGTGCCTGAGTGGCGGACGTTTGGTATTGTATGGCGTTTCATTCTGAGATTATCTAAGCTGTTAAGGCAACTGTTTTTTTAAGAACCTGGCTCTCATCCTGACCCACTGCCAGAGAGCACTTGTATGGATCCACCTTTGGATGAGACTGTGAACACGGGCGTCCCCAGTCCCCTGCAGCATGCGCCGCTGGAATGGATGGACAGGGTTATGACCCTGCCGCTGCGCATGTTTGGCTCCCCAGCTCCGGGTGGCCAGATTGCAGCCTCCAGTGCTGGCCCTTCTCCCTAGATCTTTGTAATTGAAAAACTAACCACCCCCTTTTCTCAGAGGATCCCCAATGCCTTATGGGGTGGTGGAGTCCCTTATGTTCTCTCACCAGGCTATTTGAGATGATTGTCAACAGCTGCTGTTAGAGGCTAGAAAAAATGTCCCTGGGGCCAGTGGGCGGCCCAGCAGCTGAAAAATGAGATTGACGCAAGGATTCCCTTTGGCTCGCCCAGTTGGGACATCAACACTGCTGGAGGTAGGGAAAGGTTGAAAATCTATCACCAGGCTCTGGTGGCGGGTCTCCAAGGTGTTGCAAGGCGGCCCACCAATTTGGTTAAGGTAAAGAGAGCACTCCTTTTGACCCTACCTCAGAAGCCCAGAGAACTTCCGTGGCTCTGGCCTTCATAGGGCAATCGGGCCCCGGATATTAGAAACTCCAGAGACTGGAAGGGTTGCAGGAAGCTGAGTTATGTGATTTAGTGAAAGAGGCAGAGAAAGTGTATTACAAAAGGGCAAGACAGAGAAAGTGTATTGAAGGGACAGAGACGAGAGAGAGAGAGAGAGAGAGAGGGGGGGGGAAGAGAGAGATAGAGATGAGAGAGAGAGAGAGGGAGGAAGGGGAGAGAGAGAGAGAGGGAGAGAGAGAGAGAGAGAGAGAGAGAGAGAGAGAGAGAGAGAGAGAGAGAAAGAACTGTGACAGAAGAGAGGAAAAAATTTGACTAAAATCTTGGCCACAGTGGTTAAAGGGAAAGAAAGAGAGAGAGAGAGAGAGAGAGAGAGAGAGAGAGAGAGAGAGAGAGAGAGAGAGAGAGAAGTTAAAAATTTAAAACAGGGAACCTGGGCAACAGGACCCTGCTCGACAAGGACCAGTGTGCATATTGTAGAGAGAAAGGACACTGGGCAAAGGACTGCCCCAAGAAGACAAACAAGGGATCGAAGGTCCTACCTAGCCCTGGGGAAAGATAACGATAAAGGGAGACGGGGTTTGGACCCCCTCCCCGAGCCCAAGGTAACTTTAAAAATGGAGGGGCAACCAGTTAAACTTTTGGTGGATACCAGAGCAGAGCATTCCGTGCTGATACAGCCATGAAAAAATTAAAAGACAAACAATCTTGAGTAATAGGCGCCACAGAGCAACAGCAGTATTCATGGACTACCAAAAGAACAGTGGACCTTGGTGTGGGCTGGGTATCCCACTTGTTCGAGGTTACATCCCACCAGCCAACGGCTTTTTGCCTTTGAATGGAGGGACTCCAACACGTGTAGAACTGGGCAGCTCACCTGGACCCAACTGCCCCGAGGGTTTAAAATTCCCTGACCATCTTTGATGAGGCCCTTCATAAAGATCTGGCCACCTTCAGGAATCAACACCCCCAGGTGGATGACCTACTTCTAGCTGGAGCCACCACCCAACACAACTGCTTAGAAGAAGCAAATGCACAGTTGCTGGAATTGTCTGACCTAGGCTATCGAGCCTCAGCCAAAAAGGCCCAGATTTGCAGAAGAGAGGTAACGTACCTGGGGTACAATCTACAGGACGGGCAATGATGGCTGACCGAGGCTTGGAAGAGAACACTGTAGTCCAGATAATGGCCCCAACCATGGCCAGGCAAGTAAGAGAATTTCTGAGGACATCTGGGTTTTGCAGGCTATGGATCCCAGGGTTCATGACCTTAGCAGCTCCACTCTACCTGCTGCCTAAAGAAAAAATTCTCCTGGGCCCTAGAGCATCAGGAGGTATTTGATGCCATTAAAAAGGCCCAGCTGAGCACACCTGCTCTAAACCTCCCTGATGTAACTAACCCTTTTACTCTTTATGTGGACGAGCATAAGGGGGTAGCATGGAGAGTTTTGACCAAATCCCTAGGGCCATGGAACAGACCAGTTGCTTATCTGTCAAAGAAGCTTGATCCTGTAGCCAGGGGATGGCCTGGCTGTCTAAAAGCTATCGTAGCAGTGGCTACCGGTCAAAGACACTGACAAGTTGACTTTGGGGCAGAAAGCAACTATAATAGCCCCCTGTGCATTGGAGAGCATTGTCCGGCAGCCCCCCAGACTGATGGATTACCAATGCCCGCATGACTCACTACCAAAGCCTGCTTCTCACGGAGAGGATTGTGTTCACTCCACCAGCCACCTTCATCCCGCCACTCTTCTGCCTGAGGAGACTGATGAACCATGACTCATGACTGCCATCAACTGTTGGTTGAAGAGACTGGAGTTCACAAAGATGTTATGGACATCCCACTGGCTGGGGAGGTGCTGACCTGGTTCATTGGAGCAGTTACGTTGCAAAAGGTAAAGGAAGGGTGGTGAACAGAACCTGCACAGTCTGGGCCAGCAGCCTGCCGGAAGGAACCTCAGCACAAAAAGCTGAGCTCATGGCCCTTATGCAAGCTTTGCAGCTAGCTGAAGAGACGTTCATAAACATCTACACGGGCAGCAGGTATGCTTTTGCAACTGTACATGTGCACGGGGCTATCTATAAAGAAAAGGGGCTGCCTCAACCATGGTGGCTGAAAAAAAAATACTGAAGAAAAATTTCCATAGATTTAAAATACCTAAGGTAGTAAGATCAGACAATGGTCTAGTTTTTGTTGCACAGGTAAGTCAAGGACTGGCCAAGATATTGGGGATTGATTAAAATTACATTGTGCATGCAAACCCCAAAGCTCAAGTAAAAAGGATAGATGAAACCATTAAAGAGACCTTCACTAAATTGACCGTGGAGACTGGCGTTAATGATCAGATAGTTCTCCTACCCTTTGTGCTTTTCAGGTTTAGAAACACCCTTGGGCCGTTTGGGCTGACCCCCTATAAATGGCTCTATGGGAGGCTCCCTCCACTGGTGGAAATTGCCTCTGTACATAGTGCTGATGTGCTGTTCTCCCAGACTCTGTTTGCTAGGCTTAAGGTGCTCGAAGTGGGTGAGACAGCGAGCATGGAAGCAGCTCTGGGAGGCCTACTCGGGGAAAGGAGACTTGAAAGTCCCACATCATTTCCAAGTTGGAGGCTTTAATGAGTCTGTGTTAGATGTCACCGAACAGGAAACCTTGAGACTCGGTGAAAAGGCCCACTTTGCAGCTGGTCCAAAATATGTCCTCCTCCTCCGCTGGACCCATCCTAACGCCACTTGAGGTTATAGGGCCCAGGGACAGCCTGTTACAACTGCTCATTCTTATTCCTCTCTTGATGCTTACTGTTGGAAAAATTGTTACTTTGGTTAGGAAACAAGAGAGTGCGGTCCAGATTATGGTATTTAGACAACTGTACAGGAGCCTCCCAAGCCAAGAGGAGGCTGCCTCTTAATTTCAATAGTTCTAAGATTAGAACTATCGACAAAAGAAAAATGGGGGGATGAAAGACTTAAACTAGCAAAGAAATGAAATGGAGCCCAAATAATTGGAATGCAAGGCAGTCTGACCCAGAAAGCTAACTCAGGCCACTATGACTCAGTTCCCTGGAATTTGCTAAACACCGGCAACTTTCCCTCACAAGGCCCTAAGATAGCCTGATACCAAGAATTCAAACTGCCTCTCTGGTTAGTGTGTCAGCAGGTAGTAAATAGGGTCCTTAAGAAACAAAGAAATAGCTGCAACTCTGGTTTGCTTAGACAAGATTAATTAGCACACCCCGAGGCCCTGAGGTCTGCTGACCTGAACAGTGATACCATCTGGCCTCAAAAAGAGAACCCATGATTCTGGTCACGTACTCACCAGACAGAGGGTCACAGCCCCTTCCTCCCTAAGCTTGTGTTTTTTTCCTTTAAAAATACCCGCGCCCAGAGAATGTTGCTTCTCTCTAGCCTGTGTGCTGAGGGGGCCCATTTGCACAAACATTTCCTGTTCATTAAAGCCTCTTAGCATGTTGCATCAACTGAACTGGACATTGAGTTTTTGGGGGTACCGACTGAAATGAGGAGACTCCTCATTCTGAGGGTCTTACATTTGGAGGTCCCACCGAGATCTGGTCGACCCCCAGATTCAATTCCATTGCCAATTGGAGGTAAGATGGAGCTCGCAACCTATATGTTTGATGTATGTCTGATGTTATGTGTTTTTGACTTGAGTTTGATTTGAATCTGTGCCTGCGCAGGACTTGTATTTGGTAGAGGACCACAGGGGGAGACAGACGTGTCCTAAGACCCTTGGTCCCACCCTGGATGAAAGTCCGAGGGTTGCTTTGAGGAGGGGAGGGGGGGGGACTCACTTCTCCAGGGACGGCCAGCCCCCAGACTCTGCTTCCTTCCCGCTTTGTAACTTTGGTTTGGCGCCATTTGTCTACCATGCTTCATGGCTAGCTGAAATTAGACTATGAATACTCCAGCTCTTCCATAAGTTGCCTTGGTCATGGTGTTTTATTATAGCAATAGAAAAATAACTAATATATGTTCAAGTTTTCTACCTTTATGAAGAAATGCTGGGCTTGGTACCCAGTACCATAATGCTGCTACAGAAATATTATTATTACAAACTCTGACCTAGAAATCATAGCCTATATTGCCTAATGTTAAAAACATTCATATTTGTAACCTTTACTTACATTTAACTTATAATAATTTCTAATATATTTATAGCAAATACACTTATGGTACTCTGTAATAAATGTATTAAATAATGTTTTCAAGCTATGTTTTAATTTTATGAGTATTTTACCAGAATATATATATAGAAATGTAAATGTTTATTATATGATGAGAGAATGGCTTAAACCATTGCAAGACATAAATACGGGCACAGAAAATGTAGGATTTATTGAGTACATTTCACATTGAACCTCGGACTATAGCTATCATCCTTGGAAAAAGCATGAACACACATCACATCCTCAGCAGCCTTGGAAAAACATACTAAGTAAATGTAAAGTTCCTGGCAGTAGTAATTTATTTTACTGGATCTATCTTACCAAATTAATGTATTTTCCTCTAATTTGTAGAACCCCCCCATACCCAAATGCACAAAACAAGGACTTCTTGGGGGCATGTTGCACTTGCCCAACATGCAAAAGGCCCTATGTTCAACTCCCAGCACCATAAAAAACAAAGTGTACATGAAATAGCAAGACAAAGTTACGCAATAATTTTTAACATGTGAATGTTGAGAGTAAATTCTTTAAGACTGGTGGTATTTAATTTACTCAATCTGTTGTGAATATTGAAGTGTTTGCCCACATATTTATGTGCATGAGATCAGAGTGTTTAAAACATGCAAATGTTGCATTGCTCTGTCTTGGGCATGGTTTAAATGTGTTCCTCCACAGCAGTGGTTCTCAACCTGTGGGTCATAACCCCTTGGGGCTTAAATAAACCTTCCATAGGGGTCATTTGAGACCATCAGAAATATCAGATATTTACATTAAGATTCATAACATAGCAAAATTAGTCATGATGTAGCAATGAGAATAATTTTATGGATGGGGTCACCACAACATAAGGAACTATATTAAAGGGTCACAGGGTTAGGAAGGTTGAAAACCACTGCTCCAAGGCTTCTGTGTTGGCAGCTTGACAATTGGAGTGACAACTGTTTGGACTTTTACAGGGTGGGTCCACATGGACAGCCCTTGGTCAATGGTACCTGAGATATTTGTCTGGGAGCCCTGGTTAGCTCTCATAGGAGGGCTGTGATAAAAGCCCTGGCTGGGCCTGACCCAGTCTGGCTGGCTTTTTGCCAGCTGATGAGACTCTGCCTGCCATATGCATTCTTGCATTCCTACCACATGCATTCTCGCATTCCTACCATATGCATTCTTGCATTTCTGCCACATGCATTCATGTATGCCTACCACATGCATTCTTGCATTTCTGCCACATGTATTTTTGTATTCCTACCATATGCAGTCTTGCATTCCCGCCAGGCATCTTGATCTCCCCATCAGAGCTGAACAAACCACTTTTTTTTTTTTTTTAGACTGAGTCATCAACTCTAAATGGGACATCTCTACAAAGTCCCATTTAATTTTGGGGAGCATCAGGGAAGTGATGGCAGGAAGAATTCGAGAGCTGGAGGATGGGTGAGGGTGTGCTGGGAAAGCTCTTATGGTCATGATATGGTGGGTACACTCAGGAACTATAGCAGCCATGGTCATCTGGACAAGACCAAGTCACCCTAAATTCTTGCATAGATGGGTAGATGACCTTCAGGCCACAAACCTTACTGAGGGGTATGGCCATAGATAATTGTAGAGGGAGAGAGAATCATTCTTCCTGAGGGTGTGGCCACTGGTGAGTAGATTTCCCATGTGCCAGGGGATGCCCCACACCCTGACACGTGTGTGCAGCACTAATTGGAGTTAGTGAGTTTTAAAAGTAATGACATGAAATTGGGAGTTGGATCTGTCAAGAGAGATATGGGGAGAATTGGAGGGAGAAATGGGGGGCAAATTTGATCATATTTTAATGAATGTTTACCTGTATAAGATTATCAAGAATAAAGGAAAAATTAAAACAAAAATAAATGAAAAACAAAAATTCTCTTCTTTAAAAGCAAACATATACCTGCCTCAGGTATTTCATTTTGCTAATTTAATTAGATGACAGCAGACATGCAAATGCTAAACATAGAATAATGACATTAGGAAAATCTGTGATTTGTATAGTTCTATAGACTACATTCTACAAATGATCATTAAGATATCTTGACTCAACCAACCACAAATTCAAGATTAGAATTTCCTAACCTATAGAGATAATGATTAATGAAAAATACAATGCAAAATAAGGACTCCCACCCCCCCCAAATCAACCAACACAGCATAGTTTACAGTTGAGTCAGAGCACAATGCCATGTAGTACTAAAAATCCTGACAAAGACAGGAAATATCTATCTGTGCACCATTAAGACAGTAACCTGGATGTTTGGCGCATGCTTGGGAAAAGGCGATACTCACTGGAGAAAACCACATCACTTTCAGAATCCAGATTGTGAGCGCGAGATTCACAACAAGGGTGATGAGCAGGAGCAGAACAAATAGGTAGAGACAGCGCTTCCTCCAGCCGTAAATCCCGATCTTGTAGACATGCTGGTTCTCGGGCCTCTCTATGTGGGTGCCCTCCGTGACTGTGGTGTACTGTTCTCGTACCATCTTCTAGGGGAGTAAAGGAGGCAGCGAGACAAGAGAGGGGGGAGGAGGGAGGAGAGAACTTAGTTGTCAGTGCTGATTTATTATGAGTCTAGAGAACAAATTTACCCCAGACCTAAATGTCTAGAAGTAATAACTTTTAAAAGAGACCAGAAGCTGGGTATAGGGTGCACACCTGTAATCCCACAGCTCCTGGGTTGGGGTGGGAGGCAGGAGATCAAAGGAATTCTTTGTTATATAGTGAGCTCAAGGCCAGCTACATAAGCCCTGTCTCAAAGGAAGAACAAATGAGAGAGAGAGAGAAAGAAATAGGTGTACTATTACTTTGAAATATGTCATACTGTTTCAACCACAGGAAGATTTTTAACTTTTCATTTAAGATAGTTTGGTTGTGAGCAATTCACTTAAAATCCAGTGGCCATATTTTCAGATTTTAATCAATTTTACCTGTGGGCATGTTTCCATCTGCACATTTTCTCTGACTTGGCCATCCCTGCCCAACCCCTTCATCCTACCCAGAGAACTCAGGGTTGCTTTCCCACCTCAAGAGCCAGCACTATCACATAGGCCAAATTCCTTTCCATGAAAGGCTGGCATCCCCGGGTTTGGGGTATTCGGTGTTTGGAGGTCATTAATATGTCTACCATAAAATACAAGAAAGTTCATGATGTAAAATTGAGAGGGACCCACCCAGCAGTTGAGAGCACTTGCTGAGGACCTAGATTTGATGCCCCAAACCCACATTGTTGTAAGGCTCACAATTGCCTATAACTCCAGTTCCAGAGGCTCTGATGCACACACATAGTACACATGCATAAACTCTGGCCCACACTGAACATACACATTAAAAAACAACAACAAATAACCACTGAGGCATGACAGAACAATGTAGTCACTTGTGAGGTATGACATAAATAAGGTGTTCTGCACTTCATGAACTGCTGAGCCCACTGAGAAGGGATTTGACTCATTGTGGCCTCATCTTAAGCAATGGTGATAAGTGAGTTCACGCCGAATGTTCTGCAGATTGTGATAAAATAAGTATGTTTCTAAGCTAAAATGCCTTTAGAATGCTTTAGAAAATAAATGTTGGGGCAGTGACAGGATAGTTCAGCAGGTAAGGGTGCCTATCACCAAGCCTGATGGGCAGGACTGGATTTCTGGGACCCAGAGGGTGGAAGGCATAACCCAGCTCCTGCAAATTGTCCTCTGACCTACACATAGGCACTCAAGCATGCACATATGCGCGTGTGCACACACACACACACACACACACACACACACACACACACACACACACACACACACTCTCTCTCTCTCATTCCTAGCCTGGGCTTATTTTGAACCCAGGGTCCCAGTATCCACAGAGCATCTCAGACTTTACAAACTCCTTTCAGCAGCATTCTCTCATGCCACTAGCTTCATTCTTCAGGAGCTCATGCCAAACATCCTGGAGTCAAGTCCACCTTCCTTCTCTTTCTTCACCTCTAATCCATCAATAACCCTCAGCAGGACTCTTCAGTCAACGTCTTACCACTGCTCTGGGCTCATTTTAGTAGCCACCTGACTATTTTCAGCCTCTGCCCCCAAGCCTCACATGGTCAGTATCCAATATTCAGGCTAGAGATTGTCTTTATGCTTGGTTTTGCATAGCATGCTTGTATGCATCCGTGTTCCCAAGTGGGTGCAGGTATTCTCATGTGTGGTTGTGTACTAGGTATGTTCCCATGTGTTCATGTATAATCTTGTGTGTGTTTGTGCATGTATATGTTTATGTGTTATGTTCCCATGTAGAAATATGTATGTGTGTTTGCATGTTTGCCTGTGTGTGTTCCTGTGTGTATATGTTCATATGTGTGTGTTCCCATGTAGATATGTGTGTGTTCCCATGTGTGTGCTTGTTTATATGTGTGTTTCTGTGTGTATATGTTCATGTGTGCGTGTTCCCATGTAGATATGTGTGTATTCACGTGTGTGCCTATTTATGTTTGTGTGTGTGTGTGTGTGTGTGTACATGTGTGTAGGTTGATCTCAGGTGTCTCCCTAATTTGTTTTTCCTCTTACATATTCAGACAGTTCTCTTGCTGATCTGAGAACATGTTGATTTGGGTACCCAATATAGTTTGTTCCAGGATACCCCATCTCTGCCTCTTATGGACTGGGGTATCAGTCCACCTGTGATTATCAGGGTCTGAACTCCAGTCATCATGCTTGCATGGCAAGTGCTTTACCTGCCGAGCTATTGCCACAGCCCCATGATGGCCTTTTACAACATGGCCACTTTCCATCTGTATGCCACCTCTTATAGTTCTCTGTTGGGAGCTCACTGCCACTGACAGGATCCCTCCTTCAACCTCTGCCATGTCTCCCTGACCCCTATTGTTCCAGCCCCACGGGTTTTAGGTATGAGTATGAACCCCAAGTGTGATTCCTGCCTCAGTAGCTGCTGTCCTCTGTACACAAGTTTTCCCAGGTAACTTCACGGCATCTCCCGCCTCCCCTCAGTCCCTGCTCCGTCACACAGCTGAGGTAATGATATGTTCCTTCCAGGTTAAGTTTGCTCCACATCACTTAACTCTACAGGTGTTAGTGTGTATTTTATCTGACATTTTTCTGTATTTGCTTCAGTCACATATATCTCCCCCAGGAAGGTAGGGTGCCCAATTGTTTGGCCGTTCTGTGTGCCCTAACACCTAAACAGCATCTGTTGTGTTGTATGGACTCAGTAAATACTTGCTGAATAAGACAAAGATGTTAAATGCATTTTATTTCAGTTTAAACTGAGTCAGGACAATAAAATGTAGGCGGTCTGAATTCTCTTATTTGTGCACAGATAGGTGATGAGCTGTCTCCTGAAGAGGCTCCATAGTTCACTGCACTCTTAGCACTTCTCCCTGGAAAGAGGAACCTGGGCACGAACCTCCTTTGGGTATGGTCACCCTCACCTTTGCAACTGCATCTCTCACGTGAGTGAGGGGCTAGGCCCACTTCCTGAGTCCAACTCTTGTGCTGCACATCACCAAGAGCTTGGGGACACTTCCTGTTCTCCCTCATTTGAGGTGAATTTACCTGAACCATTCCCATTTGCTGCTGAGCATGTCTGCTGTTAAATTTGTGTAGCCTTACTTGTTTACTTAAAAAAAAAACAAAACAAACAAACAAAAAAACCAAGATCTCACTCTGTGGCCCAGGCTGGCCCAGAACTCACTCTGGCCTGGGTTGGCCTCAAATTCATGGCAAGCATTTGGCTTCTGCCTCCTGAGTGCAGGGATTACAGGCATGATTCCCTGTGCCTCATTCTCATGTTTGGTGATTGCCTCTTTAATGTTTTTGCCTAAATTGTTGCCTGCTGATGCCAGCTGTATTAGATTAAAAAGGCCTTGTGAATTGATGGGCAGGTAGCATACAATTTAAAGAGTCTTCCTGAAGAGCTGATTTTGTTGTTTGTACTGACACCAAATGCCTGTGATAAAAGACCCCAGAAGTTCCTCTAATGTCATTCAGATATTTATTCTAATCAGTACTGGGCAGAATGTCAGTCCCCAGTACTTTGAGGTCCATGCAAGGTGGAGTTCATGTTGGCAAGAGATTGTACTGACCTGAAAACTCAGAGCACTCTGACTATTTATAACCTTGCATAGCAGCAAGAGAGAGAATGAATAGTCTGATACTTCATACTTACACTCAATGACATGGAAATAATCCTACACTTTAATATGTGTATGTTGGACACATTTTAATTTTACAAAGTATCTTTAAATAATTTATGTTAGCATTAAAAATTATACTCTCTGTTAGTCATCCTTTAAAATATACTGATATGGTGCGTAGTTATTATTGACATTAAATGCAGCACTTAAATGTAAATATCAGAATTTTTATAGCACACTCATTAGATATAAATCACTAGTGTTTCTACAAAAACATCATATTTATTATGTTTTTAATAAACAGCCACCTTTTGTTATTTAAGCAAAAACAATCTTACAGATGATTATTCTACTTTACACATTCTTTGATTCTTTATTAAAGAAATTATTTATTTTATGTGTATGAGTGTCTTGCCTGCATGTCTGTGCACCATGTGCATTCAATACCCATGGATGCCAGAAGAAGGCATAGGATCCTCTAGAACTGGTGTTATAGATACTTGTGAGCCACCATGTGGGGGCTGGGAATTGAACCCAAGATCTTTGGAAGAACAAATGTTCTTTACCACTGGGCTGTCACTCCAGCCCCACCTTTGATTGTTATATGGCAAATGATTGAATGAATTGTCTATTTTGTCTTACTAAGCAAAGGATGGTCAGTGACATTCTGTAGTTCAAGCAGCCCTTACTCACATGTCTGCTCTAGACAAGACACTTCCAGGAGTTGTGCACACAAAGATGACTAACACATGAGTCATTCTAAAAAGGAGTTATTGTTATGTTACCTTAAAAGGGGGCCAAGTGTAGGGATGTATGCTTACAATCCTATTACCCAGAACTTAAGACAGCAGGGACATGAGTTCAAGGTCAGCCTAAGCTACATGGACAGTCTTTCACACACAAACAAAATCAGCAAACAAACAAAACACCAGGATTTCATAAGGGCAGGGATGTTAAAAAACTCTAGTCAGATTCTTGAAAACTTACAAATCCAATTCTGTCTGAGAACTCAAAGGGTGAGTTACACATATCTGACAAGTTGTACATAGCTATATACTGGTAAGGTATTTTTGTTTTGTTTTGTTTTGTTTTAAACAACTTGGCACCAACTAGGGTCATCTGGGAAGAAGTACTCTTGATTAAGACAATGCTTCATCAGATTGCTCTATAGGCAAGTCTGTGGGGACATTTTCTTGACTAATGATTGACATGGGGGAGGGCTTAGCTCACTGTGAGTGGGCCACCTCTGGTCAGAAAGAAGCTGAACCTGAGCCTGGGAATGAGCCCGTAAGCAACACTCCTTCATGGCCTTTTTTACTTCAGTTCTTGTCTCCAGGTTCCTGCCTCGAGTTCCTGTCCTGACTTCCCTCAGTGATGGACAGTGATTAAGACCTCTAAGCCAAATAAACACATTTTGTGTTGTATTACAGCAATAAAAAAATGTCTTATTACTCTTCTCTTGCTGTGAGAACACACCATGCCTGAGGCAACTTATAGAAGAAAGAATTTGTTTGGGGTTTACAGTTTCAGAGGGTTAGAGTCCATGATAGCTGGGAGTATGGCAGTAGGCATGCAGCCTTAGCACCAAGGAAGGAACTGAGAGCTTACATCTTGAGACACAAGCATGAGAGAGAGGGGGGGAGAGGGAGAGGGAGGAGAGGGAGAGGGAGAGGAGAGGGAGAGGGAGAGGGAGAGGGAGAGGGGAGAGGGAGAGGGAGAGGGAGAGGGAGAGGGAGAGGGAGAGGGAGAGGGAGAGAGAGAGAGAGAGACCGGGAATGGCATGGGGTTTTGAAACCTCCAAGCCCTTTCCAGAGACACACCTCCTCCAGCAAAGCTGCATCTCCTAATCCTTCCTAAACAGTTTACCAACTGTTGACCAAACATTGAATTATATAAGCCTATGGGGCCATTCTCATTCAGACCACCAGCGACAGCAAACCAGAGCAAGCTGGAAATAAATTTTATATAGTGGAAGGAAGGTAGAACTTAGAAAACCCCAGAGAATCATGAAATGATAGCAGGGGCAGGGGGATGCTGAGTTTGAATTTAGTCTGTGAGCGTGTCTAAAAGTATCACTTCTCCTGACCCCTATTGCTCCATTCACCCAGGACTGAAGTGTGAATGTGTACCCCAAGTGTGATTTCTGCCCTGAGAAAACTGCCATCCTCTCTTCATGGGTTTACATGACTGAGCTCTAAGTATGCATGTGCATCTACATATTTGTAGTCTTTCTCATAATAAAATGAATAATATGAATCTGTCTTCATCATTGTCCCAAATTCATGACCACAGTTCAATGACTAAATAGTTTTAGTCATGGTTCTGCTTAAAGTTTGCCTGAAAGCACATGGTATACCTAAATACAAAGAAGCTGTTGGGTCACAATTCTGGACTCCATCTAAGCAGCCCAATTTTTAAAATAAAACATAGCTCTGTTACATATGCACATGAGTGACACAGGGTACCATGTACGTATGCTCACAAACACATCACATTAAAAGGTCATAAAACTGTTCTTGCTTTTTAATAGTGGGACTGGCTTTTAAAATGGCATTTTAAGGCTCTTGAGAAGTATACCAAACCATGAGAACACAGACAGCACTAAGACCCAGACAAACCCAAACAGAATCACTTTAGAAGGGGCCAACCAAAGGTCCAGCTGACTGCCCTACCTTTTTGTAACTTATAATACTGTGATCTGTCTTTGCTCACTTCAGCTACAGCCTCATTTCAAAACACAGTGCTGTTTCCAAAAGTAATTGATTCAAATTCTCTCCATCTCTCAGTGCTTTGTCCTGGTTTTTATTCAGCACACTCAGAAACCTGGAACTTTTCCTGTGTAAGGACATAGTGCTTGGCTCAGGGAGTCATCAGCAACAAGAGGTTGAACTGGTGGAAATGACACACATTTCCATTCAGCACAGCCACTAAATAAGAGCTTAAGTCACCTCAGAGTGCATGTGTTAAAGGGCCATAATGAAAAGTGTTACTCGGCCTCCATAACCATAAATACAACCAGGTGCTACTTGGTACCAACGTGGCTTTCATTCTTAGCATGGGTTCCTACTCTGTGGGAACCAAGATCTGTGTGCTGAGGCAGCTCCAACATCACAGATCTACTGGGTCTATTCACAAAAACTGAAGTACCGAATCAAAAGAAGGTATGCAGCTTTTGATGAGTGGACAGAGAAAAATGCACTGTGTGTAAATGCAATGGAATGTTCTTTAGCCATAAAAATGACAAAATCCTGTTGCTTGTGACAACACAGATGGTATTGGGTATAACAGTGTTCATTGAGATAAGCCAGGCATAGAAAGCCAAATACCACTTGTGTAGCATATAAAGAGCTGGGCATGGTGGTGGACTCTTCAATCCACCACCAGGAACTTCCTGAATTCAGGAAGCAGAGGCAAATAGATCTCTTTAAGTTTGAAGCCAGCCTGAGTCTACATAATTAGTTCCAAAGAAGCCAGTGCTATATAGTACATCCAGTGCTTGCTATATGGTAAGACCCTTTCTCAAAAAAAGAAAAGAAAAGATTTTTCACAGAAATTGAAAGTGGAATGTTGGTTTCCAGATGCTGGGAAAGATGGAGAGAGAGGTTTGAGGTATGATCCACAGGTACTACGTTATAGTTAGGAGAAACAACATCTTGTGGTCTATCTTACAGTAAGTTTAAAAATAACCTTCATTGTCAACTTGACTGGATTTAAAATCACCAGGTAGATACATCTAAAGGTGAAGGTATTTCTGGAGAAGTTTAGCTGAGAGAACATCCACTCTGAATATAGGTGGTAGCATCCCATGACCTTGTATCTTGGACTGCATAGAGGAGGGTAGACCAACTCAGCACCATCATTCATCTCTCACCTTCCTGACTGCAAGTACAGTGGTTGACCAGTTGTCTCTGTTGTTGCTGTCATGCCTTCTCCACAATGATGAACTACACTGCTTCAAACTGTGAGCTGAAATCAACTCTTCCTTCCTTCTCTGAGTTGCCTTTGGTCTAATATTTTGTCAGAGCAACAAGCAAATTACTACTTTTAGTTTTAATTATGCATCATATGTTTCAAAATAACCAGAAGCTAGCATCTGAAATGTTATCACCACAAAGAAGCAATACATATGTATGATAATAGATATATTAATTATCCTGATTTTATGAATAGACATTGAAATATTACACCTTACCCTGTAACTATTTTACAATGTGTTAATAAAGTATTTCCAATGCCAGTTTACTAAAGTGATCAAATAAAATATTTTACTTATTAATATGTTTCCTACATTACATTCATACTAAAATATTTTAAATAGTGGTTACATAAAAATGATTTTCAATTCCTCCTAATACATATGCAATAAATAAATCATTTCAGGTTGTTTTTTTCTTTTTTCATTTATGTTGCATGTATACCAGTCACCCTAAAGTTCTGCTGACTTAGATGTTTTGAGGCAGATTGAGAGAAGTCAAGAATGCTTTATGGTGCTGCCAATTACTGCCTTGTCCTTGCATAGCTTGGTCCCAGAACCCTGATTCAGGGCAGTGAGGGAATGAAGAAAGGAAAGACACATGGGCACAGAAAAGCTGGTATTGGATGGTTGCTCTCTGATGAGAACCCACAGCATCCCAGAAGTTCAGTGTGTCTGATACACAGTTGGACAGGGGGCATGGTTATTGCATACAGCTGGACAGTGAGGCAGGGCCATTACACACAGATAAACAGGAGTGGTTATACACAGCTGAAAAGAGTCTCTCAGTAGGAACAGTCAGTGGCAGACAGAGAAAACTATGGTGGACATTTTCTTCACAGCATCAACATCCACACAGAGACCACTGGGCAAGGCTCTGAGCCTCACCCTGGGAAGACCTTGCCATTTTCCATGGGTCCAAGCCAATAGGGTCCTTGACATGGCCGGGCTTTATCAGACAATATATATTCACTCAGGACTTTACTTACTCCTTACAAAATAAAAAAAAAATACTCCTGTACAGTATTCCCCCCAAAATTCTCTACATGACAAAATTAGAAGCTGTTTGTCTGTAGGGGAACAAATGACAAAGGGTGGGGCAGGTTTTACAGTTGTAAGAAGGTCATAGAGCTGAAGGTAGGGTAGTTCCAATGGCTTCACTTTGTCCAGTAATCTCAATTTCCTTGACAGCCAGCAGAGGCAAACACAGCTTCTTTTTTCGGTCTTAGTAACTTTCTAATTACTTGTGATAATTCTCAGACCATACCTTATGCCCCACACAGTAAACACACACACACACACACACACACACACACACACACACACACACACACACACACACAGTACAGAATGGCCACAAAATGTTGCAAAGGCCACTGCAGAGACAAGGATCTTCCTTGAGGACTGGGAGGCAGAACTTGGAGCTAACAGAGGTGGGGAAGGAGCTCCATGGCAGTCAGGAAATCAGCTCTCCTGGAGGTCTGCTGAAGACACTGAGGCAATTGGTAAGAGTTGAGTCCAGACCCACGAGTTAACTATAGGGCTTTGTCATAGGGCCAGACAATGGTAGAGCTACACAGATACTGATTGGGAGAAGAGGGGAGAGTGGAAAGAGGCATGGCCTGAAGGAATGGGGAAATGGCAGACAGCCTTGGGGCTCTCTCCTTTTTCTCTAGGAAGCCACAGTGAGGTTGGGTATGGCTAGCGAGGTCTTGGTTGATCAGGGTGAAGGCGGGGCCTGAAACAGAACACCTGGATAAAACACAGCACAGAATGGAGCTGGCACTGCTGTAGCTTATAATCAGTGTTAGTTTTCATACTGCATTTAAGGTGTCCCCCTCTATCATCTACCATCTATCTATCTATCTATCTATCTATCTATCTATCTATCTATCTATCATCTATCTATCATCTATCTACCATTTACCTATCTTCTATCATCATCTACCTACTTGTCAACACAGGACTTCACACGTGCTAGGCAAGCACTATAGCACAGAACTATAACTTAAGCCCCAGGAAGTGTATTTTATAGGACAAAGTGGAAGGGGCTATTTTCAGTATTTTACTGCCATATTTGTCAAGGTCAGTTGGGAACCTGGACTTGGTGCTTTTCAGAATCACAGACCTAGCCAGTCTGAGACACTACTGTCCCTTTGGCTTTGAAAGAAAATCTCAAACCATTGTAGAACCCACAAAATTAACTCCTCTTGAACCACTACTTTTGAAATTCCCAAAATGAATCTCCTTGTATCTAGATATTTCCAAGAAAAGAGGCCAAAAGCAAACAGGCCAGGTTTCTGCAGTTCCTGTGAACCCAGACCCACCCCATCCTGGGGCTAATCTTTCAGCCAGTCCAGTTTGTTCTTTCCCTGGTCTTTCTTTGTTCCTTTAAAAGTAACTCATATTTTCCAATCACTACCTAGTAACTTAGTAACACAAAGAAACACTCCTAATTTGAGCAGTCATAAATCACAGCTCCTCTTGACAGTTACCCCACAGGGTGGCTTTCATCTGAACATTTCACTTTCTTTTTTTTCCAAACCTTGTGAAGGAAGCAGTCCAAGAACAGTTCCAGAGCTGTCTTGACAGTTTGCTCTCGTGTTTTCATTCTCAATGTATAAAGCACCTTGACCTTCGTTCCCAGTTTTGCCTGTTAGTGTCTCTGAGAAAACCATACAGAAAGCTTGAAGCATCAGACTCAGTCTACTAGAAAGGCTTGGGAGGAGCTGGAGATGATTTTAAGGAGTACACCTTCTCTGTTTAACTGTCAGACTCAACATCCCATGATCCAGTCACACTGTCATGACAAGTGTGCAAATGTCAGCAACACAGCCATGCTAAATGCATTGCACAGAAGTCGCTGGGACAGTTAACACAGGTGAAATGATGGGGGAGGGAGACTGGATTTTGTTAATAATTAAGATATAATTGAGAGAATTTATTCAGCATTATTTTAGATTATTAACCATTATGCCACTGGAGGAGAAAAATACCTATTTGATTTATAAAAATCCAAGTGGAAAGTGATTGCTTACCTTAGCGACTCAGAAACCGCAGTGATGATTCCTGCGAACTGATTCCTGATGAGGGGCCGAGCTCTGAGCGGGTGGAAAGATTTAAACTCCCATTTGTGTAGCGTGAGGCGGACACTGACTTCTGGCTCTGCCCTGAGAAAGGGCTCCCTTGGCTCAGGTTTCTGCCCCTCCCTGTAGCAACAGGCGAATCTAATTTTATCCAGTGACTTCAATCGCTCAGACTCTCTTAAAACTGGGAAGCAATTCCAGCAGGCACCCGAGGGTGTGCCAAATCGAAGCCAGGGTCACACAGAATCTCAACCATGCGTGCAAAGCGAGCACCCCGACATGTAAACTCTGCCCCACTTTCTGAAAAGAATCTTTGTCTTGAAGGAGAGAGAGCTTTGCTGGCCTCTAAAATGAACCCTCATCTCAGCCACTTCCAAGGGCTCAGAACTTGGGTGTTCCTGCCTCACGGGTTCCCTTTCTTACCCAGAGACAGGAAGGAAACTATCCAATCTGTCTTTGAAAAACACTTTCCGTAAATCCCATTGTAAGTGAAAAACTTTATTACATGAGAAGAAATTTACATTATGTTTACCATAAGAAACAGAAGGTAAATAATCTACATATTAAAATGATGACAGCTCTTTTCAAGGAAAGTACTATATCCATTTAACAGATTATGTGAATGTAACCATCTGATGATGATTGTCTTTATTTTAAAAATAATTTGATTCTTTAATATTTTCAGGCTTAAGTATATCAACCTTTTGGATCATCTTAATCTGTTACTTTGAGCTATTTAGGTGCTGCTTGGTATGAATTAAAACAGACTGAATTACATACTTTGACTTGCATGACTTAGCAGCAAACCTTGCATAGAAGGGGCAGTCCCACAAAGACTCAAGTGGGTCAATTTTACTTTCTCCTTGGGAGATGATCCCCTTTCTATTTATTTGCACTGTGTCTTTGTAACTGTTTGAAACTTGATACTTCTCTACAGGAACAGCTGCAGGCCTTAAATTAAACCAAGGCAGTTCCAACTAATCTTATATTTGCAGTGCACTTACAGCTCCTTCATGGAACTCAGCACACAATTTTGTCTGCTCTAACAATTGCTCTGAAAGCCAGAGCAGAGCAATCAATTCTTAATAAAAAAACAAACAACAACAACAACAAAAAACCACTTAACCCGTTTGCCAAGGGTGCCACCTTCACCTTTCAGACATACACTGGTGGAAAAACACAAGTTTGAAAGTCCCAACTCTGTCTTCTGATTGAAAGGTGACACAGTGGAAGTCTCAGCATTGCCCTTTTCATCAATCAGTAAATTGTATTTGTAACCATGTACTTGTCATTGGTTTTTGGTTTTTGTTTTGTTTTGTTTTGTTTTATGTCAGTCAAGCATTATGTATGTTTTCCACTCACACTTATGTAATTTCATGTTATCAATGTCTAAATCTGTATTCCAAGTGAGAACAACTCAAAGATGTGTCTGATTTTATAGGTTAGTTGAGATTATTGTAAAAGATTTTTGTGTTTCTAATGTAGGCCTAGCTTAAGTCTGAAACTCACACATGATATGTTTTCTATGGAATTACAGAATTTTGAAGGTAGAGGAGACCTTAAAGTGACTCTATTCTACTATTCGGAGGCCCAGTAACGTGTTCAAGGTTCCATGGCTAATGAGACATGAGCAGAAAGGACTAGAAAGCCTTCTATTCAGTACATGCACGTGTTCCATGCACAGCCACACACTTCCGTGATCTAGCCTGGTATCATCTCATTTTCCACATTCTTGCACTGCACTGCAGTGCTTAGAGGGCTATAGCCCCTGTCCTGGACCCTCTCTTTCAAGGTTTCCCAGTGTGGATAACCCTAGTGAAATCAGAAGTTTGGGTAGTGATGTCACAGGAGGACATCACTACAAGCAATCACCACATCCGAGGCATAGACTGATCAATGAAAATGGACCTATGTCATGAAAATGCTACATCACAAATATGCAAACATGTCTGTGTCCTTCCACAATGTCAGAATTTATTGACTAACAATAAATTAGATAAGGCAGTTTCATTGGCTTCAATTTGCTGAATAGTCTCAATTTCTTTGACAGCCATCTGAGCCAGTTTCTGTTTTCCTGTCTTAGAATTAATGTTAATTCTTGAACCACTCTTTATGTACCATACAGTAAAATCACCCCTTCACATACACACACACACACACACACACACACACACACACACACACACACACACACACACACACACACACACACACACACACACCAGAACTGCTACAAAGTGTTAAAAAGGCCACTGGAGACTTCAGGGATTATGTAAGAGGACTGAGAGACAGAACTGGGAGCCAATAGAAATGGTTAAGAAGACTCAGCAGCCCTGGAACTAGCTCTTGTAGACAAGGCTGGTCTCAAACACACAGAGATTTGCCTGCCTCAGCTTCCCAAGTGCTGGGATTAAAGGCATTCGCCACCACTGCCTGGCTTGACTCAGCAGTCAGGTTACTAGATCTCCAGGTCTGCTAGAGACACTGGGGTACCTGGTAAGAGTTGAACCCAAGAGTTGATCACAGCAAGCAGAGGCAAGGTGTGTGTGTGTGTGTGTGTGTGTGTGTGTGTGTGTGTGTGTGTGTGTGTGTGTGTGTGTGTGTATGTGTGTGTGTGTGTGTGTGTGTGGTGTGTGTGTGTGTGTGTGTGTGTGTGTGTGTGTGTGTGTGTGTGTGTGTGTGTGTGTGTGTGTGTGTGTGTGTGTGTGTGTGTGTGTGTGGTGTGTGTATGTGTGTATGTGTGTGTGTATGGTATGTGTGTGTGTGTGTGTATGTGTGTGTGTATGGTATGTGTGTGTGTGTGTATGTGTGGTGTGTGTGTGTGTGTGTGTGGTGTATGTGTGTATGTATGTGTGTGTGTGTGTGTGTATATGTGTGTGTGGTGTGTGTGTGTGTGTGTGTGTGTGTGTGTGTGTGTGTGTGTGTGTATGTGTGTGTGTGTGGTGTGTGTGTGTGTGTGTGTAGGACAGAGGCAGTGGACAGATCTAGATCTAGATAAACAGATGGAGTGAAAGACAAATGACAAATCAAGCAGGCTGTGTCAAGAGCTCAGCAGCAGGCACTCAGCTGAGCTGACATCTCTGGGACAGTGGGAAGTTCTCTGCCTGTTGGTCTCTTGATGCACACACTATGTGGTCAGATGATAGATTATTAGGGCCATCACTGTCACAGTGTTAGGGGTTCTCCTCTTGTGAGGTCCAGAGAAAGGCTGGCTAGCAATAGGTCTAACTCCAGACATGATCTGTCAGTTTAATTCATGGTCATTTGCACTAAGCAGCCATTGTCTCCTTTTAAGAGGTGCAAGGATTCCCATGAAGTCTAAGGTGACTAACAGTGTCCCACTTATGTCACCTCCCAAGTACCCCTCATTCCATCCCCTTAAGAGTCTTCAGAATTTTTTTCTCAAAAGATCTTTTACCACTGAACTTGGGTACTAGAGGTGTTGTGACCATACTAGTGTAGTGCCTCAAAGATGATGGCAATATAAGGATGCTCCAACAGGAAGAAAGTGATGGATGGCAATGGGAAACTGAGAGGAGGCAACAGAGTGGCTTTACCCTCCTGTCTGCAACCATACAAGCCTCTGTCACCACTACAAAAACTATGTATTTTCATCACCTCTCTCACTTCCTTCCAAACTTTCCCCCTATTTCCTAGCAGATTATGGCATAGAACAAAGACCACTTGAGACATCCAACCTCATGGAACTAACAACTATTGGATTCTTAGACAATCTATCAACAGACAGCCATTGTTGGAGTAGGTAGTCCATAGCCTATAACCCACTGTAATAAATTGTATTTGTGTGTGTGTGTGTGTGTGTGTGTGTGTGTGTGAGAGTGTGAGTGAGCGAGAGAGAGAGAGAGAGAGAGAGAGAGAGAGAGAGAGAGAGAGAGAGAGAGAGAGAGAGAGATTTGTTTCTTTGGAGAACCCTGACTAATATAGCATGCTATGGGATATAATAAACAAGAGAAAGGTAGCAGGCAATATAGTCTGGCAATGTAAGCAGAGATGAGAACTTAAATAACAATAACAAAAGAAATACTGGGGGCAAAATAACTGTAACAGGCATGAAGAATGATGTGATAAACTTACCTATAGACAGAGCATGGCTGAAGTAAGGATCATGACCTTGAGTACATCTCAACAGAAATCTCCAATTGACTGAGAAAGAGGGGACTAGAAAGACCAGAAATAGACCCACATAAGCCCAGGATGCAGAACTTTTACAAGGAGCAAAGGCAACACAATGGAGCTAAGCTTGATTATCAGCAAATGACACTGGGACAGCTGAACATCTGCATGGGGAAAATGAATTTAGTCAGAGACTTATGTTCTTTACAAAATTAGCTCAGAATAGACCATAGTATAATTGTATGATGCAAAGCTATAAAAATCCTAGAAGATAGCATGGGAGAAAATCTAGACAATCTTGGGTTTGATGGTGAATTTTTAGACATAACACCAAAGGCACATAAGAAGGAAAACATTAAAATTTAGATTTTTGTCTCCACAAAAGTGGCTGAAAGAATGAAAAGTAGTGAGCCAATTGTAGAAAATGTCTGCAGATTGTTGATAGGTCACAAAGCCACATGCAACTCTAAACACTCAACAATAAGAAACAGACACACGCTGAAAATTGGGTCAAAGGTTGTAACAAAAATAAATAAGACATACATAAAGCACATGAAAGGATACACTATATCACATCTTAATGCAAATCAGAGAAACAATGTTAGGAAGCAACAACATCATCAACACATTAGGAAGAACAGAGTCTGAACATGGACAGCACCAAATGATGGCCGGGATGCATGGCAGCAGAAACATCTATTCATAGACTGGAAATGACAAACAGTACAGCCATCTTGGAGGATAGTTTACCAGATCCCTGTAAGATTAAGCATTGTCTGATACAACACAACCTAGCAACTATGAACCTTAGCATGTACCTTGAAGAGTAGAAAACTTATATGTACATAAAAATTTGCACATGAATATTTATTCATGATAGTTTTATTTGTAATGCGCAAAACTTGGAAGCAATCGATATTCCTTCTATGGGTGAGCATACAAACTGTGGTATATACAGGCAATAAAATATTCAGCATTGAACAGGCAGGAGCTATGAAGCTATAGTACTTACTTTCTTATGACTGTGACCAAAAAAAAAAAAATAGACAAAAAACAAAACAAAAAATATCTAAAAGAGTAAAACTTCTTGTAGCTCATGGTTTGAGGGTATACAGTTTGTTCTATCCAGGAAGAGCTTGAGCTGGAAGAAGCTTGTTCACATCTGGACAGATCAGGAAATGGAGAAAATAGGGATTCCAGTGCTCGTCCGGATCTCTCATTTTCCTTATTTATCCTTGGGACCCCAGTCCACAGGATGTCAGCTCTCATATTCAGGGCAGGTCTCCTTCTCTCAGTTAACACTGTCTGGAAACATCCTCACAGACACACCCAACCAGGAGACTCACTAACAACTTAGTACATTCTAGAGCCCATCAGATTGGTACTGAAGATTATCCATCAGAGGAGAGGCAGGCATAGAGGACTTCAGTGCACTCTGGTAAGTGAAACAGGCCAATCTGAAGAGGCTTGTGTGTGGAATTCCAGCTCTAGCTTCTGATCAAGCAAAACTTCATGGCGGGGAGGGGGGGCAGAGAGGAGCCCAGAAGATGCTAGGGCCGTGAAACTTTTGATTATGTTATACATGTTACTTTGTGTTTTACAGAAGCCACAGCATGCACAGCAGAAGGGAGGAACCCCAGTGTGCAGTGTGGACCGTGGGTGATGTGCCAACCCAGGTTCGTGGATTGACATGCATGTGGTGCTTTAGTGAAGACACGGGCAATGGGGAAGGCTGTGCATGTCTAAAGAAGGGGTGTGTAGGACAGCTCTGTCTGTCTTTTGGTCAACTTTGCTGTGAACCCCAAACTGCTCTAAAGTGCAGTCCAAGGAAAGAGCTGAACAAACAAGGAGTGATTCAGGCAGGAGGTGACCGTGCAGGGGCAAGAATGCTCACCCGCCAACACAGATTGTAGCACAGAGAGGGAGCAGCCCGAGAGGGGCAGGGGCAGCTGGAAGCTGAGTCATGAAGGATGCTGGAATCACCCTCAGAGATGCATCAGAGCCCCTGCCTGCCATTCCACCAGACATTCTGTTGTTTCCTATCAGTCAACCCTTGTTCTTTAAAGTCTTCTTGTTGTTCTAAGGGTCAGCCAGGGTCATCGGCCACCTCTGTGAAACATTGCTGTCCATGGGACAGAGCAGGCTTTATCCCAGAGATCACCTGAGGTGACAAAGCAAAGGGACTACCTGCACCTCCATTGGGGAATATTGTTCATCTCTCCTAGGACTCCCTTTCCTGGAGAGTGGCTCCCTGCCATCAGCTGTTTTAGTTTTCTGCCAGGGAAGGATATGTTATGGTTGACTGGAATTTTCTCTGTGGCCCACCATTTTTCATTTGCCAATTTCACTTCTGTTTCCCTTCCTCTGTGACAGGTGTTTCTCTGCCGCAGCCAGCGAGTCCTGTGGAGAGAAGGACTCTCAGTGTGGCTCCTCATCTGCCACCTCCTGGGCATGCTGCTGTCAGCTCTTGCATGTCATGCTCAGTTCTGTGTCACAAATGGCCATTCAGACCTCACACTGTACAGGACGTGCCCTTTCCCTGTGAAGGGCACCGGATGCCGCCTCCAGAGCCTGTAGCAGGAGCTTCGGCTCTCCTTGGACAGCTATGTGTCCATTTTAAATTTGTTTCCCTGTTGCTTTTGAATGGTGTCTGGAAGTCAGTGTGTAAATAATTTCACATCATGGGTCCTCGCTGGAAGTCTGCCATCCCATGCTTCGTCGCAGGAGTATTTCAGCCACTGGATATTTGACTAAGCTATTTACAGCTGTCCTACCTGCACTTTTCTAGATCTAGGGTTTGTTTTGTTTTGTTTTTGTTTGTTTTTGTTTTTTGTTTTGTTTTGTTGTGGGTTCCCCCACACACACATAGTTATGTGCTTGAGGCCGGATGACCTATCAACAAGTCTGGGTGATCTATCAACAACCAAAGTTTCTTTCTCATGATCCTGGTAACTGAGAACAAGATGTCAACATGGACAGGTTCTGGGTTAGAAAGGTGAGCAAAAGGTCAAAGTGACTTTGTCTGGTCCCTTTAATCAGGGCAGTCTTATTCAAGAAACTTCTGTCCTCATGACCCAAGTACCAACTAAGGTGCAACATCTCAACTCTACCACAGGATGAAAAGAGTAAGGTTTCAACATGTGAATTTTGGGGGAACATAAGGTTTGGCTTCAATGCACAGAAACAATGCATTCACGTCAGGGAAAAGTTCAAGTACAGCATGGAATTGAGAGTGAAAATTAAGATGCCCATTATATCCTGTACACAGATCTTCAGGACAGCAATTCCTCTGGCTTCCATGACAGACAACAGACTCCCCTCTTGGGGACAATGCCATTATCTTCAATTCCTCTTTATGCCCAGGAGTGTGTCTGAAGGCTTTGTCAGTTTTGACTTTGATTTCAACCAATAGATTGTAGTAGTTTTTCTAAGTTCCCAAGGTGACACCTTTGAGGCATATTTCAAAGAAATTATTATTTTTAAAAGAGCACATTACAACTGCTGGTTTCAAATAATTCAGGTGAAATTTCTCTTTTTTTTTGAGGGGGGGGCTTGCAAATTCTAGGTAGCCATGCCCTATCCCTGTGTGGCTGTCTCCTCTCCCCAAGACTACATAAGTCTGCTTTTGTTGATCTCATCTTAGTTGTGTTTCTTAGGAAAGAGTCCTTTTTCTCTGGGCCAAATATGAGCATGACATGTTATGACTTATGGCTGATTCTTGGCACTAAGGACAGACATGGTACTGTGGACAATGTCTGTTTTCTGTGGAACACCAGAGCATAGTGTGGTTATTCAGCTACCTTAGGGTCAAACTTTTTCAAACATCGTTAGAACATAAGAGACTTGCTGATTTCTGAGGAGGTATTTTCAGACACTCCAATGAACTTCCAGAACACAGTCAGCTATTGGGATCTGAACTATATACCAGGAGGATTATAATCTCAACTGTTTTTCTGTTTATGTCACAATTAAAAATAAAAACCTATAGTTATTGAAAGATATGCTTCTGAAAAGAAAATCTCTTCTGCTTTAAAATTCGTTTACCATCTTAGTCTGGTTCTATTCTCCATCTTGATATTTTCCCAAAAAGATATGAGCTCTTGCTATTTGCTCAATAACTGGTTTGTGGGCATTGGCTCCATATTCCTTTCTGTATGCCCTTTCACTTTTCAAAATTTGGATTAAAGCATTCTTCCTGAAATGTTTCAATATTATACTAAAATATGTTGTAAGCTGCCCATTGTTGGGTTGATGAAGGTTGAGAATCCATAATCCAACCACCTGAAATCTGTAATGCTCCAAAATACAAAACTTATTAGTCTCAAAACAATGCCACGAGACTTTGGCTTCCTGGACCTCATGCATGTATAGTTTGTGTCTTGAGTGTCCCCTGAGACCTACGGGTTACAAGCTTGTTCTTTAGCTTGATGCCATGGGGAGATGGCAGAACTTTTAGGTGACAGAGCCAGTATAGGGAAAGTTAGGTCATTGTGGGTTTTTTTTTGTTTTGTTTTTTGTGGGGGGGGGTTGTATTATTTTATTTTACATATCGATCCAAGTTCCCTCTCCTTCCCATCCTCCCATGCCCCTCCCATCCTCCATCCATTCCCCAGGGAGGGTGAGGCCATCCATGAGGTATCATCAAAAGCTGTCAAGTCATTTGGAGTAGGGCCTAGGCCCTCTGAGTCTCTAGGCTAAGGGAGTATCCCTCCATAGGAAATGGGCTCCTGAAGTCTGTTCCTGCACCAGGGATACATCCTCGTTCCACTGCCATAGTCCCATAGACTGCACAGGCCTCTTAACTGAGACCCTCGTTCAGAGTGTCTGGGTCAGTCCTATGCTGGTTTCCCAGCTATCAGTCTGGGGTCCATGAACTCCCCCTTGTTCAGGTCAGCTGTTTCTGTGGGTTTTCCCAGCCTGGTCTTGACTCCTTTGCTCATCGCTTCTCCCTCTCTGCAACTGGATTCCAGGAGTTCAGCTCAGGGCTTAGCTGTGGGTGTCTGCTTCTGCTTCCATCAGCTACTAGATGAAGGCTCTAGGATGGCATATAATGTAGTCATCAATCTCTTTAAAGGGAAGGACATTTAATGTAGCCTCTCCACTATTGCTTAGATTGTTAATTGGGTTCATCCTTGTAGATCTCTGAGAATTTACCTAATGCCAGATTTTTCTTAAAGCCTATCATGGCTCCCTCTATTATGGTATCTCTTTTCTTGTTCTCCTCTATTCTTTCCCAGACTTAATCTTCCTGCTCCCTCATGCCCTCCTCTCTCTTCCTCTTCTCCCCTTCTCTTTCTCCTAACTCCATCTCCCCTCCCTCCATGCTCCCAATTTGCTCAGGAGATCTTGTCCCTTTCCTCTTCTGTGAGGGACTATGTCTTTCTTAGGGTCCTCCTTGTTTCCTAGCTTCTCTGGCACTGTGGATTGTAGGCTGGTGATCTTTTGCTTTATGTCTAAAATCCATATATGAGTGAGTACATACCATGTTTGTCTTTTTGTGACTGGGTTATCTCACTGGGGATGGTTTCTACCAGTTCCATCCATTTGCCTGCGAATTTCAAGATTCCATTGTTTTTTTTGTTTTTGTTTTTGTTTTTGTTTTACAGCTGTGTACATTTTCTTTTCTTTATCCATTCTTCAGTTGAGAGGCATGTAGGTTGCTTCCAGGTTCTGACTATTACAAATAATCCTACTATGAACATAGTTCAACAGATATCTTTGTTGCATGAATGTGCATTTTTTGGGTTTATGCCTAAGAGTGGAATTACTGGATCTTGAGATAGACTGATTCCCATTTTCCTGAGGAACCACCATACTGATTTCCAAAGTGACTGTACAAGTTTACACTCCCACCAGCAGTGGAGAGGGTGTTCCCCTTTCTCCACATCCTCTCCAGCATAAACTGTCTTTGGTGTTTTTGATTTTAGCCATTCTGAGAGGAGTAAGATGATATCTCAGAATTGTTTTGATTTGCATTTTCTTGATGGCTAAGGATTTCGAGCACTTTCTGCCATCTTAGATTCAACTACTGAGAATTCTCTATTTAGTTCTGTATCCCACTTTTTAATTGGATTATTTGATGTTTTGGTGACTAGCTTCTTGAGTTCTTTGTATATTTTGGAAATCAGCCCTTTGATTTGGGGTCTGTCAGATGTGGGGTTGGTGGATATCTTTTCCCATTCTGTGGGCTGCAGTTTTGTCTTGTTGACTGTGTCCTTTGCCTTACAGAAGCTTCTTAGTTTCAAGAGGTCCCATTTATTAATTGTCAATCTCAGTGTCTGTGCTACTGGTGTTATGTTCAGGAAGAAGTCTTCTGTACCAATTCATTCAAGGGTACCTCCTTTCTCTTCTATGAGGTTTAGTGTGGCTGGATTTATGTTGAGGTCTTTGATCCATTTGGACTTAAGTTTTATGCATGGTTGTAGATATGGATCTATCCACAGTATTCTATATGCCAGCATCCAGTTATGCCAGCATCATTTGTTGAAGATGCTCTCTTTTTTCTATTGTATACTTTTAGATACTTTGTCAAAAATCATGTGTTTGTAGGTGTGTGGGTTAATATCAGGGTTTTCAATTTGATTCCATTGGCCTACCTGTCTATTTTTGTACCAACACTAAGAGCTGTTTTCAGGACTATAGCTCTATAATAGATCTTGAAGTCAGGGAGGTGATGCCTCCATCACAGGATTGTTTTGGCTATCCTGGGTCTTTTGTTTTTCCATATATAGTTGAGTATTGCCCTTTCAAGGTCTGCGAGGAATTGTGCTGGGATTTGATGGAGATTGCATTGAATCTGTAGGTTGCTTTTGGCAAAATTGCCATTTTTAAAGGTAGGTCACCCCACCCCCTGATGATGGGCTGGACGCTCATGGTCTTGTCTTATCTACGTCATGACTTACCTGGCTGCTCAAGCTTTACCTGGCTTCCAGGGGACTCAGATTCGCATACGCAAGTTTCTCTTTTAAAGCAAGGGCACCAAGGGCGCCTCTCTCTTTTGGCTCCTTCTCTCTCTTGCTCTTTCTCTCTTCTCTCTCTCCCCTGCTTTCGGTTGGCCACCAGATACCCCCCTTTTTCTCCCCCTCTCTCAATAAATTCCACGTGGGCACTGAGTCTCGTGTTTGTTTTTCTTAGGCAATAATTATAACAAAAGAACAACACCCTTTATGGACTATTGGGATCCCAACCACTTCCTCCCCTCTTTGCTTCCCAGACACCACAGACTGAGCAGCTTCCTGTCACATACTCCTTGCCAGAATGTGGTCTGAAATCCTGAAGCAAAATGAACCTTTCCTTACTGAATAATTGTTTAACTATGTAAAGACACATTGCTTTTGTTTATGTTACATTTCTGTAACTATGTAAAGATGTGTTGCTTTTGTTTATGCTGTATCTAACTATGTAAAGATGTCCTACCTTGCCTGCCTAAGGCACCTGATTGACCTAATAAAAAGCAAAACAGCCAATAGTTAGGCAGAGGAGAGATAGATGGAGCTGGTAAGCAGAGAGAAAAGGGGAGCAAGCCAGCCAGCCAGCTGGGGCCAGACAGACTGACATGGAGGAGGCAGGAAAGCAGGATGGACAGTGTGTAGATAAGGTGAATGAGCCTGGGGACTGCACACACACACACACACACACACACACACACACACACACACACACACACACACACACACACACACACACATATATATATATATCTTAAATTAACCATTTCTGTTAATATATATATGTGTATATATATGTATATATGTATATATGTATACATATACATATATGTATATATGCATATACGTATATATTGCATATATATGTGTGTATATATGCATATATGTGCATATATGCATATATATATACAAGCCAAAACTAAGGCTGAGCATTCATAATTAGTAATAAGTCTCTGTGTCATGATTTGGGGGCTGGCAGCCCAAGAACACCTACTATACCTTATTGTAAGTTTTCTCAAGTAGTTTATTATAGTAATACAAAACTGAGCAACACATTACACAAATTCGTTTTCATGCACAAAGTAATTTAAAGTATTTTATGAAGTTACTGTAGGTTGTGTGTATGTGAATGAAATGTAAATGAATTTCACATCTGGGCTTGGGTCTTATCATCAAGACATCTCCGTGTGTATGCAAATATTCTGATTGTACCTCCTAAGAAGAACCTGAAGCAATCCTGGTCCAAACCCTGCAGACAGTGGATGTTCAACCTGTAGCAATCTTTCTATTTTCTGTCTTCAATAAGCTAGCCACCTGTCTAGAGATGATTTCTCCCAATAAGTCTTTTTTTTTTTTTTAAATGTAGTTCTCCTCTATACATCTAGTCCTGAACTCATTTGTAAGTAGGAGGTGCTCCAGGATCTCCATATTCTCCCCAGGGTGTTTCTTCAATAGCCTAGCTTCCAACCACTAGGAGTGACATCCTGATGGATTCTACCAACCTCCATTGTCTTTATGATCAAACCTTCAACACAGGGGTCTTTGGGAAACATTCAAGATCCGAACTATAGCACAGGGGAGATGTATATGGATGAGATTTTAACCCAGATCTAAATGAATCATGATGGAAGGAACATGAGTATTAGCCACCCAGAGTATGGATGATTTGGAATAAATTATGGCACGATCAGTCCATTGTGGATAGACAGGGAATAGATTGGGCTGAACTCTTAAGGGAGGTGGAGATGGGATCAGGAAACTTGATGTTAAGGCCAGAAGTCTTAAGAACATGACTATGTAATACAAATAATGTTAGTGAAAAGTCTAGCCTCCTTTATTGTTTTCAGAGTTCTCTGTTTGTTTAATAGAGGCTGGTACTAACAAATATGAGCCATATCTTGGAGACAGCATAGAGATTGTGTCAAATTATTATAGTAAGAAAATAAATTTCAAGTTTTCCTTATTATGTATAGTGTTCTACCTGCAGGCCAGAAGGGCGCACCAGACCTCATTACAGATGGTTGTGAGGTCCTGGGAATTGAACTCAGGACCTCTGGAAGAGCAAGCAATGCTCTTAACCACTGAGCCATCTCTCCAGCCCTATAAGGAAAATTATTACTGTGCTCAGCATTTAGGGTTTAATGCTACTCCCTTAACTCAAGGTTGATGAAATCCATTGTCTATCAAACTTCAGATTCTGACCAGACACTGAATCTGAGCCTTCATCATACACATGGTAAATACTTCTTTATCTTCCTACCTGCACCCAGTGAGCAACAGGCTGGCCCCTACACCTCACATTCCCTTCCTACATCTAAAAAAGGCGTTTTTAGAATGCACTTTCCTGTAACCCCATCACTTGGGAGGCAGAGGCAGGAAGACTGCTGTGAATCTGAGAGCTGGCCTGGACTTCATGATGAGACCCTGTCTCAAAACACAAAAAGCAGAAACAAAAAAGTAGCTGGGCAGTCATGGTGCACACCTTTAATTCCAGCACCCGGAAGGCAGAGACAGGCCGATCTCTGAGTTTGAGGCCAGCCTGATCTACAAAGCAAGTTCCTGGACCAGCTCCAAAGCTACACAGAGAAACCCTGTCTCCAAAATCCAAACCAAAAACAAATAAAACCGGAAAAAGTAGTTAACTTCTAAAGAGCAATTTTTCTCCATGGAAACAGTCTTAACAAGTATACATGCAGAAGGCTCTCTGGCGTCTATCTGGGCTGCTTGTTCTACTTAAAGGGGGGGAAAATCTACAAATAACCAGAATCCAAAGTTTGAAAAATATAGGCCATTTGATGGGTAGAAAATATAACATTCTCCTTAAATGTTCAGTTAAGAGTTTTAAATTTAGACAACAGAGGAAAGTGTGTAGCCCATCTTAGTTTGAGACTATTTAGTTTAGTGAAATTGCAAAATCTTCCACCAATCATGAGAAGCATAATTTACTAACTATCCTCATATGTTTCCCTGTTACTTCTAGTTCATGTACATAAATTCTGTTTATTCTTCTTAAAGAACCTCTTTGCCCACTTTATTTATGAAGCAGTAATAAAATTATAAAATAACATCTATGTAAACTACTGTGGTTACTAATAGAACAATATAATTGACAGATTTGAAACACATATTATGCATATTTGTAACTTTCTACTTTTGGGTTATTATGCAATTTTTTAATGATAAAATTAAAGGATGATGTCCTACAGCGCAGTGCATAAAACATTCACACAGATGATTCTATGAAAATATTATTTTTCAAAAAAAGAATAGCATCTACTTCTTTGTGTTAATTTTAATTTCTATAAATTACATGTGTATTAAAAGTTTGCATCTGTGTGTGTGTGTCATATGCATTTGTATGTGACATGTCTGTGTACATGTGTATGGGTGTGTGTGCATATGGTGTATGGAAACCAGAGGTCATCCTCAGGTGTTTTTCTCAGTCACTCTCAACCTGATTTTTGAGGCAGGGTCTCTCGCTGGTTCATTGATTTGGAAGGACTAGCTGGCCAGTGAGCTCCCAATCAACCTTTCTCCATCTCCCCAGTACTAGGGTTATAGACTTGTGTCAGCTTCCATCACAGGGATCTTAGGTTATTGGTTTCCTGTTATTATGCTTGACAGGCTAACATTTCTTGCCATCTTATTTATTATTTATTTAGTGAGTGTGTATGTGTGTGTTTACAAGTACACTCCTGCCATGGCAGGTGTGTGGAGGTCAGAGGACAACTTGCAGGAATAAGTTCCTTCCTTGTAGTGTGCAGATCCCAGGGATCAAGCACTAGCCACCAGCTAGGCTGCAAGCACCTTCTCCATTGGGCTGCCTGCCCCTTCCACCTGAATGTGAGGCCTTCCTTTCTCTTGATTCAGGTGGGTTAGTAGCACTCGTTTGTGACAGTGTGCACTCACAGGAAGAATAGCAGTTTTCTAGGATGGCATACCCTAACAGATGTTTGGTGTGATACCAGCTCTGAAACTTACAACAGCTTCTGGCACCGCCTCCTGTGTATGATGCTGGGGTCCAAAGCTAAGGGTGCAGGTGCAGGTGCAGGTGGATGAAATGATGTAGCTATGGAGAAGCCGGATCAATGTGATCCTCACAGCATCCTTCCTATCAGGGAGTGTGGGCACAGGGAGGGAATGGCAATTAATTGATTGGGCATTTACACTGGATCATTTGGACTCAGGGAGGTTTGTAAAGAAAGAGTTAAGGGGCCAGTGAGATCATCTGTAGACAAAGTGCTTACTGTATAAGCCTAGCTACTGACAAAGGTGAACTAGAAAACTAACCCCTGAAAGTTGTCCTCTAACTGCCACACATGCACCAGCGCATGTCACAAACACACAAAGAAACCAAGTCAGGAGTCTCTCAGGAACCCCTAGGAAGGAGCAGAAGTGTGCCTGGCGATGCTGGTCAGGAGAGCCTGGCCCAGCAGGGGGATCGGAGGCTCTGCAGGGCTTTCAGCTGGTTTCAGTCATGTTAATGCTTCATTTGGTTTCAGTTCCCAGAGGGGTTGTTCAGGGCTGAAACACCCCACTTTAAACCCCAGCATGTGGACAGGCATGGCTTCTGCACACTTTTCATAGTTGCTATCTTTTCTTCCTCAGGTCATTGATTACTGTAAATGAATTATTAATCTTAGAAAAGGGGGTCAGCCAGGTATGGCGGCTTCCAAATAAAGTATTAGGTCCAGGGCTTTTTTTTTTTTTTTTTGTGGAAGCAGATAGCAGATCTGTGAGTGCCAAGGGGCCAGTGGCCTTGGAATTAAAAAGTGTTGGGTTTATATTCCTGTCTTTTTCCTGTCTCCTACTTAGTGGGGTATTTCCCTCACATACAACAAAAAGACATGATCAAACACAAGTTGGAATGCAGTAATTTCATTTCCTAGTTGAGGTGTCAGGTCCAGGAAAGTGACATTTGGAAATACGCCAGACTGGGGTTACTGACAGAGAAAACGTGCTCTGGCATTCCCATCAATTCAGCTTCAGGGAAATGGGCATTTTAAGATACAACTTTTGCACCCATCTTCAGATCAAAGACTGTTAAGATCTTTATGTCAACGTTACCATGTCTGTACAGGTTATGTTTTACTAATACAGTTCCAGAAAAGCAACAGAATTATGTTTAACCTTTTTATTTCATTGAAACCATATCCATTTCTCTTAAAGTACAGGGCAGCAACCCCAGTGGGACAGCCTGACATGGTTCATATCTAAATGGTGCTCTGGTAAATTAGAGAAATTCCCAAGATAACAAAATGATGCTGATTCAAGTAAGTGTTTCTATGTACAGTCTGCATATATGTGTGAACTGAGTGGTTTTAAATATTCTTCTAACCATAATTATCTAGATGGGGTTTTTATTCAAAAAAAGAAATGAGTGGTATTTTGATAGTTTTATGGAAGGAAAGTTTTGGTAAACACAAGAGTTTGCTTATTTCTCCTAGAATCCGGCTGTGGAGTTCTTATGGTTTCACTCAGTGGATCGCTGTGAGTATGTTTTTTCTGAGGTTAGAGTTAATCTCAGAGATGACAATGGTGAGTTGAAACCCTCTCTGCATGTGTAAGTAAGTACTACATAGGGGTTAGTTGGAATTTGTGTGTAGTATCTGTTATCCATTGAGTCTGGTGTCTAATTCTGCAACACAATCATTAAAAGTAAAAGGATCTTGAAGTCAGGGATGGTGATGCCTCCAGAAGTTCCTTTATTGTACAGGATTGTTTTGGCTATCCTGGGTCTTTTATTTTTCCATATAAAGTTAAGTATTGCTCTTTCATGGTCTGTGAAGAATTGTGTTAGGATTTTGATGGGGATTGCATTGAATCAGTATATTGCTTTTGATAAGTTTGTCAATTTTTTTATATGTCAATCTTACCTATCCAAGAGCATGGGAGATCTTTCCACTTTCTAATATCTTCTTCAATTTCTTTCTTTAGAGACTTAAAGTTCTTGTCACTTAGATTTTTCACTTGTTTGGTTAGTTATGCCAAGATATTTTATATTTTTGGCTACCATAAAGGATGGTGTTTGGAATCAACAAGGATATGCCCAGCAAAGACTCCTAGCAATAGTGGAGAGGGTGCCTGGACTGGACTTTCCCTATAATCAGATTGGTGAATACCCCAACTGTCATCATAGAGCCTTCATCCACTAATTGATGGAACCAGATTCAGAGACCCACAACCAAGCACCAGGCCGAGCTCTGGGAATCCAGTCTAAGAAAGGGAGGAGGGAATATATGAGCAAGGGAGGTCAAGATCATGATGGAGAAATGTAGAGAGACATCCAAATCAAACTCGGGGAAATTCATGAACTCTAGACTGACAGCTGTGGAGCCTCTATGGGACCAAACTAGGCCTTCTGTATGTGGGAGACAGTTGTGTAGCTTGGTCTATCTGAGGGGCCCCTGACAATAAGACCAGGATCTATCCCGGTGTATGAGCTAGCTTGTGGGAGCCCATTCCCTATGGTGGGATGCCATGTGCAGCCTTAGTGCAGGAGGGAGGGGTTTTATTTTGCCTCAACTTATTGTTCCAGGCTTTGTTGACTCCCCATGAAAGCCCTTACCCTTTGGGAGGAGTAGATAAGAGGTAGGCTGGGGTGGGGGAGGCAAGGGGTGGCAGGAGGAGGGATAGGAAGGAAGAGTTGTGATTGGAATGCAAAATAAAATTAAATACATTTCTAAAAAAGTAAAAGAATTGCAGGGTTCAAGAAATTCAAAATACCTTCTGTCAACGGTGTGATTTTCAAAGTTAACCAGTGTTCTTAGACTTGTGGAGAGCCTGTCTCTCAGCCAGTCAGACCATTTAGAGCAGTCCTAATGCAGTGACCCTTTAACACATGTTATGGTAACCCCCAACCATAAGTTTATTTTGTTACTACTTCATAACTGTGATTTTGCTACTGTTATGAATCATTTGTGGTTTCTGATGGTCTTAGGTGACCCCTGTAAAGGGTCATTCGACTCCCAAAGGAATCTCAACTCACAGGTTAAGAACCACTGATTCAGAGGCACACTTGTAAAAAGGAAGCTCCCATGCCTGACCTAGCATTTTGGTAAACTCTCCCATCTCATGGCTTCAGCATAAGCATCTTTCTTTGGAGTAACAGTGTGCAGTATTGTTGACAGTTTCATTACACAACAATTTCAGAAGGAATCATCCAAATGGCCTGCCAGAAATACAGGTGTATCTTCTTTAGGAGCATCGAGACAGGACACTGAGCCTTCATGCACAGTCCTAACTATGGAATCTACCTTGCAATATCACTTGAGGAGTGGTTGTTTTTCTGATAAACTGGCAACACACTAATGTTTGTAACCATCGGGACGTCTATCCAATAGGATTTTAAAAGCAGCTTTTTCCTATTGGAGCACGCAGTTACATAAACACCGAACTTCGGAGTTAGCTGAACGTGGGCTGGAAGAGGATATTGAGCCTGAGATGACAATAGCCACCAGCACTCTGGGGACTTCGGTTTCTTTCCAAGACCCCAAAGCAAGCCTCCTGGTCCTTTGCACTCAGTGCATATTCTCTGCTTACCCACAGTTACCTGCTGGTTCCTTGTAAAACTCATGCACAGAAGACAAATTCACCCTCATTCTCTCAGGCTATGCAGCACTCACAAGGAGTTAAGTCTTGTCTCAGAGTGCGTGTGAGACCGCAGCCCTTTACCAAAGCAAGTCCAACCTAAACTTCACTGTCCCCAGCCCTCCCAGATCTAGGCAAAGGAGCCGGCTTGGCGGGAGGGTGGGGAGTGGGAGGTGGGTGGAGTCCCAAGTGGTGGGAGGTCTTGGGGAAGGCTAAAGCCGGACTGGGGCCCTTACCTTGGCGGCCTTGGTTAAGAGGTTGGAGAAGGTGTTCGTGCGGAGCGGTGGATGGTGGCGGTCCTTTCTTATGCTGTTGTGCTTTGGAGTCTGGGGTGCAAACAGCCCCGGATTCCCCAGCATTCCAGACACAGACTCTTTTTTTGCTCCAGAACAACCTGGATATTGACTGACTCCTCCTTGCTCCAGGCTGGGCGGTCCCCGACATAGGCGCGCCCATCCCACTCGATTCTAGGCACAGCTGCCCCAGAGTGGGGGTGGGGGAGGGGGAGCGGGTGGATGGGTCATTTCCCAACCTGGGAACCCAGTCTGTGGCATGACTCATTTTTCCTTTTCTAACCTCCACGATCCTCTAAGTCTTTGCGCTGCACAAGACTTTCCCCGCCTCCCCTCCCCCGCAACAACTTCTCTACTTCCTGATTCCTAGACTCCCGAAGGTTCTTGTGGCACTTGCAGATGTCCCCTGCGTTCCCCCTACCCCGGGAGTCCAAGTGCCTCTTCCAGGTCCACCACTTTGCCGATCTCCATCAATTCTGCACTCCTAACTGGGCCGGGGACTCCAGCACCCTTGGGCCCCTCCCTGCACCAGCCACATTCCCGCCACGCCCCACGTGGGTTCCTGGGCTGTGCACTCTCTCTGGGTAGCACTGCCTGGCTCCTCAGGTCCTAGTGTGGGAAAATCAGGTATTCCTCTGCCTGACTTAGGTCCCCGAGGCGGCCCAACTTGAGGACTTGCAGCAAGGACACAGAGCCAGAGGTGGTTCCATCTCCACCCCATGCGATGCACGAACCCTCGGGTTACTGGATCTTAAGGGGCCCAGATGCCGGAGATCTTCTTTTGCACTCTTTCTCCAATCGGGCCTCTACAGAACTCCACATCTGTCATGAATATAGCGCAGTTTATGCTACTTCAGCGAGGTTGGTCTTTAGCGAGGTCGGGTGACTGGCCACCAGGAGACGCCCTTGGACGTGAAAGACTGCAGTAGCAAAGGCTTGGTTGCTCATCCAGTAGCTAGAAGCTGCTTTATTGTAATTTTCTCAGGGAGGGAAGGAATACTGTGAGCTGCAATTCGTGCCTGAGTGTGTTGTTTATTTACCCACGACACACATGTTCAGGGGGTGGGGGAAGAGCCTCTTGCTATCAGTAGTTTCCTGTGGCTAGCCTGGGTATGGGGAGATGTTTATGTGAATGTGTCACAGATACTGAACATCACACAGTTCCTGAAAGGGGAACGCTATAGAGCTTTAAGGTTTCAAACAAGGAGAAAATGCTGTCTAGAGTAATAAGGTAACACAAGCTGCTGGAGGCGTTTGAAATGTTTCTCTTGTAATAAAATGGAAACATATACAGTTTGCAACCCAAATGTTTACAAGTTTTAGATCACAGTTTAAGAAATCCAGTAAGTTTGCTGGAAAAGGCCAATGGGCTTACTTCAGTATTGCAACTGCACCAAATACATGGTCGCAATGACTGTCCTTTTAAATAATTACTTTTGGGCCTGGGGCAATGGCTTAGAGACTTAGACCACCGACTGCTTTTCCAGAGGACCCAAGTTTGAGTCCCAGCACCCACATTGTTGCTCATAACTGTCTCCTTCCAGTTTCCAGGAATCTGATGCCCTGTTCTGACCTCCAGAGTACCTGCATATTAGTGATACACAGCTATACATGTAAGAAAAAAAACACCTCAAAATAAATAAAACCTTAAAATATATAAACTATTGCTCTTACAAAGGGGGGAGATGGATGCATTATTGAGGACATAGTAATGATTTTCTCCACAATTCACGGGCAACATATAAACAATAAGTGTGAATTAACACTCCAAAGATGCCCATACTAATCTGTTGTACTGGTTTGCTTTCTATTGCTGTGATGAGTACTGTGACAAGCTTGGGGGAGGAGTGAGTCTATGTCTTCTTACAGCTCACAGTCCTTCATGTTAAGGCAGGAACCCAAGGCAAGAGACTGGAGGCAGGAACTGAGGCAGGGGTCATGGAGAAGCATGGCTTACTGGCTTGTTGTCCATGTCTAGCTCAGCTTGTTTTCTCTGATATCCCAGTACTACCTGCCCAAGAATGGCACCACCCACAGAAGGCTGGTCCCTCCCACCTCAGTCATTAATCAAGAAAAATGTCCTACAGATTTGCCCTCAGGTCAATCTCTTGGAGGTGTTATCTCTTTGGGAGATTCTCTTCCCAGGGACTCATGTCAATTTGACATAAACTAGCCTGCACACGTGTAAAGGTTGTAGGTAATATGATCTGTTAATTAATTTACTAAATTATTAATGTGTATCAGAATGAACATGGTCTCACAGACAAAGTTATTCATTGGTTGGCTCAGAAAGAAATAACTGGTAACAGTTTTGTTCCCCAGATGGTGAAAGGCCTGAGATCCAGCACTCTAAGGATCCTGGAAAGCAGATAGATGTGCAAAATGAGAGTTCACGAGCATGGTGTGTCTGTATTATGAAGCCATTATTTACACTGTAAAACAGACATTTCAGAAGGGAAGACTGGTGTACATGTGACCAGGGAACGGACTGGAAAGGCCATAGAAGGCCCTGCACAGCCTGTATACAGTTAACAGCTGCACCTGGTAAGAGCTAACGAAAATCCATTTGGAGTGTCTGAGGCACAGCAAATGGGAAAACATTTATTCATGAAAATATTCTAAGTCTTGGTGAGTTTGTAATATTTGAACCAAGACCCAACTCCCAGTTCAGTGTGACAGAAGCTGTGCCAAGTGGGTGTAGCCAAGGCCATGCCTATCTCTCCATCCCTTTTCAATCCAGAACTGGTTGTGATCATAAAAGAGGTAAACCCAGACACATGGTGATTAGGTAAGAGCTAAGGCGACCTTATCAAAGCACAGTTATCTAAGGAGCAGGCATTAGAGGAGAGTGAGATCTCCACAATGAACAAGAACTAGCAGACCTACAATTCTTCACTTAAGGTAGTTCTCTGGCTTAAAGATGAAATGAGCACACACACACACACACACACACACACACACACACACACACACAACAGGAGCAGCAGACTAATTATATGGTGACTATAAAGGCAGTGGAATCCCGCACCTTCTCACTCCTCCCATAGATGACTTACAGTTCAATTGCATAAAACAGTGAGCCTCTAATTGTGCTATTGACTGATGATTAAAAAAAAAGTGTAATGTGTTTGATATCAGAACGAAGAGGTGACTTCATAGAGACAAATGGAAAGAGAATGTCTAAGAGCCTGTTGCCAGGCTGTGGTGGCACACGCCTTTAATCCCTGCACCCAGGAGGCAGAGACAGGTGGATCTCTGAGTCCAAGGCCAGTCTGGTCTACAAAGTGAGTTCCAAGAGAACCAGGGCTACACAGAGAAACCCTGTCTCAAAAGAAACAAACAAACAAAAACCCTGTTGTACACAGCTAAAGCTCTGTCCTGAGAAGGCACCATCTACAGTGGGCTAGACTTTGCCACATCAATTGTTAATCAAGAAAATGTCTCAACAGACTTGCCTATCTGATGGTGGCATTTTCTCTGTTGAGGTTCCCTCTCTCTAGATTATTCTAGCTTGTGTCTAGTTGGCAAAAAACCAACCAGCACACTGTCTAGTCTGTTTAAATTGTAAACTACTTCTGAAAATGCTTTCATCTGAATAGCCTTTTGTTTTGTTTTGTTATCAAAGCAAAATTTGGGTTCAACCTTGACCATTTTCAAATATGTAAATCAATCTAGCTATGTAAAAATCATGTTTTATGGTTTTCTAGTTTCCAGGGAACGCTCCTGAGAGAAAGAGCACAGCTTCTCTCCTGGTGGTATATCTTCAGTCACTTGGGAGTACATCTGCATCTTTACCCAGAATTCCTGCAGTCAATGAACTCAGAGCATCCCACTGAATATAAGATATTAGGATGCTTCCAAGACCCCAAGGTACCAACACCCAAGTATGAGCCAGTCCCTCAAATAAAAGGGTGTGGTACTACATATAATCTATGCACAGCATCCTACTTCGGTTCACACCCAGATTATTTACAATCCCAACACAGTGTTGATGGTGTGCAAATAGCTACATAGTCTAAGGAGCATGGGGAAATGATAGCACTGATTAGAGCAGGTGTGATATTTCAACTATTTTTCTTTTATTACCTGCCATGAATAAAAATCCAAGGATATAGAACATGACTCTGAAAGATTTTAGTTTGCAGAGCAAGGATGTGGGAAAGGGGCAGGAAAATAGTTCTAGGAAGCAGAATATAGAAAGTCATAAAGAATGGACATTGACATGGGAGGAAAGAACAGATATTAGAACAAGAAAGTTACTATGGTGATGGGGCTAGTGGTTATGCTAGGCTGATTCTGTTAAATAGGGCTAGTAACTGAATCATCAATCTTTTGTGAAATAACTGAAGTGAAGTCTCTCCCAGGTCTTGGCCCACAACAAGGAAATAGGCCCCCAACACTGGAACAAATGGTCCCAGATGAACAGCACTGTTTGGGTCACTCCTGGCCAACGGACAATCTGGGGACTTTCCAAGTCATTCTATATGGTTTATCCTTTGAATAAGAACAGGTCACACCTGGGTGGTCTCTCAAACATGAGATCATACTTTGTAATCAATCACCTGGTGCCCCATGCATGTATGCTGATTTGTGGTTTGCTCTATAAAAAGGAGCCTGTACCCTTTGGGGGGTGTGCAGCTTTCCCCGAGATTGCTGTCACCCGAGTACACTCATTCAATAAACACCTCTTGCTTGTTGCATCTCCTTGTTTTGGTGTTTGTGTCACGGGGCTCTCCCACCTGCCCATCAGGACCCCGGAATTAGGGTCCAACAACCCAATTGAGGGAAAACTGCAATTAAAGTCTTTAATCAGGTTTCATCTACAATTTGTAAAACAGAGTACCTTGGCCCGGGTTGGTGATAGGCCTGGCTTTGTATCCAACATGTGGTGGCCTGTGTGACAGCTTCTGAGCTGAGATTGGCTTTGAGGTGAAACCCACTGACTCGCCTGCCCCAGCCCCCAGTGTTAACAGGAGGACTCCCAATGTCCCCACGCCTGCATCGCCCCCTTTGTAGCCTCTTTGAACTGGGAAAACCCCACTTATTTTTAAAGAAACTCAATAAACATAGCATTGGTAGAGACTCACAGAAAAAAACACACCTTCTTTACTGACTTCTGTGGGAAATACCAATGATGATGCCATTGAAACCTTAGAGAACAAATATGCACTTGAACTTTATATGCACAGATAATCTACACTAGTCCTGACCACGTTCATGGATTTGTTGGAAAAACATACAACTATAAAAGTGTCCACGGTTTGGAATTATCTTATAGAAGGTGGGCTTTGCTTTCCAAAATGTGAAAACTCAGCAGAGACTTTCTTTTGCATGTACCTTTGTGTGGACATGTTCATATGTATATGCATGTATGTATGAGAGTGTGTGTGCATGTCAGAGGCCAGAGGTCAATGTCTGGTGTTTTCCTCTATTGTCCTGTGCCTGAGAGGCAGGGTCTCTCAGTGAACCGGAGCTTACCAGTTGGCTAGGCTAGCTAACTGGCCAGTGAGCTCCTCCAGAGCTGGGGCTGTGGACACATGCTACAGCTTTCATGTGGGTCCTGTGGATTCAGACTCTGGTCTGTAGATGTGCAGCAAATACTCCACCCACTTAGCTACACCCCTAGCCTCACATGTATTTTTTTAATAAGTTGTCCTAGAAATTTTTGCTCCTTTGGAGGAATGGAACTGTGAGGAACCTGGCATGGAGCTTCGGAGAGATGCTGTGATACTGTGGGGAGATGCTGTCATACTGTGGGGAGAGATGCTGTCATACTGTGGGGAGATGCTGTCATACTGTGGGGAGATGCTGTCATACTGTGGAGAGATGCTGTGATACTGTGGGGAGATGCTGTGATACTGTGGGGAGAGATGCTGTGATACTGTGGGGAGAGATGCTGTGATACTGTGGGGAGATGCTGTGATACTGTGGGGAGATGCTGTGATACTGTGGGGAGATGCTGTGATACTGTGGGGAGATGCTGTCATACTGTGGGGAGATGCTGTGATACTGTGGGGAGAGATGCTGTGATACTGTGGGGAGAGATGCTGTCATACTGTGGGGAGAGATGCTGTGATACTGTGGGGAGAGATGCTGTCATACTGTGGGGAGATGCTGTCATACTGTGGGGAGATGCTGTGATACTGTGGGGAGATGCTCTGATACTGTGGGGAGATGCTGTGATACTGTGGGGAGATGCTGTGATACTGTGGGGAGAGATGCTGTGATACTGTGGGGAGAGATGCTGTGATACTGTGGGGAGAGATGCTGTCATACTGTGGGGAGAGATGCTGTGATACTGTGGGGAGAGATGCTGTCATACTGTGGGGAGATGCTGTCATACTGTGGGGAGATGCTGTGATACTGTGGGGAGAGATGCTGTGATACTGTGGGGAGATGCTGTGATACTGTGGGGAGATGCTGTGATACTGTGGGGAGAGATGCTGTGATACTGTGGGGAGATGCTGTCATACTGTGGGGAGAGATGCTGTCATACTGTGGGGAGATGCTGTCATACTGTGGGGAGAGATGCTGTCATACTGTGGGGAGAGATGCTGTGATACCATGGGGAACGGGCATGGAGGTTGAAGGAGAGACTCTATGGCACTGTGGGAGAGTGGGAAAGGCCTGGGACAGAACAGGAGGCCTGTGCTTTGTGGCCAAGGAAATGTTCCAGGGACTGTATATCAAAGTGGGGACTTTAGGCTTAAAGCTGATGGGGTTTGATTTCACAATCAGAGCTCAGTGTGAGCAAACAGGACACAGGCTGGAGAGCTGCCTCTGTTCTTTTATTCTTTAGCTGAAGGATTTAAATGGCCATGTAAGCCCCATATCTGCTCTACACACACACACACACACACACACACACACACACACACACACACACACACACACATACATATATCCAAACTTGTTTGCTTCACTCAAAGAGCTAGCTGGATGGTCTCATTTCCACCTTGCTGATAAACTAACTAAGAGAGTGACACTTTTGTTCTGATGTTGCAATTCCTAGTTGTGAGGGTGGAGCTAGTCATTTACTGATAACCTGGGAATTCGTCTATGTTTCGAGTCAAATTTGTCTCCCATTAAAATTGACATTTTAGTTTGTCATGACTTAACCAAGCAGATTTTAGCACAGAATATGTCATGTATCCTTTCTAAATACTAACTTCAAGATGTGTTAAGAATTAAACTAATTACTCTCAAGTCACTGCAAATTTGATCATTATTGTTGTGATATATCTACACAAAACAGCAAAGGTTACTGCAGGCTTTAACCTTCTGTATTTACTTACACGGTGTGCCTGGAGTGCTCCGACACATGCATCACCATGGGCACCTGGAGGCAGAGGGTGACTCGCCTGTCTCTTCACTTCTTCAATGACATGGGACCTGGAGACTGAGCCAGAATCAGCAGGCTTGGTGGCAGGTGCCTTTGCTTTTGCTGACACTCACTGAGTTTTCAAGTGCTTCTTATGATTTAGTTATGAGATCTGCCAATGCTGACATCTTAATTTTGTCCCTCTTTGCTGCTGATGTGTTTATTTTTATGTAATTATGAGCTGTCAAAAATCTTTTTCATAACAACGAATTTTATTGGCTTCACTGAATATAGTGAAATTCATGGGCATAACAACTGTACAGATTCAATTAAACTGGATTCATAAGATTTTATATCTAATGGTATCCAATAATTTTAGAACAAGGACCTACTTAAGAATGGAAACCATGGAGTCCAAGCCATGATTTGGATAGGGATGGCTTGTATATTTGAATGCTTGGTCTTTAGGGAGTAATGATACCTGAGAGGGATTAGGAGGTGTGGCCTTGTTGAAGTAGGTGAGGTCTTGATGAAGGAAGTGTGTGTGTGTGTGTGTGTGTGTGTGTGTGTGTGTGTGTGTGCATGTGTGCACGCGTGCAGGGGGATGCGCTCTGGGGTTTCAAAACCCAGGGAAGTCCAGCAGTGACATTCTCTACCTGCTGCCTGCAGATCAGGATGTAGAACTCTCAGCTTCTCACCAGCACCATGTCTGCCTGCATGCTGCCATGCTTCCTGACTTGACAATAATGAACTGAACCTCTGAAACTATAAATAAGCCCCAATTAAATGCTTTCTTTTATAAGAGTCGCTGTGGTCATGGTGTCTCTTCACAGCAATAGAACAACCTAAGACAGAGTCCAGGAAAACATGAATGGGCTTTATAAAAGGTATATAGAAGAAAATGCAGTGTCGGAAAGAGAAGACTGTCACATACAGCCTGATGGGGAAGAGGGCAGAGAACAAGACAACCTGTCCTAAGTTAGGGGCATCAGAGTGCACAGGGGGCAGAGGCTTGTTCACTCTAAGTATGTTGTCACATGGGAGTTTCCCAGGGTCTCATAGGTCCTCATCTGGAGAAATATGCTTAGGTCTCAAGGGTGGCTCCTTGGCATTTAATATTACTATTTGAAATATCTCTAAAGGAAAGGAGTATTGTCTCTATGTTGTAATTTCCACAGAGAACGTTGTTAACTGTGAAGAAAGTCTTGACTCTCACCTGGTGGAAACTTAAAGCAGCCTCTGAGGTGAGGAACCATCTTCCTCCCACTTCCCATGTCTGTCCCTCCCACCCCAGTTCAGAGTCTGCTCATCAGTTTCATAAGAGAGGGAGGGAGGGAGGGAGGGAGGGAAGGAGGGAGGGAGGAAAGGATGGAGGGAGGGAGGGAGGGAGGGAGGGGAGGAGGGAGGGAAGGAGGAAGGAGGAAGGGAGGGAAGGAGGAAGGGAGGGAGGGGAGGAGGGAGGGAGGGAAGGATGGAGGGAGGGAGGGAAGGATGGAGGGGAGGGAGGGAAGGAGGAAGGGAGGGAGGGGAGGAGGGAGGGAGGAAAGGATGGAAGGAGGAAGGGAGGGAGGGAAGGAGGAAGGGAGGGAGGGGAGGAGGGAGGGAGGAAAGGATGGAAGGAGGAAGGGAGGGAGGGAGGGAGGGAGGAGAGGAGGGAGGAGGGAGGGAGGGAAGGAGGGAGGGAGGGAAGGAGGAAAGGATGGAGGGAGGGAAGGAGGAAAGGATGGAGGGAGGGAAGGAGAGAGGGAAGGAAGGAGGAAGGGAGGGAGGGGAGGAGGGAGGGAGGAAAGGATGGAAGGAGGAAGGGAGGGAGGGAGGGAGGGAGGGAGGGAGGAGGAGGGAGGGAGGGAAGGAGGGAGGGAGGGAAGGAGGAAAGGATGGAGGGAGGGAAGGAGGAAAGGATGGAGGGAGGGAAGGAGAGAGGGAAGGAAGGAGGAAGGGAGGGAAGGAGGAAGGGAGGGAGGGGAGGAGGGAGGGAGGGAAGGAGGGAGGGAGGGAAGGAGGAAGGAAGGGAGGGAAGGAGGGAGGGAGGGAAGGAGGGAGGGAGGGAAGGAGGGAGGGATGGAAGGAGGAAGGGAGGGAGGGAAGGAGGAAGGAGGGAGGGAAGGAGGGAGGGAGGGGAAGGGAGGGAGGGATGGAAGGAGGAAGGGAGGGAGGGGAGGAGGGAGGGAGGGGAGGAGGGAGGGAGGGGAGGAGGGAGGGAGGAAAGGATGGAAGGAGGAAGGGAGGGAGGGAGGGAGGAAAGGATGGAAGGAGGAAGGGAGGGAGGGAGGGAGGGAGAGGGGAGGAGGGAGGGAGGGAAGGAGGGAGGGAGGGAGAGAGGGAGGGAGGGAAGGAGAGGGAAGGAGGGGAGGAGGGAAGGAGGAAAGGGAAGGAGGAAGGGAGGGAGGGAGGGGAGGAGGGAAGGAGGAAAGGGAAGGAGGAAGGGAGGGAGGGAGGGATGGGAGGAGGGAAAGAGGAAGGGAGGGAGGGAGGGAGGAGAGGAGGGAAGGAGGGAGGGAGGGAGGGATGGGAGGAGGGAAAGAGGAAGGGAGGGAGGGAGGGAGGGAGGAGAGGAGGGAAGGAGGGAGGGAGGGAGAAGAGGAGGGAGAGAGGGATGGGAGGAGGGAAAGAGATGCTTGGTAGGAGTTTTATTAGCATTATGCACAATACAATTAGTTTTTAACTTTTATATAGTAGCAACAAAAATATCAGTAATTGGAATTTGTCAAACAGACTCTACTTTGAATGGTAAAGAACCATGGAAACGAAAAACAAGAAAGGAGGGCTTTCCAACAAAATATTAAGACATATTTAGGGATCGGATGGTAACTCAGTAGGTAAAGAGCTTGCTGAGCGAGCATGAGCGGCCTGAGTTCAGATCCCCAGGACCCTGTGAGAGGCCTGAGTTTCAGTTCATGCTTGTAATCCCAGTGCTGGGAGGTGGAGATGGGAAGATGCTGGGGGCTTAGCCAGTCGGTGAGCTCTGGCTCATAGGAAACCCTGTCTCAAAAGGTAAAGACGATGACAGTGATCAAGGAAGAACCCGCCATGGACCTCCGGCCTCCACATGCTCACACACTGTCAGTCACACCGCCCACACACGTACACATAGAAGCATGTTCTCCCAACACAGACACAACTTCTTTTAAGTCCACAGTTATTGAAACACTATTTATAGCTGGAGAGACAACAAAATCCATAAATACATGGAAACTTCTACAAAAGGACATCACAAATCAATGATAGACATTGGCTTCACCACCAGACGGTTTTAGGACAACCGGCTCACTGTGTAAAAACAAGCTGAAATCGTTTTTAATTGTGTACAAAAATATACATCAAATGGTTCATGATACAAATATGAATGCAAAATGTAAAGCATTTTAAAAAAGACAAGTTTCATGACTTTTAATTAGCAAAGATATTCTTCAGTGAGACACAAAGTTAGTTTATAAGAACAATAGCAGTAATTGGGAATAAAATGTGATGAGGCTTCATGCTGGGAAATAATACTTGTATAGCACAAATTACAAAGATTATCATCTGGAAGATAAGGTGGTATAATTTGTCATAATAACAAGAGAACTGGGTACAAGAAATGGCCCTGTGGCCTGGATGGTCAGTGATGGCTGTCCCAGTGCCTGCCTGCCCACTGCATCTGTGTTCCACTCTACCCGTCTCAGACTGAATTCTGTTTTCCCACTCCTTAAACCCTGTCTTGTTTTAGAAAATGTTTTCACTAATAAGACACAGCAGAAATGCTGGTGAAAAAGAAATGGACAGAAAAGAAAAGTCAGGAAGGGCCATAAGGTAGAAAGGTGCTCAATCTAAAAGATAATCAAGGGAGTGAAAATAAGACGCCCAGTGAGGCCCAGTCGCCCGCATCAGATAGAGCCATAAATAAAGCCTGCTATTATCCCAGCTATGGAGAGGGTGTTACACACTGCTGCTATCAATGAAACTTGACACAGGCACATTAGAGAAGTTTTGAATAGCCCAACAAAATCAAGATGAGTATTCTTCAAATTAAGTTCTAGTCTTCTGTGTCACCTATACTAATCCACTAACTGCTCAAACTTCACAATACCTCCTCTAGGGTCCAGCCTAGGGAGTACCTTTGACCTTCCCAAACACACATTTTTCTTAACCTGCCATATCTAGCCTGGGTCCTACAACTAGTTCCTCAGAAGTCTAGCCTCCCCCACCTAGGCCACAGTCAAGCTCTAGGATTCTGCCAGGACCCACACTACCTGCAATCATCCACAAGTCCCATCTGTGCGACCCCCATCACCCCACTCAGTAGCCAGACTCCTCTTGTCCTCCTCCAGGGTCTAGCCAGGACACAGGGTCTAGCACATCCCATGCTCAAGCCTAGTCTGATTACCTTTGCATGTTCCACAGCCAATCTCTAGCCTTCCACCAGGACCTTCCCCTTCTGTGCAGCTTCCAGTCACCGCACTTGGTACCCAGACTTCATGTCTTCATTTGGGGTCTAAAAAGGTGAGTTTCCCTGACCTCCCCATCAATGCTTTTTTCTCTCAACCCCTCAAATCTGATCTGGGTCCTACTATCAATGCAATAACTAGTCTGACCTTCCCTGCTTGCCCCTCAAAGGCTCTCTAGGCTTGGGCCAGGATCCCCCTTCTAATCCCACAGACCACCTCCAATCTTTCCACCAAACCACATCTACCCCCACACTGCAGTCTTGGAACAGGAAACATAGCCCGTATACCAACTTAGTCCCCTCTGCCTACCTGACTTCATTCCTTGCAAGAAGATTCCAACGTCTAGCAACAGCCCTCCCACACATCTCTCTCCCTCCCCACCTGCTCTGTCTACAATGGACTCAGAACAAAAGAAGTCCACCTCCCTAGATGCCATCATAAAAACACCAACCATATGTCAGAGTAACCCAGAATCTCCTCTCCAAAACCTACAGTCCTATGTAATGCCTGCAGTGAGAATTACCTAGATGGCACAGGACATAGGAGTTAAAAGAACAATCAGAAAGTCCATCAAAGAATTCAAGGAGTTTGAAGAAGACACAAAGATACAGCTCAATGAAATCAATGAGAAGAGCTTAAGGGGGAGAAACACCTGAATGATGTCCAGAGAAACACAAGTCTAGGACTGATGGAAATGGCAAGGACAATGCAAGGCATGAGGATGAAATTCAAGCAGGAGGTGGGAACACTGGAGGACTCAGGCTGACATGGAGATGTGATTGAAAAACCCAATAGTCAACTAGAAAACTCCAGGGAAAGCTTTTCAAGTAGAATGAATCGAGCAGAAGATAGACTATCATGACTGGAAGATAAAGTAGATGATCTAGACCAAATAATCAAAGAATATGAAAAAATGCAAAAGACACAGGAAATGTGACACCATGAAAAGAAACCATACCTTCTGTTCATAGGTAGAGATTAGGGAGAAGAATCCCAAGTCAACAGCATAGGCCATTCAACAAGACCACAAAATAAAATTTCCCCAAACTAAAGAAAGACACACCTATAGAGCTAGAAGCACATAAAATACCAAAAATTTAAGACCAAAAAAATCCATATGGCATTTCATAGTTAAAATACTAAGCATGCAGAGCAAAGAAGTGTTTTGAAAGCTGCAAGTGAAACAAAACACAAGTCACATATAAAGGAAATCTCATGAGAATAACAACTGATCTCCCAATGGAAACTTTGAAAGCTTCTAGCCTAGAGCAATGTGTTACAAGCCCAAATGACCATGACAGTCAGACTAGTCTAATATACGCAGCAAAACCTATCTAGCATGATTGAAGGAAAAATAAAAAAACTTTTCTTGACATACAGAGCCAAAAAGTATTTATATTCAACAAATCAACCTGAAGAAAGTATAGGAAGCAGTGTTTGGGGCTGAAAAGAAGAAAGAATATAGCAGAGGGGCTGTAGAAAGAAGTACAAATGCATGATTATTGAAACACAAATGCCATCGAGAACAGAAACAGTATGACCCAAAATCAACAACACAGTGATCATAATACACACATTTCAGAAGAAATAAAGAGGGATACTTCATTCTAATCAAGAGGACAGTTAACTAAGAACACATCGCTACCCTAAACATATATGCACCAAACTCTGGGGTACCCAATTTCTCAAAAACCTACCACTGGATTTAAAGGCATTCATTAACATCAAGTTATAAATAGTAGGTGATTCCAATATCCCACTTTTTCTAATAGGTTATCTGAACTATCTCATAGTTCAGATATTAATTCTGAGAACTATTCATTCTGAGAAACGTCAGAATTAATTGACATTATCCATTAAATGGACTTAAGAGGTATCTACACAATATTCCACCCAAATATCAAAGAGTACACATTCTTCTCAACAGAACATGAAAGCTTTTTTCTAAACTATACCAAATCCTGGGACACAAAGCAAATCTTTACCAATTCAAACACATGGAGATCAGTCCCATTGCCTCTCTGATCATGATGCAATAAAACTTAAAATTAACAGCAAAAAAATAAAAGTCTGTTAGATAACACAAATCCATGGAGATTAAACAACTCATTACTGAATGATAAATGGGTCAAAGAAAAAATTAAGAAAGAAATAAAAAACCTGGAACTAAATGAAAATGGTAACAACAACAACAACAAAAAAAAAAACTACACATCAAAACTTCTGAAACACATTGAAAACAGTCCTTCCAGGGAAATATACAGCACTAAGTAACTACATTATAAAAGAAGAATCAGAAAGATAGCAGAGTGGCTATGCATCAGAGTGAGTGGCCACTGCTTTCTTGTAGCAGGGGGTGACCAGGCCTACAGGGGACTGCCTCTCTCTAGAAGTGCTACTGTCATTACCACACAGTGCAGAGAACTTGTCAGGAAATGAATATAGAAACCTTTCTCCATGTATGATTACATCAAAAGAGGCTGCTCAGGAAGGCTCTCCAGAAAACGGTCTCACTGACAGGTTAAATGGAGAGCGTTCTCAGGAAGCTTCCCAAGCACGTGGTGATTGCAAACAACAGGCGGAGAGGACTCAGTTCATGGATCAGTGGCTCCATCCTAGCACCTTTGGGTAGCTTTCAACAGATGTGGATTCCAAACAGGGATATGAGGATGGGGGGAAGCAGTGTGTAGAAAGGGGAAAAATGCTCTTTAGGGTTTCCACTCTGCCTGCTTGTCACCTCACGTCTGTAACTTTAGTACACTTAGGGAAAGGTGACAGTCTTTTGTAGGATGTTAATACATGCTTGCACGTTTCAATTTCTATTTAAATATTTAAGGCTTTAACTGGTTCTATAAATTAAGTTTACATTTTCCTTGAAATGCACTTCTTATTACCGGCCTTTTATGATTTTATCTGAATGTCTGCTTTCTCTAAAGATTTTGCTTTCTGTAAGCGCTCTCTGGCTCTCCTGTGTTTGGTGGGATTACTTTTTAATTGACTAGTAAAAGTTACTGCCCAGGCTTGTTTACTTTGAGCTTGCTTCCTCAGTTAATCTATAGAACCTATCTTATGGAAGATGTCACTAGAACTTTATAAAGAATTTCGATGTAGCCATCTTAAGATTTGTTGTGCACACAGGATTGTGTTACACTAAGAAACTTTTTTTTTCTAAATTGTACTGTACTTAAATGTGCCTAAAATAAACTGCCTGGTGCCAGACTCTTGAGGTTTGAACCAACACCACCTAGTGAGTTTGTTGAACCAAACTTCCTTTTTATCTCCCCTGGATGTTAATTCTGATGGCTGTGGTGGAAACAGAGACCTCTGCACTAACTAACCTAAAAAAGGACAGAGAAGACCCAAAGTAACAGAATTAGAAACAAACAGGGACGAATAATGGACACCAAAGAAATTCAGAATATTCTAAGTGAATATTTAAAAACCTGTACTCCATTAAGCTGGAAAACCTAAAAGAAGTGGACGAGTTTCTAGATTCAGCAAAATCACCAAAATTAAACCGAGAAGAAGTCAACAGCCCAAACAGACCCATCAGAATGAGAGGTTGAAATAGTAACAGAAAGCCTAACAGCTAAAGCAGAAGTCTGGATCCACAGTAGGATTAATACATCTATAGCCAGCCCTCTTAAAGTACCCCAAAGAAACATAAATAGAAGAAACATTCCCAAACTCCTTCTATGGAGTAAGCATCACTCCAGTTCCCAAACCAAGTAAAGACACATCAACAACAAGACAGAAATAAAACTACAGGTCAACATTCTTGATGAGCATACTTAAATATTTTCCAACAGAATACATACACACATACATAAATACATACATACATATATATGAGTATACATCATGACCAAGTTGGTTTAATCTCAAAAATGCAGAAACAGTTCAGCATACTTAAGTCAAAAATGTAACTTTTTGTCCAAAAATGGACTTTAAAAAAATCACAGAATTACCTCAATATATGCAGTAAAAGCCTTTGACAAAATCTAACATGCCTTCATGATTTAAAACAAAACAAAACCCTAGAGAATGGAGAGCAGGAAGGAATATTCCTCAACACAATAAAAGCTATTTATAAGCAACCCATAGTCAATTGCTTAAAACAATCCCTGTGGTCAGGAATGAGACAGGGATGTCCACTCTCCTTATGGACTTTTGTCATTGTGCTCAAAATACTAACTGGAACAATAAGGCAAGAAAAGGAAATTAAAAGTGTACCAACAGGAAAAGAAGTCAAATTATCCCTATTTGCAGATAGCATGGTACTATACATTAGAGAGCCCAAAATTATACCAGAAAACTTCTAGAAACAATAAATTCAGTAATGTGGCAGGATACATAATCAACTTGCACACATTAGTAGATTTTCTATATACCAGCGACAAACATACAGAGAGGTAGGTCATAGACACATTCCCATTCACAATAGCCTTAAAGGAAATAAAATACCTAGGAAATAAATCTAACCAAGGAAGTAAGAAACTGCTACAATGAAAACTTTAAACCTCTGAAGAAAGATAAAAACATTGGAAAATAGATATTCCATGCTCATGGATTGGTAGAATTAACATTGCAAAAACTGACCATTTACTAAAACTGTTTACAGATTCAATGCAATCTCAATCAAAATCCATATTACATTCTTCACTATCCTAAAATGTATATGGACCAAACAACCCCCAGAGAGCCAAGACAGTCCCAAATTATAAAAAAAAAAAAAAAAAAAAAAAAAAGGACAATGCAGGAGAGATTGCCATTCTAGATCTTAAGATAAGTTATAGAGACATAGCAATAAAAACAGCATGGAGCTGGTGTAATAACAGATGTACAGATCAAGGAAACAAAATTGAAGACCTAATGATTAATACCCATAACTTCACCGACTTCATATTTGACAAAGATACCAAAATCATAAGTTAGAGTAAAGAAAGCATCTCCAACAAATGGTGCAGGGATGTCCACGTGCAAAAGAATGAAATTAGACCAGCATCTATCATGTTGGACAAAAACCAGTTCCACTTGGATCAAAGACCTCAATGTAAAACCTGAAGCTGCTTTAAGAAAGCATAGGCAGTACACTACATGTCATAGGTATAGGAAATGTTTCCTGAATAGTATTCCTTTTACCAAGGACTAAGGCCAACAATTAGCAAGTGAAACTTTATAATACTAAAAAGTTTCTGCACAATAAAAGAAACAATCGACCAAGTAAAGAGCGAGCTCACAGAATAGGAAAGTATCTTTTCTGATGTACTTCTGACAGAAGATTAATATCCAAAATATTTAAATAACTCAAAAGGAAAAAAAACAGACAAAACCAAACCACCCACTCAAAAAAATGGGTATGGGACCTAAATAGAGAGTTCTCAAAAGAAGAAAAATGGCTAAGAAATATTTTTAAAAATGTTCAACATCCCTGACAATTAGAGAAATGCAAATCAGAACAACTTTGAGATCTCATCTTACCCCAGGCAGAATACCAAATAAATAAATAAATAAATAAATAAATAAATAAATAAATAAATAAACAAGAAGACAGATAACAAAAGCTGGAGAATATGGGTTGCAACCTTCACTCACTGTTGATGAAACTGTAAATGGATGCAAACACTGTGGAAATCAGTGTGGAGAATTCTATAAAAGCTAAAAATAACTCTATCATATGACCCAGCTATACCACTTCTTGATACATGTGCAAAGGAATAAATGTCTTACCCTACAGATACTTGCTCAGTCATGTTCATTGCTGTTTTTTTCACAATAGCTAGGGCATGGATACAACCTAAATGTCCTTCCCCCAGTGAATGGATAATGAAAATGTGGTACATATACACTATGGAATAGTATTTAGCCACAAAGAAAAATGAAAAGATAATATTGAGTGACATAATCCAGACCCAAAAAGACAAACATTACATGTTCTCTCTCATTGAGAACTCCTAACTCCAAATTTCATATGTGAACACATAACCTGTTGTAACTTCAGAACCAGGAAAGTAAATGGACCATTGCCAGGAAAGGGGGTGTTGACGAGCAATAGAGAGGGGAAGAGTAGAGTACCAGTGACCAGATCAGGAAAATGGAAAAGGGGGCGGCTTCTTAGAGAATGGGAAGGGAGGTAAACCCAGAAGAAGGGGGATAAAGGGGTATAGCAGGGTACAAGTCAAGTGATCCGACAGGGAAAGTGGGAAAGGGGGCTCTTTAGGAAGGAGAGGACTGTAGAAGGCAGGAGGAGAGTTAAGGGGAATGGATGGCAAGATACAAGTGATCTAATGGGAAATGGGAAAGAAGAGCTCTTTAGGGAGGGAGGCAGATACAAAAGAAGTGGGGAAGAGGTAAAATAATATTTAAGATGTCTCAAAAAGCCATAAGGAATTGTGCTTTTAACTATTTACCTAAAACAACCTTATGATATGCATAATTCTGTGTATAATATACATATATAGTTTCAATGAACCTTCTCATCTAGGCTGACAATGCTTCCTCCAAGAGCCAAAGCTCACATAACAAAAACCCAACACCAGAAATAAGGAGCTTTCTTTTGTTGATTAACGCTGTCTAAGAGGTTTTTAAAATATGCAGCCTATTGCTGTTGCTCTTGGTTGCTCTCTAGACCTAGATGGTAAGTCTGCTTGCTGAAGACAATATTTCAGAAACAATGACCCAGAGATCCCCTGAGCTGAAATTAGCTTGAATGTCTTCTCCCTGATGACAAGTTTTCAATGGTACCAGAAGACACTGTGAAAGCTTCCAAAGGAGGGAGGCAACCAACAGTCCTACCCAGCTATGATGCCTATGAACCACATTAACTACCAGCATGGCATAATAACTTAGGATGCAATAGTGGCATGCATATCTTATTGGTAACCAACAGCTCCCTAGATGGACTTGAGACCTACTCAAAAAGAGAGAAACCATGTCTGCTACTGGAAACCCAGCTAACTAACTACTCAGTGCTAGTGAAGTCATGTATATCAGAGAAGAATCTACAAGCACCGCTTTATTAAACCAGCATAATCCTTAACAACAACCTAAGCATTTGTGCATACACCTACAGATAAGTGTAGTCTTCAACCCTTATCAAGTAAACTTATTTTTGCAACAGAGACAACTACAGAATACTATAATCAATCAAAATACAGAGTTGCGGAGCTCGGTTCAAATGAATACATCTACAAACGCTTCTGCACCTAAGGCTCAGAGAACATTGTGAAAAGGGGCATAGAATGATTCTAAAAGCGATAGGAGCAGAGAGTTTGATGTGACATTGTGTGACTTAGTAATGCCAGAAGTTACACCCTTAAATTTTCACCAATATGATTGCTTAAGTGTGAGATGAACCAGGATAAACACATGGGTATGCCAGTGGACAGGGAAAAGCCCACAAGGTCAGCTACCCTATGCAAAACACTAGATCCAACTGAAGAATGCTGGGAGCGGGAGAAATAGTTTACCCCAGGGGAAGAGACACCAATTGCTTATCTAACATCAAATGATCAACCCTGAAAACGTGCATACAAGTAGCATTCTACAAACTGAGCAAATTGTATTTAGGAATATATGTATATTTAGGAATATATGTATATGCATGCAATAACAATGAAAAAAGAGGCCACAAATTTAAAAGAAAGTACAGATATGTGGAAAGGTTTGAAGGGAGGAAAGGGAAGGGAGAAATATAACTATATTATAATCTCAAAAATAAATAAGTACAAAAGATAATCCTGTAGAATGAACATTGTAGAATGGTGATTCTCAATCTGTGGGTTGAGAACATTGGAAAACACATATTTCCACTGGCCTTAGGAACTGAGATACCATGACTCTATAAAATTACAGTTATGGCCAGATGGCCATGGCATGCATCTTTAATCCCGGCAGAGTCAGGCTGATCTCTGTGAATTTAAGACCAGCCTGCTCTACAAAGTGAGTTCCAGGATAGCTATGACTGTCACACAGAGAAACCCTGTCTCTAAAAACAAAACAAACAAAAACAGTTGTAAAGCATCAATGAATATAATTTTATGGTTGGGAGTCACGACAGCATGAGAAACTGCAGTAAGGGTCACAGCATTAGTGTTTGAGAAACATGGCTCTAGAATAATTCCCTACTCATCTGTTGGCATATTCATCATGTTGAGAGAATAGAGATCAACTAAAAATTTATCTGTCACCCAAAGGGAAGGATGTGTGCTCTCTTTTGTTCAAGTGTAAAAGCAACTTGTGGCATAATGAGCTGTGCTAGTTTAATTCTTTTATAGAGTTGGGGTCCAATTATAAGTTGTTCTGTGTATTAATACATTTTAATGTGCATGGAACCTCTCTAAGCAACATCATCATCGTCATAATCAACATCTTCGTTATCTTGGTTAAGTGTTTCTGTTGCTTTGATAAAACATCATGACCAAAAGCAACTTGGGAAGGAAAGTGTTTAATTTATTTTGTTTTAGAACTCTCTCAGGTCATACTCCATCACTGAGGGAAATCAAGGCAGGAATTCAGGGCAGAAACCTGGAGGCAGGCACCGAATCAGAGCCCATGGAGGAACGCTGCTTACTGGCTTGCTCTCCATGGCTTGCTCAGCTTGCTTTCTTATACACCCCAAGACCACAGGCCCAGGAATAGCACTGCCCACACTGGGCTAGGTCCTCCTGTGACAATCATTATTACAATCTAGAGACCCATTGTTGAGGAACTACTGTCAAATTTGAGAGTCAGCAGAACTGGGGACCTAGAGACTGCTGTTCAAAGGTGTCTTTACTAGCATTCCATGGAGATTATTCCTGAATAACTCAAGAGTTCAAAGCAGGAAACAGAGAAACAATGAAAAACGTACAAAGTGGTTCTCATCACTATCATCCAGATGTGCTCAGGATACAGAAGGTCTCATGGCTAAATGGGGGCTGTTTTCATGATACCCTTGAACACACTACACTACACTCTTTGGGGTGAGACATCTTACCCACAACATTCCTTGGCTGAGGGAGACACTGCTCCCAGGGAACTAAACAAAGCTCTATGGGAACAGGGTTCACACAGCAGGACAGCCTATTGCATGCATGCTACAAATCATCAATCAAGAAAAGTCCCCACAGACCTGATCCTAAAAGGCATTGTATCCTCTTAGATGGCTCTCTCATGTGTCAAGTTGACAAAAACAAATCTACACATTTGTCACCGAGTTTTGCAGAGAAATACAGTGTCTTTGCTTGTAGCCACTAAATGAGAGTGCTGGGCTTTGAACTCAGGAATCTATAATGTCAATAACTCTGTTATGCTCATTTTGAAGAATTACTGAGAACCTTTGAGTCATTCTCTTGAGGAATGCCATCTACAGACTTCCGCTATAGAGACTTCTACATCATATCACACACAGGTCTCTCCCTTCCTTGTCCCTGTCAGGCCCAAGACCTGTGTTCAAGTGGACAAGTATGAGAAGTCAGAGGATGTCCAGATGGGGAATATTAGCGGCCTTGAGAAGATAAGTGTGGTGTTATGTGAAATTCTGAACATTTGCCCATTGACAGTATATTTGGAAGAAGGATCAGCATGGGCTTCAGAGTGGAAGGACATTATCAGAAGACTTGAGGCTTAACATAAGACCTCTAATGACACACGGGCTTATGGTAAGAGTTTAAAACCCTGCAGTCTTGAAGTGCCCACATATCAGCCCTCAATCAGTTTCTCTTTAGTGTAAAGTTCCTAACCATGTGAAGAGTTACTATTTATGCTCCCACTTCAACAAACCTTGGGCTTTCATGGAAAAGGCCCTTGAGTTTTAAATTGATGAATTTGAATGTGTGGACTTCAGCATGTTCTAAGCATACAAGAAAGAGAGAAGAAATAATAACGGATTCTGAGAGGCAGCAGCCAGAAAGACATGTGAGGACAGTAAGTTTATGAGTACAGAAAGCAGAAGTCACTTGTTGGTTCAGACCAGATACAACGTACAATAGTTAATTTCCCATCAGCAGCAGCATGCCTTTAAAAATAACCATGAGTTTCTGTCACCTCCTGGGAAAGTGGGTGTTGAGATGATGAAGACCAACACTGAACAGAACAAAAATAACCTCAGCCAGCAGCAGCCCAATGACAGATGAGAAGGACGTAAGATACATGGTCCCCAAAGTTTATGTGTTGAGAAGCACCAAAGGGTGATGAATACATATGGATGGATTAGTGATGTTTTGTGAAAAGAGTTCATGATTATTGACATGACATTGGGGTAAAAGGTGCATTCCCACACAGCTCACCCTGCCTTAGGACTTCCATAGGGAGGTGACTCAGCAAAAATCCCTTGGGGAACTCTGACCCCTCAACATTGATGGCGGAGTCCTTTATGTCAAATGGTAATGTATTTGCATAGGATCTAAATACAGCCTTTCACACACTTGAGTTTAGCTCAGGATGACTTATGATACCTACCACAATATAAATGCTATCAACAAAAGGACTAACATACTTTAGAAATATTAAAATAAAGCCCAAACTACCCATGTCTCATTCCCCCTCCTCCAAATAAAATTAAGTCCAGGTGCCACATGGGGTCCTTTTGGGTGATTCCAGCTTTAAATTAGAGTATGTTAAAATTACTGGAGTTGGAGGCAGCAAGATGGTTCAGCAGGTAAAATGTCTGCTCACTGGTGTGACCACCCGAGTCCATTTTCCAGAGGAGGCAGAAGGAAACTGACTCCAGGGAGCTGACGTCCAGAAACCATTCAAAAGCAGATCAAAATTGACTCAGTGTGTGCCCAAGGAGAGCCAAAGCTCCTGCTACAGGCTCTGGAGGCGGCATCCGGTGCCCTTCACAGGGAAAGGGCACGTCCTGTACAGTGTGAGGTCCGAATGGCCATTTGTGACACAGAACTGAGCATGACATGCAAGAGCTGACAGCAGCATGCCCAGGAGGTGGCAGATGAGGAGCCACACTGAGAGTCCTTCTGTCCGCAGGACACGCTGGCTGCGGCAGGGAAACACCTGTCACAGAGGAAGGGAAACAGAAGTGAAATTGGCAAATGAAAAATGGTGGGCCACAGAGAAAATTCCAGTCAACCATAACATATCCTTCCCTGGCAGAAAACTAAAACAGCTGATGGCAGGGAGCCACTCTCCAGGAAAGGGAGTCCTAGGAGAGATGAACAATATTCCCCAATGGAGGTGCAGGTAGTCCATTTGCTTTGTCACCTCAGGTGGTCTCTGGGATAAAGCCTGCTCTGTCCCATGGACAGCAATGTTTCACAGAGGTGGCCGATGACCCTGGCTGACCCTTAGAACAACAAGAAGACTTTAAAGAACAAGGGTTGACTGATAGGAAACAACAGAATGTCTGGCAGAATGGCAGGCAGGGGCTCTGATGCATCTCTGAGGGTGATTCCAGCATCCTTCATGACTCAGCTTCCAGCTGCCCCTGCCCCTCTCGGGCTGCTCCCTCTCTGTGCTACAATCTGTGTTGGCAGGTGAGAATTCTTGCCCCTGCACGGTCACCTCCTGCCTGAATCACTCCTTGTTTGTTCAGCTCTTTCCTTGGACTGCACTTTGGGGTTCACAGCAAAGTTGACCAAAAGACAGACAGAGCTGTCCTACACACCCCTTCTTTAGACATGCACAGCCTTCCCCATTGCCCGTGTCTTCACTAAAGCATCACATGCATGTCAATCCATGAACCTGGTCCACACTGACTGAACACTGGGGTTCCTCCCTTCTGCTGTGCATGCTGTGGCTTCTGTAAAACACAAAGTAACATGTATAACATAATCAAAAGTTTCACGGCCCTAGCATCTTCTGGGCTCCTCTCTGCCCGCCCCTCCCCGCCATGAAGTTTTGCTTGATCAGAAGCTAGAGCTGGAATTCCACACACAAGCCTCTTCAGATTGGCCTGTTTCACTTACCAGAGTGCACTGAAGTCATCTATGCCTGCCTCTCCTCTGATGGATAATCTTCAGTACCAATCTGATGGGCTCTAGAATGTACTAAGTTGTTAGTGAGTCTCCTTGTTGGGTGTGCTGTGAGGATGTTTCCAGACAGTGTTAACTGAGGGAAGGAGACCTGCTCTGAATATGAGAGCTGACATCCTGTGGACTGGGGTCCCAAGGATAAATAAGGAAAATGAGAGATCCGGACGAGCACTGGAATCCCTATTTTCTCCATTTCCTGATCTGTCCAGATGTGAACAAGCTCCTGCCAGCTCTAGCTCTTCCTGGATAGAACAAACTGTATACCCTCAAACCATGAGCTACAAGAACTTTTACTCTTTTTGGTGCTTTCTGTCAGATTATTTTTTTGTCACAGTCATAAGAAAGTAAGTACTATAGCTTCATAGCTCCTGCCTGTTCAGTGCTGAATATTTTATTGCCTGTTTATACCACAGTTTGTATGCTCACCCATAGAAGGAATATCGATTGCTTCCAAGTTTTGCACATTATGAATAAAACTATCATGAATAAATATTTATGTGCAAATCTTTATGTAGATGTAAGTTTTCAACTTCAAGGTACATGCTAAGGGTCATAGTTGCTAGGTTGTATTGTATCAGATAATATTTAATCTTACAGGGATCTGGTAAACTATCCTCCAAGATGGCTGTACTGTTTGTCATTTCCAGTCCATAGATGGAATAGATGCCCCTGCTGCCATGCATCCTAGTTGGCATTTGGTGCTGTCCATGTTCAGACTTTGCTCTTCCTAATGTGTTGTTGACATTGTTGCTTTCTAATATTGTTTCCCGGGTTTGAATTAAGATGTGATGTGGTGTGTGTCCTTTTATATGCTTATTCATTTTCTGTATATCTTCGGTCCAATCTTTAGCCCAATTTTCAGTAAGTGTCTGTTTTTTATTATTGAGTATTTAGAGTTGCATGTGGCTTTGTGTACATCAACAATCTGCCGATATTTTATCTTTTCAGCCACCTTTATGGAGACAAAAATCTAAGTTTTAATGATGTCCTTATATGCCTTTGATGTTATGTCTAAAAATTCATCATCAAACTCAAGATTGTCTAGATTTTCTTCCATGCTATCTTCTGGGAAATTTATAGCTTTGCATCATACAATTATATTATGATTTATTCTGAGTTAATTTTGTAAAAAACATAAAATCTCTGACTAAATTCATTTTCCCCATGCAGATGTTCAGCTGTCCCAGTGTCATTTGCTGAGAATCAAGCTTAGCTCCATTGTGTTGCCTTTGCTCCTTTGTAAAAGTTCTGCATACTGGGCTTATGTGGGTCTACTTCTGGTCTTTCTAGTCCCCTCTTTCTCAGTCAATTGGAGATTTCTGTTTAGATGTACTCAAGGTCAATGATCCTTACTTCAGCCATACTCTGTCTATAGATAAGTTTATCACATCATTCTTCATGCCTGTTACAGTTCTTTTGCCCTCAGTATTTCTCTTGTTACTGTTATTTGAGTTCTCATCTCTGCTCACGTTTCCTGACTATATTGCCTGCTACCTTTCTCTTGTTTATTATATCCCATAGCATGCTATATTAGTCAGGGTTCTCCAAAAAAACAAAACTCACACACACACACACACACACACACACACACACACTTTATTACAGTGGGTTATAGGCTATGGACTATCTACTCCAACAATGGCTGTCTGTTGATAGATTATCTAAGAATCCAATAATTGTTAGGTCCAAGAGGTTGGTTGTCTCAAGTGGTCTTCGTTCTATGCCAGAATCTGCTAGAAAAAAAACCAAAAACAAAAAAAGTTTGGAGGGAAGTGAGAGAGGTGATGAAAATACATAGTTTTTGTAGTGGTGACAGAGGCTTGTATGGTTTCAGACAGGAGGGTAAAGCCACTCTGTTGCCTCCTCTCAGTTTCCCATTGCCATCCATCACTTTCTTCCTGTTGGAGCATCCTTATATTGCCAACATCTTTGAGGCACCACACTAGTACGGTCACAACATCTCTAGTACCCAAGTTCATTGGTAAAAGATCTTTTGAGAAAAAAATTCTGAAGACTCTTAAGGGGATGAGATGAGGAGCACTCGGGACATAAGTAGGATACTGTTAGTCACCTTAGACTTCATGGGAATCCTTGCACCTCTTAAAAGGAGAAATGGCTGCTGGGTGAAAATGACCATGAACTACAGTGGCAGATCAGATCATATCTGGAGTTAGGACTGACATAAGCAATAAAATGTTGTTTAAAGATGGGGCTGGAGAGAAGACAACTCACCAGTTAGGAGCACTGGCTGCTCTTGCAGACAACCCATATCCAATCTGTCTAAATGGTGGCTCACAACTATCTGTGACTCCAATTCCAGGGGATCTGACATCCTCTTCTGGTCCCCTTGGGTACTGTATACATATAGTACACTCATTCACACAGTCCAAAAACTCATGTACATAAAAAAAATAGACAAATCTTTCTTACAGGGTCTTTTAGATGTTAGAGTTAAACATGAAAGGGCTAAGTCAGTCATCATGAGCTAAGTCATCTCAGAGAGGAGAGGAAGTGAGCTGGCAGAGGAGGTGGCAAGTGGTTAAGATGTTTGTTTGTTCAAGATCCATCCTGATCAGTTTCGTCCTTAGCCTGCTATGTGTATTTGTTTTATTTTTACCCTCCATGCTTTTTCTGAGATCCTGACAGACAGCCAGACATAAGAATTGCTGCCCACAAGTCATTTAATAGAGTTCTAAGGTCTGTTCCCTACAAATGATGCAAAGTCACATATTTACTCCTGCCCATTGTCTTGAGAATGTTTTCTTCCACAACAGTCTCTGTGATGATGATAGTCATGGCTGGCAGGCAGACAATAAATAGGAGGAGATATCTAGGAAGAGAAGATTGAAGAGCAAGAAAGGAGGAGATGAGGACTCTCGGGGCCAGCCACCCAGCTACACAGAAAGCCACAGAATAAGAAGAAGGAAAGGTATGCAGAAATAAAGTTCAAAGCCCAGAGGCAAAAGGTAGAAAGGACAATTTAAGTTAAGAAAAGCTGGCTAGAAATTGGCCAATCTAAGACTGGGCATTCATAAGTAATAATAAACCTTTGTATGACTTATTTGGGAGCTGGGTGGCAGGTTTTCCAAAAGAGTAAAAGAGTAAAACAACAACAGAAACATTGTTGTACATGATGTGTTGGCCTTTGGCCTGTGAACATGTTTCTGGGGCATTGTCTGTATTAATTGATGTAGAAAAACCCTGCCCACTGTGGGTGGGACCATCCCCCAGGCAAGGGGTCCTGAACCATTTTAGAGTAGAGAAATTTAGTTGAGTGTCTTTAGGTCTCTCTGCCCTTGTTCACCATTGCTTTCTTTGCCTGCCAATGACTGTTCCTACTGAGGGACTCTCTTTTCAGCTGTGTATAACCACTCCTGTTTATCTGTGTGTAATGAATGACCCTGCCTTACTGCCCAGCTGTATGCAATAACCCAGCCTCCTGTCTAACTGTATATCACAAACACAATGAGCTTCTGGGCTGCTGTGGCTTCTCCATCACAGAGCCCAGATTACCCAATCCTATCTTTTCTGTGTCCATATGTCTTTCCTTTCTTCATTCCCTCATTGCTCTGATTTGGGTTTACGGGACCCAAACTGTGCAAGGACAAGGTAGCAATTGGTGGCTTCATAAAGTATTGTAGACTTCTCTCACTCTCCCTCAAAACATCTAAGTAAGTAGGACTTTAGGGTGACTGGTGTATATATAGCATAGATGAAAAAAGAAAAAAAACTGAAAAGCACTTTATTAAATATGTATTAGGAGGAATTAACAGTAAAAATCATTTTCATGTAATCACTAAAATATTTTATTATAAATGTAATGTAGAAAGCATATTAATAATGAAAAATTTTATTTAATAACTTTAGAAAATTGAGATAGGAAAATATTTTGATTAATACATTTTGAAATAGTTATAGGGTGGGGTATAATATTTTAATATGTTTATACATGAAATAAGGATAATTAGTATATTTATTATTTTAAATATGTATTACTTCTTTGTGGTGATAACATTACAGATGCTAGCTTCTGGTTATTTTGAAACATGTGATGCAGTTTAAAACTACAGGTAATAATTTGCTTGTTGCTCTGACAAAATATCAGACCAAAGGCAACTTAAGGAAGGAAGGAAGGAAGGGTTGATTTCAGCTCACAGTTTGAAGCAGTGTAGTTCATCATTGTGGAGAAGGCATGACAGCAATAACAGAGACAACTGGTCAACCATTGTACTTGCAGTCAGGAATTAGGGAAGGTGAGAGATGAATGCTGGTGTTGAGTTGGTCCTTCCTGCTCTATTCATTCCAAGATACAATTTCATGGTATGCTACCACCTACATTCAGAGAGAATATTCTCATCTAAACTTGTCTAGAAACACCCTTACCCAAAGGTGTGTTTCCTAGGTGATTTCAAATCCAGTCAAGTTTACAATGAAGGTTATTTTTAACTTATTGTGAGATATACCATAAGAGGTTTCACCTAACTATAACCTAACATCTGTGGATCAACCTCTGTCTCCATCCCTCCCTACTTCAACCTTCCAAGCCTCTGGAAACCAACATTCCACTTTCAATTTCTATGAATTTTATTTTTTTTAGACAGGGTTTTACTATATAGCTCTGACTGTTCAGGAGCTAACTATGTAGATCAGACTGGCCTGAAACTTACAGAGATTTGCTCGTCTCTGTCTCCAGAGTCCTGGGATTGTAGATTCTACCACTGTGCCCAGTTCTTTAGATGCTACAAAAGTGGTGTTTGGCCTTCCATACCTGACTTATCTCACTTAACATTGTCATGCCCAGTACCATCTGTGTTGTCATGAGCAACAGGATTTTGTCATTTTTGTGGCTAAAGAATGTTCCATTGACCACTATAACAGAATAACTTAAACTAAGTGCTGATAAAAAAAAATAATTTAGTGTTGGGCATTGGTGACATACACCTTTAATCCCAGTACTTGGGAAGCAGAGGCAGGCAAATTTCTGTGAGCTGGAGTCTAGCTTAGTCTACAGAGCTAGTTCCAGGACAGCAGGACAGGCTCCAAAGCAATAGAGAGAAACCCGAGAAACCCTGTCTCAAAACACACACACACACACACACACACACACACACACACACACACACACACACATATATATATATATATATATATATATATATATATAATTTCTCACAGTTCTAGAAGCTGGGAAGTTAATGACAAGGCTCTAGCAGATTCAATATCTGGTGAAGACACTCTTCCTGGCTCATAGATAGCTGCACTTTCATTGTAGAAAGAGGGGAAGTATCTCTGGGGCCACTGATCCCACCTGTTACCTTCTGTTGCTGTGCTAAAATGCCATAACCAAGGCCACTTCAGAAAGAAAGAGTTTATGTGGCATATGGTCCTAAAAGATAAGGGTCCATCATGGCAGAAAGGCATAGCACCAAGAAGTAGTCATGAAGAGGAAGCCAAGACGTCACATCTTCAAATGCAAGCAGGAAGCAGAGAGAGCCGCCTGAAAGTAGCTCGAGGCTTCTTCCTATAACCGTGTGTCTTTCAGCTGCATGTTCTTGGCTACTGTTAGGGAATGCCTATTCTGTTCTCCTTTGCTGCTTGCCATTGCAGCTGTGTCAATTGCTTATTCACGTCTCTTTTTGCCATGTATTAAATAAGTCATTTCCATTCCCTTTGAGTTCCCATGTGGCTTTTTGAATCCTGTATCATTGTCTTTAGAATCCGCTGCCCTGTTACCACCATGCAAAGAACTTTAAGCTAAAAAAAAGATCTGTCTGCTGCCAAATAAGATTTCCCTAAGATCCGTCTTCCCTAAGATCTCTGGGAGGCACTGTCTTCCTTGCCAGCATTTCCCTGTCACAGAGGATGAGTCTTGGGCAATGTTTTACTATTCTTTCCTAATGCTGGGGTGCATCTGAATGCTTTAGTGGCTCCTACATCCTAGTGACCATGCATCAATAAATAAAGGTCTGGATAGCAATACACCATTCCAGTTGCCCAGTCCCGGGAGAGTCAGTAGTCAGGCCAGCACACTTCTCCTTGTGCACAAGGCCAATGGCTGTCCCGTTCCCACCTGGGGTTTGTCTTTCTCAATTCCTTCTACAGCCAGCAATCTTGGAAGTGTTTTCCCACTGTGCTCAGATCTTCTGGAAGTTTCCCCCACAGATGACAGCCTAGGTGTCACGTTGGATTGAACTCTCTCCCATCTGCTAGCCTAAGTTATTTTGATGGTTGAGGATTTGCAATTTTTTATGTAACTGAATCTGTCAATCTTTTTTCTTGTCATTTCTTTTGTCACTTCAAAGTTTAAAAAGAACATGATGGCCTCTCCAAAGAGTTGATAATCAATAATAAATTTCACTTCGTATTTTTAGTTATCTAATATTTCAGCCATCCAAAGAGTATTTTGATCATGAGGCATTAAATTGTGGTGTTTAATTGAATTTTTCAAAAGGATTCAAGATAAGACTCTTAACTAATATATACTAAATAGTTCCTTATTGTTTTGATAAAATAGTGTGTGTGTGTGTGTGTGTGTGTGTGTGTGTGTGTGTGTGTGTGTGTAATGTGTTTCTAGGGAGGTGCATCTCAAATGGAGGCTACAGGGGTCTTATTCTAGTGTCTTCTGCCTTATTCCCCAGGCTGGTAGCCAGGAAGCCCCAGTGATCCTTCTGTTTCCAGTACTCGAGGATGTTTGGGATTACAAGTGCACATGTTGCCACATCTAATAATCTAATATTTTATGTGGGTTCTAGGGTTTAGGTCCATTTCACAGCAAATGCTCTTACTTGCTGATCCATCCCACTTCCCATCCATATAGCCTCCATATCTATTCTGTTCTTACAGAGTCATCCATGTGGATTGGTCCTAGACTCACTTCAGATACCAAGATCTGTAGATATTCAACTCCCTTGCATGATACTTTGTTTTCATGTAACCTATCAGAACATGTATGGACATAAACATAGTCACAGATAAGGGTCTGTCTGCTATGGTGACATGAACCCTGGATACTAAGTTACCCTTCTCTGTGTATCCTTAGGCTTTCCTTCATCATGCATAGACTGGAAGAGTTGAAACTGCTACGCTGTATCTAGTAAGCACAATTTCAAAACAATGGCTTCCTCTGAAGGGGAGAGATGGGATGGTAGGTCAGAGAAAGAATGCAGAGCAAGGTATAATACATTTATTCTGTTCTGGGGTTGGTTTGGTGCCTTCCTAAGAATTATAGTCACTGCCTTTTATAATACATATATATATATATATATATATGTATATGTAGCCTTTTATAATACATATATATATTAGTATCTTCTTTCATACATATCAAATGTTCAATAAAACATACATCTTAAATAGTAAACAAAAAATTTCCAGGGTCAATTAAAAAAAAAGAGCATTCAATTATTTCTGTTTTCTCTACCCACTCTCATTCTTATAGTGACTAAAAATGTCCCTACTGAGCCCAGACCAAGCTTCTCCCAAATATCACATCTTGCTGGGAGTAAGGTCTGGGAGTTGTCAGGTTCGTTTAAAGGAGTTTGTTATGAAAGTGAAACAAAGTATCTTTCCTTAAGGGATGGCCCTCCTTTTGTGAAAGCAAAGGTGAGGCAAATTCACAAAGCAGACCATTTTCCTGCCGCACACTGCAAAGCCAAGGGACGAGCCCGGTTCTTTTTCTAAGGGAACCAATGCAAGCCCTTGTACTTAGTAGGTGGACAGTGATTGTAAATCAGTGTGTGTATGGAGTAGTCTGGCCTCACAGTTTCCATGAACTGCTGTGTGGTTTCCCCAGCTCTTGAGATAGGAAGTAACATGATTCTCAACCTACTGAACAGTTCATAATGGACCACCTCCAGTCTTATATTAATATCTCCTATGTTCCCCAAATCTTCTGTGACCTATGGACACGATTGCTAAATGTGAGTCGTGGTATGACCACAGCTCCCTCACAATGGGTATTTTTAATGCCCTGCATTTCCTGAAGTCAAGCTTTGAGGAAATAGTTTTTGCAATAATGACCTCATTCCTCCCCCACCCCTATATTTCCTTACCCCCCACCACTGAATCCAATAATAACTGAACAGGTGTCCAAATATCTAAAAGTACCCAAGAAACGTCACAACCTGTCTTCTGTTTCTGTCAAAGTCACAAAGCTAACTTGTTCTTTGGAGCTGAAAAAGAGTGTGACCATGAACCAGGCCCGCCCATATATTTATGTGTTATTTATATCTAGATACAGTTTGTTCTTGATGCTTACTGGCAGTGTGTCTGCATAGAAGAGCTAAACTGGTAGAACAGCAAAACTGTAGGTTCCAGAAATCAACAGTCCATGGGACCAAATTATGACAGTCACTGGGTATTTGGCTTTAAGCAATTAAGTTACCCTGTTGGAGCTTAAATAGTCATACCTATAAGGTGGAAGTAATAGAAGGCATTTCTTGGACTATGTAAAAATGAGAAAATAGAATGCGTGTAAACCACTGGTCTCCAGTTCTGGAAAACAGTAAGTGTGGATGCTTGCTACTATCTACTGCTGTGTGCTTTCCCCAGCTCTCAAGCCCAGTCATTCTCTGAGACAGTGACAACCACACTGTGGTCACCGGGACTACTGAGCATTCTTGGGCAGCCAGGATACCTTCATAATCATCAGCTCTCCAGTCCAGTCTGGAGAGCACTATTTAGCCACCCTCTTAGACTCAAAATCCATAAGGAAGCCCAGATATGAGAGCTGGAGGAAGAACAAAACCACCTGAGCACATTCAGTTTCAAAGCAATCAGAGGAACCCCCATACGAGTGGAAAGAGAAGCATTTGTACCATGGCCTGAGCCCCCTGGTAAAAGTCATTAAAGCCTTAACCATGTGGTCAAAGTTAATTGGAAAGGGTTATATTTCCAGAGTTTTATTAACATGGGAGCCCAACAGCAAAGACAGTGCTAAAATGGCCATCTGGCTGTGGGAAATGAAATCCTGCTGGTCAACCAGATCAGCTGATAAGCTTCCCAAGGGTTTATCTGAGACCCTCCAAACAGCACGGGGGATATGCTACTCAAGAAGAGCCCTGGGATGCTGCCCCATAACAATTTCCCTTGAAGTCAGACCAGAGTCAGACCAGAGTATCTCAGCCATCAGGGCAGAGGGTGTGATGCATGTCGTGTCCTCAAGTCACCAACCATCAGCTCAATGAAGGAGCACAAAGAAAGCTATCTCAGGAGAACTTCTGCAATGTCATAGATCACAGAGTTAAAAGGGACACAACGGCAGTCATCATTCTGGCCCTGGCAATTGCCAGCCCATTGACCCAGGCTGAGGCAAACCTTTCCATGGATAAGTCATGAAAACAACCCACCTGGGGGAGGGACTCCTGCTTCCCCTCCCTCCTCTCCTCCCTATCTTTCTCTCCACCCTCCTTCTGCTCCTCCCCAACCACTCCTCCTCCATTTCTCTCCAGAAAAGAGCAGAGAAAAGGTCAATAAAATGATTTCTAATGATATTTTGCTATACTCATAGATGTCTGCCTAGCCCAATTGTCATTGAAAATGCTTCATCCATCAACTGATGGAAACAGTTGCAGAGATCCACAGCCAAAAATTAGGTGGAACTCAGGGAATCCTGTAGAAGAGAGGAAGGAAGGATTGTAGAAGCCAGGGGGTCAAGGACACCACAAACAAACAAAGCAAAAACGCAGAATCAACTAACCTGGGTTCATAAGGGCCCACAGAGACTGAACCAATGACCTACTTTTAAATAATATTTCACAACCATCAAATGGTCACCACAGTGTAGTCAAAAAAAATAACCAGTCTACATAGACTGCTGAGAAACAGCAATGGCTGTTCCAGGGAGGGAAAAATGCCTAAGGTCTCTCTATAAAGGACAGCCCTTGACACAACAAATGTCCCAAGCATATACTCTTTACTTGGCTTTATTCTTCCTGGACCCAGTAGTGGGAGCTATCATTTGCCTCAATTTAAGGAAAATAAGAAATAAAGCAACTAATACTTCTACAAAATGACATGAAAGCTTAGTGTTAGACACAAGTGGCTCCCCATTTTTCATGATGCCACCTACTCTATATGACCATATGTGTGGCACATCAGCTATCCCGACATCATTTCCATTACTCATAAATCTTTTCTTAAAGTAATGTTTTGTGAGTTTCTTCAACACTCCGACTCAATGTTTATTCCTTCACAACTGTGTCCATCAAGGTTCAACATGCTTGCTGAAGTACCCAGTATGGATCATACTCTTAAATTTTTCAAGGAGAAGAAAAAGATGGATGTATGTGTGTGTGTGGGGGGTGCTGGTTCTCTCCTTGTACCATTGCAGATCATCCAACAGGTGACAAAGCCAGGCAGTTCAAGACACAGAGAACATGTGGGTCCTGACATTCCCATTAGAACCCACAAGTCCAGACATGTGGTGTCCGGACACTGAAAGGGGCCTCAGAGACCAGGGCAGTTCTTTTATGGTAATGACAATGTTTCTTAGAGGTCACCAGAAAATGCCTGGAAAAGATGTGTACAAACATATCTGGAAAATAATAGTTCCCCTTTGTTCATTCAGGGTGGCCGTGACTGAATCCCTCTAGCTTATTGGCTGCATGCTGTGTAGAAGCATGACAGACTGTCACATGGGTATTTCACTAACCCCTCAAAATAAGCAACCGAATCCATGGTGGTATCACCCCACTTTTTAGGAAAAGCACCTGATTTTTAAAGACATGGAGATGCTTCTTCCCAAGTTCTAGACAGAAAATGGCCAAGTTTGGACTTGAACCCAAACCTGTAGGACTGGGGTAGGAAGGGTATAAGGAAAGTCACACAGAAAAGCTGGGATCTGGCGGCCTACGCTCTCTGATGGAGAAGCTGTAGCATCCAAGAAGCTCTGAGTGCTTATTATATACAGTTAGCAGGGAGGTAGGATTACACACAGATAAACAAGGAGGCAAGGTTATTACATGCACACACAAACAAGGAGCAGGTAAACCAATCTCCACAGGAGTGGTCTCCATAAAAGAGCAGTCTTTGGATCCTAAACATCTGTGGGGAGAAAGCTATGATGGGCATTTTCTGCACATACTACCTACATTTTCACTCAGGCCCAAAGAAGTCTTTCTTTAAGATTTGCACAAACCTTTGCCATGGTATATGCTTTCACATTTCAAAGAACGGGTTAGATTTGGAAACAGTGCTGTGATTTCCCCTGTACTCTTTGGTCTGGGTGGTGATTAACTTCAATCCCAGCTTTTATGGGAACACTATCATTAAAACCCTCATGGTCTGCAGGTACAGGAGTTGAAAGTACAGCTAGGGTCTTTCTGATTATGATATGAGAACTCCCACTCCTTAACAATTGTTTTTGTTTTTATTTTATAATAAGTCCCAGTTAATGATACTGTCTTGGAGCTATTTAAAGACATTCTAAATTAAAATTGTAAATGAGCTCTTGCAAGAGTCTCAGAAAACATCTGCACAGCAAATAGAGTTATGTGCCCACCCCTGGCAATGAACAACCCTCAGGCTTTCCTACATAGTTTCCCATCCGTTTGTCTCTCTTCCTCTGTCCTCCCCCAACCCACCGCCTCCTTGTGGGACTAACCAGTTAACTAGGTGCTGGAAGCTTGCATCTCCACCCTTTCATTCTTTCCTGATTCTATTATCGTTCCTTATAAGTAATTTCTCTGGCTCTCTCTGGACTGCTCATCTAAGTCTTCACTACATTTGGATAGAATCTTTGTTCTGTTTTCCCTAACTGCATCTTAATTCTGCCATTTGTCAAAAGTCACATTTGTCTGTGGTGTGTGTGTGTGTGTGTGTGTGTGTGTGTGTGTGTGTGTGTGTGTGTTTAACCCTAGAATTGTTATTGTTTTTGTGTTTATTTCCCCAAAAGCAGCTCAAATTGGGGCAAATATTTATCTAGAAATCTTCAAGCAAGGATATTTTAGCCTAGTTGCAAATATTTTATTTTTCCAAGAACAAATCATTTGGTTTAAGGGTGTTGAATGAATATACCCTTCTCCCTTGAAAGCTGTGAAAAGTGGATAAATGGAAGTACATTTATAGACACAAATAAACTAGAAACATTGGTATGTCCTGGGCTCAGAATCAAGCTTCCATTTAAAGTTTTGTATTCGAGTCCTTGACAGGGCAGCTGGATAAGCAAATAGGAAAGCTCTTCCCTGAGTCTTTCTTATATATAGCATCAAAGAATGGAGGACTGAGAACTTTTCTTTAGCCTGGAGTGTTCCGCTCAGATCCCACACCCTCTGGAAAACACTACAGCTAATGTGAGGGCATGGTCAGTGCTAACATCATGTTTCTATTTTATCCACTAAATTCAATCATGTGTGGGAATTAAATTAGTCATCCATGTGTCCAGCTCATCAATATACTTTTTATGAAATTCTGACTGAACACCTGGCACCTTTATGAGCACTCAGACACAAAAATGGGTTGGACATGAACCTTGACTCTGACCAATTTGATACAGTTTCAAGAAAAGTAATTATATAGAATTAAGTTTTAAAAAGGAGTTTTTCCTCAGAGACTGGTCTGAAAATTCTCACTGGTTAGTGCTGTATTTGTTTGATAAATCCAGACAGGCAAAAATAGATGCATTATGTAAAGCCTGCAAATTATGCAAGGCCACTTTAGAGTAAAAAATTTACAAACTCAACATTTAACTCAAAATACATACATACATACATACATACATATTAGAACAATGCTAGTAACTGTAAGAAACCTGCTAGTACCTTCATCTCTGAGATCACTTGAAGTATCTTCTCATCAATGCCTTGTATGTGCCATCTAGTTTCTTACCCAGCCTAGAATAGTCTACAACTCACTGTGAAATGCAGAACTCACAATGAGAGCCTGTGTTGCATTGCAGCGCCTTCAGGGGAAGCCTCCTGGGTGGAGAATTCCCAGAGCTTTGAGGTCACCTGGATTATAACTTTAGACAGTGGATGTGACTTTACAAGAAGGAGGAGGTCACAGAAAAGCTTTATCTGGTGTTCTTTGACTACTTCCTATACCTCCAAGGATCTTCAAGAAAAACTACACATGATGCAAAGCTTATTGAGGTTGCATTGTTCCTGGAACTGGGTGAAACAGAGCAAAACAAAGTAAAACAAAAACCAACCCTGTAGTTAGTTGCTGTTCTAGTTCCTGTGATGGGATACCATGACCAAGGTACCTATAGGAGAAAGAGTTTACTTGGAACTCACAGTTTTATAGAGTTAGAGTCCATGACCATCATGATAGAGAGCATGACAACAGGCAGGGAGGCATGATGTTGGAGCAGTAGTTGAGAGCTCACATCTTTATCAACAAATATGAAACAGAGATGGAGAAATGGAAGTGGTGTGGGCTCTAAATCTTAAAGCCAGCCCCCAATGACACACTTCTTCCAATAAGACCACACCTCTTAATTCTTCCCAAATAGTACCACCAACTGGGAATAAAGTATCCGAATATATGAGCCTATGGGAACCATTCTCATTCAAACCACTACAATGGGCATTAGACTAAAAGAGAGATGAGTTATAATAACATTAAGTTTATTTACACAGCAGTATCTTTTAAGTGTGTGTGTGTGTGTGTGTGTGTGTGTGTGTGTGTGTGTGTGTGTGTGTGTGCCTGCCTATATGCACATTCAAGGTGGCTAGAAGAGGGCATCATATCCTTTGGAGATCAAGTTACAGGTAGTTGTGAGCTATCCAATGTGGGTAGTGGGAAGAAAAATAAGGGCCTCTGAAAGAGCAAAGGGTTCTTAACAACCAAGCCATTTCTCCAGAACCACATAGTAGTATCATACAGAAATCTACACGTGTACAAAGTTAGACAGGAAGATGCATTAGTTAACTATTGCCATGTAATGTATTATCCAAATTCTCCATCATCCAAACACTTCTTATCTTCTAGTTTCTATGGGTCAGGAATCTAAGCATAGCTTGTTGGGGACTTCTAGCTCAGTGCTGAAGTTAAAATCAAGGTGTCAGCTATTATTCTAGTTTGCTGTGAGAATCAAAACAATAGGAAAGCAAGATAGGCAGGACTAGGAGACAAGGAGGATTGGGAAGAGGTAAGAAAAGATTCAACATGTAGAGACTTGAGAGTGAAGAAGGTCCGGACCCTCTCTCCAGTAAGGTAAGACCACATGGAAACACTTAAATTAATAGAAATGGGCTAATATTTAAGACAGAGCTAGCCAATAAGAAACACTAGTAACTGGCCAACAGCTTTATATCTAATCCAATGTCTCTGTGTGTTATTTGGGGCTGACGTGGCTCAGGGACCAGGCTGGCAAGAAAACTGCTTAACAAAATGGTGCATGCAGCATGGGTACTTAAGAACTTCCACTTAAAACTTAACAACAGCTTAAGAAAGGATTTTTAAAACAAAATAACAGAGACAAACAAGTTGTCTTGGTAGCCACATTTTTTTTTCAGTTGGGCTCTGTTTTGCTAGAGACAAGCAAAGGCTTGCGTGGCTCCTTTAAGGGAGGCTTCCTGACTCAACTAAAGAGAGATTCAGATAAAGAAAAAACTCTAAAGGTGTTTTAAAATATATGTAGGCTTGGGAGAGAAAAAGAAACAGGATAAAGTAGTTTGAAAAGAGAGAGAGAGAGAGAGAGTAGCTGGGTGTGGTGCCACACACCTTTAATTCCAGCACTCTTTGGGAGGCAGAGGCAAACAGAGCTCTGTGATTTCAAAGTGAACCTGGTGTACAAAGTTAATTCCAGGACAGGCAAAAGTTACACAGAGAAACTCTGTCTCAAAAAAATGAAAAAATAAAAGTAGAAGAAATAGAGTAATAAAAAAGCCATGTAAAGATTTAAAAAAAAAAAAAAAGCACAGAGTCTAAATACTGTATGCTATTGTATTGTCTTTGTATTGTATTGAGAAAATAGCAACAACTGTTAAAATAAATGCTGCTGGGTTAATCCAATTTATTTATTTCAAAAATTCTTTGACTTCAAATTTAAGTCTAAGAACAGGTTACTGGAGAAAATAATTTCTATTTTTGTTTCCACAGAAAATGAAAACTGTGGATTCCTTCCAGACTAACATGGTTTGGTCAAGCAAGACTCCCTGAAACAGCGTCCTAGGTGATCCAACATTCAAAACAGCTGGGACAAGGCAGCCTTGCAGACCACTACAGCCAGGATTTCCTTGTCTTCTTAGGATCCCCATGACAGCGCCCCCTACCAGCAGGAAGCAGTTTGGAAAGAACGTCACCCAAATTCCCAAATATTGTTTACAAATGTTTGTTTTCATTTAAATGGGCTTGATTATAAATGGCTTATAATCACAACCAATCTCTTTTTAATGTAAAAAGGGAATTATGATATAGAAATGAATACTTTGTTTTGGAATGGATTTTCATTTATTGATACAAATTTAATGTCAATTTTGTGATAAGTGTATTTCTCCTCTTGTTTAGGTATTGTGTTTATATAGCTCATTTTAAAATATATAATTATAATTATAATGTAATGTATAATTTAGTACAGATTATAGTTACCTATGATAGTCAAAATTTAAGAGTTAAGGTAGTTAGGTTTTCTAGATATACAGAGATATGTTTCAAATGGATAAGCATTCTTCAAACATTTCAAAGACCTACAGAATATGGCATTTTAAATGGTTTAGGGGTTTTCTTAACAGTGAGGCACAACTGCTCCTGACAACACCACCTGCGTCAGAAAGAAAGATGGACACTAAAGAAACTCATTATGAAATTTGCCTTCAATATGGCAAGACTAGCCATTTGGACAAGATACTGCTCTTGTCTAAATTATTTAACTTTATGCTGTATAAACTGGACATGCAGGACCCACAGGAAAGTGACTGCTGATACAAGATGGACATTGCTACAGGGTTTCTGCTTTGTGGAAGAGTCTGCCAGACATTCTGCAGGACACAGAGAAAAGTAACTGACTAAATGCCAACACAGGTGGGACAGTTTGAAATTTTCTGCTGGAGTCTGCCAGACACACTGTGGCCTATAGGCTAAAGATAAAACATTACAGAAGACTTCAGATGACTGACCAGGTAGCAAGTTGTCTCTGTCATTTCTAGACTTTATATATTATCCTTCTGTGGTTTTTGATTAAGTTGAAGACAAATAGTTATGGTTATAGTTTTCCTTAGTTAGGATTAAAGGTAAGTTACATATAAGATATTAGACTCACAAAAATAGGATAGATGAAATGTTTTCTTTAAATCTTGCTAAATGTTCACGGATTGAACATTTGTAACTGTGGTTCTTATTTGATAACTGTTTTATTATATATTTTACTATGTTAAAGTTTAACCCCTTCTTTTTATTTTAGACAGGAAAGAGGAAATGATGTGAAATGTCATCCTGTAAATATGTTTCTCTTATTGGTTAATGAATAAAGCCCTGTTGGCCAATAGGAAAGCTAAATAGGTGGGACTAGGAGACAAGGAGGATTGGAGAGAGGTAGGAGAAGATTCAACATGTAGAGACTTGAGAGTGAAGAAGGTCCGGACCCTCTCTCCAGTAAGGTAAGACCACGTGGAAACAGATTAATAGAAATGGGTTAATACTTAAGACAGAGCTAGTTAATAAAAAACGCTAGTAACTGGTCAACAACTTTATATCTAATACAGTGTCTTTGTGTGGTATTTGGGGCTGATGTGGCTCGGGGACCAGGGTGGCGGGAAAACTGCTCATAACAAAATTCTACAGACTGGAGACCAACACAACATAAATTGTTTGGTTATTTTCATCCTGCCTTACCAGAGAGTCTTCTCCATACACACCTGTTGGTACATTTCCTTTTAATGTAAGTATACCAGACTTACTGAAAAAGTATCTATCCTAATTATTTCATTTAGACTTAGTTGCCACTTTATGACCCATCTCCAATGCGATCACATTCTGAGGTATTGAGAACCTATAAATCTAGGGCACCGAAGACATGAATCGGCTCATACAGCCACAGCTGCAGACATCTGAAGTTCCAAGCAAACTAGGGAAATGTCACCATCCATGTTCACTCATAGAGTTGTTGACAGAGTTTAGCTTCTAATGAGCTATTGGGCTTGAGAGCTCAGCTTTCTCACCTACTGTTGCCTGAAGCTCCCCTCAGCTCTTTGCCACATGAACCTCTTTACTGGACAGCTCAGAACAAGGCAGCCATCTTCCATTAGAATGAGCAGCAGAAGAATGGAAAAACAATGTGGACCTCACAGACATGATGGGCTTTTATAGGTGTGATGTATTATCATGTTTTATTCTTAGAAATTAATTTATAGGGTTGGGGAAGTTGATTAGCCCTTTAAAAAAGACTTATTATTTGTTATGTGTACAGTGTTCTGTCTGTGCATCAGAAGAGGGCACCAGATCTCATTATAGATGGTTGAGCCACCATATGGTTGCTGGGAATTGAACTCAGGACCTCTGGAAGAGTCAGTGCTTTTAACCTCTGAGCCATCTCTCCAGCCCCTTGGTTATCCCTTAAGAGCACATACTTTAGAGGACCTGAGTACCATGTCAGGTGACTCACAACCACTTGTAACTCCAACTCCAGGGGACACCCTCCCAACACACACAGCATGCACAGACAAAGCACATGACTTAAAATAAAATTTAAAAATGAATGTCTAGGTCTAATCCATACTCAATGGGAGTATTAGCTAAAGACATAGACACCAGGAATTAGAATGGTCAGAGGTCATTTTAGAGGCTGTCAGCCATGGAAGAAAACTGTCCTCAAAGTTTAGTGAGGAGAAGTGTCCACTGGGCTGGGCTTTGGAACTGATAGGTATATCTATAAGTTAGGGCAAAGGTTTGAACGGCAACCTGAATGAAAGAGAAATGTGGAACTTCCATAACAAAATACCTTCAGTGAGTTAAGGGATGCAATGGCTATGTTCTATTCAGAAGACAGCACTACTCCACTTGAGATCAAAGAACCAATTGGATTTGATTCCTGGTTAAGCCTTTCTTCCTGGCCTCCTCTTGGCTGTTCCCTCATTACAGGAACTACATTTGCTTACAATGGCATTTCCTCTTTTACGCAAATTCATGGTGGGCTATAAGAGCATCATCAGTCACATTTGGATGAAGCTCTCACGTTCATTCTTAGTTTTACCTTCATACATTCTAACATAGTTGTCTGCTGTCCTATTGGAAGACAAGGCTTCCACATCCACACCAAGGGGGAACAAAGTTCAGCACATAGCAAGAAGCATGGTGGGAAAACTGCAGCACTCAGAGAGGCTTAAACATAGTATGTGATCTGTTCTGTTTTTGAGTAGGAGGTGTGTGTGACACCCACCTAACCTGGTTTGGTGTGCCCTTGAACAAAAGACTCAAGTGCCTTTAAAACACTGAGAGGAATCCCTAGGTGAGGTCACCAATGTGTCAAGGCCATAGATGATGAAGACTTAGAAAGCATAGGTTTGAGGGAAAAAGAAGTAGAGAATTGTTATGAACACTTTCCCACCAGCCTGGTCCTACAGCCCCAAATAACACATAGAGACGCTGTATTAGATATAAAGCTATTGGCCTGTTACTAGTGTTTCTTATTGGCTAGCTCTGTCTTAAATATTAACTCATTTCTACCAATCTAAGTGTTTCCACATGGTCTTATCTTACCGGAGAGGGGATTGGACCTCTTACTCCTCTTGTGTTCTACATTTTTTACTCCTCTCTACTACATCTCCCAGAATCCTTCTTGTTTCCCAATCCCACCTATCTTGTTTCCCTGTAGGCCAACAGTGCTTTAATCATTAACCAATAAGAAAAACGTATTTAGAAAATGACATCTCCCATCAGGGAATTACAGTACTTTGTTTTTTATGTGACCCAAACATAGAAAGAAATACATAAATGAATATATTAAATTAATTCAACATATCATCTAACTTTATATCACCAATTTTTAAATATCTATGCCTTTTGAATTGGCAAATACAAGGCATCATGAATAATAAAGGAGAGTACCGACAATTTATTGATTTTATTTCATTTTCAATTAATCTATTGCAGGTTAAACATCACATGACTGATGTAATTTTATTTTTCATATGCACTTATATGTGTAATAGGGCAATTAATAACACAATTAAGTAGGTGCTACTTTTCTTCAAGTTTAAAGATTATTACTTGAGGGCTGGAGAGATGGCTCAGAGGTTAAGAGCACTGACTGTTCTTCCAGTCCTGGTCCTGAATTCAATTCCCAGCAACACATGGTGGCTCACAACCATCTATAAGATCTGGTGTCCTCTTCTGGTGTACAAGCAAACATGCAGATAGAACACTGTATACATAATAAATAAATCTTTAAAAAAAGATGATTACTTGAACTATATTTGTATATAATATATAAAACTATATACACCAAGCCCTTAGAAAATATGTCATAACCTATGGTCTTATATATAAAGACAGACAATCACATTTGTTTCTGGCACTGGTGTGGGGAGCCGCGAGCCGCCACCATTGCAGGATGGCGACCCCTCCCCTATAGGATGCAGTGAACGACTCCATGTTGGGCAATGCCCTCCTCAGACTGTGTCGTGTCCCGCGCAGTAGGAACGGTGTCTCTGGCCAATCCCGAGACCTCGGGTGTCTGCAGTTCGGCTGTGACCAATCAGGGAACGACCCGTGTCCTTTTTCCCTATATAAGCAGCTGCATTTGGGTTTGGGGGGCCCCTCACTTCCTGCTCTCCCTTCAATCAAGAGGCTCTCCAGTAAAGCGTGATTTGAGAAGAATCCTCAAGGGGTGGTCGTTCTTCCTCGCTGGTCGAGGTGCGTGCCGCACACTGGATATTGAAATATAATACCCAGATGAAATTGTCTCTCATCATGTTTGTTTTTATCTTGATGGCTTCTTATGTATTCCTGGTCTCTGTTAACTCCATTCTGTCTATTCTGTTAGTCTAGAATCCAGACTGAGCATGACTGATGCCTTATACCAATGGCACTTCATGTTTCAGGGCTCTCTCCCCTGCCCTATCCTGACCCACATGGTTTTGCAGTGCTCTACTGTCTGCTAAGGGGATAATGAATGCCAATAATTTGTTCATTGTTAAGATGTTGGAATCCAGTTGCAGAGAGGGAGGAGTGATGAGCAGAGGGGTCAACACCAAATCAGCTGATCTAAGCAAGGGGGAGCTCATGAACTCCAGACTGTTAGCTGGAAAACCTACATAGGACCCACCCAGTCCCACTGAACGTGGGTGTCAGTTAGGAGGACTGGTCAGTCTATGGGGCCTCTGGTAGTGGATGAGTATTTATCCCTAGTATATGAATGGACTTTGGGAGCCCATGTCACATAGAGGGGTACTCTTTCAGCATAGACACATTGGGGAGGGCCTAGGGCCTGCCCCAAATGACATGACAGACTTTGAACACTCCCTACAGAAGGCCTCACCCTCCCTGAGGAGAGAAACAGGGGTTGGTGGAGGGCAAGAGAAGGAGAGGGAACTGGGATTGACAAGTAAAACAAGTTTGTTTCTAATTTAAATTTTAAAAGGGGGGAGGGGAGAGATGTTGGTGCATGCCTCTGGCATGACAGAATACTGACTGCCTCCCCTCATGACCAAATTTTAATCCCTAAATGCTATGAGCCTGTTACTTACATGGCAAAAATGACCTTGCAGATAGAATTAAGGAGAGAGAGCTTGAAACAAGATAATTTTCTTATCAGCTCAGCTACCCACACAGGCCCATTCTAACATCTACCCCACCTAGGACCTGATGGAGCTCTTGAAAGGACATGTTCTGTGGCACAACACCCTCAGGCTCCCCATGACTTGGGCAGCCCTGGGATATCCCAGAGTTTCAGTGAGGATCCAGTGATGATGGTGTACCAGAAACCAGAGGCCTTGAACCAGAACAACAACTCACTGCAATGAACATTTGCTAGTAAAGCTGGTTGTACAAAGGGTTTATGATGGGACATATGGCTCCCAATTCACCAGGACAAATGAGGAGGTGTTGGAGAGTTGGAATAGAAGGAGAAGTGAGGATGTTTAGGTTTTTTTGTTTTGTTCTTATTTTTGTTTGTTTGCTTTCTTTGTTTTGCTTGGTTTTGACTTTTTAAGTTTTCCTTTGGGGGTACTGATGGGAGATGTTATTCTGTATATATGTTTCTCATACTGGTTAATAAAGCACTGTGGCCAATAGAAAACTAGATAGGCGGGGCTAGGAGACTAGGAGGAGGAAAGAGGAAGTAGTAGGGGTCGAGATGTAGCCAGGGAAGGAGCAGGACGCCTGCCGCGGCTTCCCGATAAGACGACCATGTGGAAATACTTAGATAAGTAGAAATGGGTTAATAATTAAGGCAGAGCTAGCCCATAAACAATAATGGTAATTGGCCAACAGGATTGTATCAAATACAGAGTCTCTGAGTGTTATTTGGGGCTGGTGCGGCTGTGGGCCCACGTGGCGGCAGGACCGGGAGGCCGGCGGGGAACCTACTGTAACACAATAGTGTCAGAACTGGGATTGAGAACTTTCACTTAAAACTTAACAAAAGCTTATAAAATAGTTTTTAGAAACAAGGGAACAGAGACTAGCAAGACTTCTTAGTAGCAGCATTTTCTCAGTTGGATTTGTTTTGCTATAGACAGAGAGTTGCACGGCTCCTTTAAGGGAGGTTTCCAAAATTAGCATAAGCAGCAAAAAGCCACCTTGCTTTTAAAGAGCTCTGCTAACAATTCATTGGTGTGTATGAGAGCTGCAATGAAGCTTTACACTGTGTTTTAAAAAATACGCTGGCTTGGGAGAGAAAAAGAAAGGGGATACAATGGTTTAAAAAAGAAAGTAGAATGAATGGGTATAATGGGGCATGCCATTAATCCCAGCACTAGGCAGACAGAGGCAAGCAGATCTCTGTGATTTCAAAGCAAACCTGGTATGCACTGAATTCCAGGACAGATAAAAGTTACACAGAGAAACCCTGTCTCAAAATATGTAAAAATAGAAGTAGAATAAATAGAGTAATAAAAAAGCCACGTAAAGATGGAAAACACAGAGAAATGTTGGATACTATACGCGATTCTGTTTTTAAATTATTTGATTGCTGAGAAAATAACTACTGATAAAAGAAATGCTGCTGGATTAATTCAATTTATATATTTTAAAAATGCTTTGACTCCAAAGTTTAAGCCTAAGGACAAATTACTGGGGAAAAGGATTTCTATTTTTGTTTCCACAGAAAATGAAAAACTATGGATTCTTTCTAGACTTATGTGGTTTGATCAAGCCAGACCCCCTGAAACAGCTCCCCAGGTGATCCAACATTCAAAGCAGTTGAGACAAAGCCTTACAGACTACAGCCAAGATTTCTGGATCTTCTTTGGAACCCCATGACAGCGCCCCTTATCAGCAGGAAGTAGTTTGGAAAGAACGACGCCCAAATTCCCAAATATTGTTTATAGATGTTTGTTTTCATTTAAATGGACTTGGTTATAAATGGCTATAACCACAAGCAATCTTTTTAAAGGTAAAAAGGGAATTATGGTATAGATATGAATACTTTGCTTTGAAATGGATTTTCTTTTATTGATACAATTTAAGGTCAATTTTGTGATATGTATATTTCTCCTCTTGTTTAGGTATTGTGTTTATATAGCTCATTGGAAAATGTAATGTATAATTTAGTACAGATTAGAGAGTTACCTATGATAGTCAAAACTTGGAGTTAAGTTAGTTAGGATTTCTAGATATGCAGAGATGTATTTGAGATGAATAGGCATTCTTCAAACCTTTCAAAGACCTACAGAATATGGTATTTAAAATGGTTTAGGGTTTTTCTTGACAGTGAGGCACAACTGATCCTGGTAACACCACCTACAGAAGAAAGGAAGATGGACATCGAAGAAACACATGAAGATTGCCTCTAATATGGCAAGACTAGCCATCTGGGCAAGATACTGCTCTTGTCTAGACTGACTATATGCTGAATAAACTGGATGTGCAGGACCCACAGAAAGATGACTGCTGATTCAAGATGGAAATTGCTACAGGATTCCTGCTTCATGGAAGAGGCTGCCAGACAGCCAGACAGTCTACAGGACACAGAGAAAAATGACTGACAAACTGCCATTACATGTGGACAGTTTAAAGTTTCCTGCTTTGTTGAGGAGTCTGGATACACTATGGCCTATGGGCTGAAGATGGAACATTACAGAAGACCTTCGGGTGACTGACCAGGCAATGCATTGTCTCTGTCATTTCTAGAGTTTATATATTATCCTTCTGTGGTCTTTGATGGAGTTGAAGACAGGTAGTTATGGTTATAGTTTTCCTTAGTTAGGATTAAAGATAAGTTACATATAGGACTTTAGACTCACAAAAATAGGATAGATGATGTTTTCTTTCAGTCTTACAAAATGTTAATGGACTAAATATTGTTAACTATGATTCTTATTTGATAACTGTTGTATGTTATATTTTGCTATGTTAAGGTTAAACCCCTTTTACTTTAGACAGAAAAGAGGAGATGATGGGAGATGTTATTCTGTATATATGTTTCTCATACTGGTTAATAAAGCACTGTGGCCAATAGAAAACTAGATAGGCGGGGCTAGGAGACTAGGAGGAGGAGAGAGGAAGTAGTAGGGGTCGAGATGTAGCCAGGGAAGGAGCAGGACGCCTGCCGCGGCTTCCCGATAAGACGACCATGTGGAAATACTTAGATAAGTAGAAATGGGTTAATAATTAAGGCAGAGCTAGCCCATAAACAATAATGGTAATTGGCCAAAAGGATTGTATCAAATACAGAGTCTCTGAGTATTATTTGGGGCTGGTGCGGCTGTGGGCCCACGTGGCGGCAGGACCGGGAGGCCGGCGGGGAACCTACTGTAACAGGGTACTATAGGGATGAGGGGAGGATATGGAGGAACCCGGAGGTGAGCAGAAGTAGGGTGCATGGAATTCCCAAAGAATCAATAGAGGAATTATGTGAACATAAATAAATCTATAAAGGGAATGGGCAAAGGCTTGAATGAGCTGCCATACTTCCCTGACTTTACAAGCCCTAAAGTACAAGCATGTGCCAGGCATAGCTGGACAAGTGCATCAGCCTCCTCGACCTGCTCTTATGTGGAGACTCTGCATCTTCATGAAGCACACCTAGACATCTCTACAGATCCCAAGCTTCATCCACTCCTCACCTCTACTTCCCTACAGGAAACAATCACATCTTACGCTTCTTGGATATATTTCCTTTAAGGCTTGCTTTATTACAAGGGCTTGGCTGTGGTGGTAGAACTCTGCCCTGGTGTGCCACACACCCCGAGTTCCAATTCTGTAATATAAAACCCCAGCAAAATTTAGTAGATGTGCAATGCTGAGAATGGAAAGATGGAAGGACAATAAGAAAAAAACAATCTGGGTATTGGGAACGCCTATCTGTGGGTTCAGCTACTCAAGGGGCTGGGGCAAAAGGAACTTCTGAGCTCAGTACTCTGAGACCAATTGAATAGCATTGAAAGACCATGTCTCAATGGAAGGAAGAAGGGGAGGGGTGGAGAGATGGAGCATGACTCCAACCAGAGATCAGTAGACAAACTTGGTTTCAGTTTCCTGAGGATATTCCTGCGTGTGTGTGAACTTTTGGGACTTTACCGTTCACTTTCCTTTGTGATCAGTTTTCCATTTTGCAAGCTGCAGCTGTCTGTGTTATATGCGTTATAACAGCAGATGCTATGAAATGGCCTTCACGTCTGAGGAACGTGTGCCCACAGAAGAGGCCGGTTGGTAGCAATGGTCCTTGACTTGGGAAGTCAGTTCCTCACGTGCTTATGTGATGTGGAGAAGGCAGGCTGTATTTAAAGTACTCAGAGGCCTCTTTCTGGAAGTCAGGCTCCAGTGTGCCTGTTGTGCTGCAAAGTAAGGTCCTGGGTTCTTCCCTTCTCTCCCAGAAGCCTTACCTTGTCCACTTCTCCAAGCCCTTGTCTGTCACGTAAGCGACCCTGGGTAGCATTCAGTAGTAATTTTTGTTCATCTATTTTCCAGCTACACAGGAGCCTTCCAAGGCCACACATGGAATACTAGATCTGTGTTGCTTAAAGGGGTCTTTAAAATTCCTGTTTATGTACAGGGAAACTGAGGCACACCAGGTTAGAGCACCAGTGAACTGGATCAAAGTCCCCTTCAAAGTGCTCCTTTCAGTAAGGTGTGGCAGAACGCCATGTAATTAGATTGTCAGAAGGCTCAGACACAAAAAGCTGGGGTTCACAGCCAGCTGGGCTCCAGAGCAGGAATGCACCTCCCAAACAACAGTAACAACAGCAGCAGTGAGGTCTTTCTACCCTAACAGTGAGTCTTACAGAGAACATTCCATATGCTGCGAAGAACATGAAAGGTGTGAAAATCTCCCAGAGCAGAGGCATTGTGCACTAAAAAAATTTAACCTGTATGTCGTCATTACTTTTCTATTGCCATGACAAAACACAATGGCCAAAAAAAGGAAGCTTTTAATTGGAGGCTCATGGTCCATGGCCCTCATGGTGGCAGCCAGGCACGCAGGTGTGATCCCGGAACAATAGCTGAGTGTCTTGATCCACTGGAGACAGAGGAGAGACCATGTTGGGAATGGCCTGGACTTTTGAAACCTAAAGCCAGCCCCCAGTGCACATCTCCAACAAAAATCACACCTTCTAATCATTCCCAAGTCTCACCAACTGGGGCCAAGCATTCAAACAGATGAGCCCATGGGGGCCATTCTCATTCAGACCACACTAGGTGATTTCTGATCATGTGGGTCTACTCATTACACAAGAATAGACTTTAATGTCAGCATCCGGCTTGGTGCTTATGTACTGTCTGTTTTTACATCTTACTGATTGGAACATGCAGCTGACTCAGTCAGTTACTGGTCCTTTGTTGTTGTTGTTTGAGACAGGATTTCTCTGTGTAGTCCTGGAACTCTCTCTGTAGACCAGGCTGGCTTCAAACTCAGGGATCTGCCTACCTGTGCCTCCAGGCTGCTGGGATCAAAGGTATGTGCCACAATGCCTGACAGCAGTTAGTTGTAAAACTATGGTTTTCTAGAACATTCTTAGGGATCCTCACATTTTCAAATAAACTCTGTACTCTGTCACAAAGTGTCTTTGTTGATGAAGCCTTTTTCTGAAAAGCCCATTAAAATTTCTTTGCTGCTTTCTCATTTCTTGTCTGTGATTCTGTGTTGAGAATGAAAGTGAATTGACTTTTGTCATTTCTTGGTTGTGTTTTGGCTTAGGGTTGTGTGAGTGGGATTTGGTTAGGACTGGAAGCAGTTAGCAGCTTTCTCCCATGTGCCCCTGAGTGCCCAGGGCAAGCAAGAGCTGTCTCCATTAATCCACTTCCTGTCAGGGATCTCACCACACAGACTGTGTTCCTTGTTAACAGTGACATCTGGTGGCTGCAGGTTAAAAAGGCAGCAGGGAGTGACAGTTTGTGTTGGCACTGACTTTATTCTAATACTGTAGAGCAGTTGCTTCTTGTGGCCTCACCTGATGCCTTACCATGGAGAAGTCTTCCTCAGTAGCTCTCTCCCAGGTAGCCCCACACCCACCTTGGCTCCAGAAAGTTCAAGCTGGTCCTGCTGCTCTGGGCACTGCCCTCCCTGCCTCTGTCCCTCTCCTAGGCAGTAGGGAAAGCCTGGCTGGGGAGAAGTGAACTTCACCTGGGGGTTGAAGCGGGTCTGGCTGGGATTCTGCATTTAGAAGACTGGTTATTTACAGTGTCCCTGGCAGCAGGTGGCCAGGGTATTTTTAGCATCTGGAGTCTTTAGGGGAAGGGTAGAAGGGCAGTGAGATCTGAGGACATTGGTTCTTCCAAGGTCTGAGCTCAAAAATCTCCAGAGACTGGGCCTTTCCCCAACAACCTGTGGGCTCTTGGGTTCTGGTGTAGGGTGCCCAATGCAAAAGCCACACGCTCTTTGTTCATTTGCCAGTGCCATGTCTCAGGCAGTTTGTAAGGGGGTGGGGGAGGGAAAGTCATGGCTTTGGGATGCCAAGCTGGCAGGCATCCAAGGAAAGCCTGACTGTTGTTAGAGCCCAGGCACAGACCTGCTCCTCTTCAAAGCACTTGTGTTCAGCATGTTGTGCAGGTCTCGTTAATCGCATGAACCCCAAGGACAGTCATCTTATTCTATCTACCAAAGAACTTGGCAGTGAAAACTGAGAGGCCCACCTGATGCCACAGGCAGGGGAGATGGGATCTCAGTCACCACTGTCACACAGTCAGAGCCTTGCGTGTGCAGCAGGTCCAGGTGGAATTGCTCTACCAGCGAGCCCTGGCAGAGGTGTGCTCCCTGGCTCTGCCTTCTCCCGAGTGGCTGGAACAGTGCTTAGTGTGTGTTTCTGTGAGGATGAGCACTTCAAACCCCTCACTCCTTGAGCTCTTCTGGCTCACACAGTTCTGTCACCTTCAGTAAGCCCACAGAACAAGTCCTGTACTCATCATCAATGCCTTCATGTGGTGGGGGGCAAACTCAGAACACCTGTGAAGGGGGAGGGGTCAGTGGCTCCCTGACCCAGCCAGCAGAGGACCAGGGGACAGCTCTAAGTCTGGAGGAGAGAATCCCTAAGCGGGAAAGCCTCCATCCCTGGTCCTGGCTTCTCCATGTTTCCACAGCAGGGTACCCCCCAAATAATCATAGATGAAGATCCACAGATGAAGGTCATGAAAGCTGGCAATGTTGGGGCCAAGTGGGGGACCCATCTCTCAGAGACTACTGTGCTCTAGCCCAATGGAGTCCCCTTCATCATCACTCCCATGGCCACCAAGAGGCAGAAGCTGTGTCCAGGCAGGCGGCTCCCATTCCTGTTGTGCAGCCCTGAAGGACGGACAGACACCAGCAAGACAGAGGAGTTTCTGGTGCTCTCCCAGGTACTCAAACCTGGCTGCTCAGAACCCAGAGTACAACACAGATGGGCCTGAGATATTTGTCAAATTGTGTACCTCCAAGAATTGAAACCCAACACTGAAAGTTAATCTAGAGAGACTCCATACACTTATGCGACACCCTCCCTCTCAGAAGGTGAGGCCAGCGCTGAAGATGGAGGCCCCTCTCAAAGGAGTTCTGGGTGACAATCAGTTTATCCTGGATGATGGCAACCTGTTGCCAAAATGCCACATAGAATAGATAGTGCTTCCAAAATGTATGGGCCTCATGCTGGAACAGTTTCCTTTTCCTCTCAGATAATAGGGAGATAGAGCCTTTCCATGATCAAGTGTTAAAGGTCATGGTGACTCCCTTGCCTACTCTGTATTCTCTACAAGGTACCTGTTGGCATCTACATTTCTATCCAATGGATATACTTCAAAATAGCCAATGGGCAAGGGTCTTGGGCTCTTGTGCAGGTCTAGGAAGCTGAGATTGAGGGAAAATATAGGGCATCAGAATCAGATTTTTACCATGGGATAAAGTCAGTTGTTCAATGCATTTCAGCAACACTTCAGCTGGCCTTGCAAGGCTAAGACAGCAGTTGCTGGAATCACTCGTGGAAAGCCAGCTCTTCAGAGAAGGGCACGATAGAGAGTAGGAATGTGAACAGGAAAGTCCACGTGTCAGGGCTGGAGTGTCACTTGGCTGCTAAGGGGGAGTGCAGCTTGGGTAAGCATGGCCGCTTTCTGTGTGCATGCTGGGATCCATGATCAGGACCTCTCGCTTCTGGAACAGGCACCCTACCCACTGAGCCATCTTGCCAGCCCCCTGTGTTAGTGTCTTAAGGAGTTTGTCTTTGATTCAGCCCAGTGTCACCTCCTCAGCTGGATGGAGACATTTCTGGTCCAGGAAACCCCACTAGAGGCCATAGAATCTGGAAACTGAAGTGGAAGCCCCTGAGGAGAGGGAGTGTGGGACAGGCAGTCACTCCCTGTATTTCACACAGTTCCTTCCTCAGCTGTCCCCATCATCCCCAGGCTGGTGATGGATTAGTGTGGTGTGATCTTGGTTATGTGCAGATCTGCAGGCACCTGTGTAGACCTGTGGGCACCATAGATCTGTGAGGCCCCTGGATCCCACCTTCCTGTGTCATGGCTGCAGATTTCACAAGTGTCACTGTTGGTAGTTTCATATTCTTTTCCTCATCTTGTTCCTCAGTCATCTTTTGGCCTTGAGACCTGAATTAGACCCAACCAGTTGGATAGAGCATTGGTGATTGGTGGTGAAGTCATCAAAATACAAAGCCAGCTGTGGGGATGCAGCTCAACGGCTGGCAAAGTTCTTGCTAAGCAATGGAGCAAAGCAAAACAAAATCCAGATCTGTTTCCTGCTAACGCCCATCCACTGTGCCACATCCCTCATCTAGAAAGTGCTGTCCATTCTCTGGTCCAGTGTTCTGTTCCCTATGGAGTCTCATTGTCCTGAACAACTACTACCACCACTGTGGTTGCTTCAGTGACCTTGTCTCAATCTAATCAAAATGCAGGGTTTATTAATCAGTTACCTAAGACTGTTTCTATAACTCTAGAGACACAGAAGATATCAATTATAAAAATGGAGCATAAAATTAATGCCTTGCATGATGTGTTACAATTTTTAGGAAATGAGCTCCAGAGCTTGGAAACCAGAGTGCATTTAAAATATCATGCTAATTATGAATGGATTTGTGTTGCATCTTCTGTGTATAATGAAAGTGTTATCATATGGGAAGGAGTTAAAACACATCTCAAAGGAACTTGGCATGATTCTAACGAATCCTTAGTTTTGGCTAAATTACATCAAGAGATTATGAATATGAAAAAGGCTCAATTAGATTTTAATGCAGCAAAAGCAACTGGATCTATTTTGGGACAATTATAAAAGGCTGTTCCATCATGCTCAGTGCTTGCTTCTCTTAGTAGTATTGCAGTTATTGGAACATGTCTTCTATTGGGCATAATTTGTTTGTCTGTAGCTTTCAAGCTGAGTATTAACTCGCAGTGGAAAGCGGGCTCAGAACTTCATACATAAAATTCCATACATCCCTTTGACATAAGATGTTGATAATGAAAGACGAGTAATTTTTCTTTTCCTCCTTTCAACTTAAGACTTGAGGTGAATGATGGAATTCATGCTTCCATGGTGAGTAAGAGTGGGGAAAGGAACAACCTAAGACAGGCACAGTCATCTGAAGGACTCTTCGGAGTCTTAATAAATAAAAAAAAAAAGCCTAAATAAATAAATAAATAAATAAATAAATGGGGTATTGTGGGAGACCATAGGTGACTCAGTTTCCATTTGGAGTCTGTTCTGACTTATAAGTCATTTGAATTCAAGCTTGCTTGTTTAGTCTCCTTGAGAGCCAAGAGAATGCTCTGATTAAGCCCATTGAAAGCGCATGTTATCTGACAAGCTCCCGACGCCAGCTGAAGGCACATAGAGATAGTTAACAAAGCTGCTTGCTGCTAGCAGGACTCATGTGATATATACTCAGCCTGCCTGATCCTCTAAATCATGGACAGTGCATGGAAGCTGAATAACTAACTATGCTGCTCCTTTTTCTCTCTGCTTCTAGTCTGTATATAAGCAGCTTCTAAATTAAACCCAGGGCTGTTCAGCATTGATTGGGCAATTCTCCCAACTCTATCTTGTTTTCTTTATTTCTCTCAAGTTTGGCACTTACAGTGCCTATGACCATCCTCATATTAAAAGCTGATATGTCCTAGTTTGGAGAAATCTGTTTTATGTCAGCCATAGGAAATTCGGCTTGCATCTGCCCTCTGGTTGTAATAGTATGGTTGCTTTGTTACTACAAGTCCAAGTAGTTTGGAAAAGATAAACTGGAACATGGCTCTTTTCTTTCTAGTTTCTAAAGGAGTAGAAGTTATGGGTAGCTGTTTTTAAACTCACCTTTCTTGGGCTGGAGAGCTGACTCGGGGGTTAAGAGAGATGCTTTATCAGATGTCAGAAGCTCACAGCCACCTCTAACCCAAGCTCTAAAGCATAGGACATGCTCTTCTGGCTCTCAATGGGACTTGCACACACCTGTATACACACAGACTCATACGTTTTAGGAAAGCATGCATCTGTCTGTAAGACTAGGGATTATTTCTGTCATGTTAGATGTTGCTTTTTCTGTAGCTATGAAAGAAACTGTAGAAAATGCTGGCTGTGAGTTTCCTTCAGCAGCCTTACTAACCGGAAATTTTTCAGGTCAGCACAGAGGCCATTCTCGGGTCCTTCAAAGCTCTTTAGGACACAACAGTTTCTCTGCCTTGCTGCCCTTTACATCTTTTTTTTTAAGGTTTAACTTCCAATTTTAATAGGTTATTTACAGAGAATAGATCCATGCAGTTTTGTAAAATGGAACAGTGGAGATCAGTTGGTCCCACTTGCTATTTATGGGTCCCTAGAGCAAGTGATAGCTCTGAAATGTTGAGTTCTAGATTCTAATTTGTGCATAGGTTGCTTGAACAAGCTTTATAATTTAACAATTTTACATGTGGATCCCAGTTTCCTCTCCCTCCCTCCCTCCCTCCTTCCCTCCTTCCCTCCCTCCCTCCCTTCCTCTCTCCCTCTTTCCCCTGTGATAGCACCCTGGCCACCCTCCCCTCCCATCCCCCGGGTCTGTTAGTTTCTTTTTCAGCTTGAAGTTTCTGCTGGTCTGTTGTCTCTGTGTGGCTTTTCAGGTTCTTCTCTTACTAAAGGTATCCAAAGAATGCCAAGATGATGGCACCCCAAGTAAGACCACAAATACCAGTCTTCTAAATAGCACCTGCAAGTCAGAATGCCAGATACTTCCTGGTTAGGTGTTTGCATTCTACTGAACTTCTTATCAGAAGAAACCTTAGAGGCAGAAAAGGAAAGGAAAGGGAGGGGAAGGAAGGGAAGGGAGGGGAGGGAAGGGGAGAGGAGAGGAGGGAAGGGAGGGGAGGGGAGGAGGGGAGGGAAGGGAAGGGAAGGGGACGGGAGGAGACGGGAGGGAAGGGAAAGGCAAATGACTAATACCAGAATGCTGTCTCCTCCTCCTATTCTGAGGAAGAAAAGGCAAAGCTCCCTTCTCATTGGCTCCAAGTATGACAGTGACATGAACTGACGGGACAGACACAGTCACCTGGGAATTTTCACAAAAGGCTGAATAAAGCACACTGAGCTACAACCCTCACGCTAGGGAGAAGGGACCCCTGGCAAAGTGCAAAGATTCTCAGCTTTCCATGCAGCTATGTCGCGCTTGCGCTCACCTTGGGCACTGCCTGCCGCTGTGTGGCTGGTTTCCGAGACTTTGAAAACTCCATGCTTTTGTCCATGTCTTGGTTTTAAACCGGTGTCTCAGCAGAGAATGAGGGTACAGTTCTAACTGGAGTTGTGTCTGCACGCTGTGAATGAGAAATTCAGTATAATTGCCATTCTTTTTGTCACGTGAGTAAGCTTGTGGGTTTGCTTGCCTCTGGCTTGCTTTGAACGTTTTCTCTTTTCTCTGTAGTCTGATGTGACGTCATGAAGCAGGCTCCTGAGTACTTCTACGGCATGCTATGACTACTGCTTGCTGCTATGGTTTGAAGCTGAAATGTTCTCTCCTGGGCTAACTACTTGAACACCTTTTCTCCAGACGGGGCAGCAATTGCACAGACTCTGAGCCTTCAGGACATGGGGTCTGTCTAACCCAAAGGTCAGTGAAGGACCCGTAGTTGAAATGGGAAAGCCAAAGGGGCTGGCATGGCCTAATTGCCCTTCTATCCATGTACACAATAAGGGCCCAAGAAAACCACTGTAATGTAAAAGGTCATCCTGTTCTTTAGTTGTATTCAAGTTTTCTGGAACAATCCCCCCCCTTGTAACTTCTTTTACATATGGACTATTTACAAAATCCCTTTAATTCATTGTGATCAGTGACAGTGTCTCATCACAGTGATCAGGTTAAACGTCACCACTCAGGTACACTGTATGGGTCCTATGGCCTTTGTTCCTTTCCCTCTTTTTCCCTTGGCTTCCTTGGCATGTTTGAATATTAATAATGATTCTCTTTTCTGCCTCTATCAATACCTCATTATTACCATAGATGTCACATACATAGCTAAAGATACAATATAATATATACTGACTCTAATAGCCAATTAACATTTATTTTTATTTTATTTGTATGTTTTTATTACATCCGTGCCTGTGCTCTATGTATGTGCAATGCCCACAGAGACCAAAAGAGGGTGCTGGATCCTCAAAAACTGGAGTTATAGATGATTGTCAGCTGCCTTGTGAGAGCTGGGAACCAAACTTACTTTCCCTGTAAGATTTGTGTTCAGTACTCTTCTACTGCACAGGATCATGCCAGAGCCTAGCAAAGTGCATAGGGATCCTCATGAATCCAGACCATTCTCCATGTCTGTGTGGACTCCCTCTCCTGTGTTTTCTCCTACAGATTCTGCCCTCTGGATTCTGTAATTGTGAATTCAGTCTCCTTAAGTCACTGATCTTGTTGGGCTCCTCATGGGTCGTTCTTCATGCTGCATCCAGAACTCCCCACCCCTGCAGGAAGAGAGCTGGGTATCTTAGGGTCACCCTGTTCCGATGTCTAAAGAATTGGTATCCTACAGTGCATGCTTGTCAATATTTGCAACTATCTTGGGGTAAGTTCCCATTTTAACTCCAGTCTGTTACGATATTGTAGCTGATGATTTTTCCTAAGTTGACAAAACATAAAGACACACAAAATACCTCTAAGTATTTAGAATGTGGCCAATATTAGGTACTCAAATGGGCAATGCTTTTATACACAATTTAGTGGGTGTATATTGGTACATGTTCCCTGAAATATAACGAACACATCTTGCAGAGATTTCTGAGTTTATATTACAACTGAGTGGGTAGAAGATGCTTTTCACAGTTTACAACACTGGGAAGAGGACCAATCTCATACCTCAAAGGATCTTTTATTTAAGAAATTTTGATATTTGCTAAAATTAATTCAACTAAAGGAACATATTAAAAGGAAAATAAAAGGCTGGCAAGATGGGTTAGTGGGTAAAGAAGCTTGCTGCTAAGCCTGAGGACCTGAGTCCCATCCCTGGGACACACATCGTGGATGGAGAGAACTGACTCCCACAAACCACTGTCCTTCGACCTCCACATGCAGGTACACACACACACACACAGAGGCACACACACACGTGCACACACACGCGCACATGCACATACACATACGCACATGCACACACACAGACACACACATATACACATGTGTACACACATGCACACACACACATGTGCACACACATGCACATGCACACACATACACATGTGCGCACACACGCACACACACATACACATGTGCACACACATGCACACACATATATACGCATGTGCACACACACCACAGAAGCACACACGCACATGCAAACACACACCACACAAACACACAACATACACACAGACACACACACACAGACACACACCACACAAACACACATGTTACAAGCACGTTTTTTCCCCCCCGCCACTGGTCTGGTCCCACTCTTTGTTCCTCCCCGCCGGCTGCCACACGAGCCCCCAATAACACTCAGAGACTCTGTATTTGATACAATCCTGTTGGCCAGTTACTATTATTGTTTATGGGCTAGCTCTGTCTTAATTATTAACCCATTTCTACTTATCTAAGTATTTCCACGTGGTCATCTTATCCGAGCACAGCAGGCTGGCATCTTGCTTTCTTCATGCTCTACATGCTGACTGCTCCTAACTACTTCCTCCTTCCTCCTAGTTTCCTAGCCCCACCTATCTTGCTTTCCTGTTGGCCACAGTGCTTTATTCATTAACCAGTATGAGAAACATATTTACAGAATAACATCTCCCATAATTCCTCTTTTCTGTCTAAAATAAAAAGAAGGGTTTTGACCTTAACATAGCAAAATATATCACACAACAGTTATCAAATAAGAATCACAGTTAACAATATTTAGTTCATTAACATTTTATAAGACTTAAAGAAAATATCATTTATCCTATCTTTGTGAGTCTAAAAGTCCTATATGTAATGCACACATACGCACATGCACACACACATACACATGTGCACACACACGCACACACACATATACACATACACACACGTGCACACACACTCACATACAGACACACACCAAACAAACACACACATGTGCATACACATACCACACAAACACACACGTACACATACACACACGTGCACAAACACACACACAGACACATACCACACAAACACATACATGCACATACACAAGTGCACACACAGACATACACCACACAAACACACACATACATGTGCATACACACACACAGACACACATGCACATGAACACATGCTAACTAAATACAAAATGTGTTCTAAAATGTACGTATGTTCTTAGTGAGTTAAAAAAAGACAGGTTACAAAAGAATCTGTATTCTTCTAACAAAAGAATCTGTATTCTTCTACCTTTCAACAACTTGAATAATACTTTAGTGGCTTAGTGGAAACATTAGATTTACAAATGTTAGAGAATATACTTAATAATTCACAGAAGTTATCAAAACGATATGATATAATAAATGAGAGAACATAAAGAGACCATGTGGACATTGGAAATAGCTCCAAAGAGGTTACAGCCATACCATCCTGAGTATGCCGGACCTTGCCTGATCTCAGGAGCTGAGCAGGATCAGACCTGTTGTTGCCTCTATAGACACACATCCAATACAAAGTTAGTGTGGTAGGAAATGCAACTGTGGGGTTACTTAGGCATGAGAAGAAACTGGACCTTTTTATAAGTTGTAATTTCAAAAAAAAGTAGATTGGCTATATAGATTTATGATTATTTTAGAAGTTAACTTTTATATCAAAAGATTCTTAAAAGTAAATTATGTGATCATATTAAGCATATTATCATACACATTAAATGTTTCACATAAAATTCCCAGTAATTTTTCATATGCTAATTTGAAATGATTACTTACTAGTACTTTATTTGAGTCTGTTTACATGATAACTATTCATCACAAAAGATATAATCAGAAAATCCTAATAAGTTTCATAGATAAGAATTATAGTCAGGTATAGTGGTGCAGGTCCTTAATCCCAGCACGCAGAGGCAGAAGCTGGTGGATCTCTGTGAGTTTGAGACCAGCCTGGTCTATAGAGTGAGTTTCAGGACAGCCAGGGTTGTTACACAGAGAACTACCTGTCTCAAAATAAAAAACAAACAAAAGAATTTCAGTTCTGGGGGCTGGAGAGATGGATGAGGAGAGAAAAGCTGTACAGGAGAGCTCCCCCTGGTGGTGAGGACGGGGGAGAGCTGGAGAGCTGACCAATCTGCAACTACCCAGGCCCAGAACCAGGGTTGAGTTGTCTCACCCCGATATCATTCCATCTACAGTCTTCTGGAGCATGTGAAGAGGCTGGTCCTCCAGACCCAAGGCTGCAGGATCTCTACAAGACAGGGCAACAGCAGGGTATCCAAAAAAAGTCCCCATGAGGGCCCAGCATCGATAGTGTGTAGCAGAAACCAGAGACCTCGAATCTGACCAATGACTCTTTGCAACAGACACTTGCAAGTAAAGATATGTGGATAAAAGGTTTACTGCACAACTAACTCACTGTGTCACACTGTAGCTTCCTTGACAAGACTGATTTTCTTCCTTCTTCTCTCTCTCTCTTTTTCTTCTTTTTTCCTCCTAAATTTTATTTTATTGGGGGTGTTAATAAGGGCAGAGGTCAAATACGAAAGGATGAGAAATAAATGGGATGGAGATGCATGACATGAAAGACACAAAGAATAAATTTTAAAAAGTTTAAAAATAAAACTCCATCTCATGCCAATCAGAATGGTTATTGGATATTGTTGAGAAAACAAAGAACAATGATGCTGTAGAGTATGGACAAAAGGGAACCCTTACATACATACTGCTGTTGGGAGTGTAAACTGTTGCAGCAACTACAGAAATCAGTGAGGATGGAGCCCGAAAGTCATGTACATATATGATATCATTCTGTGTAAGGGACTTGACCAATCATAGACTCTGTTAGCCACCAGAGCCCTGGAACCAACCCACATGGACAACAAGGACAGGCTAAGCTTACAAAAATAATCTAACCTTTAAGAGGAAAATTAGAGTATCCCTACTATATACAGACAATAAAGTGGCTGAGAAAGAAATCAGAGAAACATCACCCAACATAAAATATCTTAGGGTAACTTTAACCAAACCGGTGAAAAAGACCCATATGACAAGAACTTTCAGTCATTAATGAAAGAAATTAAAGAAGATATCAGAAAATGGCAAGATCTCCCACACTCTTGGATAGGTAGGCTCAACATAGTAAAACTGGAAATCTTACCAAAAGCAATCTACAGATTTAATGCAATCCCCATCAAAATCCCAGCACAATTCTTCACAGACCTTGAAAGAATAATACTCAATTTTATATGGAAAAACAAAAAACCCAGGATAGCCAAAACAACTCTCTACAATAAAGGAACTTCCAGAGGCATCATCATCCCTGACTTCAAGCTCTCCTATAGAGCTATAGTAATGAAAACAGCATGGTATTGGCACAAAAACAGACAGGTAGACCAATGAAACTGAATAGAAGACCCTAATATAAACCTATACCTACAAACACCTGATTTTTGACAAAGCAGCTAAAACTATACAATGGAAAAAAGAAAGCATCTTCAACAAATGGTGCTGGCATAACTGGATGAGGACATATAGAAGATTTCAGATAGATCTATATCTATCGCCTTTTGCAAAACTTAAGTCCAAATGGATCAAAGACCTCAACATAAATCCAGTCACACTGAACCTTTTAGAAGAGGAAGTGGGAGGTACCCTTGAATGAATTGGCACAGGAGACCACTTCCTGAACATAACACCAGTAGCACAGACACTGAGATCAACAATTAAATGGGACCTCCTGAAACTGAGAAGCTCCTGTAAGGCAAAAGATACAGTCAATAAGACAAGACAGCAGCTCACAGAATGGGAAAAGATCTTCACCAACCCCACATCTGAAAGGCCCAAGCAGAGGGCTGATTTCCAAAATATACAAAGAAGTCAAGAAGGTAGTTACCAAAGCACCAAATAATTCAATTAAAAAGTGGAGTACAGAACTAAACAGAGAATTCTCAATAGAGGACTCTGAAATGACTGGAAGATGCTTAAGAAATTGCTCAGCATCCTTAGCCATCAGGGAAATGCAAATCAAACAACTCTGAGATACCATCTTACACCCATCAGAATGGCTAAAATGAAAAACACCAACAGTTTACACTGGAGAGGGTGTGGAGAAAGGGGCACACTCCTCCACTGCTGGTGGGAGTGCAAACTTGCACAGCCACTTTGGAAATCAGTATGGAGGTTCCTTTGGAAAATGGGAACCAGTCTACCTCAAGATCCAGCAATTGCACTTTTAGGCATCTACCCAAACAATACACATCCATGCAACAAAGATATCCATTCAACTACGTTCATAGCAGCATTATTTGTAATAGCAAGAACCTGGAAGCAACCTACCTGCCCCTCAACTGAGGAATGGATACAGAAAATGTGGTACATTTACACAATGGAATATTACTAAACAGAAAAAAAAAAACAATGGAATCTTGAAATTGATAGAACTAGAAGAACCATCCTAAATGAGGTAACCCAGTCACAGAAAGACAAACATGGTATGTCATATACAGACATTAGACATTGAACAAAGGTTTACCAGAATACAATCCATACCTCCAGAGAAGCTAGGAAACAAGGAGGACCCTAAGAGAGACATACAGTCACCCAGTGAAGGGGAAATGGACAAGAGCCCCTGAACAAATTGGGAACATGGGGGGAGGGAGGGAGGAAAAAGAGGAGGGGAGAAGAGAAGGAGGGCCAAACCAAACATGAGGGATCAGGAAGATTGAGTGGGGAGATGAGTAGAGGAGAGTAAGAAAGAGACACATCAATAGAGGGAGCCATTATAGGTTTAAAGAGAAATCTGGCACTAGGGAATTGTACAGAGATCCACAAGGATGACCCCAACTAGGAATCTAAGCAATAGTGGAGAGGCTACCTTAAATGCCATCCTAGAGCCTTCATCCAGTAGCTGATGAAAACAGAAGCGAGATCCACAGCTAAGCACTGAGCTAAACTCCTGGAATCCAGTTTCAAAGAGAGGGAGGAGTAACCAACAAAGGGGTCGGGACACACTGGGGAAACTCACAGAAACAGCTGACCTGAGCAAGTGGAAACTCATGGACCCCAGTCTAACAGCTGGGGAACCAACATAGGACCAAACCAGACGCCATGAACATGGGTGTCAGCAAGGAGGACTAGACAGTCTATGGGGCCTCTGGCAGTGGAACCAGGATGTATCCCTAGTGCATGAACAGACTTTGGGAGCACATTCCCCATGGAGGGACACTCTTTCAGCCTAGAGACATGGCGGAGGACCTAGGCCCTACCTGAAATAACTTGACAGATTTTGATGATCCCTCATGGAAGGCCTCACCCTCCCTGGGGAGTGGATAAGGGATTGGATGGGAGGGAGAGGTTGGTAGGGGGCATGGGAGGATGGGAAGGAAAGGGAACTGGGATTGATATGTAAAATAAGATGATTTATAATAAAATATAAAAAAGAAAAAACGAGATCCTATTTTAACAGGAAATAGTATTATTCATGCACCACGCAGAAGTGCCCTATGTAACTCTGATGAGCTATGTAACTGCTATGAGCTGCATTTTGCTTCCCAATATCCTTCCCTTGTTATGTAAGATGCAGGGGATTTTATTCCAGATCTCCAGAGCCCCAAAGGGCCTGCTCTTTCTGTGTCAGAGTTTCGAGTACAGTGGCATAGAACAAAGCTCAAGAGAAGGATATGCAGTTCAAAACATCTGCCTTAATGCTCCCTGACACATAATAGCAGTGGCTTTAGCAAAATGTATGGAAGAAATGGTTTATTCGAGTGGTGTAGACACTTGAATTCAAGTGATCTACACTTTTTACAAACTGTAAGTGAAGAGGTTACCAATTTCATATTTGCCTTCATGGCCACAGGAGTTATTAATAGAGCTATTCCTAGAAGCATGGTGAGTTCTAGAACCCGACCAAGGTGTGACCAGAGAGCATGGAGCACTGGTCTCTTTACTAATGCACCATTGGCTGTTATTTTCAAGTGTTCTCCCTCTACTCAGTAAAGAGGCGTTTATCATAGCACTAAGCCACGTTCCCAATCTTCACACAGCTGCGTTTACTGGATCTTGATTGCACTGAGGGGCCAGGCCAAGCAATCAACCTATGACATTCAGATTATTACACGTGCACTCTATGATGTTCACACAGTGGCAAAAAGGCATTCCTCAAAATGTATCCTTGTTGTTATACACTGCATTACCACACAGACTGGTTTTGTTTGGTGCCTGTGGTAAGGCTGAAGGGAGATGTGAACAAATGTCTACTAACCCTAGACAAAGCACTTTCAACAGACCAATGAAATAGTCACCCAAGCCTAGCTTAGCGAGTTTAGCACACAACCTTTGAAGGGTGGCCAGGATCAAAACTAGAGCAGAAGTCTTCTAGAAGGATTCAGGTCCAGAACTTTTCAACAAGCAAAAGGATAGAAGACATTACTAAATAGAACTATAGGAAGTAAAGATTCGTATCTGGGGAGAAACCTGACATACAAAGCAAGAAAGTTTGAGCAAGTGGCTTATCTTGGCTGAGTCATGGAGAGAGCGTGGAGGCGGGAGAGGACAGGCTGTGCGGATCCCCAGAAGACTGCATGGTGGTGGGAGAGGACAGACTGTCTGGAACTCCTAGTCTGGGCTGAGTAGCTTGTAGGTCACTAGGGAAGTCAAGAATGAAATCCATCTATGAGCAGAGGACATACCTCCAGCCTACAGTAAGAAGAAAGGGAATTTGGAACCAACTGTTCTTCACATGTTGTCAAGGGCCTGCAGCACCCTGGCCTTTCTTCCTCTGTGTGCTGCCTTAGGATGTGAGTGCTTTGCCTGCCCCTCCACCTGCATCACGGCCATCTAGATAGACCCCATCAGAAACTCAATCAATAAATCCTCCTTGGCTCATGCTGGAGCTTCCAGAACTGTGACCTAAGTAAATCTCCACTTACAAGAATCTCAGGTGTTTGACTATAGAGACAGACTGGGGTTCTCTGAAGATCCTGCGGACCAACTAGCTAAGTTAATGTAGGTAACCTCTCACAGGTGTGCCCACAGACTAACCTTTAATAGCTGCTACACCACTGGGATGTCCTGATCCAACATCGAGGTCATAAACCCTAATTGTCAATATGGACTCTTGAATAGGATTGTGCTGTTATCCCTAGGGTAATTTGGTCCGTCAAAAAATGTTTTTGGTCAATAAGATTATTAGTGCCTTGACTTGTAGGTCTCAGCTATAATCATTCAGAGGATTTTTTATTCTCTGAGGCCACCCCAGCAAAAATCTAAAGTTACGTTCTGTGTATTATTACAATTGGGTGTTATGTTAGGTAAAACTAAACTATGAGATTAAAGCTCCATAGTGTCTTATCATCTTATTGTAACAGTCCCACCTCTTCACGGCAAGGTCAATTTCACTGATCAGAAATAAGAGACAGTTGAATCCTCGTTTAGCCATTCATTTTAGTCCCTAATTAAGGAATAAGTGATTATGCTATCTTTGCATGGTCAGGATACCTCGGCCGTTTAACTCAGTCACTGGGCAGGCATTGTCTCTAATACTTGTAATGCTAGAGGTGGAGTTTTTGGTAAATAGACAGGATTGGTGTTTGCCTAGTTCCTTTTATTTCTTTTACTCTTTCCTTAAAGAATGCCTGTGTTGGGTTAACATTCTGTAGGAAGTAATTTTTATAGGGGGTTGGTGTACTTGCATGTATGTTAACTAACAATGGTCATCCGGGTTGTTATAGGCTTGTGCATGGAGAATATAATTCTTGTTACTCATGCTAACAGTATTTCATCTATATGGAAATAGATTAACCCAATTGTGAATATAGGAAATTAATGTAATTTTAGGTATTAGCTTATTTTAGGTGTTGAACTTGAATGCTTTCTTTGGTGGTTGCTTTTAAGCCAACTATGGTTTATTATATAATGTCTTTCTTATTCACTATTTAAGTTTATTCCCATTCTTAAAGAGCTGTCCCTCTTTAGGCTATATTTTAAGCTTACGTTTGGATTATGGTTTTTTGAGGCAGGCTTAAAGTTGAACTGAAATTCTTTGTTGGGTAACCAGCTATCACCAAGCTCATTAGGTTTTTCACCTCTACCTAGAAGTCTTCTCACTATTTTGCTATATAGACGTGTTCATTCATTAAATTGCTTTTAGGTAGCTCATTTGGTTTTGGGGTCCCTAGCTAACATTCTCTTGGTTAGGGGTTTTCTTGTTAGTTCCTTATGCAAAAGGTACAAGGTCTAATCTTTGCTTTTTTTTTTTTTTTTTTTTTTTGTACTTTAAACATGTCTTTCACCTCTCCCTTGCAATACTGTCTCTATAGCTCCTTAGAAAAAGTTTCTTTCACCAATACTCCATTTAGTTTAAATGTTTTGCTTTATCAACTTAAATAGTTTAGTTTTTAGTGCATAGGGCTAGATTTAGTTCATAGTGCCCATTGAGTGTGGAGTCTTCTGGGTGTAGACCAAATGCTTTATGGAGTTTAAGCTATGCTGTGATTAATCCACACATACTTTCCAGTATGCTTACTTTGTTACAACTGTCTCCTCTTATGAGTTTGTTGGCATTATAAATAACTATTTTGTTTAATTTGAGGAGGGTGACGGGTGGTGTGTATGTACTTCATTGCTCTATTCAATTAAGCTCTCTATTCTTAATTTACTACTAATCCTCCTTTGTCCTTTAGATTTCATAAAGGGTAGTGTATTGTTCTTAATAAGAAAATGTAGACCATTGCTTCCCACCCCATAGGCTACATCTTGCCTTAACATTTTTATGGGTGCTCTCTTGCTTATTTTTACTCCTTTTTAAGGTTTGCTGAAGATAGCAGAATATAGGCTGAATTAGCAAGGGGTGGTGAGGTATAACAGGGTTTATCGATTATAGAACAGGCTCCTCTAGATGGATGTAAAGTACCTCCAAGTTCTTTGAGTTTTAAGCTGTGGCCAGTAGTTCTCAGGCAAATAATTTTGTTATTTAATTATTTAAGTTTAAGGCTAAGCATAGTGAGGTATCTAATCCCAGTTTGGGTTTTAGCTGTGTGTTGATTAAACTAGAATTACTCTTTTTACTGAGTTTAGGTCCAATAATAAATTTTCACATATTAATTGAGTTTTAATTCTATTAGTTTAAGTTTTAAAACACATTTTTATGCCGAGAATAATTAGTTTGGGTTAATTGTATGACTGTGGTGCCTGGCACAAAATTTACCAACCCTTTGTGAGGTATGACTTAGTCAAACTTTCATTTATTGCTTAATTTTTTTATCACTGCTGAGTCCCTTGGGGTGTGGCTAGGCAAGGCTATTAGTACGTGCTTCATACCCTCTCCTTAGAGTTTTAGTACAAATCTAGGGATTTGACACTGGAATAGGGAGATTTGCATGTGTAATTCTAGCTCTAATTAATTATAAGGCCAGGACCAAACCTGGATGAAAGACCAGCCATATCGTCAGGTATTGTCCTGGGCAAGGTAGTGATTCCTAGAGAATCACTTGTGCAAATTCTGTGTTGTATGGACTGAAGAAGTTGGAATCTAACATCAGCAGAGGAAGACAGCAATATCAATAGACACACTTGCTCAAGAAAAAGTGAAGACAGGTAGACACACCCTTTTTTCTTTGTATGTGAGCCTCCTACTTTGACCATGCTGCTGACACTGAGGATAGATCTACCCCTCAATTAATGCCATCTGTGAATCATCCTAACAGATATACACAGAAGCATGTTGTTGTGGAACAATCTTTTTGTGCACTGTGAAGATGTGTTGCTCTCATTTGCTTAATAAAGAGATAAACGGCCAATAGCTAGGCAGGAAGAGGTTAGGCAGGAATTGCAGACAGGGAGAGAACTTTCTGGGATAAGGAAGGGCAGGGTCACCAGGAGACATGGGGAGAAGCAAGATGAACATGCCCTGCTGAAAAAAAGTTACCACCACATGGTAGAGCAGTTAAGAAATATTAGTTGAAGTTGTAAGAGCTAGTTAGTAACAACCCAGCTATCAGCCTAGCACTTATAATTAATAATAAGTTTCTGTGTGGTTATTTGGGAACTGAAAGGTGGGACAGAGAAATTCTGCCAACAATATGTCTTCTGGAAAATTCTGAATCTCATCAAACAAAATCAAGGGTACATTCATTGTAAGCTTACTCTTTTCAAGGAACACATAAGCATATCTAATGATCATGCCTAATTTCCAAACAAAGAGAATAGGAAGGTTGTAATTCATCCTAATGTGCTATAACTAACCTATGTGCAACTGAAAGAAAATACCAACATCTATCCATTTCTAGCACCCTGTCTCACCTAAAAGGGTGAAGGAAGTATAAAGCACGGTGATGGTGAGGCTCACAGGCTACGGTTCCATGCTAAGAAGAAAAAAATGAGCCATAATCTTAGGATTATGAACCACCATGTTAATTCATATTTATTTAATAAAATTTATTTCGCTTCAGTATCATGCCTACATTTCTAACAACAATGATGAAGTTAGATAGATTGATGATGTTGGAAAAAAAGAAAAATCAAAAATTAATTTGAAGGAACAATATGAGCAAGGACAAGAGCCACTATGGTGAGGAAGGGTTCATCATCACACCAGGAACTTTTAAAAAAAAAAAGCACAACACAAACCCAAACAAATAAGCAAAAGATGATCATGTCCTAAAAGCTTTACAAGAAAAATGTTGATAATTCTCTAGTATTCAGTCCTCTGAGTGAATCCTTTAACAGATTCTCTTTCATTTTGAAATCTGTATTGATTGTCCAGCAAGCACTAGACATTCTCCTCGATTCCAGGGCTTCTACAGAACAAAGGCTGCCCTCTACCAACTACTTCTACTTGGGGATCTTCCATGTGATCAACTCTTGTTAACAGAATTCTATTGGAGTATCCGATAGGGTGTGCCTCAGGTTTGCGTAGGATCTCTCCTTCAACCTCAGGTACCATTTGCTCTTGACATCTCCACATCATTAGCAAGGGTTAGCCAGGAAGCAATCTGCTAGGGCATGATTTCAGTGCAGGTCCAACTTATTCAGCACAGATCTCTCTTCCTCCCTAAAGACTTCCTTCTCATCCTGAACTCTTTCTTGATTCCTCCCTAAGTGAACCCACAAGGTCATGATACCACAGCCTAGTTGATCTTCACAAGCAACATATAGTAGAGGAGGCCATTTCTGCTCTAAACACACAAAGCACGGACTCTGCAAAGACAGAAATGGTTCATTTATAATAAAAATGGGAACAAACTGAGCAGATTTCAAAGCAAGGAAGTATGTCAGGAATAAAAATAAAAAAACAAAGTATTATGTATTTTTAAATGTCAATATTTAAAGGGGAAATGAGAATTGTTTTTGCCCATTCATCCAAAACTATTCTAGTTGTAAATTTCAATGGCTTCTTATCAGAAATGGCCAGGGAAAGCAATGGAAATCAGTTAGTTCACATTCCAATTTAAAAGGACCATGAAATACCTTATACAATTTCCCTCAATTGTCTACGCACACTGAAATATAAGCTAGATCACATTCATGATCATAAGAACTACCTCAATAAAGTTAAAAACGGAACTCACAGTTTAAGCTGCTGAAGTTTTGGGAATGGAACTGGGATCAGTCCTAATAAGAAAATCACCTTCTAGGGCATGAAGAGACCAAAGTGTCCATGGACCCTCTCCAGACCCACTTTAATCCCATGCTGTCTCTAGAAGAGGTTTCTCGAGTCACAACTTAAACATACACTCACAAAGCCAAAACCACGAGCCCAGGAAGAAGCATGTTACTAGCAGATTGAAGCTTTGCTGAAGAGCCTGACTGGTATGCACAGACTGACATCCTATTCCTCCCAATTGTTCATAATCAATTCTTCTCAGTTGATCTACAACCTAGAATCTCCATAAGCATTCAGACGGGACAAGCATCTAAGGATTCTCCCCCCAATGTCCTTGACATCTATTTTTCCAGTTGTTTTCCTTCTGGTACCCTAACCATCCAGGCAAACCATGGTCAAATAGCGAGGGCACATGTGAGGCCCTATATTTAATCCCCAGAATGACCACAACAAAAATATTATCTCTTGGAGCTTCGAAGGGGTGTAAGTAAGCTAACACTGATAGGACGTATGGCACAGATTCTGGGTTTTGTTGTTGTTTTTTAAGGCTCAATAAGACAATCCGCTTGTGTGTGTGCGCACATAGCAAGGGTAAATAGGGCCTACCTACCTCTTCTAAGACACTGAAGTCTTCCAGAGACAGAGCTTTGTGATTTCTGTAGAAGGACTATGGGATGTGACAGGTCTAAGAGAAGCTTGGAAATCCATGAGCATGGCAGGCAGTGATTAGGCAAAGCACAGTTCTTCAAGAACCTTTCTATTTATGTTTCTGGTCTTATCGATGAGGACGTTGCTTTGTGAGTAGGTGATGAGGGTGGCAAGGGTATGAGGATCTTTGTGTCTGTCTCTCTTCTCGGAACAGAGATAGATAGTTCAGCCGCTTGGACTTCCCGGCCATGATGGGCCGTCCTCCTGAGCAATGAGCCAGAGAAATTTTTCTCTCTTGATTTGATTTTGTCATAGCAATAGAAAATAAAGTCTCTCTCTCTCTCTCTCTCTCTCTCTCTCTCTCTCTCTCTCTCTCTCTCTCTCTCTCTCTCTCTCTCTCTCTCTCTCACACACACACACACACACACACACACACACACACACACAGTTATTTCCAGGAAAATGGATGGAGATTGTCATATTAAATGAAATAATCCAGACTACTACAGACAAATACTGCATTTTTTTCCTTATGTGGAATGAGTTTTTTTTATTTACTTATTTACTTATTTAGAATTAATTAATTCACTATTTCCTCCTTTTTTTGTTAGGGCTTGACAAGCGACTCCATTTTGATTCCTGAAAGCTTCACAGTTTTACAAATCAAAGACTATCCAGGCACCAGAAATGCACTGATGCATGTGCCAGAAGGCCCGGGTTTCAGACTTCCCAGCGAGGTGGTCACAAGAGTCAAGGGAAATACAACAGGAAGCAGTAAAGGCAGCTCACCTTTGCCCCTGGGCAATCCCCTCAGATCTTGGGGACGCAGCTGCTTTGAAGGAGGTTGGGCTGGGCTCCGCCAAGCACTGGACAGCTGAGATGTCTGTGAGGCACCCTCTAGTATAGGAGGGTTTCCGCCCTAACCACTTGAGAGAGGAAGCAGAAAAGGGACAAATTGCAACAGCCACTACACTTCCTTCAGGCCTCACTCTTGGGACGTGGCGACCAACAGCAAGCAGCTTGATGGTGGAGAGGTGCCTTAGCAGAGGGATGCCTGCCGCAGTCCAGGCGCGCCAGAGGTAACTCCAATGCTTGCTCTCCTACCCGTGCCAGGGGTCAATAAGGCCTTGATGCACTCTCCCAGGAGTGTTGTGTCCCATCTCTTGCCTCCCCCAAGCTTATCTTAAATTGTAGACAGTTTGTAGGCCTTAAAGATTAGGGCTTCTTAAAAACCATGTGGGGTGTTCTAGAGGCCTTTGAGGTGGTGTAGATGTCTTGTCTCTGACTCAAATTCTCCTGAGTCAGCAGTGGTTGTCAATAGATAACGGAAAGGCCCGTGTGCTGGTTCCCGGAAAAGATCCAAAAAGTTAGCACTCGGTGACCTGGCTTCCCTACTTCGTCTGGAATGCAGTGTGCTGCCACTTCTGGGTTTAGGGAGGAAAACAGAAGGGCCAGAGGCCACTGATGTTGCTGAATTGAAAACACCTTTCTGCCACCTCTACCGAACAGGGTCTGACTGAAGCTTCCTCTCACTCCGCTCTAAGCACTGAGGAGGGACAGCCCAGGTCTGTGTCTTCAGGCAGACCTTCTGCAGCGCCAGAGATCGGCCAGTTGCTGGTGACTCACACTTCCTCACTTCCTGAAATGACTCGTTTTGTTCTAGGGTAGACGGTCAGTGTGTCTGCGTGGGTTTGCAATTCTTCTGAAAAAACAAAACACAACAATAAAAGAATAGCTGATGTGCGGTCCCCAGACTTTCTGCAGTTGAATTTGTCAGAAGCCACCATGGGCTCTGTGAATTCCAGAGGTCACAAGGCAGAAGCTCAGGTGGTGATGATGGGCCTGGACTCTGCTGGCAAGACCACGATCCTGTACAAACTGAAAGGGAATCCGCTGGTGGAGACCTTACCCACTGTCGGTTTCAATGTAGAGCCTCTTGAACCTCCTGGACGCGTGTCACTGATTCTCTGGGACATTGGGGGACAGATTCAGCTCAGGGCTACCTGGAAGGACTACCTGGAAGGCACTAACATCCTTGTGTATGTGCTAGACAGCACAGATGAAGCCCGCTTGCCTGAGGCAGTGGCTGAGCTCTACGAAGTCCTGGGAGACCCCAACATGGCCGGTGTCCCTTTCTTGGTACTGGCCAACAAGCAGGAAGCGCCTGATGCTCTTCCATTGCTTGAAATCAGAAACAGGCTGGGCCTGGAAAGGTTCCAAGACAATCGCTGGGAGCTCCGGGCCTGCAGCGCTCTCACAGGCCAGGGGCTCGAGGAAGCCCTGCAGAGCCTGCTGCATCTGCTGAGATCCTGCTGAAATGCAGTGGGCTGGGACTCCAGGCTGCAGCAGGACAGAGATCAGGGCCAGCCGCAGCCCCTGAGCAGCCACAACCGCTTATCCTGGCTTCTATGAACAGGAAGGGTCAGCTGATCCTTCAGAAACTGCAGCCCAATTCACCACATTAGAAATCCCTCTACTCTTGGGCAGGATGTTTTCTTCTCAGGACTTCCTTTTGGTGGCAATTATGCTGAAAATCAACTTTTTTAAAAAAATAATTATAGCAAGAGGGAATATAAAAATTTTCTAAATGCCTCACGCAACACCAAGTGTGGATGCAACAGAGTTGGCCACAGTACCTGTGGACCAAGTTTGCAAATGAAAAGAAGTTTCCAAACCATATTTGAGCGTCACCCGGACATATCACTGTCATCAGGAATGAATCTTCCTGCTGGCCTCTGGGCACAAGCCATTGTCACTGTCCCTACAATTGTACAATAGGCTGGGCCGCATGTCACAGGGCCCTGGAACCTTCCAGAATTCACCCTGCTCTCCAACTCTGATTAACTCTTCTCTGTCCTATGTTGTAAAAAGAATGTAAAGTAAAACTCCACTTGTACTCCCCTTTTCTTCTTTAGTAGCATGAATTACCTTAAAAACATGAGAAGACTGGGGGCTAGAAGATGGCTTAGCACTTGCTGCTAAGCCTAATGACCTGGGTTTGATCCCCAGAACCCATGGGATGGAAAGAGAAAACTAATTCCTACAAATTGTCCTTTGGCTTCCACACATATGCTGTGGCACATGCCCATACACACGCACACACACACACACACACACACACACACACACACACACACACACACACACACACACACACATATGCACACACACACACACACATACACACACACACACACATACACACGCATGCACACAATGACAAGCAGGTGTCTCCCACCTCCAAATAAGTAAATATTTTTTAAAAATGTTTTCAATCTGATCAAGCTTGGGATGTAGTTTAGTGCCTTGAATGCATGGACAAAGTTGGGGTTCAGTCTCTAGCATTGGATTTGGGGTACAGGAAGTGTAAAGATCAACGGTGACTGCCTGTAATCCAGTGTTTGTGAGTCAGAAATATAAGGAGGACCGTGAATTGGAGTCTAGCAGGGGCTGAAAGTAAAACAATAATAATAATAGTAGTAGTAAAACCGATAAGATGAGTTGATTTTTATGTAGAGAGTGGGAGCACTTCATTTGTGACAAAAGCAAAACAAATAATCCCCTGGAGCGGTGGCCACGCAACCCTGGGAAGGGGACAGTCTACATAGTGAGGCCCTGAGAAAAGGGGGGAGGGTACATAAACCAAGAAAGAAAGAAGGAAGGAGCAAAGGAAGGAAGGAAAAGAGAGGAAGGGAGAAAAAGAAAGAAGGTTGAGGAAGAGCAGAAACAAGCAAGGCAACGAAACTCAACCAGCAAACTTCTGCTACCTGTGGACTAGAAGCTGTAATCTGAAGATCCCAGTCTTGTTGGTTTAATAAAGAGCTAAGCCACCAGTAGCTAGGCAGGAAGAGGTTAGGCAGGAGAGCCAAACCGAGAAGATGCTGAGAAGAAGGGTGGGGGTGGCTGGGAGTGGACAGCCAGATGTGGAGAGAAGCAAGATAAACGTACCATACAAAAAAATAAAATAAATAAAGTAGCACAATGTGGTAGAGTGTAGATTAGAAATATGGGTTGATTTTAAGTTGTAAGAGCTAGTTAGTAACAAGCCTAAACTATTGGCTGAACTTTTAGAATTAATAAGTCTCTGTGTGGTTATTTGGGGGTTGGCTGGTGGGACAAAAGCTTCTGTCTACATCAGTCCCCTCATTATCCTTATTTTTCATATAACATTCATTGGAGACGACTTGTCACGTTTGTTCTTTTTTGGTCGCTTTGGTATGTATATGAATCTTTTTTATTTATTTATTTTTTTTAAGCTATCTAGGTAAGCTTGTGGAGCTTTCATCTGTAGGGATGTAATCAAGGGAGACCAGGAATTGCAAGTTTCCTTGGGGGAGAGGGAACCTGATGTAGGTTTCAGCTGTAAACCATCCCTGTCCTGAAGAGATAAGTGTGTTTTCCTTTGAGTACAACCCATTAGCCCATAGAGGTGGTGACCTCGTTTGCTAGGTGAGTCCAGGGTGAACTTAACGTGACCAATGGTTTTCACGGGGCTCTTTTGCTTGGGGACTGACGTCACTGCCTTGAGGACACTCTTGCTAACTCTAGGGCGGCTGCCTGCAGTGTGCTGGGGCCTAGCCCAATGCTTGCTCAAAGTAACAAACTGTCTTGCTCAGCAGGAGGCTTACTCTCATTATGTTTCTGCTCCAGGCAACGATGCCAGGATCTGTGAGCTTTTCCTTTCACTCACATGGGAAAGAAGGGTGCAAGGCCACAGTGTGTGCCCAGGAACAAAGGCGTGTGTGTGTGTGTGTGTGTGTGTGTGTGTGTGTGTGTGTGTGTGTGTGACTGCAGCAACAGAACGTACACTTTAAAATTCTCCCTGAAAGCTGGGAGATGCTTGCTGCTCTTGAAGAGGACCCAAGGCTGCTACTCTGCATCCTCATTGGCAGGCTCCCCATCACCTGTAACTCCAGATCCAAGGGAGCTGACACTCTCTTCTGGCCTCTTGGGCACCGGGTACACATATCACACATATACATACATGCAGACAAACACTCATATACATTAAAAATGCATCTTAAAAAAAACAAAAAAAATTTTTAGACAGGGTTTCTCTGTGTAGCTTTATATAGAACATGTTGTCCTTGAACTCACAGAGCTCCACCTGCCTTTACCTCCCCAGTGCTTGGATTAAAGGCGTGTGCCACCAACACCCGGCACAAAAACCCCTTTTAGAGACTTCATACAGTAACTGGTGGGAGCCGACGCAGAGACCCACAGTCAAACATTAAACAGAGCTCATGGAATCCTGCTGAAGAGGGCAAGGAAGGATTGTATGAGCCAGAGGGGTCCAAAGACATCACAAGAAAACAGGTCACAGAATCAACTAACCCGGGCTCAAAGGGGCTCACAGAGACAGAACCTACAGGGCTCTGACCTAGGGCGTCTGCATTTATGTTACAGTTTATGCTTGGTGTTCCTGCGGGACACCTCACAGCGGGAGTGGGGTGTCTCTGCTCTTTTGCCTCCTTTTAGGACCATTTTCCTCCTCCTGGGTGCTTCATCCAGACTTCAGATGAGGGGATGTGCCTCGTCTTACTGCAACTTGATATGCCATGTTTGGTCCATATCCCTGGGAGGCCCGCCCTTTTCTGAAAAGGAGGAGGAGTGGATCCAAAGGACAGGGGAGGGGAGGGCAGGGACTTGGCGGAGAGGAGGGAGGGGAAACTGTGATCAGAATGTAATATAATAAATAAATAAACTTAAATTCTGCCTCAGATCTCAAGCTAAGTCCTGCTAACGAACCCTCCCCTCTCGCAGTCTGACGTTCTTGCAGGCTGTGTCAGGTATGGAATTGTAACCACAAACAAACCAGGTCTCACAGAAGCACTTTCAATTGCTCAAATAAGAAGAGGCTTTGTGGTTATAAATGGGTTCTCATTTATTAACTTGACACCACACTGCTTCAAAAGTTTTGCCCATTTTGGGATTCCACAAACTTCAGTTCCAGGTGCTGTGGTGTTGACTTAATTGAGAGCAGGAATGAATAACATGAAGAAATAAAGTAGCAATGTTTCTGGTCTATGAGAAATCTGATAGACTCGCCACCAAAAGGAAGCTGCAACCCGCCTTCTAGCCACATCACTGCTGTATAAATGCCGGTAACTGTGTTGCTCTGGGCTTGAAGTCCATCAGACCTGACCAACACCAGCTCCACTCCGCACCACTAGGTTCTTCAGGCAGGGTACTTAACCATTTCTCAGCAGCTGCCTCAAGGAGATGCTAACAGAAGGCAACCAAGAAGGTGCTTGTGAGAACTGAGATAATACATTCATCTCATCAACCTGTATTGTTTTTGTTTGTTTGGTTGGTTTGGTTTTTCAAGACAAGGTTTCTCTGTGTAGCCCTGGCTGTCCTGGAAACCAGACTGGCCTCGAACTCACAGAGATTCACCTGCCTTTGCCTCTCCAGTACTGAGATTAAAGGCATGCTCTGCCACAGCCTGGCTCAACCTGTACTTTTTTTTTTTTAAGACTTAAAAAAAAATTTACATGCAGTGTGTGTGTGTGTGTGTGTGTGTGTGTATTACATGTGTAATCTTCCTCATGGAGATCCCATGGAGGGCTTCTGATCCCCTAGAGCTGAAGTTACAGGCCATTGTGAGCTGCCAGACCTGTAAACTTGAAGGCACACTCTAGTCCTCTGCAAGAACAGCACCAGCTCCTAACTCCTGAGCCATTTCTCCAGCTCACCCACCTGCATTTCATGAGCATCAACTATGTACAAATGACCCTGGGATGTGTAACGGATATATGGATGAAGACGCAAACGTCTCTCCATTTGAACTTCTATCTACCACTATTGAAACAGATTATAAATTAAAAATCAAGGACCAGCAAGATGGCTCAGTAGGTAAAAAGTGCCTGGCACCTCGGTTTGAGCTCCAGAACTAATGGCAGAAGGTAAGAACGGACTCGTAAAAGTTGGACTTTTTGTGGTACGTGGATGCCCATGCACACATATGCTGATGATGGTGATGATTAATTAATACCTTAATCAAAAGATAACCCAGAGTGCCAGTAGCCCAACATTTTCTTGTGAATCACCTCCCCTCAGCCTTGGAACTCGAACCCAGCTTGTTTTAGAAGAAAGAGAATGGGCTGGTGAGCAGCAGGTGAGGAGGGAAAGCTGAATCCAGGGCTGTTCTTATGCATGCTGAGAGGTACCGGACACTGGCTCCAGCTCTGCTACATCAACCTCTTTGGCCCAGCTCTTCTCTCCCTAATCCTAGACAGAGCTGACCTGGGGGCCCAGCACCTGAGTGCTCTCTTTGAAGACTCTTGTGAAGAGTTGGAAAGAAAGGATTCCAGGAAAGGAAAGCTGGTCCCCAGCCCCTCTCTGAAATTACACAACTATAGATTATCCTTCACGTTTCAGGTTTGTTTGTTTTGTTTTCTAAAGAAAAATGTTCCTAAGGAAGGCAGTGTGGGTGGGCAGCCATATATGCTTCCCCTTTTTTCCTGTTTTTGAAGTAGGATCTCATGATATAGTTCAGGGACCTGGGGCACCATGTTTGGAAAGTCATTTATATTTTAATGTCAATGAACCCTGGAGATTTTGTGGGGAGGAAACTGTAGATAGGCAAAGTGTAAGTTGAGAAGGGACAATGGAGGTATGGATGCAAGGTAACAGAGGGAGGGGGGGAAGTTTACCAGGTGATAACTCATCTGTATTATCAGCACTGGTGGGGGATGGAGCTGTCACCTCCCCCAGGCATGTAGATGGGCCAAGAACCAACTGAAGGGACCACACGGAGCTAATGGCCCTGAGCATCCTTTCAGCCTGGCCCCTCTCCAACTCACAGTCTCTCCTTTAGTGACTGGCCTCCTGGGAAACAAAGCCAGGGAGACAGCTTTGGAGAAAAATCAGGCAGGGCTGGGATAAGTCAGCACAAATGTAAAGTTAAGTGGGGTGTGCTGGTGCCCCAAACAGCCAGAAGGAGCTGTGGCCTTCGATAGGAAAGCCATATTTCCCTAGAGTAGCTCCTCAGAAGGACCACACCTTTGCTCAACAGAGACAGCTTAACGCAGCCACCCCAAGCCCAGGGTGTTCTCTTCCCCTGTGTGGGAAAGGACCCTCCACACAGTAAAGCTGGATCCTTGACTATACCACAGAACAGACTTTCAGGACGAGACAAGGGAAGGCGTGGTAAGTTAGATTTTAAGATCAAAGAGGGACTTCAGTGTGTAGACAGGGGATGGAAGGGGGAGAGGGAAGGGAGGACGAGGGGAGGGGAAGAGAGATTATAGTGCCTTCAAAGCTATGGTTGTGGGCTTCTTGACAAAGACTCACACATTACAATAACTGTATATGTGACCCTCTGGCTAAGTTACATTCTTCAAATGGTATAATATACATCAAATTTTATAAGCTAGCCTTAAAATGTAAACAAAGCATCATGAGCACACTCTTAACTCCCTATTCTTTCTGTCTTCCTTCCCTGACCCAGGAGGCAAAAGAACGGGCATACCACAAATCCCTCCTGTTAGGCAAGATGGGGTCAAATTCTTCAGGGCAGTCAGATGATGATTGCTGGAGGGAATCTGTTGGTTGTTTGTTCAGTCACAGCTAGGTCACAAGGCTCTTACACAAGTGTGTGGCCTCAACTTGGGCCTGGTTTCCTATAAGCCAGGGATGGATGACTAAGCAGCTCTGGGAGGACCTCAGGGTCAGTCTCTTGCAGATACACCTCTGGCCCTTTGCAATGAGCATGTAGATAACACCAGATCTGATGCTGTGGTTGCCATGCCTCTGGTAAGACGAACACAAAGTTATTAATGCCTAACCTGGTTTGGGGCAGGGGTGGGGTGTCTTCAGAGACGCCGAAGAGAGAACGTAATTGTGTCATTAGCCTAAGTAGTGACATGCATACACACTTTGATTGTATGGCCTCCCCAAACCTCATCAGGTGGGCAATAAGGGAATTAAAAGAAGGAAAAGAAAAGACGATTGGAAGAAAAAGAAAAGAAACATTTCATAAAAGCCACAAAGCAGAAGAGAGAATCACAGGTTTGAGATGAACCATGGCGTGTGGAAACAGTTCACAGGGCAAAAAGCCAACACTCAGATGTCCCAGGTGTGGACACTGCGTGGGTACGTGCAGCTCAGCAGGCTTCCTCTGCAGCACACATCAGTCTAAGGGGAAGCAGCATGAACCCCTCTCATGTGCGCATGTGTGAGAAGTTTCTACCCTGGGTGAGAGCCAGGGCAGTCATTCAGCAGCTTGAGTGGATCACACACATCATTTGAGCTTCAGGGGCATGTCTCCAGAGGTCACACTCTCGTGTGACACAGAACTTAGGCTCCTAAATCAGGATGTCTTAGGACTTGCCACAGGAAGGATCAAAGTGTGGTCAAACCCAGAACCGGATAGAGAGCACCTCAGACTGTCCTCTCATTTCACTCTGACAGCAACTGCCCCTCTGTTGCTGAACAGAACGTTATCGTTTCTTCTCTGGTGGCCTTGCCCAGATGAGTACAGGGGATACACTTAAGAAACCGGAGACGTGAGAGGAAGTTCGTGAACTGATCGGAGGCAGCCGGGATCTTTCTCACTGAGCTCTAGCGTGTGACAGAAAGCACATGTGCCCCTCACCAGGACTGAGATGCTGAGCAGCAGGTCAACACTGCTGTTTGAAGGTCTCCAGATGATAATCCCTGGCTATATCCACAGAGTTCACAAAGTACTCCCCCTTTTCCATCTTTTATTTTTCATACAGGAAAAAAAGTATGCAAACATCAAAATGACACCAAACTTCTCCATAAACAGTAACTCTGAACTCCAGTGTTATCAAAAGTGATATGTGAAGGCCTCCAGGATTCTAGGGGCAATGTAAACACCAAGCCTGTGTGACAATCCATTAAATAAAAAACAGGTAGATTCTGAGTCAATGCTGGTGTGTCAATAACTGAATGGCTAAGCCCATGAAGGGGAAGACACAGCTTCACCTTACAAGAGAATGACAATTCATAAGTGTGAAAGGAAGGAGGGGAACAGAAAGTTGCCCTAGAATATTCTGGTGATAACTGCTGCTGGAAAGCTTCATCAGTGGATGCTTCAGTTATATAGTGAACGTTTGTAGATAAACCGGATATTTGTACAACCTCAAAGTCTGTTAATAATACCTAATGTTTGCAGAAATCATTTAAGCCAGATATGGTGATACACTCCTACAATCTCACTGTTTGGGAGGAGGAGGTGTGAACAGTAGGCGTTCAAAGACCACCCTGGGCTACATAGCAAGTTTGAGGCTAGCTTGGGCTACAGGAGGCCCAGCTCAAAAACAAACAAAACAAAAAATGTTGTTATGGAGAGCCCACCAGAGATGACCACTCAGACATAGTTTATAGCCAATTGAAAGTCTTTATTCTAAACAGCTGGGATTACACTCAGGTATATGGGACTCAAGTGTTTAAGGTAAAGGATTTTTAAAGGCAAAAGCCATATCCTGGTATCTATCTCTGCAGATGCAGGGGGAGGTTTTGTTCAAGCAAGCAGTTTAACAGAAGCTAAGGAAAGTCAGCTGGGTCATTGTGACCTCAGGTTCCTAGAATAGAGTTGGGCAGTTTTCCACAGGGTTCTCCATCAAGGAGATAAAACTCTAGAACGTAATGTGGTCTCAGCAAGAATGCAAGATGAAGAAATCTCTACACTGTCTTGCACTGTCAGAGTGTTTTTCTCTGCCCTGTCTTGCGTGGTCACGGTGTTTTAGTGGGAAAATGCATCACAGCATCAACTAAAAAAATAGCTCTTGCCTGGAAGGAATAAAAGACATGGTTTATTCTGGAGCCACATATGAGTGACCATGGTCCAAAAACATAGATTTCAGTCTCCCCAAAATACCATGATCCATTAAGGCAGCAATTTCATGAGCTTTTTATGATAACAGAACAAAACCATAAATCAGGACAGTTTTCAAATGCATTGATGGGTACATCAAGTAGGTGGGGAAACCTACCTTGGGTTCTGTCTCACAACACTCTTAGCTCTTCAATTGGTGGGAAACTAAGGTTTTTTTCCATTCTAAAGGTCTATGTCTGTTTCTCAGGTATTAGGTTTGGCTTTATCTGTCAGTCATAGGATGCTAATCTAATACAGAGCAGGGTGAGGAATGGCTAGTGTGTCACTTACAGATGGCCCAAGAGAAATTGTAGTTAGATTCTGGACCTGCAACATGCCACCCTGTCCACATCACAGGGGTTTTAATCAGTCAGTTGGCCTTTGTAGACACAACTTCTATTCAGGAATTCTCATTCACTCCAGTAACAAGTCCGATGGGTTCCTAGTCCCTGATTTGATGCATGGAGAAAGGCATACTGCCTCAGCAGTGTCCTCACCTCAACTCCAAAACTCAATGTAACTCTGAGGAAAGCCTCAGACAAACTCAACAACATTCTTTATAAGGTGAGAAACAGAAAGACTGAGAACCCAGCCTAGATTAGAAGACTCAACAGGGACATGCAACACAGAATCCTGGAAGAGCAGGATGGCATTTTTGAAGACATTGCTGGAACCTAACTTGTAGAGCAGAAAAGCACCAAGCATGGAGGACTTTCCTACTTCTGGCACCTGTACTGTGGCTGTTTGAGATGGCAGCATGAAGGGGATTGGGTAAAGTCATAGGGTAGAACTCTACACAACTGGTCTCTTCTCTGTGAGTCACACATCACTTTAAAATAAGAACACACATACACACAGCTTATGGAGAGAATTATTTCCAACCTACAATTTTATACCCAATCAAACTATGAATCCACTGTGATGACAAAACAATGTCAGTTTTCAGACATGAAAGGTCACGTGCTTCCTAACTTCCTCAAAAGAATAAACCAAGGAGAAGACAGTGATTCGGGGGACACTAAAGTCAACACTAGAGAAAATCAATGCATTTCCAGAACAAAGCTATGCAAAGGCCCCAGAGCAACCAGTGTGGATAGGGAACCAGAGAACTCATGTTTCCTAGGAGGCTCCTAACCTACCAAGCACCTCCTTACTTAATTATACCAGTAACATTTTATTTTTAAATATGTGTATTCTTGCATGTATGGATGTCTAAAACATAGTTTGTGCTCACAGAGACTAGAAGAGGGCATCAAGACCCCTATAACCGGAGTTACATGTTGTGAGCAGCCATGTGGGTGCTGGGAACCAAACCTGGATTCTGAGCAAGATGAAAAGCCAGTGCTCTTAAAAACTGAGCCATCACTCTAGCTCTGCTTTGAATTTTGAGATGAAGTCTCAGTCTATAGACCACCCTGACGACTCAGTATCTGAAGAGCTGGAATAATAGATGTAATTATAAATCTACCAATCTAGGTAACTTTTTTTATTTTTCCCTATGCTGGGAAAGAACCCAGGACCCTCATCACTCAGCATAAGTTTTCAGTTTTGATAGAGTTTGGAGATGGATTGTGGATACACATGTAGAAAACTAGCAGAGAGAGAGAGAGAGAGAGAGAGAGAGAGAGAGAGAGAGAGAGAGAGAGAGAGAGAGTTATAACCTGAGAAGAGGAAATTGTACTAAACAGAAATATAACCCCACTACCCTAAATAGCTCAGTTGCAAACAACATTTGCGAAGTCATAAGAAGGTAAACACTAAGTATTCATTTAACCAAAGGCCTATTTTGGGAGAAGGGAAGAAGGAAAGTTTGTGTTAGAAGAGAAATGAAAGTTAACTCTTTTCTTTCTGGGTAAGGATCTAGAAATCACTGTCCCTGAGGGTCTCAGCTGGAAGGTGAGCATGGCTTCATTGTGTCCTGTCATTCTGTGGAATGACAGTGAGGATGGTGGTAAATGTGAACACCTAAGGGATTCGTATTCCCTGTAGTCATAGCAAACTAGGGGGAATAAATGGCAGCCAAGGTGGAGTGGGCACAGGCTGGGTAGATGGGCCAGGCGGGGCTGGATCAGGAGGAGATGGGCTCAAGTTCCATGTCAGCAGGGGTCAGTCTAAGTCCATGCCATCTGGGGCAGAGTGCAGCCCCAAGTCAAAGCAGCTGACACCATCATGAGGTGGCAGTGGCCTGGTTCCTGAAACCTGTGGAGCTGGAGTGCTGAGTGTGACTTGGGAAAGTGGGACCCAGGTCCCAGCAAGCTTGGGAGATGATGGGTTGGCCAAATAAAACAGATTTTCCCAGTGTCGGACATGTCAGAGCTTTTGATATGAGGACGGTCAAAGCCACTGTAAGACAGTTAGGGGAAATGATGAGGTGTTGAGGAAGATCATGAGACTCTACTGGAACAGAACACAGGACCAGAGAATGGACAGCACTTTCTAGATGAGGGATGTGGCACAGTGGACAGGCGTTAGCAGGAAACAGATCTGGATTTTGTTTTGCTTTGCTCCATTGCTAAGCAAGAACTTTGCCAGCCGTTGAGCTGCATCCCCACAGCTGGCTCTTGTATTTTGATGACTTCACCACCAATCACCAATGCTCTATCCAACTGGTTGGATCTAATTCAGGTCTCAAGGCCAAAAGATGACAGAGGGACAAGATGAGGGAAAGAATATGAAACTACCAACAGTGACACTTGTGACATCTGCAGCCATGACACAGGAAGGTGGGATCCAGGGGCCTCACAGATCTATGGTGCCCACAGGTCTACACAGGTGCCTGCAGGTCTGCACATAACCAAGATCACACCACACTAACCATCACCAGCCTGGGAATGATGGGGACAGCTGAGGAAGGAACTGTGTGAAATACAGGGAGTGACTGCCTGTCCCACACTCCCTCTCCTCAGGGGCTTCCACTTCAGTTTCCAGATTCTATGGCCTCTAGTGGGGTTTGCTGGACCAGAAATGTCTCCATCCAGCTGAGGAGGTGACACTGGGCTGAATCAAAGACAGACTCCTTAAGACACTAACACAGGGGGCTGGCAAGATGGCTCAGTGGGTAGGGTGCCTGTTCCAGAAGCTAGAGGTCCTGATCATGGATCCCGGCATGCACACAGAAAGTGGCCATGCTTACCCAAGCTGCACTCCCCCTTAGCAGCCAAGTGACTCTCCAGCCCTGACACGTGGACTTTCCTGTTCACATTTCTACTCTCTATCGTGCCCTTCTCTGAAGAGCTGGCTTTCCACGAGTGATTCCAGCAACTGCTGTCTTAGCCTTGCAAGGCCAGCTGAAGTGTTGCTGAAATGCATTGAACAACTGACTTTATCCCATGGTAATGGTAATCTGATTCTGATGCCCTATATTTTCCCTCAATCTCAGCTTCCTAGACCTGCACAAGAGCCCAAGACCCTTGCCCATTGGCTATTTTGAAGTATATCCATTGGATAGAAATGTAGATGCCAACAGGTACCTTATAGAGAACACAGATTAGGAAAGGGAGTCACCAAGACCTTTAACACTTGATCATAACTACCTCTAACTCCCTATTATCTGAGAGGAAAAGGAAACTGTTCCAGCATGAGGCCCATACATTTTGGAAGCACTATCTATTCTATGTGGCATTTTGGCAACAGGTTGCCATCATCCAGGATAAACTGATTGTCACCCAGAATTCCTTTGAGAGGAGCCTCCATCTTCAGCACTGGCCTCACCTTCTGAGAGGGAGGGTGTCGCATAAGTGTATGGAGTCTCTCTAGATTAACTTTCAGTGTTGGGTTTCAATTCTTGGAGGCACATAACTTGACAAATATCTCAGGCCCATCTGTGTTGTACTCTGGGTTCTGAGCAGCCAGGTTTGAGTACCTGGGAGAGCACCAGAAACTCCTCTGTCTTGCTGGTGTCTGTCTGTCCTTCAGGGCTGCACAACAGGAATGGGAGCCGCCTGCCTGGACACAGCTTCTGCCTCTTGGTGGCCATGGGAGTGATGATGAAGGGGACTCCCTTGGGCTAGAGCATGGTAGTCTCTGAGAGATGGGTCCCCCACTTGGCCCCAACATTGCCAGCTTTCATGACCTTCATCTGTGGATCTTCATCTATGATTATTTGGGGGGTACCCTGCTGTGGAAACTTGGAGAAGCCAGGACCAGGGACGGAGGTTCTCCCTCTTAGGGATTCTCTCCTCCAGACTTAGAGCTGTCCCCTGGTCCTCTGCTGGCTGGGTCAGGGAGCCACTAACCCCTCCCCCTTCACAGGTGTTCTGAGTTTGCCCCCCACCACATGAAGGCAGTGATGATGAGTACAGGACTTGTTCTGTGGGCTGACTGAAGGTGACAGAACTGCGTGAGCCGGAAGGGGAAAGCTCAGGAGTGGGGGATTTGAAGTGCTCATCCTCACAGAAACACACACTAAGCACTGTTCCAGCCACTCGGGAGAAGGCAGAGCCAGGGAGCACACCTCTGCCAGGGCTCGCTGGTAGAGCAATTCCACCTGGACCTGCTGCACACGCAAGGCTCTGACTGTGTGACAGTGGTGACTGAGATCCCATCTCCCCTGCCTGTGGCATCAGGTGGGCCTCTCAGTTTTCACTGCCAAGTTCTTTGGTAGATAGAATAAGATGACTGTCCTTGAGGTTCATGCGATTAACGAGACCTGGACAACATGCTGAACACAAGTGCTTTGAAGAGGAGCAGGTCTGTGCCTGGGCTCTAACAACAGTCAGGCTTTCCTTGGATGCCTGCCAGCTTGGCATCCCAAAGCCATGACTTTCCCTCCCCCACCCCCTTACAAACTGCCTGAGACATGGCATTGGCAAATGAACAAAGAGCATGTGGCTTTTGCAGTGGGCACCCTACACCCAGAACCCAAGAGCCCACAGGTTGTTGGGGAAAGGCCCAGTCTCTGGAGATTTTTGAGCTCAGACCTGGGAAGAACCAATGTCCTCAGATCTCACTGCCCTTCCACCCTTCCCCTAAAGACTCCAGATGCTAAAAATACCCTGGCCACCTGCTGCCAGGGACACCGTAAATAACCAGTCTTCTAAATGCAGAATCCCAGCCAGACCCGCTTCAACCCCCAGGTGAAGTTCACTTCTCCCCAGCCAGGCTTTCCCTACTGCCTAGGAGAGAGACAGAGGCAGGGAGGGCAGTGCCCAGAGCAGCAGGACCAGCTTGAACTTTCTGGAGCCAAGGTGGGTGTGGGGCTACCTGGGAGAGAGCTACTGAGGAAGACTTCTCCATGGTAAGGCATCAGGTGAGGCCACAAGAAGCAACTGCTCTACAGTATTAGAATAAAGTCAGTGCCAACACAAACTGTCACTCCCTGCTGCCTTTTTAACCTGCAGCCACCAGATGTCACTGTTAACAAGGAACACAGTCTGTGTGGTGAGATCCCTGACAGGAAGTGGATTAATGGAGACAGCTCTTGCTTGCCCTGGGCACTCAGGGGCACATGGGAGAAAGCTGCTAACTGCTTCCAGTCCTAACCAAATCCCACTCACACAACCCTAAGCCAAAACACAACCAAGAAATGACAAAAGTCAATTCACTTTCATTCTCAACACAGAATCACAGACAAGAAATGAGAAAGCAGCAAAGAAATTTTAATGGGCTTTTCAGAAAAAGGCTTCATCAACAAAGACACTTTGTGACAGAGTACAGAGTTTATTTGAAAATGTGAGGATCCCTAAGAATGTTCTAGAAAACCATAGTTTTACAACTAACTGCTGTCAGGCATTGTGGCACATACCTTTGATCCCAGCAGCCTGGAGGCACAGGTAGGCAGATCCCTGAGTTTGAAGCCAGCCTGGTCTACAGAGAGAGTTCCAGGACTACACAGAGAAATCCTGTCTCAAACAACAACAGCAACAAAGGACCAGTAACTGACTGAGTCAGCTGCATGTTCCAATCAGTAAGATGTAAAATACATAAGCACCAAGCCGGGTGCTGACATTAAAGTCTATTCATGTGTAATGAGTAGACCCACATGATCAGAAATCACCTAGTGTGGTCTGAATGAGAATGGCTCCATGGGCTCATCTGTTTGAAAGCTTGGCCCCAGTTGGTGAGACTTGGGAATGATTAGAAGGTGTGATTTGTTGGAGATGTGCACTGGGGGCTGGCTTTAGGTTTCAAAAGTCCAGGCCATTCCCAACATGGTCTCTCCTCTGTCTCCAGTGGATCAAGACACTCAGCTATTGTTCCAGGACCACACCTGCCTGCCTGGCTGCCACCATGAGGGCCATGGACCATGAGCCTCCAATTAAAAGCTTCCTTTTATATGGCCATTGTGTTTTGTCATGGCAATAGAAAAGTAATGACGACATACAGGTTAAATTTTTTTAGTGCACAATGCCTCTGCTCTGGGAGATTTTCACACCTTTCATGTTCTTCAGAGCATATGGAATGTTCTCTGTAAGACTCACTGTTAGGGTAGAAAGACCTCACTGCTGCTGTTGTTACTGTTGTTTGGGAGGTGCATTCCTGCTCTGGAGCCCAGCTGGCTGTGAACCCCAGCTTTTTGTGCCTGAGCCTTCTGACAATCTAATTACATGGCGTTCTGCCACACCTTACTGAAAGGAGCACTTTGAAGGGGACTTTGATCCAGTTCACTGGTGCTCTAACCTGGTGTGCCTCAGTTTCCCTGTACATAAACAGGAATTTTAAAGACCCCTTTAAGCAACACAGATCTAGTATTCCATGTGTGGCCTTGGAAGGCTCCTGTGTAGCTGGAAAATAGATGAACAAAAATTACTACTGAATGCTACCCAGGGTCGCTTACGTGACAGACAAGGGCTTGGAGAAGTGGACAAGGTAAGGCTTCTGGGAGAGAAGGGAAGAACCCAGGACCTTACTTTGCAGCACAACGGGCACACTGGAGCCTGACTTCCAGAAAGAGGCCTCTGAGTACTTTAAATACAGCCTGCCTTCTCCACATCACATAAGCACGTGAGGAACTGACTTCCCAAGTCAAGGACCATTGCTACCAACCGGCCTCTTCTGTGGCACACGTTCTTCAGACGTGAAGGCCCTTTCATAGCATCTGCTGTTATAACGCATATAACACAGACAGCTGCAGCTTGCAAAATGGAAAACTGATCACAAAGGAAAGTGAACGGTAAAGTCCCAAAAGTTCACACACACGCAGGAATATCCTCAGGAAACTGAAACCAAGTTTGTCTACTGATCTCTGGTTGGAGTCATGCTCTCTCTCCACCCCTCCCCTTCTTCCTTCCATTGAGACATGGTCTTTCAATGCTATTCAATTGGTCTCAAAGTACTGAGCTCAGAAGTTCCTTTTGCCCCAGCCCCTTGAGTAGCTGAACCCACAGATAGGAGTTCCCAATACCCAGATTGTTTTTTTCTTATTGTCCTTCCATCTTTCCATTCTCAGCATTGCACATCTACTAAATTTTGCTGGGGTTTTGTATTGCAGAACTGGAACTCAGAGTGTTCCAAGTCCTTGTAATAAAGCAAGCCTTAAAGGAAATACATCCAAGAAGCATAATATATGGAATTGCCTGACTATCAACTTCTTAGGCCGATGGATGTGATTGTTTCCTGTAGGGAAGCAGAGGTGAGGAGTGGATGAAGCTTGGGATCTGTAGAGATGTCTAGGTGTGCTTCATGAAGATGCAGAGTCTCCACATAAGAGCAGGTGGAGGAGGCTGGTGCACTTGTCCAGCTATGCCTGGCACGTGCTTGCACTTTAGGGCTTGTAAAGTCAGGGAAGTATGGCAGCTCATTCAAGGCTTTGCCCATTCTCTTCATAGATTTATTTATGTTCACATAATTCCTCTATTGATTCTTTGGGAATTCCATGCACCCTACTTCTGCTCACCTCCGGGTTCCTCCATATCCTCCCCTTATCCCTATAGTACCCCCAAAGGAAAACTTAAAAAGTGAAAACCAAGAAAAACAAAGAAAGCAAACAAGCAAAAACAAGAAAAAAACAAAAAACAAAACTAAATATCCTCACTTCTCCTTCTATTCCAACTCTCCAACACCTCCTCATTTGTCCTGGTGAATTGGGAGCTGTATGTCCCATCATAAACCCTTTGTACAACCAGCTTTACTAGCAAATGTTCATTGCAGTGAGTTGTTGTTCTGGTCCAAGGCCTCTGGTTTCTGGTACACCATCATCACTGGATCCTCACTGAAACTCTGGGATATCCCAGGGCTGCCCAAGTCATGGGGAGCCTGAGGGTGGTGTGCCACAGGACAAGTCCTCTCAAGAGCTCCAGCCAGTCCTAAGTGGGGTAGATGTTAATGTGGGCCAGCCAAGACCCAGCTGAGTGCCTGAGCCCTGGCTGAGCTGGTTATTCTGGGGCACTGGGACCACCTGCTTCAGGTGAGGGGGCAGTCAGTTCCCCAGGCCCATGCCCTCAGGGTCAGTTCATCCTGCCTGTGGTGGGGTGGGATCATCCCTCCCAAGAGCAGGAGTCTGCTCTCCCCTGAGAGTCACGGCCAGCTCTCTTGCTGTAGTGTCTAGAGAGGCAGGGCCAGCTTTCCCCAGGCCAGCAAAGGGCAGGATTGGCTCAGAGTGACCCTCTGATCCTCTCTGTATAGATTATTTCTCCTTAGATCCAAATTAGGGCCTTTGTAACAAACGCAAAGAGCACATGCTTTAATGATAATGCTGTTTTTGAAACCGTGTTGCACACTTTCACACAGGCTGACCCAAACTTTGGAGATACTCCTTCCGGCTTCCAGAGAGCTGAGATCGCAGGTGTGCTCCACTGCATCACAGTTATAATTCATTAGTTATAAAGAAAAGCACAGGTTTTTTTCCAAGCCTTGTATTAGTCAGGGCTCTCCAGAGGGAAAGAACCAACAGGGTGAAACAATCAATAAACGTGTTCATCTATCATCTCAACATGTTAGGTGATTTAGTAAAACAGCTATAGAGTTAAAACAGTAACTTGATCCTTGAGGCTGGGAACTTCAGCAGACCCAATCTGGCGCTGCAAACCTAAAAGATTCCTGGAGGCCCACCGTTGCTTTAGTCAATGACGGAAGCCTGGAACTTCTGGTCCCACAGTGAAGAAAGAATCAGCAATAGCTACAGAATAAATCAGCCAGAGCAGGCAAAAAGCCAAGGCAAAGGCCGGTGGTGTCAGAAGGTGCTACCCACATTCAGGGGTGAGTCGTCCCACATCAATGAGGCAATCAGGACAGCCCTTCAGGGGAGACTCCCTACACTACACAGGTGATTCTACCTTGTGGCAAGTGACATTCAACCAACTATAACAAACCTTTTGTTTGCATCTTGGTCTCTCAGCCTGTTTTTGGCAAGGCTTTATAATTTCCACACCTCAACATGTAGACCTCTTAGATCTCAGGTATTAGCATTTGGGATTAGTGGAGCCAAGACATATCACAAGGACATAGTATCTACCACCGGGCCTCTTCTCAGGCAGAGTATGAAGACATCAGCTCAATGTTCTCTGGAATGAAGGCATTTGCGAGAGAAATTTAGAGCACCAATAATAAATAGCAGGTAGGGTTGGACAAGATGAACCACTGCTCCCTCCTTCCTGTCTCATGTATCCCAGGCTGGCCTTGAACTATGTATGCAGCTGAGGGTGACTCTGAACTTCCTGCTTCAACCTGCTGGGAGCTGAGATTACAGATGTGGACCACTGGGGCCAGTCATGCAGCAGCGGGGATTGGATCCAGGACTTGATACAAGATAGGTGAAACACCATGACCAAAAGCAAGTCAAGGTGGAAAGGGTTTACTTGGCTTACACTTCCACATCATAGTTTATCATGGAAGGACGTCAGGACAGGAACTCAAACAGGGCAGGAACCTGGAGGCAGGAGCTGATGCAGAGACCATGGAGGGTCTGCTTACTGGCTTGCTTAGTCTGCCTTCTTATAGAACCCTGACCTCTAGCCCAGGAATTGTCCCACTCACAATAGTCTAGGCTCTTCCCCGTCCATCACTAATTAAGAAAAAAATTTTTTTTTAAGTACCAGGCATAGGAAAGGAAAGGAGGGAGGGAGGGAGGGAGGGAAGGAGGGAGGATGGAAGGAGGAAGGAAGGGAGGGAGGAAGGAAGGAAAAGAAGAAGAAACTACCCTAAGTATGATCTTATTGAGGCATTTTCTCGATTGAGGCTGCTTCCTCTCAAAGCGTTTTAGCTTGTCTCAAGTTAACATAAATCTAACCAGCAAGCTAGGCAAGCATTTGACCAACTGAGTTACATCTCCAGCCCAGGATTTATTTATTATTAAAACAAAACAAAACAAAACAAAACAAAACAAAACAAAAACAAGCAATGGGGTTCACTTTGACATTTCAAACATTCCTTGTTCTTATTGGTTTTCTTCCCCACTGTTCCTCCTTCCTCCTTCAGCAACCTCCCCGCCTTCCTGTCTCACATATTCTAATTACCCTCCTCTCTTCCCCACCACCTCTAGATTGCCCCTTCCCATCCCATGGTTCCTAGTTTCTTTGGCATCCATACAACAGATATGATGAGAAGCCAAGCACAGGAAAACTGATTACTATGGTTCCAAGCAAACTTTAGACTTGAGCTATTTTATTTATTCATTTTGTGTGTATGATTGTTTAAAGCCTACATGTGTATCTGTGTAATGTATGTGCCTGGTGTTTGAAGAGAGCACTCGGTTTTCCTGGAGCTGGAGTTAAGGACAGTTGTGAGTCACTATGTGGATGCTGGGAATCAAACCCAGGTCCTCTTCAGTCTCTAGATTTTATTTTTATTTTTGTGTGTGCAAACATGTCCATGTTTATGTGTATATTTGTATGTGCAAGTACACATATGTGTGGAAGCCAATAGTTGATGGTAGGTATCTTCTTTAATTGCTTTCCACCATATTATTTGAGATAGGGTCTCTTGCTAGGCCCAAAGCTCACCAAGTCTACTAGTCTGGCTAACAAGCAAGTCCTAGGATTCTCCCGATTCTGCCTCTCCAGGCTTAGAACTCCAAAAGTGTACTGCCACAGCTGCTTTTCCATGGTCGCTGTGGATCAAGAACTCAGGCCCCCATGCTTGCATGACAGACACTCTACCAACTGGGCCATCTCCCCAGCACAATCTAGACTCTTGAGATGATAGGGTTGTGGAAGAAGAGTGATTTGAAGGCATTGCCTTACACTGATGCTAAAAGGCCAGCAGAGTATGTACTGAACTTTCAAAGGAAAAAAAAAAACAAACAAAAAAAAAAACAAAACCTCTAACTGAATTACAACTGAAAAAAGCAACCTGAGTTTCAATATCGAAATGTGGGGGCAGAGTCCATCTTGGATACAGTGACTTAGAGCACATCTTCAGTCGGTTTGCTCTCCTCTGTGGGTCATGCTAGGCCAAGACCCCAAGTCATGCTTGTGAAATTTAGTTCTGCCCACGCACTTGGCAGTGGGATGTGTCTGTCCTCCAACTGAAGCCTGAGACTGCCATCTCTCTTCCATTCAACATTCATCAAGCTCCCAGGAGAGAGAAGGCACAAAGCTACCACAGGGTCTGTGTGCTACACAGCAGCCAGAGCTACACAGAGAGACACGGTCTTAATAGACAAATTAGAAGATCCAATCGACTTTTCTAACTTTGCTAGGACACATGTACCGAGAAGAGCATACTTCCTCAGTGTCCATCCCAATGGACTCACACTGTAGTTACCACTCAAGTGGAATGACTTTTCAGCGTCTCAGATGCCCCTAATGACTCTACCAAAAGGCAGCCTCCACCGGATTCTACCACCACCCATTTGTAGGCAGATTATACATTGGGACCACAGGCTCCCCAGTAATGACATAGAAACATTATTATGATATTAATTATTCCATCGAAAGCTTAGGCTTGTTTCTAACCAGCTCTTATAACTTAAATTGACTCATTTCTATTAACTGATTTAATAGCTTTATTGTGGCTTTATTACCTCATCTCTGCATTTATTGCCCCTCCTGCTTGCTCTTTGTCTCCTAGCATCTGTCCTTCCACTGCCCATTGCCCTCTGTGATTGGGAACCCTGCCTAGCCATTGGCCATTCAGCTTTTTATTAAACCAATCAGAGTGACCATCTTCACAGTGTACAAAAAGATTATTCCACAACACCCATTGGTTCAGTCTGAGCATTCTTAATCTACAGCCCCAAGGTTGTGCATCTTAGATTTTTCAGATTAGACTGTTTCACTATGCAGCCCCATGCAGTTCACACACACATTCCCCCAGCTAGGGAACAGTTCCGCCCCTAAGCATGTCTGGTCAGAGTTACTCAACTTATGTGTAATTTGTGAAATTTACAGACATAAAATCATACACCCTGTACTCTCTTCCCACCTTCCGTGATGTTACAAGTTTTGGCTTCATTTTCTTTTTCTTTTTCTTTCTTTTTTTTTTTTTTTTTTTGTGCCCTCAGTACAGGGTGCATGTTCATCATAGTGCGAACATCTGTTTCCTGACATTCTTAGTGAAAAACAACTTCCAGGTCTGGTGCCCACATCAGACACTCTGTGAGGTACATCACCTCTTCACACCACTCCAGCTATTGCTCATGTTTTCTATTGTATACACAAATTTGAATAAACTAAGTGTAAAACAGAATCATTCCTTTCACTGATAGGTTTACACCACTAACCCAAAGAGATAATTGAGAAGAATAAAAGGTGAAGCAAATGCGTTTTTTTTTTTTTATTTTTTGTTTGTTTGCTTGTTTTGGGGAAGGCATGAAAATTTATGCTATTCCTTACAGTGTTCTGCAATGCTCATTTATGAGTATGGCATAACAATTACGCAGGACAGAAGAGCACCTAATTAAATATGATCTTATTACAAGTGAAAACTTAACCACCAGCTCCTTATAGTGTTGAGAGTGCAACTCAGGGCCCTGTGAGTGCTGGGCAAACACCACACCCCATGTCCTCTCTTTCCATTATATTAGTGTTTAATAAAGGACAAAAGCAAACAGCAAAGTTCGCCACCTTCCAACCCACCTATAACGGCTATTTGGAAACAACACTATAAAAAGGAAGTATTGATTGGAATGTCTGGTCAGTTCTGAGTCATAAAGTACCACAGCAGAATGCAAAGTTTTGAGAATTTACAAGTGCTTTTTCTCTAAATTGGCCCCTTGGCAGTATGTCTCCTTCAGTTCCCTCCATGACTGCCACAGCAGCAGCCCTGGAATCAGAACCCATAAGCCATTAAAAAACACCAAATAGACCCAAAAGTAGAGGTAGCTCCCGGTGTTGAGGTTGGGACTTCCAACAAGCCACTCGGGGAAGAAGGTCATCCAGCCTCCATAGAGTTCACACACGCACAAGGTGATCTGTATGAAATGCCTGTGGGGAGAAGATACAAGGTGAAGCTGGTATAGCTTGGTGCTCTGAGTTACGGCATCCTTTACTTAGGGCAGCTCCAACAGTCTTTACTCCCGAAACCTGTGGGCCTCTGTGTGCGGCTTCTCTGATGGACCAAGTCAGCATGGAGAGTGAAGATGCCATCTCTGCCTGCAGAAGCCACAATGCCCTTCCCAGCATTGTTAACAGTGTTTAGGGTTCTAAGGACACTTGAGTACCCTGCACCATTCTCAGGAGGACTTAGTGAGGTCACCACTGACCCTCAAAGAGACCTTGCTATGAATTTGACACCAGCCCGTTTCAAATGTTATAATGATGACAACTATCCTCCCTCAAAGGGTATTGTGGAGAGTAAATGAGATATTGTAGATAAAGGGTTTTCCTTACCTATTACTGATATGCAGTCAATCATACAACTATTACCCATGTAAATGTGTAATGTGTCTGCAAATGTATTTAAAGGAATCAAGACAAATCACTGCTAATCATCTGTAAATGGTGGGGAAGGGGATCAAGAGCTGGGAGGACTCTTTCATTTCTGAGATTTCACGATGAAGCTTTAGATCTTGAAGTCCTATGTAAAGCTTCTGTCTTGTGGGTAAATGTGCTTGCAACTACAGCCAAATGTCATGCAGTCAGCTAATGTCTCTCCCTTCCTGCTGGACAAAAGTGAACTCGAACTTACCTGTAATATTTCTCCTTGACTATGGCGTAAATGAGAACCAATGCCAGAAACCCATCCAAGACAACAGTCAGAATTTCCACAGACACAATGGTTGAATCAAAATACAGCCACCTTGCATCAGCCTTGCCATATTCTTTCCCTAAAGGGAAAACACCTGTGTTTAGTCTCCCAACTGGCAAGCACTTTTTGTTAACTTTTTAGGCAGTATACAATGCATGGGCTACAACTACAATAAGACAATTCCCGTCAACCACATCAGTTTATTTGATTCATACTCACCACCCCATGCCCTTTCTGCTGGTCTCGTTACTTCCCTAAATAGAAACTCTCTACTCCCACTCCATATTCAGCTTCTAATCAGATGTGCAGAAATGTGGTACTTGCCCATATTCAGTGCTCCTGAATTGTTGAAGAGGTAGTGATCTTTTTTCCCAATGTATGTTCTGTCACTTTGCCCAACATCTGGGAGCTGTAGCATTGCATGAGTTTTTTTTTTTCTGGGTCCTCTATCTTAGCCCATTGGTCTACAACTAGTAAGCCTTTTATGCAGTTAATGAAAATGGCTGCTGTCTCACAACCTTCCCAATGACTGTGGAGGACAAGGGAAGCACACTCATCTATGTGCACTGTACCCCTGACCCTCCTCATTACAAGTTGCAGGATCTGAAATTAGTTCAACACAGTCAAGTTTTGCAGACACACCATTTAATAATGATGGTTCTAGAGCCTGGGGAGATAGTTCAGTAGGCAAAGCTATGGCCTCACAAACATGAGGACCTGAGTTCAATCCCTAGCACCCATGTAAACATGCCAGGCAGGCAACTCACACTTGCTACAGTTCTGGTGACCAGATGCCCTCTTTTAGCCTCTGTGGGTAGCAGGCATGCATGTGTTACACATACATACATCCAGGCCTATAAAAGCAAATAAATCTTAAATAATAAAATATGTGTGCCTGGACATAGTGGCACACACCTATAATCCCAGCACTTAGGAGGCCGGGGCAGGTAGATGTCTATGAGATCGGTCTTCAAAACCCCATTTTGTGATTTTGAATGTTTAGTTAGTTTTATTAGAGAGGTTTTACCATATCTCTCCAGCTAGCCTTGAACTTGAGCTAGTCCTGCCTCTGCTTTCTGAAAGCACCCAACATTACTTGCTAACTGAAAACAACTGAGTGCTGATGGTCTAGGATGATGCAGTCTGAACTTCAGCATGAACCAAAAATGGACAGTGTTCAGCAGCAACAGCCATCCCACCCTTCTAAGCCGTATATTCAAGAATCTTGCCAGACCCATGGTCAGAATGTTTCTTCCAGAATGCACCAGGAGTCAGGAAGTCTTTCCCTAGCTTGAGAAAAGGACCAACTACTTTAGAGGCCATTTTTATTCCTGCTTTAATTGTTACTTGGTGGGGAATGTTCTTTTGTGTATATGTTGGTCTTATTGGTTGATGACTAAAACACTGTTGGTCAATAGGGCAGCAAGATAGGTGGGACTAAGATATAAGGAGGATTCTGGGAAGTGTAGGCAGAGAAGAGTTGTCATGAGACCCCAGGAAGTAATATAGCTGGGCAGAAACTGTCACTAGTTAACCATAGAGGTCTGGAGGTCTGTACATAGAGGTAGGAAGTGACATAGCTGAGCACACAGGAAATCACTCTCTTTTCTTCTCTGTGGCCACGCTGCCAGAGGAGTAACAGGTCTCTGGACCTTTCTTCGGTAATATAAGGCCACATGGAAATACTTAGATTGATAGAAATGAGTTAATATATAAGACAGAGCTAGCCAACCATTTGATAGTTAATACAGCATCTGTGTGTTCATTTGGGGCTGAACTTGCAGCAGGGCCTGCAGGGCCAGAAAAATTACATAACAGTTGCTAGTATATTTCAAAAGATTTACTGACAGAGAGACACACTACGTGTGTGTTTGTGTGCATGTGTGTACATACAAGTGTAGATGGATGCCCAAAAGAGGGTGCTGGGTACCTTGGAACTGGAGTTATAGGTGACTGTGAACTGCACAGTATGAGTACTGGGAAATGCAATCAGGTCCTCTGTGAGAGCAGCAAGTGCTCATAACCACTGAGCAATCCCTCCAACTCCTAATTTTTCCATTATCCAAAATCCAGGAAAATATTTTCCATAAAATGCCAATTCTTTAGGAGGGACACGATTAGTGAATGCTTAGATATTAAAAATAGAACTAACCCCAAACCACCATCTCCATTCATTCTGTTTAAAGATGATTATCTTACGTGTGCGGGTGTTTTGTCTGAATGTATGTGTGTGCACCCTATGCATGCCTGGTGCTTGTGGAGGACAGGAGAAGATGCAGATCCCCTGGGGGCTTGAGTTACAGATAGTTCTGTAACCCACATGAACCACCATGTGGGTGCTAAGAGTTGACCCAGACCCTCTGGAAGAGCAGCCAGTACCCATAATCGCCAAGGCATCTCTCTAGCTGCGCATTCAGCAGTGTTTTCTGAGCATGTGGGGGTTGCCTCTGCTGGCCCTGAGAATGTAGCCTAAGGACTGTATGTAAGTGGTACATGCTAGGAAGGACAGAAGCGGTGCTCAGATTGGACAGTGAGGTCAGGGAAGATGCCCTCATGATCACCAGTTCTTCATCCTGCTGTGTCAGGAAGGAGCGTCACTCTGGATCAGCCACCGTGGCATCCACTCATAGCCTCGGGAGTAGGACACTGCATCGTGCAGGGCCCTCTGGGCCTGCAGCTGAGAAGACAGTGAGCTCACAGGGCCATGCTGGTGGGCTTGGTGGGAATAGGATGGGGTGAAGCCGTTCCCTTAAGAGAACGTGCTTGGCTCATCTGACAACTCTATGGCCCACTGCACAGGAAGAAACACACTGTCTGGTCCCACAATCAAGAGGGCTGATGGCAAATGACTTTCATCTATGGAAATAGCAGGGTGCCTTCCAGATTTTACTGTATGTCAAGGCATATCAGTTTTAAAGTTACTTCTTATTTTTATTATCACTACTGGGGCTTGATCTGGGCTCTATAGGGTAGGAGGAGTTTGGAGAATTATTTACAAGACAGGTATAGACATAAAATCAATAGCTAACTTGGGCTGGAGAGGTGGTTCAACAGTTAAGAGTATGCATGCTTTTTCAGAAAACCTGGGTTCAGCTACCAGCATCCACATGGGTCAGCTCATAACTGCCTGTAAGTCCAGCTCCAGGGGAGCTGACACCTTCCTCTGGCCTCTGAGGACACTGCTCGCATGTGCGCATGCGTGCGCACGCACACGCACGCGCACATACACGCGCGCACACACACACACACACACACACACACACACACACACGAAAATAAAGTTTTACAAAGTACATTTACATAAAATATGTATGGGGGAAGCACCCCGTTTAAATCCTGCAGGCCCTTTGGTGTCTTGTCTTTGTTTTACAGGGTTGTGTAGGGTTCACACATGTCAGGCAAGTGCTCCACCACTGAGCCACACCCCAGCTGGATACACTCTGTTTACTACATAGCCTACTGAAATGTAATTCACGTGGCATACAATTTCAATTTTAGCCCATTCACGGGTTTGGAGAGACACAGTCTGAGGAGGATAAAGGAGAAACCCACACCCATTAGCAGTCACCCACTTTCCCTTCCACACCCTGACTCTCATCCCCAGCCCCAGGCAACCATGGATTTGTTATCTGTCTCTATAGATTCATCTGTTCTGGACAGGACACGTAAATGGAATCATACAACATGAGATAGAGACGTTCAGTTCATTGACAGCCATTCTTGCAATTAATCTCCTCAGACATTTCAAATGCAAATGTTTTTAATTACTTACATAAAGACGCAATCAAGCCTCGGGAATCGGCAACATTTCCTAGTACAGACAAGTAGACAAAGGCGCCTTCCTAGAGGGAAGAAAAGGGTTGTTGAGCCTCATCACCGCAGGGCGGCATGGCAGACACACAGCAAGTACTGCATGACAGGCTTCCCTTCCTCTGTAAGGGGTCCACATCTTGGCCTGGAGGACCACACCATGTCATCTCTGGAGGCTAGCCAGACCAGGAAATGAACATGACCAAACAATAATAAACATTACTTTTTAATGCCTGGCATTATAAATGTGCTCTTATGTAGAAAAAAGTGAAAATTTCAACGAGAGTGCTTGACTGTTGCACAAAATAAAAATTAGCTTTAGACTATTCCAAGGGTCTTAAATCTTGGAGAAGATTCTTACAGCAGTTCATTTTTTAACCTTAAAAATAAAACGCATGTGGCCGGCAAATGTCTATAGCAGAATTGAAACCTCTTCTGTGCAGCATGAGGGCAAATTCAGGAAGGCTTTAAACACGTAAAGGCTTTTGATTTAGTGATGAAAATGTCATCATGGATCGTGGAAGTGTTGCCTACACTTCCAAAAGTTGAACAGCTAGAATTCACTGGTCTATCTGCTGTGACTAATTTCTACTGCAGGTCAATAGCTTGTCCTCACCACCCCCTCCCCCTAACAGCTTCACGTGACTGGAACACTCTCTGCCCACCCCCTCTACTCTCTTTGCTACTACGTTTTACCACTTGTGGGGGCGGACCACCTACTTCTTTAGACTGTTCACCCTGTAACCTCCCCCACCCAGTCCTCCCAGCAGTAAATCTGGGCTTGCTCTATTTCATACAATAATAAAGCTCTCTTCGTGTGAGCAACTTGTCTTATTTCTTTTCTATATAAGAACACGTCTCTGATTTCATAATGCCTTTTGTTGGAAGAAAAAAAAAACAAAAACAAAAACAAACGACATTTATTATACATAGGTATAGCATTTTCCATTAATTACCCACATTTGTGACTTCAGTAATGGACTGAAAGCATATGTCCACTCATTCGTATGTGTTGTGCACAAGAGTTCCCCATGCTTCTACACTCTGATTCCAGCGTTCAATGACCAACTTCTGTCCATTTTGCTTGTACACAGATTAAATTCCCATCCTGGTTCTGCAAGCATATGTATGTGACTTCTCTGTTTTATCTGTGAGTGGATTCTAGAACAGGAAAAGCCACTCAAGCCATTCCTACCATGCTCGCAGAAGTGGTGTTCACTGCAGTGGACCACGGATTTTTTTTTTTTTTTTTCTTTACTGACCCAGTATCTTGACCCTGTATCATTTAGTTATAGGTGGAAGGTCCTTCCCTACCTGGATGTCTCAAAATCACGCTGTACTAGTTTGCTTCGTATGAGGGCTGGGACTTACTAGTGAGAGCCGTCTGTCTATCCCACCGTTTGTGACTGTCTTTCTCATTCACGCTATCTCATGAAATGTTGTTCAGCCTCTTACCCACCCTAATCTCTGTTAACACAGGCTTTGGAAGCTGGTTTATGTTATCTTTTCTTGACACTCTTTCTGGGTCAGCTAATTAGTAAATGTTCTTTGCCTGAGTGGAGATTTAGGCCAGGCATGGTGGCAAGTACTTGCACACAAGTTCAATGCCAGCGTAGGCTATACTGTGAGTTACGGGCCAGCCAGAGATGAAAGAAAGGAATATGGGGTTGGGGAAGGAGAGCAAGAACAGAAGAAAGAAAGAAATGGGGAAAAAAAGGAAAAAGAAAAGAGACTCTCAAGTGTTTAGGACTGAGGACGCAGCACGGTGGCAGGTCACTTGCCTTGTGTGCACAGTTCCACCCGTACTGCCTAGCAAAACCAAGAGCAGCTAAAGGGCTTTAAGATTTATTTTATTTTTAATTGTATGTCCATGTCTATCTGTGTATGAGTGCAGGTGCCTGAGGAGGCCAGACGAGGGTACTGGATCTCCCTGCAGCTGAAGGTTTAGGTGGTTACTAGGAACCTAAGTTTGAGTCCTCTGCAAACACAGAATGCACTCTTAACTTGCACTCTTTATTACTGGACTGGGTTACAAACCTACCCAGTTAATACACACACATGCACATGCACACGCACACATGGGGGGGGAGGGCTATGTAAAACTGAGAGGCCTGGGTATGATTAGTAAACTAGCTGGGCGTAGTAGTAAGTGTGTTAGCACAGCAGTTGTCAACTTATGAGTTTCAACCCCTTTGGAGGTTGAACAACCCTTTCACAGGGGTCACTCAAGTGAAAAACTCAAGTATTGGAAAACTCAAGTATTCTACATTATGATTCATAACAGTAGCAAAATTACAGTTGTGAAGTAGCAATGAAAATAATTGTGTGGTTGGGGGTCACCACAGCATGTGAACTGTATTAAAGGGTCTCAGCATTAGGAAGCTTGGGAATCCCTGCATTAGGAGGTGGAGGTAGGAGGATCAGGACAGCAAGGCTAGCCTCAGCTATGTGGTGAGTTTTAGGCTAGCCTGCAATGCATGAGATCTTGTTTCACACTGAAGATTAGCAAACTGCATCAGCCTACACCAGAGCTGTGATAGTATACCATCATCTCACAAAGCTGCCATCAAGGCCGAGGGAAAAAAGTATCAACTATTAGTAACTATGAGATCCTCCCTCAAAATAATAGTAAGGGCTAAGAAGTCCCCTCCCTCTCCTGAAGGCACTCTAGAGCTGGTAAACCTTCCCAACAACCACATTGGCCAGCTTTTTTATTACCATAGCAGCCACCCAACAAGGGTCAAAGCACTTCCTGTGCAAGCTGGGTAACCTGTCTAATCCCTAGGACCCATGTAAAGATGGGAAGAGAACTAAGACCACAAAGTTGTCACCAGACTTCCATACAAGCACTATGGTACATACACATATACACACATGGTCATAATAATAAAAAACCCAAATGGAAACATACTACTGTGAGGCTTTCTAAAACACACACACACACACACACACACACACACACACACACACACACATATATATAAATTTAAATGGAGTCAATATGTAATGGAGAAGACAATACCCCAACTAGATATCATATGCTATCAAGTAATCAAACCCCGTTAACAAGAAGGGGCATCTTTATGAGCTTCTGGCAAAAAGAAACCCATAGACCCATCAAACTCTATTGCCAGTGCTGTTGCTTACCATCCACAACCTTACAGTAAGGCCTTATTGTGGGAGACAACACATACTTTTGGCCCAGAATATGGAGAAATCTAGCTGGTGTTCAACTGGAAGCTTCACCCCTACTGGCTAGTGTCCACAACGCTAGTGTCCATAATGCTAGTGTCCACAGCACTAGTGTCCACAGCGCTAGTGTTCATAATGCTAGTGTCCACAGCACTAGTGTCCACAGCGCTAGTGTTCATAATGCTAGTGTCCACAGCACTAGTGTCCACAACGCTAGTGTCCACAGCACTAGTGTCCACAGCGCTAGTGTTCATAATGCTAGTGTCCACAGCACTAGTATCCACAACGCTAGTGTTCATAATGCTAGTGTCCACAGCACTAGTGTCCACAGCGCTAGTGTTCATAATGCTAGTGTCCACAGCACTAGTATCCACAACGCTAGTGTTCATAATGCTAGTGTCCACAGCACTAGTGTCCACAGCGCTAGTGTTCATAATGCTAGTGTCCACAGCACTAGTGTCCACAGCGCTAGTGTCCATAATGCTAGTGTCCACAATGCTAGTGTCCACAGTTAGTGTTCATAGCGCTAATGTCCACAGCGCTAGTGTCCATAATGCTAGTGTCCACAGCGCTAGTGTCCACAGTTAGTATCCATAGCGTTAGTGTCCATAGCATTAGTGTCCACAGTTAGTGTCCATAGCGCTAATGTCCACAGTGCTAGTGTCCACAGCACTAGTGTCCATAGTGTTAGTGTTCATAATGCTAGTGTCCACAGTTAGTGTTCATAGCGCTAATGTCCACAGTGCTGGTGTCCACAGCATTGATGTCCACAGCGCTATTGTCCACAGCGCTTGTGTCCACAGCATTGATGTCCACAACATTAGTGTCCACAGTTAGTATCCATAGCATTAATGTCCATAGCGCTAGTATCCACAGCGCTCGTGTCCACAGTTAGTGTTCATAGCGCTAATGTCCACAGTGCTAGTGTCCACAGCATTAGAAAGTGTTGTGCACACTACCAAAACAAGACAAGTTATTATCAATGTTATCCAGCTGTGAAACCAGTGAGAGAGAACATGAAGTTGGGTGGGTGAGGATGGGGGCTGGATGATATGGAAGGAGTTGAAGGACAGCAAAGAATATTATAAAAAATATAACATATGAAATTCCCAAAGGCGAAAAATTAGAAACCAAACCATAACATTGTCACCCATGCCCACCACATCCTACACAGCTCAGTCGTGTTAGCCTGACCAGGTAGGTGATGAGGGAATGAAGAAAGACACAGACACATCTGGGAGTGTCAGCAATGCTTTCCGTACACTCTGTCAACATTCACACACAGACCATAGGGAGGCTGTGCTAATTCCCTGAGCCTGACTGGGGAAAGGCTTTGCCATTTCCATGGGTCTGGAGCATTGGGGTCCTTGACACAGCCTTGTCCCTAATAAATATTCACTCAGGGCTTCCTCTGCTCCCAACATATGCCCTTATGCTAAATAGTCAGGCATCAAAATGTCCATCCTGCTGTCCCAGGGTCTATATGGCATATGTTGGGCAAGTTTTCTCTTATTGTCTAATGAGGCCTGCAGAAGGTCGCCAAAACATTTATTCCAGGTTTACTTATTTTAAAAAGTTAAGGTTCTGGATATCAAAATATTTTTGACCTAAAAAGTGGGATATTTCCTATTGCAAGGTTAAAACAGGAGTGGGCTAACTCCATCCAACCAAGCAGCTAGCAAAGTCACTTTAAAGGACCATGTACCATGGCAGATGAAGTTATCAAAGTCCCACCTCATTATTCTCTTCTGTCATTCCAGACCTGTGGCTTGTAACAATGTATTTTGTAGATTTCTAGAAACTGAGAGTCAGTGCTCAAAAGAAGCCAGTGTCTTGCCTGGAAGCTACTGTGATCTAGGATTAAATAACAATTTTACAAGAAATGGTACATGCACACACTTCAGTCCTCAAAGAGACATTTTACAGAAAAAAAAAAGTGGCCTTAGAGAAATTAAAAACCAAAATGAAGCTACTTTGTATGAAAATGCATTTGGAGTGTTTTGCTGGAAATGTATTGGAATGAAGACTCAGACACAATGTAACACTGAACATTAGCGCCGAGAAGAGGTGGGGTGAGAGTGGAGGGCTGTGAACACTGCTGACACACATTAGTACTTTCAGATCTGACCAAATGTGTCAGCCTAATCACACTGGGGTTGTCATGGCAACAGCCTGTACCACCATTCATGGGAAGACCAGCTGCGGCAGCCCCTCCCCCAGGCTTTACTGACTAGATACGTCCACTGCCAGCTGCCATTCTCCCGCTAAGTGACCACTGTCTTTTGATGCAGTCTTTTCCAGCCCCAACAGACAGTTGTCACCTGATGGCTAGTGATGGCTCCTGTGGAAGCTTGGTACCAGTCACGCTAGTGCTGCTGTACCCATGCTATTGGGCTTAGAGTTGGATTTAGGACAGGAGAACATCTGTCCTCTTGAGCGAACCCTCATTTCTGCTGAGGCAGCTGTTCTCAGGGTAAGGACCAGATGGGAAGTCTTGAGGCTCACTGTGACTGGACATGGGGATTAAGACTGTCTGCTACATGAACAGGATCAAAAGGGCAGAGGGGGAGCTGCTGAGGGATGCAGGCAGAGGAACTGCAACCTCTGAGGTTTGGAAAGTGACAGGAACCCTAGATCTCATCTGGAAATTTGTCACCAGTGCAGAATCACAGCCAATCCTAAGGTGACTATTACACTGTCAAGTTGAGAAACACTGTTTTAAATCACAAATGACATTTAATCTTTATAGCAGGTTTTGTTTTTCTTTGTCTGAGGCAGGTTCTCAATCTGTGGTTTAAAGTAGATTTCATCTCAAAATCCTCCTGTTTCAGTCAAGCAGTGAGATTTGAGGAGTGAGCCACACCGCCCCTGGGTTTACAGCAACCCTCTGAAGAGAACAGTGACTTCCATGTGTTAGGGACATGCCAGTCAGCTTCAGCTGCCAGGGTGACAAAGGCCAATCATCAGAAGACTTTCAACATAGGAAACGAACACACCAGACGGGCCTCCATCCACGCCTGTAAGGGACTGTCTTGACTGGTGTGCGGAAGCCCAGCTTGCCACAAGAGGCCAGCTCACCGTGGGAGGCACCATCCTGCCAGATAGGTGCCAGAGCTAGCTGACCATGTGCCAGCACGTAAGTCAGCACAGCAGCCTTCTGCCATGGCTCCTACCTTGAGCCACTCTGCCTGACTTCTCTCACTGGCAGATTGAGGCCTAGAGGTAGAAGGTGAAATAAACCCTTTCCCCCCCTCTGCTTTTGGTCAGAGTACTGAGATGACAGAAACAAAACTAGGACAACAGACAAGGAGCATGGCAGCGGGTGGGCATGGAGCTGGAGTAGAAGGTTGAAAGCTTACATCTGGATCCATAAGCATAAGGCAGATGGGGAGCTAACTAGGAATGATGTGGGCCTTTGAAACCTCAAAGCCTTCAGTGACACCTCTCCTCCAACAAGGCTGTCTCCTAATCCTTCCTAAAGAGTTCCACCAACTGTGGACCAAATATTCAAATACATGAGTCTATGGAGGACATTCCCAAGCAGACCACCACAATAGCTATGGGAGGTCATGCTTTTGGCTACAGGTGACTGGACCAGAGATGAGAATGGAACATACCAACTCCAGAGGAGATAACTCCCTGACTGTCTGCCATCTGGAAGCAGTCACCTGTAAGGACTGGTCAATGGCATCTTCACCTTCTACACCTTCTCTACAGAGAAACAAAGGGAAGAAGTCATGGGTCTCTGGGGAGATGACTCAGTGGATAAAGGCATTCGATGCCAAGGCTGCCTAGCTTGCTCCCCAGGATTCCTTAGTAAAAGAAGAGAACCAATGCTTACAAACTGTCCTCTGACCTCCACATGCACACTGTGGCATATGTACACATCCCTCCTAATAAATAAATAAATGTAATAACAACAAAAAAAGAAGTAATAGCTGTACTACAGAGCCAGATTCTGTGTCTTAAAACAGAAGCACAGGGACACAGGGATTCTGTTGTGTTTACTTTGCTGTGTGTTTTTGTTTTGTTTTGTTTTGTTTTGTTTTGTTTTTTAAAGATGCTGTGAGGTCCTGGGAATGTCAGAAACTAAACCTATAAAGTCTTACCAGCATGGCTGCCTAAACATGAGATGAATAAATACGAGGACATGATGCCATGGACAGGGAAATCCCAGAAGGCCTCAACCCGACACAAAGAGCATGCAACTGAGGAACGCCGAGAGTGGAAGACTGTCTTCCCCAGGGGAAAGCACACTCAGTGGGGACAGCAGCGGAAGGTGAGGGGCAGCTGGCGGTAGTAACTAGAAATAGGTAACACCTCAACACACAGACAAACCAGAAGCAAACAAAACCCAGCTCCCTGTGACAACTGCGCCTTATCCTGAAGAACAAGCCTGAACAGAGCACTGGAGGAACAATGTGTTAATAAGAAATCCCAAGGAGGCTGATCAAAGGACAAGCCGGTCCGCAGGGCAGCTGGGCACCCAGCAAGATTGTGCCCACTATCACTTGTGGGCATCCCTCCCTGAACATCCTGCTCACACTCTTACTTCATGACTCAGCTCTGTCGCAACTTGCTTCTTGCTCACCTCCCTCTCCTCTTCCTGCCACACTCTGCTGCTCTTTTCCCCACCAGCCTGCTCCTCACCCCTCAATCCGCCTCACTATCCAATCCCAACCTCAACACTTGTACAGCCCAGACCAGGCCTACAGGTAAGGCCCGTCTCTCCCCACATCAAACTTCCCACATTAGTCTCTGCAATCACAACAATTCCTTACATTCATGCCCAGAGGCCCATCTCCCATCTGATTCTGGGTTCTACGAAGGTGAACGTTCACAGTAAACAAAGCCTCTCCACCTAGCAAGTCCTGGAACTCACTATGTAGATCAGTCAGGCCTTGAATTGTGGCAATCATCCTGCCTCTGGCTCCCCAGTGCTGGGGATTCCAGGCATGCAACCACATTTGCTTTCTATGAGCTACTGGGGTGAACTCAGGGTTTCATGCATGATAGGCCAGCGCTCTACCAACCGAGGCTCTAGACCATGGGGATATCACTGCACAGGTGCACATGAGGCACCAGTGACAACAGTGGGGACACCCAGCAAGGCCTGTCTGCAGATTCTTCCTGACTTCTCTTGTCCCCTCTTGAAGGAAAGACCAGTGCTTTATGGTCAGCTTCAAGACAGTGGCTGGGCAAGGGATGCTTGCTCACTCCACTTCTATGGGTCGCCCTGGGGAAGTGAATGAAAGGGGGGCAGAAGGTCAGAGGGACACATTATAATTTCTCCTCTTCACCATCTTTGCCTTTATTGCTCTCAAGCTGTTCCCAAGCTGCTCTGGGAACAAGGCAAAAGCCCAGACTGATTGCTCCAGTCATTGGGAAACAGTGAGAGCCACTGGGGTCATAAGGAATGGCCCAAACCCCCAATAGGGTAGGTTGTAATAGTGACTGTGTTCTTGTTCAAATGCTTCCCGATACTTAGCAGCCACGCTCACTACCTGTCCTCCCAGCTCCTCCTCGGGGATTAGAGCTCACCAGAGGCAGCTCTACTCAGCTCCAGGCACTTCTGAACCCAGTCACCTCTGGGTGGACAACTGCCTGAGGGATGTTTAGCTTGAACCTTTGCTATGAACTGCCTTTGGGAATGCATGGCTTGAACCTCTGTCCCAGAGGCAAGCTCTGAGTTTAGTGGCAGACAGCAACCTTGGGAGGTTTAAGAGGTAACGAAGGCAGCTCAAGTACCAAGAGGGCAGGGCAGGGATTTTGGTTCTCCTCAGAGCTCTACTTTGTAGTATCAGTGATCCTGTATGTTTGGATACCCTCGTGGTAGAATATTACTTTAAGGTGTGTGACTTTTGTTTATACTGCATTTGTTTAACTCGGTGAAGCTGTGATTCTTTGCCTGTGTAAAACACCTGATGGTCTAATGAAGAGTTGAATGGCCAATAGGCAGGTAGGAGCAGGGACAGGCAGGGCTCACAGGCAGAGCTTATAAATAGGACAAATCTGGGGAGAGAGGAAGAAGTAGCCAGAGAAGGAGAACTCCAGGGGCTAGTCACCCAGATTCATAGCAAGCCACAGAGTAAGAAATAAAAGTATATAGGAATAGAAAGGGAAAACCTCAAAGGAAAAAGGTAGATGGGATAATTTAAGAAAAGCTGGCAAGAAACATCCAAGGCACGGCCAGGCACTCATAACTAAGAATAAGCCTCCATGTATGATTTACTTGGGAGCAGGGGGCCCCTCAAAGAGCGAAAGAGTAAAACAACATACAACAAAATGTTGTACCAACATGGGGCTTAGATAGCCATCTAGAGCCTAAGAAAGCTGGAAAAAAGGACACACTTCCTTTAAGAGATTCTGCTGTTCAGCCACAACAGTGCTAAACAGAAGCTAGAAACGGCAAGCTAGGTAAAATCCGCTTGTACTTGCTTCCATAACTAAAAACGTGTAATGCAATTCTTAGCCATGAACTTCAGACCAGGCTCTGAGCTCTAGGCTTGGCTTTCCCAACCCAAGGAGTGGGAGGAGCCAGCTGATAGGGCTGCACCAGGAGGACCCAGGTGTAGCTTAAGAGTTTAAAATTTGCTTGTGCAGCCAAAAAATACTGGATATATGCAGTAAAAGAGGTTCATACGGGAAAAACCTCTAAACAGGTTCAGTGTATTTTACAATCTGCGTAGGCTCAAGGAAGAAAGAAAATGGGTACAGTCATAGAAAGAAATAGTTTTAAAAACAAAGTCTTTAAAGACACAGTTAAAGTAATATAAAAGGGGAAAGTCACATAAAGAAGGGAAATACATAGGGAGTCTGGATCCTGTATGTTTTATTGTGTTGATTTTGAATTCTTTCATTGCTGAAAAGGACAGGAAGCTGCTAAGCGACATGGAATTGACAGAGGGACTGAGGAAATCAACCAGGATGCCTTAACTTTAAAACAGGAGTCAAAAACTATATTTGTAAAGTGGAACTTAAAAGATGCATTGCTTTAGAGAGGAAACAAGAGGCTATGGATTTGTTCCAGGTTGCTATGGGTCTGGTCTGCTCAAGAGAGACTGTGCAGGTATCTTGTTTGAACAAATAAAGCCTATCTGGAGATCAGAGGGTGGTCTGATGAAGAGAACCCACCTGAAACTTGACAGGTGATATCAACAAAGGTTACCTGTTGGTCTTCCTGGGACTTCATCATTAGCTCAAAATTTCTCAGGGGCCCTAAAAAGGCCTTCACTTACATTCAATAGGAAGCAGTCTAGAAAAACACAATGTCCACGTTCCCCAGAGCTGGATTATGGGAGGCTTTTGATTATTTGGTGGGTCACGGATGTTTGTTATATTTAGGGGAATATAAGAATATAGGAATGATAAGATTAAAAGAGTAGATTATTTAACGTCAACTATTAATCTCAAAAATTTTGTATTGGTATGACTTTGCATACTGATACAAATTTAAAGTCATTTTTGTTACAACACACTGTGTGTGTGTGTGTGTGTGTGTGTATTTCTAGTCATGTTTAAAGGATTTTTGTAAATTGATTTTTGGTTATTTTGTTATGACATATTGTATATATGCTTCTATTCTTGTTTAAGGTATTGTACCTAGAAAATTCATTTTAAAAAGTAAGGAAAAATTCTAGTTTTTGAAAGCTACTATTGTGAACTATTTAGGATAACCAAGAAACACAGGTCAGTTATTAGTCATCTGTAACAATCTGTGGATATGCTAGGTATGTTTTCCAGATCATATAGAGATATATTTTAGATAGATGGTCTTCAAACCTTTCAAAGACCTACAGAATACGGCATTTAAAATATTTTATTAATTTAGGGATTTTCATGACAATGAGACACATCTGCTCCTGGCAGCACCAATTAACTTCAGAGATGATGGATACTAAGGAAACTCCTTTGAGTGTGGCAAAACTAGTCATTAGGGCAAGAAGTTGCTCTTATCTGGACTGCTTGACAATATGTTGTATACACTGGATATGTAGGACTCACAGGAAAGTGACTGCTGAACTTTGACAAAACAAGGTGGGAAAGTCCTTCAGCATCCCTGCTTCACAGAAGAAATGCCAGGCATTCTGAAGGACATAGGGGGAAGTGACTGACAAACTGCCAATATAAGCAGGACAATCTTTCAAATTTCCTGCTTCACTGAAAAGTCTGCCAGATATTATGGGCCTGTAAGCTGATGATAGATGCCCCAACAGTGCAAAGGAACCTTGGGTGACTGTCCAGGCAATCAGATGTCCCTATCATTTCTAGAGTTTTCTGAAATTATTTGGAATGAACTTTTTGTTTACTTAAATGATATTATATCCTTCTGGTGCCTTTGATGGAGTGGAAGACAACATATAGTTGCAGTTTTCATTAGTTATGATAAGAGATTAATTGGGTATAAAGTTTTAGAATCATTAAGATAGATAGATAATGGAGTATTTTTTTTAATTGCCAGACACAAATGAACTAGAATCTATTACATTATGAATGTAATCTTTACTTGATGATTGTTCTTATTGTGTACAGTTAAAGTTAAAACCTTTCTTTTTTTTTTTTGTTTAGACAAAAAAGGGGAAATTGTAGAATATTATTTTAAGGTGTGTTACTTTTGTTTATGCTCTGGAACATTTGTTTAATGATGCAGAGATGTTTCATTACATAAAATTCCCTGCAGTCAAGAGGTTGGGTCAGCAACTAGCTGACAGAAAGTGGTAGGGAGGATCCAGATGGAGAAGGGTTTGTTTTTGGTGTGAGCCTAGCCTTTAACAGCTGAGCCATCTCTCCAGCCCACGGAGAAGGGTTTCTAAGGAGGGTTGAGGAGAAGCAGAGGGCTTCTGGAGAGACTCAAGAAGGAGAGGAAGTGAGCTACTTAACTTGCTATTCAGCTTCTCTGAGGAGCAGACTCCTACTTCAGCCTTTGAATCCTGAGTTCTTTAGAGGGACAGAGATGTAGAGAAATTCCCTTCATAGCTATGAAATGGTTGGAGCCAGAGGGAACAGATTTCCCTCAGGCTGCAACTCTTGCAGCCTAACTGCTGCTGATAGCAGCTGAGTTGCAGTTGATAAATTGCAGCCATAGCATAAAAGGAAGAAAATGATTACAAGAGAACAACATACACTTGGAGCAAACTGCTAACCAAACCAAAGCCAATCTGGGCAAATACGTTCCTTATAGGCCTCACTGCTAATTCAAGCAACCCTCCCACTGACCTCAGGTTGGTGTCAAAGACACCAGCAAAAGCACTGTTAAGGGACTGCAAATGCAAAAGACCATTAATGTGGGCTTAATAGCTTTTGTAAGGTATGCCCCAATTTCAGAGAGATTAAATTATCAACCAAGTGGCTTGTGTTTGTCAGTGGTCACTTCCATACATGGAGAAAATAATACCTTATGTGGGAAGAACTAAGACAGGATAATCCCAAAGGAGCCCTTCATGGCAGACAAGGACAGGATCCCCGCGGGGCGGGTGGGGGGGCAATTTCTTCATAATTGGAGCAGGGGAGACCTCCAGATACCAGGCATGTGCCATGCTATCTGTGCTTGAAAAGTTAATTTAAACTGGGTGGTGAGAGACATACATTTTTTGAGAATCTTGACACCTTTTTATGTTTCTGGAATGTTATAGCTATAAATTTTCCTGAAGTGGGACCTGGTTTTTTTCATTTGTTTGTTTTTGAAACAGGATCTCATGTAGCCCAAGTTAGCCTTGAATTTACTATGTAACCAAAGAGGGCTTTGAATTTCTCATCTTCCTGCCTCCCTCCCAAGCCCTGGGGTGACAGATACTCACACTGTACCTCCTGTCTTATTAGGCTTGTTCTTTAGGAGATTGTGTGGCTTTAAGTCAATTCTTTAACGAAGGATTTGGGGGAAAGAACCTTGCTCTACTCTCTACATGTATATTAGGAAATTATTGGGAAAGAAGGAATTTCATCTTTGCAAACACCACCCGGCATTAGCACCTTTAACTAGCAATACTCACTGACCTAAGCTGTTGCCCAACATGGTGTTTTCTTTTTATTTCAAGACTATGGACTTTAGCATCACATTAGCGGAAGTATAGATCAGACTTTATTTTTTTTTAAAAAAGTATTTAAGATTATAGTTTTACTTGTGGAGAGGGTAGACTCCAGGAGAACTACCTATGGACAGTCCCATTGCTTACTTATAAAGTGGGGTGAGAGGCCAGCAAGATGGCTTCTGTGGATAAAGGACCTTCAGCCAAACCTCAGGGCCTGAGTTTGATCCCTAAAACACAATAGTGGGAAGGACAGGATAGACTCTGCACGTTGTTCACTGCTCTCCATATGCAACGCCACGACAGGGGCATGCCCCTGCCCCACGTAAAGACATGAAGAAAGTGACTCGCTATTTCAGATGAATTTTAAGGCCACATTATGGTTACTCTTGACTGTTAACTGTCAACTGGATGGGATCTAGAGTCACCATGAAAACAATTCCTTGTCAGGGATTATCTATGAAGAGACCCACTGTACAGCAGGGGCCATGCAGGGCCATGGACTGACCTTCCTGGCTGTGGACCGGATGAGTGCAGATACACCTTCCTGCCACAGTGGACCACAGCCCCTCACTGAGTCAAAACTAACCCTCCCTTTGATTTCTCCTCTCAGGATTTCCTTACAGCAATAACACAAGTAACTAATACAGAGACTTGGTAAACATGACCCTGTGGGACTTGGGCTTTGGAAATGAAGTGTAAGAAGAATGTGAACGGTTTGCAACCTTGGGCTAGAAAAGCCCTAGAATGCTCTAAGCAAAGTTTAACAGGCCATTCCGGCAAAGGTTCGAAGACCAGAATATTGAGAGAAAAGTCAGATGGAGTCGAAACCTGGCTCACGAGAGGCCAGAGGGGAACAAGGCCTCTTTGGGAAACAGTAGAGGCCAGTCAGGTTATATCCTTACACAGACTCTGACTGCTTTCTGGTTGCAGCTTGAGTACATTAGATCAGAAATGCACACACTAAAGATTAAACAACAGATTACTGAATGAGTGAGTAGTTGAATAAATCAAGAAGGAAATTTTTAAAAATGATCTCAGAATTAAATGAAAATTAAAACACAAAACACCAAAACTTGTGGAATGAAATAAAAGCAGTCCTAAGAGGGAAAGTTAAAGTTCTTAGTACCTCCATTAAAAAAAAAAAAAGTTATTATAAATAACTTAATGATGTACCTCAAGAGTTTGAAAAAAACAGGAATAAACCAAACTTCAAAACAGCAGCTTGAAAGAAATAATTAAAACCAGGGCAAAAATTAATAAAGAAACAAAAATAAAAAAGAACCAATAAAGCAGAAAGCCGACTCTTTGAAAAGATTAACAAGATTGATAAACCTTTAGCCAAACTAACCAAGACAGACCTAAAATAATAAAACGAGAGATGACGAAGATTCCTTAGCAGACATCAGAGAAATTCAGAAATTCGTAGGGGCATACTTTAAAAACCTATATTCTACAAAATCAGGAAAGCTACAAGAAATGGATTCCTAATATTTCTGACCCACAAAAGCTAAGCCAAGATTAGGGGAGTGATGCAGAGAGGGGAGGAGAAATTCCTCTAGCAATTCTCAGGTAGGGCACCTTTGATACCAGGAAGCACAGGCTCAGTCTGTACAGGGAATCAGCCTAGACAGAGGGGGCGCCCTCAGGCCTCCCGGGACATCCGGTCCTCAGGTTCCCAGCCCTCCTCCCGGGTCGGCGGCAACAGGGCAATGCTTACCAGCACGAAGTGCACCAGGGCATCATAGCAGAGCCAGGCGAGCACGCCACGTTCCACCGTGCTCCGCCTGCGGCCCAGGCGCAGGCCCAGCGCGCACCCCACGGCCAGCAGAGCCGAGCACAGAAGCAAGGAGGAACCCACCGCTGGGCCCAGAGCCCAGTCCTCACCCATGGGTCCACGGTTTAATCAAGCGCCAGCCCAGCAGGCAGGGTAGACAGACTCTGCTGCTTGGCGAGCTAGGCGCTCGTGGGCGGGGCTTCCTGTAGGCGGGCCTTCTCATGGGCAGGCTCCCGAGGGCGGAGTCACGGAGGGCGTGCCTCGGAGGGGTCTGGTCCGCCAGGGCCAGGTCTGCTTTGCCCGCCTCTGCAGCCCGATTCTGTCCTGATGGTTCCTGGACACAGGCACATGCTTTATATGCTTACGAAGTCTAACGTCTAACAAGGTTCAAACGGTTTAGCAACAAAGTGAAAGTCCAGACGGTGGGGATTTTGACAAGAGACTCTAAATCTTGAGACCAAAGGTTATAAAGAGGCCTGGCAAGTATTGCTAATGAGACCTAAGCAAAGATCTTTACAGAAATTATCAGCCGTCCAACCATTGTTTCGTTTGTGTTTGATACAGTCTAGCTACATGGCTCAGGCTACAATGGAAATCAGGATGCAGCCCAGGGGGGTCGAACTCAAGGTTATCCTCCTGCCTTGACTTGCTGAGAGCAGCAGCCACAGGCTACCCCCACAGCTGCCCGCGCACCTCAGGGCTTTTAAATCCCATGCAGTTGACTGACCCTATTCCTAATACTTATCCCTCAGAAGTCAAATGCTGTATGCCTCCTCTGGGCACGTGCCTCAGTAACACAGCACTTGCCTAGCTCCCACTGGATTCCCAGGTTTCCGGGGTGGGGGAAGATTCTGGCAAAGAGGGGGGAGCAGTTGTTTAATGGAATTAATTCCGACTTGGTAAGAGAGGACATTTCTGCAGGGTGGCAGTGTGAACAAACTGAGCACTCCTGGGACGTATGCTTTAAAATGCTTGGCTAGGAGGGTGAGTTTTGTTATATACACCTTGTGGAAAAAGATTGCTGGCACAAGATCAAAGAACTCGCCCAGTCACTCACTGTGGCAGACAACATCTGCAGAAAGTATCTTTTTGCTTCTTATCACTACTCCGTTGCACTAGAACATAAACTCCACAAAGAGCAGCAGCCGTGACTGGCCTGTCTGGTGTGGGAAACTTGACACCTATTGCAGATCTGGCATATTCTAGCTGTCCAAGAACTGCTGACTGCCGGAGCAGAGCCAATCCTGCCAGTCCAGTAACAAAAACGGATTGCTCTTTGGTATGGGCGGAGTATTTCTCAACCACACTGACAGCTCTAAGATCAACTGAGAGACTAGCCTCTGGGCATGCCTATGAAGGATTCCCTAGATTAGGTCAGGGACAGTGGGAAGGCCCTATTCCACAGGGTGGGTTAGCAAGGCACTGGCATGCTTCACTTGCCTCCTGCCCCATCATTTCCTGCCATGATGGGCTGTACCCACCAACTGGGGGCCAGAGTAAACCGCCTCTCTTTTAGATTGCTGTCAGTATATTTCTATCACATCAGCAAGAGAACTAATACACTTGGTAACTAACCTGTCCTCCACTAGATGAAAGGGCTCAGATTAAGGGCCTGGAGAAATGGCTCCTGCCCTTCCAGAGAGTCTGAGTACAGTTCCCACCTCGCCAACCGCCTGTCACTCCTGCTTCAGGGGATCCAACCACCTCTATTGCCCACTGCAGCACAACACTCACATACACATGTACACAGTTTAAGGAATATAAAAATTGATCAGCAGGGGTGGTGCATGCCTTTAATACCAGCACTGGGGAGGCAAAGGCAGGCAGATCTCTGAGTTCGAGACCAGCCTGGTCTACAGTGCTAGTTCCAGGACAGACTCGAAAGCTAAAGAGAAAACCAGTCTTGGAGGGAGTGAGGAAGGGAGGGAGACAGGGAGGGAGACAGGGAGGGAGACAGGGAGGGAGGGAGGGAGGGAGGGAGGGAGGGAGGGAGGGAGGGAGGGAGGGAGGGAGGGAAGAAAACTGGGGGGGGTCTGGAGAGTTGGCTTAGCAGCTAAGAGCACTGGCTGCTCTTCCAGAGGACCTGAGTTAAATCCCCAGTATCCACATTGCAGCTAACAAAAAAATTCCAAGATCTGACACCCTAACACAGACATACGCACAGGCAAAACACCAATGCATATAAAATAAAAATAAAATATAAAAATTGTAAAAGTTTAGATTAAAAGCCATCGTAGTCCGCCCCTGCTCTTCAGTCTCAGTGTTTCTGCCTTCACTACACTGCAACAGCTCCTTCTGACCTGACTTCCTCAGTCCTCCTGATGTTTCAAATCAACTTAGTTCACTTTGCACATCTAGGTCTGATTTCTTCCTGTGTATCAAGTCAATTTCACTCCCTCAGACCTAGAACCATCCAGAAACCAAGGATCATCTTCAATACTTCCTCTGAACAGACCGCACATCGAGGCATCACCAACAAGCAAGCACCTCCTGACACTTCATCTTTTGCCTGTTTCATTCTCACTAATGTGACCACTCATCTGGAATCTAAAGACTCTGTTAACAGCTAGCTGTCCTTATTAAACACTCATTTTTTGTATATGTAAGTGGGTTGGGTATCTGTGTCTGCTACTCACAGAAGCCAGAAGAGGGCACTGGACCCACTGGACATGGAGTTATGGAGAGCTGTAAAGTGCCATGTGAGTGCTGGCAACCAAACCCGGGTCTTCTGCAAGAGCAACAGTGCTCTTAACTGCTCAGCCATCTCTGCCTCTTATCCCTCTCCTGCAAACTTACCACTCAGTGCTGAAATCCTACAGATGGCCACCAGGCTGTGCTGTCTGCTCCTAGCATCTCCTGTTGCCCTATTAATGCTGCTCTCCCTTGGTCTTTGATCACAATCCTTCACTCCTATTTGTGGTCACCACATTGCCTCTGTGCACTTTCCCCACCTTCAGATTTTCCAGCCCAAGTAAGACATACTTTTGAGCACAGTCATCTTCATAGTTTGGAGAACACACAGCTGAGCAGAGCATCTCTCCCAGGTCAAAAGAACTGCACTGAATCAAAAGTACAGTTGAAACTAAATACCTTTCTGACCAGGCCAGTTCCTGACATCTGTTTTATCAATGCCCTAGCATAACACCTAACATGGGATAGGACAGTCAATGATTATCTTACTGTTTCTAAAAGCTTAGTCAAAATCATAAAAAAAAAAAAATGAAGACACTGACATGGCTGATAGAGTTAAAGGAATTTATAAGAAAAATTGGACTGAGATAGTATGAAATTTATTAGATTTCAGATAGGCAGATGTCTATGTGATAGGGCAAAGGAAGTTTAGGTTGTTAATTCAAGTCTAAGATAGAGGTGGACAATAACTGAGAATTTCTTCCCACACTAGAACTGCAAGAGGATGGGATGCTACCATCCCACTATAACCAGAAATTAGTTATCATACTACTACTGATTGTTGGGTCCATAGACTGTTTAAGTTGACAGGAACCAGGTTCAGTAAGGCCTTTATGGGAGGGGGGGGGACACACATGGGTGCTCTGGAGTGTTTGGGGAGGGGTCTTGTAAGAACAACAGTCTCTGTGCTGTGAAAAAAAAAAAAAATAAAACGTAGTTCCAAGCACACTTGTAATGATGGCCATTTAAGAGAAGAAAGTTTGTTCAGGGATAGGAAGGAACTCCATAGCAACAGCAGCCAGCAATGCAGATTAAGCTCTTTGGAGTGACTCATTTCTTAACCCTACCCCATAAAATGGCAGCCTCAAAAATCCAATTTTATCTCTACACTATAAAATGCAAATGTATGCTCTGTAACACACACCTAGGTTTACAGTTACATAAAACTGGTTAAAAAAAAAAAACTGTTATCCCATAAAGATAGTCCTTCTTAATATTTCAGCTTGTCTTTGGACGCTGTCATCAGAAAGGGAACCATTCAAGAGGTAGATGGTAGGTAGGGGCACTGCCTAAGACTCCCTTCGGAGACTTGATCCCATTTTCCTTCCTCTTCCTCCTCTCTCATTTTTGGTTTTTTCCAGACAGGGTTTCTCTGTGTATTGTTAGCTGACCTGGAACTTACCCTTTGGACCAGGCTGGCCTTGAACTCACAGATCTCCACCTGCCTTTGCCTCCCAAGTGCTGGGACTAACCACTTGCACCATCACTGCCTGATTTGTAGTCAGGACCTAGAGAATGCCACTCAAGCTCTCTACTTCTCTCCTGTATTATTTAATAAACTTGAAACTTTCCGAGGGAGTACTTTCTTATGTGCCTTCGGAAGTGATAAACATGAAACAAAGTTTTCACACTGTTGACTTTTGGGGACAACACTAACTCACTGAAATTGCTGAACACCACTGAGAAAAAACTACCACTGTCCACACAACACATATATTTGTGCACTGTTTTAGCTGGGCCTTTTCTACAGGAGTTGACTTAGACCAATGGTGTACAAGGATGGAAGTTTGGGCCCTCAGCATTTAGCAATGTCTATGTTCAATTATGTTCAGTTGTCAGGACCGGAAGAGGATGAGGTGCTATAACAACCTACTGAACAGAAGTCATAGATGAGGCTAATCATCTCAGTGCACAGGAAAACACCTTCAGAACAGCTACCCAACACCTTGAAATGAGTTATCTGTTAAGCCAAGCAATTATGGGGACAGACTTTATCCCCACATCCATTTCTCCCAAAACCGTCTCACCAAACTCCCTTTTATATTTTTCAAGACAGGGTTTCTCTGTGTAAAATCCTGGCTGCCTGGGAACTTGCTTTGTGGATGAGGCTGGCCTCTAACTCCCAAGCCTCTGCCTCCCAAGTACTGGGATTAAAGGCATGTGCCACCACCGCACAGCTGGAACACCCCTCTTGATGACTGGTCTCTATGTACATTCTGAGTCTTCCTGTCCCAGTCTTTTGCTCTTGCATGATTTTTTTCTTTTAAGCTTCAAGGTGGGTCCATGAACACTTTAGGGGTCAGCTAAGAATCACCTTAAAAAAATAAAAAAAAAATCACCCCCCCCAAAAAAAACAGTTAATTAAAAGTTTTCCAGAGTGTTAAAACTCATAGGTCAATAAATAAATAAATAAATAAAAGGTTAAAAAATTAACTATTACAGAAAGACTATCTGAAAGCCAGGTGCAGTTGGTTTACCTGTAATGAATGCCCTAAATGGATGCAGCTCTGAAAGAGATGATGGAGAGATCGTAATATATCTTCTTGATTTACTTGTACACTGGCTGCTCCTTTGTTCTTCTAATTAATTCAAGATTTCATTCAGAGCTACACTTAATACCTGGACAAGGAATGCTTCCAGGGTTGCTTCAAGGACTGCTTTCTGTTACAATTTCATGCCTTCAAAGGTTAGGCAGACTTAACCGTAAGTCATCAAAACCATAACCACACCATCTTTTCAAACAACTGTTGCCCCTTTCCCAACTTACAATGTTTCAGTACACATAGATTGGCAAAAAATGGAGTGATGAACCTATAAGCCAAGGACTGGGGTCACCACCAGAAGCCAGGGAGGAACATGGGAGAGAGCCTGGCTCAAATAGCACCTTGACTTGACTTCTTCCTGGCAGAGAGGCACCGGTTCTATGGTTTGAAGCCCCTGGTTCACTGGTTCAGTGTTTTGATGCTTAGGAAATTAGACACATGTTGGTATTTTTGATGTGTTACAGAACATTCTCTAAAGTAGCTATTGGTTGGTCACTGTTAAGGTGGAAAGGTGACGTCAACATACAGTGACAGTCACTCATGCTTTTCCATCACTGTGGCTTGCACTTGAAGATAATTCCAAGTTTAAATTTAACCACACAGAAAACAAAGCTAAACAATTATTTTCAGAAATAAATCTTTCCATGTTTTATCATATTTGATAGCAGCTTTTTTTATTGGTTACAAAACCTAAGCCCATATACAAAATTAGGAACACGTTTAGATGCCTCTTTTGAAAGAACATTTTAGTCGTTTTTAAACTGAGTTTAAAAAAAATAAAAACAATGCAATTTTAAAACACTGTTTTGAAAACTTAAAAGTGCAGCAATACACTCAGTTTCCTTTATCTACGAAATGGTGTGATTCCAATTCAAAACTGTAAGGTCACAGCAAACTGAATCAAGCAGATGCACACAGGTCTGCACTACTTGACGATAATGTTACTTAAAGGTTAGTTTGCACTTAGGACGAGAGAGGAAATAGGAATCATCACAGTAGAGGCCCAATTTAATCTCAATGTGTGCAAATTTGAAAAGGTAACTGTCAGTTAAGTAGGAAGGGTCCAGAAGAAACTACACTGGAAGGGGGGAAATCACACTATCCAGAAGATTTGGACTTTAAGGGTTTCACCAAAGTTTGTGACCTTAATTCATTCCGACTTTGTTATTCCTACTTTTAGTGAACACTACACAATTTCAAAATTTAGACAAATGTTTGAACAGGATGCAGTTACCATATGAAGCTTTAACTCAAAATTTGGGTAAAGAAAAAAGGCACAATGAACTTCAACTCAATTTTATGTGCACAAGAGTTGAAAAATCTGAGCCACCTTAAAGAGAAATTGATTCTAAAATTTATAAAACCTATAAATAATTAGAGGCCAAACCACTATATTAAAACAGATTCTCTAGCAAGTAAAATCTTGCAGTTTAAACATACGCTTGTATCCATTTCAGATACAAGACAAAACTCACTCTTTAAAGTGGCTCCGCCTCGGCAGATACATATATTTGTAATGAAGCACACCTGCTATGTGTTGTTTATCAGTGAAAACACCCCAGCTGATTCACAAAGCTCTGATGGCATCCGTCTCCTCTTCATCACAGTACACACACCCCCCCATCTGAAAACTTAGTTTAGATTTCTATCCCTTCACATCAATGCATTGGGGAATTATACCCAGTGAACAAGAGCAACAAAACCATTTCTGTGACAACACAAATTATTTAGTTTAAAAAATTTCAAATCCATATTCATTCATTAATAACTGGGTCAGACAATTTGCCAAAAGCAATGACTTTACACAGTAATAAGAGATTCTGCAGAGCTAAAGATCACTGCAAATCAGGCTAGTTCAATAACTGCAGATCATTCCTCTCTATACAGATCCTTGGTTTCTCTTTACCATGTGCAGGTGCTTTGAGTGGGATAGGAATGAGCTCCCCAATATTCAAGAATGAAGTCTTGTAACACTTCTAAATAGTTGCTGGTTTGTTGCCACCACATTATCAAAAGTACTGGTTACTAAGTAAAAAATGTTGTAAGACTAAATTACAGTAAACATGAAAGCTCCACAGTTTAAACCCAATATAAATCAACCATATCCAATTATCAAATTAAAACAAAAAAAAAAAAAAAAAAAAAAAAAAAAATTAACTCCCGGAAGCTGAAAGCAAGACTATCTTAAAACATCAACAATGAGTATTTTAGACCTTTTCCATCCTTGTTTTGACTTATTCATTTATTTATGTATGGTTTGTAGTCAGGGACTCTTGCTTTCAACTTAACAGAAGTTCAAGTCTGTAACAGGTTGCAGCTCAGGTAGAGACCATGCACAGCATTTGATTATTCAAAACAGCAGGAACACACAGGCTGAAGTGAGTGGTCAAATAGGGTTTGCTGTTCTCAACAATTAGGTATAATGGCGGAAGCATTAATTACCACTGACATCTAAAGCTCTTGCTCCAACCCTGGCTTCTGAGGCAGATAATAAACACATCAATTCATGGTAGTGAAGTACAGTTTTTAAAAACTTATCTTTTTAATCAATAACCAAGTTTCTTGTTTTTAAGTTATTACTTTTTTTTTTTTGTCAGTTCCACCAATGAAAATCATTTGGCTTGTACTTTAATTCTTCCACATAAGAATATGAAAATATGTTTGTGGAGGACAATAATGGAGGCTCAGATCACACTGCACCTCTGTAGTCTTCCAATATGAATAAGCATCATACCAAAGTGTCTTGATCCACAGCGCACCTTTTTCCAAAGCAGTATCAGTGGGCGGCTGATTGCCACCACTATGGAACATTCTAACTGGAGACTGCAGTTGTCAGCATGTGGCACCAGGGAACATGGAAAAATAGGGTAGTTGAGACTGTTAAGGAGAATTCTAAAACAGTTTAGGAAATCATGCATATGCATTTACAGTCCATGTGAGAGTGACTTTTGGCAACTGCAAAGTGACTGAGACATGGCTTGCTTTAGAAGCATCAAAACGAAGAGGCAAGAGAGCTGGGAGCCTTCTGTTGCTTGCTGTCTTATCGCTTGGTGGCCATCTGGTGGTGTTTGTATTGAATGAAAGGTGCTGCACTTAATTGACCTTAGAAATTAAATTCTTTTGTTTGAAGGTTGGCCGTTGGGTCAAAGTTGTAAGTACCTCCTTGTGTTGCTTCAGGGATGAGGCTAGGATCTTCATCAATCTATAAAAATAAAGGGGAAACTCTAAATGAATATTTTAACTGCCTAAATAATTTTATTAAAAAATTAAACAAATACAATTCAATATTCATTTTTAAAAAGTGCCTGGCACTTTTTAAAAAGCAAATGCAAGTCACCTATCTGAATGTCAATTCCAGAATTATTTCTTCCCAGAAAATAGATTAAAACTGTAACAAGAAATGCTTTTTATAATTTTATCTTATAGTGAAATTTTGGATAAAGTATTTAAGTAACTAACATTACAAATTTCATGCACATTATTAAGAGAAGAATTCTAAGTAAATGGCCATTATATTTCAAAGTTTCAACCTACATGCAGACATCTGTATTTTAATATTTACTTACATCATCACCAGAGAAATATTGATCTATGATTTCAAATGCTAATTTATATATGTCTTCATTTTCATGTTGCTGCAAAACTTCAATTTTCTCCAAACCTGACAAAGAATCCAAAAACAATTAAGGAGACATTAATCTGCACAATCTAATTACAAAAATCTCTATGAACCTCAGAATATGCCTTGTCTCCACTCAAAGATGACAGTTTAAAGGCTGGAGAGATGGCTCAGCAGTTAAGAGCTTTTTTAGAGGACTTGGGTTCAATTCCCATCAACTACATGGTGGCACAAAACCATCTATAGTGGGATCTCATGGCCTCTTCTAAATAAAGGTAATAAAGGTGTGCATGTAGATACATACAATAGATGAATCTTAAAAAAAAAAAAAAAAAAATGACAGTCTAAAGTAATGCATAAAAAACTAACAACCGGCCCATTATTTCCTTTTTCCTTAAAAATATTTGAGATTCCCTACCTCTGGGAAAACTTAAAAAAAAAAAAAAAAAAATCAACCACCATAACATTCCATCTAATAGAGATGTGATGGAGTTTGTTTCTGGTGGCAGGGCAAGTTAATGCTGGTACAAGATCTGAAAACCTCCCAAGAGGTTTCAATATAATCACAGTATCTCATATAGTATCTTTATCTTTTCTCTTCCACTGTTTTCTGAATGTAAGTTTTTAGAACTTAATTGATGGAAACTTTACATCAAAAACACTGCATTTACAAAAGTGGATAGGAGTAGTGATGGTGCACATCTTTAACCCCAGCACCAGGAAGGCAGAGACAGCCAGATCTCTGTGAGTTTGAGGCTAGCCTGGTCTACAGAATGAGTTCTAGGATAGAGCCAGAGCTATATGAGAAACCCTGTTTCAGAACAAAACAAACAAAAGTAAAGGTTATGATCTACAGGTATAAGGAGCAGGAAAAGGAAGCTTCCTGAACACTAATCACAAGACTGTAGTCCAGTCTGGACTTGAACTTGAGACCCTCTGGTTCTATCAAGTGCTGCAATGCACATACATGTGCACACCTGTGCTCATCTGAGAACATCTTTTGTATGTCCAATGTACCATGGACTTCATGTGCCAGATGCACAAGTTTACAAATTTAAAACCTTAGTATTTTTTTTTAACATATGGAAATAATTGGCTTTTAAAACATAATGTACAAATCAGAAAAATAGAGAAATGGGTGTCAACACAAAAAATGCTTTGTGAGATTATAGTATATATTGTGATTATTACTCCTAAATAGAGAAAAAATAACAGCTTTAATATTAAAGAGAAAGGCTTCTCTAAGTTTTTCAAACTTTCTGTGTTATGAACTTGACTACAAAGCTAAATTTTATCTTAAAGATAAGACATCTTAATACAAGCATGAGCATAAATAGTAGGATGAGCTCCACGTCAGCTTTGTTTATATCCATACCATTTATATGATCTTGGGCAAAACTCTTTGTTTTTACTGATTCTGTGATGCTATTGCAGTTATTGTTCTCTAAAGCATAAGCTGGGTAAACTATCCATATAGTCGACAAAAATGCAAATAAACAAATCATTAAACTTCTTAATGTCTGGACACTTTAGTACATACTGAACAGGTAGGTACCTTTTAGTGGTTACTAGAAATAATAATACTTAATGACTTCAGTCCTATTAACTCAACACACGTTTGTAACAATCCTAAAAGCCTGTCCATCTCACAGAATTCAAACAAGACACACAATTGAGTAACCACTTCCCAGAGAAGGGTCCACCCAGACACATGGTAATATGTACAACATAAAAAATGTGTTCGATTTGTCTGGAGTTTGAGAAACAGATTAAACAAAGCTTTTATCTACTCTAGTGGTCCACCAGGCTTTTTAACATGCTCCTGTACACTGTGATGTGAAGAGGAATGCAGAACTTTGGTCCTCACTATTGAGTTGTTGGGAGGGCTTTGAGACCCATTAAGAAATGGGGCCGACTGAAGGTTCAAAGCTGGACATCTGGCCCTGAGAAAAGTTAACAAAATTTTTGCAGACCCATCCTTGGTTTCATTTTACAAGTTATTACAAAACACTGAATCTGTCCCTGGATTTCTCCTTTATTCTCTCCCATGTGTTCTGTCCTGTTGCCCCCAGCCAGGAAGACTTCACTAGAGGCACACACACCCAGACATTAAACACAAATTGGAACAACCATTCTGTCTTACACTTTCACCTTCCAAAAGCCCAACCTAAATAAACCTTTTTATAAGCACTCAGCCTCTGGTATTTTTGATATGGCAATGGGAAACAAGCCAATGTAATACTGAATACTTCTTAAATTCCATCAATCTCCAGAAAAATTGACTTCATGGCCAGTATTTCTAAAGTATGAAGCACTGTGGTTTTTATGTTTTTTTTTTTTTTTTTTTTGTGAAAATCCTTTAGTAATGCTAATGAGGTGAATAAAACCAGCAAAATCCTCTGAACACTCAATAGCAAATGTCTTAACAAACTAAGCTTAGAGGAACTAGTGCTGTGGAACTCCAATGTTAACTACTACTTACCTCCACATTCTTCTATGATTTCAGCTATTGTGCTTGCTTCATCCCCAGCCATTATCAGGATGTTCTTTAGACCATCCAGAACCACCTGAACCACCTGAGAGTCTTTTACTGACAGTAAGTTACAGAATGGTGGTATAACGTTCTGCTGTACAAGGTACTCAACCTAGACAACACAAAAGAAGAAAGGCTTTTATGAGTGCAAGTCTTTATTTCCTCTAAAAACTGCAGTACGGAAACGAAAACATTCAGTAACTTCTAAAACTAAGAAAAGAAGTGCCCTTGCTGGAATTAGTAACAGTAACCAGTTAAATTTTTTCAAACTCACCTGATCTTTTCTGCCACTTATCGTTAAGTTGCTAATTGCCCAAGCAGCTTCCTTTTGTGTTCCAAAGTCCCCCTGAAGAGTAAAAACAAATTCACAAAATAAATCCTTTAACCAAAAATCTGGGTCATAACAAATTAAAATAAATAACGGATCCCTGACATGACTGACCTTAGCGAGCTGGTGAATGATCATGGGGATTAAACCAGCATCTATCACAGCTTGAACTTGCTGCTGATTGCCTGCTGTTATATTGGAAAGGAACCATACTGCTTCCTAGAATAAACAAAATATGGGCCACTTTTATTAGAAAAACTACTTTTAATGTTTTATTTTTCTCTTTAATGTTTTAAATATTTGATTACAAAATCTCCTGAGTAGTGTCTAAAGACCTCCCATTTTACATTACTTACTATCATTTTATATGAGTATGGTGTTTGTATACAAGTAAACCATCGCACCCATGTGCGGGTCAGAAGACTGCTGACCCTTTAGGTTTGGGTCTCTCCCTCCATCATGTGGTTCCAGAGATCTAACTCGGGCTGTCAGGTTTACATGGCTAGCATTTTTACCTGTGATTTAGCCAGTTCAGACCTCCCATTTACTTAAAGGGGAAGGAAGCTTCCATTCCCAATACTTGTGTGTCCACTTAACTCAGCATGTATTTAATAATCTGTAAGCCTACCATAAGCTTGCACTATTCTGAGCAATGGTGACACAGCAGCAAATGAAACAGACCCAAATCTTTACCCCTGCGGTACATGATATTAGTGCCTCATGAAAGGCAGGCCTGAAGAATAGGATTTCCAAATACTTGTCAAAGCTACTTCTGCTAATGAGCTTTAGTTTACTTGAAAGCACGAGGTGGGGACAGGATGAGTGGGTAAGGTGCCTTCTTCGTGAGCATGAGGACCTAGGCTCTGGTGCTCACCACCTATGCTGAGATGTGTGGTGACAAGCATTGGCACACACAGCTGAAGAGAAAGCAAAAACCAATTTGAAGGTTCCTCAAAACGCTATACACAATTTCTGTGACTCAGCAACTTCTAGCTATGTCAGAAAGAAATTAAATAAAGGACTGAAACACTCACGGACATGCCAGTGTTTTCTGTGGCATTATTACAATAGCCAAGAGGTGAAAAGTACCCCAGTGTCGATCAACAGGCACGTGAGAAAAATGTGATATATACATACAACAAAATAACTTATTTAGCCATAAAAGCAAATCAAGTCAGGGCTAGGGGAGGTGGCTCAGTTGGTAAAAATGTTTGCCCCACAAACGTGAGCACCTGACTAATCTCCAGCATCCAGGTAAAAGTTAGGCTCAGTGGCATGCTTTGTACCCGAAACACTGTTGAGGCAGAGACAAAAGGATCTGTAGTGTTCAGGTCCAATGAGAGACCCTGCTTCAAAATACAAAGTGGGGAAGTTGGAGGGATGGCTCCATCCATGGTAAAGAACATGGACCGCTCTTCTCCAGAACCAGAGCTCAGCTCCTAGTACCCATACCGGTGCTGACAAGCACCTGTGATTCCATCTCCAGGGAGTGCTGACACCTCTGGCCTCTGCTGGCCCCTGAACTCATGCACATGCCCACCCACCCATACACAGAGAAAGACACAGAATTAAAAATAATAAAATTCTTGGTCTAAAACACTCTATTATAAACAAACTTTAAAAAACATGCTATGTGAAACAAACCATAAAACTACATAAATATTTAATTATTTACTATACAATTAATAATAAATTTTTAAATAAATTTTAAAACTCTTGAAAGAGTACATTTTTATAATATGCGAAAGGAAATATGACAACCTAAATTCTATTCTAATTTTGTAGAGGAGTAAATGATGAGTTTTTTTGTTTTGGTTTTTTTTTTAATCCCTATTTTTTTTTTTAATACCACTTATTTTAGTAAGAGATTATGGTTTTTTTTTTGCATACTGGTTACTAATTTAATGATACTGCTCAACCTATAAACATTTTTTTAAATTCTGTGATGATAAATAAAGGAAACAAAAACTAAAACAATTATAAAAGATTCATTTAAAAATCATTCTTGTCTTGAGTGTCATGATCTGAGTGAGAAAACACATTGTAATAGCAAGGAAACAGTCACAGACAAAATAAAAACAGTGTGCACCTTTACCTTATTTATCTTCTCTTTCGGGTGTGACAAGAGGTTTGGGAAGTGGGACAGCACATCGCAGTTAAGAACCACCTGGGTCTGCTCATCAGTGCCAGTCACTATGTTCCCGACTGCTCTGAGTGCTGCCGTCTAGAGTAGGAAGAAATGTGTTAAGTATGTTTATAATGAAATTGTCATTTCTATATTTTTCATAACTCTGAGAGAATGTGAGGAGGAAATGATTAACATTCATTTCATCCCCACAACAAAGCCATAACCAAACTAAGCAATGACTTTTAAACAATAATTTCATGTGGAAAATTATGGAACTCCACAGAAAATTATGTGAAAATTTGTTACAGATAAGATTTTTAGGCATGGCAATGGTAGCACACACCTTTAATCCCAGCGTTTTGGAGGCAGAAGCAGTTACATCTCCATGAGTTTAAGGCCAGCATGATCTACAGAGTGAAGTGAGTTCCAGGACAGCCAGGACTACATGAGAAAATTCTGTCTCAAAAATACATTAAAAAAAAAAAAAAAAAAAAAAACCTCCCCCAAACACCACACAAAAATAAAATATATAAAAAAGCTTTTGAGAAGTGGAAACTAAGAATCATAAAGTCCTATCTTTAAAAACAATTGTTCTTATTTATGATCAAACCAACCCCACAGATTTTAATATGGTCCTGCATCAGCACACATTTGTGTTTATCATTTAATAAAGTCCTGTATTGAATGTTATCCTGGGTCAGCATGTATTTGCATTTAGAAAAACACTTTGGCAGAACTGCATGATGAGCAGAGTCAGAAGGTTAGGTTACTAAAACTCTCCCAGAGACAGAGAGTTAAGGGGAGGCATACTGAAAGCTTAAGTGAGAAGAAAGGGACCAAGAGACCCGTGACAGAAGATGATGAAGGAAGAGCCTAAGCATCCAACAGGAGAAGAGAACCCAGGATCCAACAGAAGAGAGATGAAAGAGAATGTAGGCATCAGACAAGCAACATGCAATTTCCTAACAGGGTACTAGAAGAAAAGCAGTATATGACGACCAGCAGTTTCATTCCTATCTAGTTGAAATGACAATGGATATCATGCAGGTCTATGTTTAATGGCATATGTAACTGAATTGCTGAAAAGTTAAGCAAATGAAATCTGGGTTCAGGAGATGAGCTAGAACAATCCCGAGGTGCATTCTGTTGGACTTAATTGAAGGTTGGTTGTAGAAATGTTGGTCATAAAAAGAAAAGGTTTATATGATTAAAAAAAAATGAAAATACTTACTTGAACTTTCACTTCCTGGTGGCTCAGCAGGGGCACAAGGAATGGTACAACGCCTGAATCAATAACCATCTGTATCTGCTCATTTCCTCCATCTGTCAAGTACGACAGAGCCCAAACAGTGTCTACAAGAATCTATAAGTACAAACAGGAAAAGGGCATTCCAGGAGTTGAAACAGAAAAATAAAAAAGTTTTCTGTTTTAACATGGTTACAAAGGCATCCTTGTACATATAAATTTAATTTTTCTCTCAGGGCTTACCTGTGATCACCCTTCATAAACATGAGACAGAAGTCTAGGATGCCTGTTTTCCAGTGTCTGATTTTATATTCCAGATAGATAAAAATAGAATAATGGGTTGGCAAGACAGCTTAGCAAGCAAAGAGGTTGAAGCTAGCCTGGTGACCTGAGTTCAATCCCCAAAAGCCACACAGAGGTGGATGTAGAAAACCAACCAAAGTCATCTTGTGACCTCCTCGCAGGTGCAGTGCTCATACACATACATAATGCACAAACAAAATAAGTAAAATTGTTCAACAAGCAGAAAATTCTCCGAGCCCAAAAATTAAGAACTAAAAAATCTATTTCATATACAAGTATGAAGTCAAAGTAGTGTGCTACTCCAAGTCTAGAAGACCCAAAATAATCACAGATCCATTTTACTGGTCTTAAGTGTGTTCAGCAATACAAATTTTCAGACTACTAAAGTGAGAAGGGTAAGGAGTGACTCAGCACTTGAACCTTGATGCAGTCCCTCAAAGGAAAAGCATGAAATACAATCACACTGTGCTGACTATAATGGTGCAATACTTGGGGAATGGAACCAGCAGGAAAAGCCACCCTCAGCTATATGGTGAGTGTGAGCAGCTGAGGCTGCACGAGAGCCCCAAACCCAAATTAAACAAGTTTTCACCTATGAGAACAAAGCCAAATAGCCTCTGGGATCTGGTTAACTGATTCCGGACACAGAGCTAGTGTGTGCTCCTTCTTGGTTTCTACAAAGCTGCTTAAGCACCACTCTTAACACATTCCTTTCTACTGAGGATCCAATTTAAAGTCATCTTGTTGCCTGATGTTTAAAAGCAGCTACCTGAATTCACACAGGCACACACACAAGTAAGAGGAGCAGACAAAATCAGGCATAATCTATACCATTAGCATTGCTAAGAATCCTCAGAACACAATTTCAAATTACCCATAAGAAGAAACCACTTAAATATTAGCGTGGATCTGGATTTATTCTAAGCCTGTAGGAGTTGAAGAGTGAAGAATGAGAGGGGAGAGGAGGGAAGCAATTATGCATGTTTGAAACAGAAACTGTTACAGGGAGCATTACAGAGAGGAAAATCAGAAGGAACTCAAGAGCTACATCAAAAGAAACCATACAATCTCAGTGTGGTGGTTTGAACAGAATGACCTCCCTTAGGCTCATATAACTGAATGCTTAGTTATCAGGGAGTGGCATTACTTTAGAAGGAATAGGAGGTATGGCTTTGTTGAAGTAGGTATAGCCTTGCTGGAAGAAATGTGTCATTGGGGGTAGGCTTTGAAGTTTCAAACCCGAGCCAGGCCCAGTGTTTCTCCCATCTCCCTGTCTCATATATGTGGATCAAGGTACAGGCTCTCAAATACTCCTTCAGCACCATACCTGCCTGTATGTCACCATGCTTCCCACCAAACTTCAAAACTAATTAACCCCCAATAAGATGCTTTCTCTTTATAAGAGTTGCTATGCTCATGATACCTCTTCATAGCAATAGAACAGTGATTAACAATAATTGGCACCAGAAATAGGGGTATTGCTTTGTCAGGCCTGACCATGCAGCTTGCTGGCACAATGTGGACTTTGAATTAGGAAAGCAGTTGAAAGCTTTAAGCAGCTATTAATAGGCCAAACTAATAAGAGCACACAAGACAGTGGTGCTGAGAGCAATGTAGATTATGACAGCTTGGCTCAAGGTTTCAGAAGAGTATTAGTGGTGGCCTTGAGACCATTCTTGTGACATTTTGGCAAAGAATATGGCTGTTTTCTACCCTTGCCCTGCCCCCATCTGCCTGACAGTAAACGGAAGATTTTCAACTAATGGCATTAATAGAGGCAATTTCAAAACAGCCTAGTACTTAGTGTGTTACGTGGTTATTAGTGGTCACTCTTATGCAGATCTATAATGAACAAGCAAGCTGAACAAAAATACAAAGTGTACAACTTGAAAGGGGGCACCAGGAAATGTAAGAAGGCTAAGTCCAGTGCTCAAGGACATAAGAAATTTAAAGTCTGATGCTAAATGGAATAAAGGAAGTGGTGACCTAAGGACAAGACCCACCCAGCTAAGCTTCCAACTTGGGACAAGAATTAAAAGAAAATCTTAAGAAGTAAAGGAAACCACTGAAAATAGAAATCTTATAAAAATGTAATTGGACAAGGGGGCCAAGCTCTAGCCCCATCAAGCAGCAGAACTTGGCAGCTTTGGCCATGTGGTTCTGGCTTAGTATCAAAAATACAAAAGATGGGTTATGGAATCTTCCTCCTTGGCTAAGGAAAGCTGCTGAACCCAAGAGTGTGTCAGTGGTATTTCTGCATGGAAGCTATTGTGTGAAGCTGTGAAGGTGAAGCCTGCTTTATCTTGGAGACCCTGTAGCGATATTTATTTATGATTTAATAAAACTGGCCTGAGGGTTGACAATGCAAAACTAGACACAGTCATAGAACCAGGCAGTGGTGATACACACCTTTAATCCCAGCAGCCATACTAGCTAGCCATAGAGGCCAGGCAATGGTGGTACACATTTAATACCAGGACTCAGGAGACAGAGGAAGACAGATCTCTATGAGTCTAAGACCACACCCTGGGCTATACAAGAGTGAATCAGCCCAAAAGAGTGACAGAGCTCATACTTTTAATCCCAGTATTTGGAATCACACACCTTTATTCACAGCACTAGGAAGATGAAGATAGATAGGAGTGACATGACTGGGAGGAGAATGACATGACTCCAGAAAGAGACAGGAACCCAAGAGCATTTGCCTCTGAGGATTCATGGAGTGCATTATCTTTGTGAATTTGTAGAGACAGGATTACTATTTCAGTTTGTAGAGGTAAGAGCTACTGGCTTGGCTGCTTTGCATTTCTGAACCCCAATATCTGTCTCGAGGTTTTTATTATTCTGGTTACAAGATCCCAAGATGTTGGAGATGTCAGAGCCATGGGATACATGTTGACAAAAGCAGATTGGGTGAGGAACCAGCCCAAGAGAGAGAAGACTGTTACAGCCAACAAAGCTGGAAAGGATTTGGAGTTCCGAAGAGTACTCTGACATCAGACATAGAAATGAACTTGCAATTTGCTCTGATAGAATTCATTCTTGTTTTGGAGTACAGTACTTCCTCACTATGTTCCCTTTCCTACCTTTTGGAAAGGTAATGAATGTGTATTCTGTGTTATTGTGTGTTGGAAGTATAGGATCTGCCTTTTTTGTTTTGTTTTTCAAGAGCTGTCCTGGAGCTAGCTCTGTACACCAGGCTGGCTTAGAACTCAGAAATTCACCTGCCTCTGCATCTCAGTGCTGGGATTAAGTGTGTATACCACTACTGCATTGCTGAACTTGGGACTTTTAAACAGTATTGAGACTCATAAACTATGGGACTTTTGAATGCATTTTTATAATAATTATGATACAGCTACAAGCTTATGGGGGACAGAGAGTGGACTGTGATGGTTTGAATAAGAATGACCCCAATAAGCTTATATATTTGAATGCTTAGGTATCAGAGAGTAGCAATAAAGGATTAGGAGGTATGGCCTTGCCAGAGTGGGTGTAGTGTTGTTGGAAGAAATATTACTGGTAATGGGCTTTAGGGCTTCAAAAGCGTAAGCCAGGTCCAGTGTATCTTTCATACTGCTACTTAAGGATTTGGATGTAGACCTCTCAGCTACTTCTCTAGCACCCTGTCTGCCTGCATGCCACCATACTCTTCACTATGCTGACAACTGATCTAAACCTTTGAAGCAAGCCTCAATTAAATGCTTTCCTTTATAAGAGTTGCTGTGGTCATGTGTCTCTTCACAGCAATGGAACACTGACTAAGACATCAAGTAACAATAACAAAGACTGAAAGGAGCAAAACCATGGAACTTGCAGTATAATAACAAAGCTGACAACTGTGTCATCAAAAGTCCCAGGAAAAAGTAGAGTTAAAAACAGCTGTGTCCCATGATGATAGGTCTTCCAAACAAAAGTACCTGGAGCAACAGTTTAGCAAAGAATACCTTCAGTGGCACTCGACATGTTCAGTTTCCCAAAGTACAGCTCTGTGAGAAGTGTGTAAGAGTGTGTGCATGTGTGCCAGTGTGTTAGTATTTGTAATGTGCAAAACGTTTTGATCTTGGGGGGGAGTCCTGGGTGTGAATTTGATGTACAACTATTATTGTTAAAACATATTCTTGGCCTACAGAAGATCAGTAATGTTTGGTGACCATGTAAGTTGTAACAGTGGATTGTTTTATATGTAGGTATTATTGTTAAATACAGAGACTGTTTCCAGGCACAGAAATTGGATCATAAGTTAGGATGGACATTGGACATGATTACGATGGTGTAGGGAAGGGCTGCAGTCAAAATCCTGCACATACATGGTGAGAAATTAGAACAAACTGGAGACAGGCCATCAACACATGAACTCTACCTACCTGTGCTGAAAACATACTTTGACTCCAAGTCTTAAAATACCCTGTGGAGTCAGAGTTCATCTCATTCACAGTCAAGGAGTTCTCTGGACACTGAACTTCTAGAAGGAAAAGTTCTCCCTGGAGCGGAACATCAGGGTGTGCTGGGAGCATAGCACAGGCGAGTGAAGGGGTGGGCCAGGCCTTGCAGCACTGCTACTTGTGAGGAGCCATTTCATCTCTAGTATCATTGGTTTCAACGAAGAATCTGGATCCTTTGTCCAGATTCCCCCAAATTCCTCTAAGGTGGCCATAGTCAACTGTTAGTGCTTAGTAAGGGCAACCTCCCACCTGAAGTTGCTTATTGGCTGTTCTCTGCCTTGGTCTCAAGGCTGTGAGCAGAAAGCAGCCTCTGTCTTAAGGAGGTAGAGTTAGAATTACATTTATTTTTACTGTTACTTGTTCAGACCACATTTTTAAAAATGCCTTGTTTCTTTTTCTATTGTTTTGGAAAGGAAATTTTTATAAAAATTGTTTTAGTTTGAATATAGAATAGTTTTATTAATTACAACTTTATTTTGGAAAGTTTTAATTCAAATGTTTGCCAAAATCTTCCAAAGTAACGTAATATTTAGAAACAGTTATGGAGACCAGGTGGCTTATGAACATTTCTGGGTATTCATATTTAAAGGTTCCTTTTTAATGAATGTGACTTAAATCTAACCAAAAACTGCACAATACTCTTTGTACATTTTCATTATATAGGGTTAAAAATCTTAACTGCAGAGAAATACTTAAGCTATTTATTAAAATAAAAAGAGAGAGAGAGAGAGTTGAAGAAAAATGTTCATGATGGTGGAAAATGCCTCCAAATGTGCAAACTACTTAAGTCTACAGATGCAAAAAACAGAGATAAAGCAAAAAGAATAAGCTCACTAATCCCAGCACAGTTAAATGGAGGAAAGCAAAGGTAGTTAAAAAGGCGTATACAGATGGTTACTAGAATAAAGCATGTCATAAATTCTTCTTTGTCATTAGGGCATGAACACAGGGCTTTGCATATACGAGGCAAGCACTTCACCACTATGCAGCAACATCCTGAGTGCAGCCCCCAATGAGCTTTCTAAATGAAAACTAACTCTACAATCTATACACGGTATATCTACAATAAAGTAATAAGACTAAAAAGAAAACTAAGGGCATACCCATACTAAATAAACAAGAAAAAGAAAGTAGAGGTTGCAATTCTGATGAGAACAGTAGACTTTAGCTAAAAACCAACGCAAAAGACACTTTATTGAAAATGAACACCCCTATCACTTTATGACATTAAATCAATGAAGATAAAAGTTACAAACATCTACTCACCAAATAATACTGCATTTGCCATTATAAAATAGATAATATACAAGAAAAATATCTCAAAAAAAAAAAAAAAACTAACAGTAGGAGAGGTTTGTTATGTTACTGTTTTCTTTCTTCCTTTCTTTTGTTCCTCCCCCCACCCCACCCGAGACAGCATTCTCTGTGTAACTGGCTGTGGCAGTCCTGCTCTGTCTGTAGACCAGGCTGGTCTTGAACTCAGAGATCTGCCTGCCTCTGCCTCCCGAGTGCTAGGAATAAAGACATGCACCACCACCACCCTGTCTCTGTAACTGTTTTTTAAATAGGTCTCTGAAGCTGGCCTTAAATTCCTGATCCTCCTCCCTTCACTTCCCAGTGTTGTACTATAGGCATTCACTACCAACACCCAGAAATTAGGAAATTTTAACACACTACTTTCAGTAACCAGGAAATCAAACCAACAAAAAGAAACAATAGCATCAACCGCTACAGGTTTGTAAGGTACACTGAACTTTATATCCTGGTGATTTTTAACCTATACCCTTTTGATGTGAGTTATGACAAGCATGTGTAAGCAGCTTTCTGAATTATGAGTCATTCTACTAAATCAACAAATGTGAGGTGGTCTTTGGGACCCCCCCCCAGTCAAATGTCACCAAATCCAAGTCTCAGCACATAAATGTTATCTGCTAAAATTGATAGCTTTCCTTTATATTACTACTATAAGAGGTTAGGTTAGTGTTGGATGTTATGTGACACTGCACTGTACATGAATACATTCAAAACAGGCAAGAAAGCCAGATACTCTAGAATTACAATTGCAAATTAACTTTCAGCAACACAACAGACAAGACTCAAACACACAAACTGGCCCTCCAGATTCTCCCGTGATCCTCATCAGCAGGTGCAGTTTGATTTCTAATGCCTCACAACAGTAAGGATAGAGACACACCTAGCAGTCCATAACCCCGTCTACCTCTCCCTCCTTCTCATTATTTATCACCTCACATGGCTTCAGTCCTGTTGCCTTTGCCTCTTCTTGCTGATACTTGTGTGTTGTCATACCCAGCCTAACATCTAAGTTAGAAGGTGTTATTCCTCATTTCTTCTCTCACCATACATATCAAATCCAGCAAAATTTCAATCTAACCATATCTAAAGTCTTGCAGACTTTCTTATTTCCTAATCCTTAGCTCTAGCATTGGCTAATTTTCTCCTGTGTCTACCAAAAATGCACTAACAATGTCTTTCCAACTCTACAATCCCCCCTAAAATCTATGCTTTCCTTACAAAGTGAGTTATGAATCCAAAATATAATTTCAACTACTTATTTCTAACGTTGTTATCACCAATATAAAATAGCTATGTATCCAAGGCCCTGTATGATTTACAGTCTGTTTGATCTCTGCCTTATCCAATTAAAATTTTATGTGTCCATTGCTCTGATTAAAGGAAAAAAAGAAAGAGTGGGTTCATGAAAGGAGCCAACAGAAGAATACCTTTCAGAATGAGTTTTACTAATTAGGAAAGAGAACAAGAAAGCCTCACAACCACAAATGGGAAGGAGGGGGTTTCCGCATGACTGGGCCTTGAAGTGGGAACATATTAAAAGAGACAAAGCATAGGCCATCATGATGGGACCTTGAACAAAGACAGCTTCCCTCCCCTTCAATTCCCAAAGGAGTCTCAGTAGGAGAGTTAGAGGACATAAAAAAATATGACAGGGGTTCAGAAGCAAAGAGCCTTAAAAATCCTCAGAACAAAGTGAGTTTCTGATTCTTACAGGCTGCCAGAGGAGTGGGCAGATTTCCTATCATACGACCCAGTTTGGTGGGGCCTGTGCACAAGGCAGGAACTAGGCAGGACCGAAGCTTCTCTTGCAGCTGCTAGTGAAGGGGTGTGAAGATCACAGCAGAGTGCTTTCTTACAAACTTTCAACTGGGGTGGTTGGTAGGGGGCTTGCTTACCCCCTCCCCAAAGTCATAGTCTGTCAGGTCTTTGTTCTAAGGGGTGGACAGCAGAGAGATGTGACCTGATTTCTGGGAGAGAGAGGGAGGTACCACAGGGTCTAGGATCTCACATCTGTTACACTTAACTGCTTTGCTGGTTCTTCCTCCCTTGCTTTAAACCTCAAACATAATCCCTCAGGGCTGAAATTTAGCACTTTCTAAAATACAGCCTCACCATGTTTTCATCAGTCCCCTACAATCTGCAAATCTTCATCTGTGCTGGAAAATACTCACAGAAAAAGTTCTATAATTCTGGTCACTTTCCGTTCCTTAGCTGTGTCTATTACTATTGTTCATGCTTTTGTCAACTTCAAGTCTATTCTAAGAAAGTAGCTCTGCCTATGTAAAACTTTTTCTCATGGGTCTGTTACAAATATCAACTCTCATGTGTTACACGTATAAAAGTATCACTGTTCCATCTGAAAGCCATCCACAGGCCTCACTCATTACCAGGCAAATCCTAAACCTTTTAAACACAGGAGCCAACCCTTCAGATGAACTTCACATCAAGCTTTTGAGTCACTGTCTACTTGTACTCTCTAAAACCTCAATGTATTCAAGTTCTCAACACCCTTCCTGGTGTTCCTAAAATGATACTCAACCCGATAAAACAAACAAACAATCAAACAAACAAAAAACTACTAGAGTCAACTCTATGACATCAGACAGAAATATCATCTCATAGGACGTTCTATAAACTAAACAGGTTGATATATGGCAAGAACATAAAACAGTACTCCATACATTTTAAACCAAATGTAGACATCATCTTGACCATTCCTGCTACAAATTCCTTGTTTTGTTGTGGGTTTTGTTTTCTTGAGACAAAATCTCATGTAACTCGGCTTGAACCCCTAACCCTGTCTGCCTCCCCAGTGCTAGGATCACAGGTGCATACCATCACTCTTGGCTCTTATACTGTTCCTTTCAAATGTTACTTCCTTGGTGTTAGTTTTAAATTTTCCAATAAAATTATATGGACTTCCATAATCAGGATTTTGGCTATTTCTCTATTATACTTTATCTGTTTTTACACCATGTTGTGTGTTTTTGAGATCATAGTAGAGACAATGGGTCTGGCTTCAAGTCTGTCATAAAATTCTACTATTTTATAAATATTTGTACTTATAATAAAAAAAAAAACACTACAGCAGCCCCCCCCCAACTTGTAGGGACAAGTTATAATACCCCACATGGATGCCTGAGACAGCACAGCACATATATACACACACACACATACACACACATATACACATACACACACACATACATACACACAGATATATATATGTATATGTGTTATTGTGTTTTCTTATACATGCATATCAGATAGTTTAATCCACAAGTTAGGCAGGATAAGTAATTAACAATAATTAATGATGAATTAGAGCAATAATAGCCAAATAGCATAAAACTTTTAAATATATTAATAATTTATTCTTAAGTTTTTCATTTAACAGTTTAGACTGCAGTTGACTACAGATGACTGAAACTTTGGAATGTGACACCACAGAGAAAGATAACCATACAGTGTATTTGCTAACAGAAAGATTAAAGACAAAAATTACATCAATTTGATTCAAACTTACTCTCAGTCTCCAAGACTAGGGTGGGGTGGGGGGGCTGGGGGGGTGAGAGTGAGGGGTGGGACGACACACACAAATGAACAGACTACTCTAGCACTCATTTAAAACACCCTTCTGGTCCGTCTGACACAAATCCCACAATGACACCACTTTACTCACATTTATGTCCGTGTGATATATGAGGACACATAAAGCTGGCAAAATCTGAGGAAAGAAGATAAATGGTAACACTAATTGATGGACATTTCTTAATAAAAACTATGACACAAAAAGTCATAACTACTAAAACACAATGTGAAAATAAAATTCAATCTGAAAAATTAAAAAGCGAATTTCAAATGTCTAATTATAAGAACCAAATAAATCTGACAAAGATTAATACTCCTTAAAAGAAAGTTAATTATTTCAAGAAACCTTATTTATAAATGACATAAAATGTTAGGTGAGAAGAATGGAGATGTTAGCATACAGCAATTGTTAAGAGAAATTACTTTTCACAGTTATCATCATCTAAATTTTTATTAAATATGCTGTTTGAGTAAGACAATAACTTTAATCAAAAAAATTACAACCAGCACAAGGTATAAGCTTTATTTATTGACCCTGAGCCTAACAGATATTTTATAAATCTAGAGCAACTGAAAAATGGCTGCTAGGAACTCACACTAAGTACAGTATCTTAAGGGACAGACACTGGATAAAGACACACATTATAAAGATGCAGAGTTACTGACTCTATACAGCCCAGTGAATAAAAGTTATGTAGGATTTTAAAAATTTAAAGTAGACCACATTTCTAAGAACGTCAATTTTGCCAGAAATCAGTGGACTGAATGCAAATTTACTTAAATTATTTGCATATTCCTTAGCACTAAATCCATCAGGCAGTAGAACAAAATTGGGCTTACACCCACCCCCATTAGAGTTTGTTTTCAACTCATGGAAACAGTCATGAAAAATATGCATTAAAATGGACTGACATTCTTTTTGCTACTACTATACAATACTCAACACACTTTGACATATGGTATTTTATACTTAAAAACAGAAGAAACTTCATACTTTCAATGAAATCAGTATATGCTCATTATATTCCCTGTGCATTAATACATTACTAAAGCATAAACAGGGATATAAACCATCTGGCCTTTACAATTCTGCATTTACCTCCTGAACTGTCTCCATAGGCGGTGGGGGGTCCTTATTCCTGCAGAGATTGACAATGACCCATGTGACGTTCCGAAGGAAGGTGATGGGAATGGAGGGATTGATGAAGGACAGAAGAGGTTTGACAACTCCCAGTGATATGACATAATCTCTACATTGAGGACCATCACCTACAGAAATGAAAATTGTATTTAAAAAAAAAATTACAGTCAGGATGAGAAAGTTTGAAATGTGTGCAATGGCTCATGTTGGGACACTGATGGCCTATGTTTCCTCACCATAAGTCAAACACCAAGCATTGCTTTCTGTGACTTTGATTTGGGGAACACAAATTTAACCACTACTGACACAAATTATATATTCCTTTACAACTTAAGAACCACTTTACAAATGTTTATGAATACAGTCAACTCACATGAAATTCAGAGGAAACATAGTGTGTAATGGCCATGCCAATGTAGGAGAAAAGTTAATTTAAGAGTCTCATCTAAAGCCTTTTCAAACCTAAATTCAGCTTACCTATAATGTTTCCCAAAGCCCACACCGCTTGTTCACAAACATTCTGATGTGTGGAATGGAGGAGTCGCAGAAAAAGTGGCACTGCATCTGTATATAAGAAAAAATGGCTTGTCTGGTATGTTCACAGATTTCAGCCCAAGTAACAATATTCACAAGTCAGATACATACTATAGCTGTCCAACTGCAGTCCACTGCACAAACATGGCAAGGGTACATAAAAACAACGAATTTCAACATTTTAACCTGCTAATGCCTGAGTAATAAAGCACCAAACAAAGCCCAAAACATGTTACTATGCTATTAAAAAAAAAAAAAGCATGAAATATTCCCTTAATCAATTTTTTAAATGTTCCTACCACAACAGGGCCATGGTGGCACTCGCCTTTAATCCCAGCACTTGAGAGGCAGAGGTAGACGAATCTCTGTGAGTTCAAGGCCAGTCTGATCTACAGAACTAGTTCAGGGACAGTTAGAATTATTTTACAGAAAAAACCTGTCTTAAAAAACAAAAAAACAAACTTCTTACTCTTTATATCTTTATTTTTTATGTGTATGGGTGTTTGGCCTACATGTGTATCTGTGCACCACAAGTGTCTGTGGATGCCAGAAAAGGATATCTGATCCCCTAGAACTGGAATTAGAGATGGATGTGAGCTACTATGTGTGGGTGCTGGGACTAGAACCTGGATCCCCGGGAAAAGCAGCCAGTGCTCTTAAATGTGGAGTCATGTCTCTAGTCCTAAATTTCTTACTCTACTATATCCTATACATTACACTTTCTACTCTTGTGCTACCTCTAGGATATTTAACTCTGCCCGTACACATAATTTACTTAGACTTTTTATTTAAAAGGATTCAGTCTTTAAAATAAAAGAATATATCAATGTCAGTATGTACTACTTTTTAGCATTCTGGCAGAACTATATGTTGGTCACCCCTCAAAGAGCTTTCTTATCTCTAGCAATCATTAACCACCTACTCTTCTACTATTCAGTACCCCAGAACCAGGCAATCAGTAATAGCTGCCTTTTTTATTTATACATTTGTCTATTCTGGACATTTCAGAGAAATCACACCGAATGTGTGTGACTTTTTTTAAATGTCTGGTTTCTTTTACTTCAGGACTCTGAAGTACACCTATGATGTCACAGGTACCAATGCTTTATTCTTCTACACTATTAAGTAATATTCTGTTGCATGCATTTTATTGATCCATTAATGTGGCCTTCTGTAACTATGACTGATGCTGTGTGCATCTATGTACCAGTCATTGTACGCATGCTTTCTCTCCCCATTTCATCTAGGTATAGAACTAAGGACACATGGCTAATTTCAGGAGTAGCTTAAAAAAAAAAAAACAAAAAACTAATATTCAAAGTATTTTATATTCCTACCACTGTTAAATACAGTTTATAATTTAAATAAGATGCTGTAGTTAATCTTATAGTTTCTATTAAAAATTTGTTTACTACTACAATCATCACCAGATCAGAAAAGCTACGTTAATTTCAACCACAAAATCATAGTGGTTTATATTGAAATAAGCAAGTTTACCAACGAGCCAAGTGCAGTAGCACACACCTCTAATCCCAGCAGTCATGAGGCAGAAGGCAGGCTGATTTCTGTGAGTTTAAGGACAGCCTGGTCTATACAACAAGTTTCAGGTCAGCCAAGACCTGTCTCACAATTTAAGGGAAAAAAAATTTAACCAGTGTGAGCCAGATGTAACACCTGTAATCCCAGCACTCAGAATGCCAAAGCCAAGCTATCCTGAGTTTAAAGTCAGGTGGGGGCTATTCAAAGACAGACCTGGCTATACACCAAAACCCTGCACTACTCTGCCCCACCCCCCAAAACAAGTATATGCAGTAACATGAAAGGCCTAAGCTCCTCGTAGTACTCAGAAGGTATTAAAGATAAGTCCTATTATCAGGGGACAGTCTTTACCTGAAAGATAAAAGCATATTATCTTTTTGGGTCCAAAATAACAATTATTTTACAATAGTTTGGTAATACTAATGGAAAAGATAAAAAAAAAAAACTTATACTGTAACTTCAAAATATTCTAAGATGAAATTCAGTGTTTAGTATAAAACCCAATGTTATCATTAAGAAGAAAAATTTGACTTACTAGACTGTACAACAGCTTGAGTCTGTGCAGAGGTTCCTGATGCTATATTAGTTAGTGCCCAAGCAGCTTCAAACTGTAATGAAGGACTGTTAAAACAAAATAATCCTTTTAGATATGGAGCTACCATCTTAATTTATAATCTCAAATCTAAAAGTATCTTACCTACTCTTTCAACTTCACTGGCTGTCTATCTCTACCTAAGCATCTGACTGCATTTCCAATAATCATCACAAACCTGCCTTCTTTATGGACACTGATAGTTGCAGCACTTAGCCAATTACGTCTCTGGACTCCTCCTTGTGCAAAAACATCTAATGAGTAAGTCATGACAATTTTACAGAGTAACCCACAACCACTGTACTAGCCAAAGTTTTCACATCACTTTAATACCAGCTGAGGCCTCCAGACTAGTCTTAAAACTGGGAACCCAACCGAAGTATACTATACTATTTGGGTATATTACCAACTATAGCTATTACAAGCCTACATAATCCTGCAGTTAAAGCATTGTAATTTGAGACACTCATGAAAGATCTAACAGAGAAAGTAAAAACCAAATTTATTCTCCTAAATTTGATTTTAAACAGAAGGCACTAACAACCTGCTAAAAAGGATATATCATAGGTGGGGTGATAATATGTATAGACAATAAGAAACAGGTCAAGAAAGCTGAAGTTAAGGATGCACAAAAATGAAACTATGAATGTTGGAGAGATATGGTCTGTATCTCAAATTCTAGCCTTCAGAACTATAGTGACACACACCTTTAATCCCAGCATATGGGAGGCAAGTGCATCTCTGTCAACTGAAGGCTAACACAGTCCACATAGTGAGCTCCAGAATAGCCAGGGCTACACAGTAAGGACCCTGTATCCAAAAAAAATAAACAAACAAAGAGAGAGAGAGAGAGAGAGAGAGAGAGAGAGAGAGAGAGAGAGAGAGAGAGAAGAGAGAGAAGAAAGGAAAGGTAACGGAAGGGAGTAAAGCCAGGTGTAGGCCTGCAATTTTAGATATGAAGCGGGTGTCGGAGTGGGTTTAAGTTAAGTTTACAGACTACTTGGGCCAAGGAGCAAATTCAAAATGGCCCACTCAGGTCAATGAACAAAACTTCAACTCAAAAGCCAAAACAGAAGCAATGGCTGGAGACATAGTCTAGTGGCAGAGTACTGCCTGTCCTGTATGAGGATGGGGTAGTGGGGTGTCAGAGTCATAGTCAACAGCATGTAAAATGGACAAAAGAGGTTAAAGGCTGATAAAGGAAAGATCTACTAAAAAGAAGTAACACAGATAGATAGATAGATAGATAGATAGATAGATAGATAGATAGATAGATAGATAGATGAATATAGTGTTGGAAAGAACACTGGAGTAAGAAGGCATATGGCTAACAAAAAAAAAAAAAAAAACAGGAAATGTAAAGAAAAACTTCTATACAAACATTGAAGAAGTAAGAAAAACAAATGACCAGTTACAGCAGAATTGCAGATGGAAAATGATTATTACATGTTGGAGAGATCAAATAGGAAGTGGAATAGACGAGAGATGACACGATCAATTCTGGCAGAAGGCAGGGGATGAAAAGGTATGAAAGACAGACTGGGGTTAGGGGATGTTAACAGGATGATGAGACAGGAAGCAACAAATTATATAAACTGGAAGTGGCAAGAGTTAGTAAACTGTTAAACGGAGGCCATGAATGGGAAAATGGGAAGATAACAAAAAATAAAATTGCAAGGCCAAGAAAAGTCTTCTAAAGCACCATATGGGAAAAAAAGAGATAAAGATATAAAAACAGCTGAATAAAGCAAGTAAACAATACAGAATATTTTATATGAATTATGTACATTTTCTCACAACCATCTAATTTTTACAGATGGGATGCCTGAGGCAGGAGTGGGAGGACCAGAGGACAAAACGGAGTCTTAGTGGTAGATCTAATATGGAATTTAATCTTTTAAACAGATAGAATAAAATTTATCTTTACTCAAATAAACTCTGCTATGGAAAATATACAGCATTTTTAAAGGTGTTAAGTATAGTGATTCATCTTAATCAAAGTATCTCTTGCTCCCAAAGAGATTGAGACTTTCCAGACCTCACGGCTCAATGGATAATCCCCCGTGAGATCACTTAAGACAGTGTACTTTAGCCTGCTAGCCTGCTAGGAATTCTTCTGCCTCTTTAAACATAATTTGCCTTTAACAGAATAATGTTGAATTCCTCATCCCTTTCTCGATGCCATGCTTTCTGTCCTGATCAATACAGAGCAAAAGCCCTTTGCTAGGAACAGACAAAGACAGGGGCAGATTCAGACACATACAGAGCAGACAGGCAACAGGTACAAATCAGACATGTACAGCAGGCAGAATTCAGATACAGACAAATGGAAGACATGAGGAGCATAATAATGAAAATTCAAACTTGGGCTTAATCTTTGTCAAGTCAATCTAAAAGGAAGTGGCTTTGTTTTCATTCCTTATCGCACATTAATGCATTTTAATGTTTGCTGAGGTTATCTTAAAGGCATTAACAGACACAGTTAACACCTAGAGGTACAGGGAAGATTGCAGCTACCGTGAAACATAAGATGCTCTTGAATACAAAAAGCCTTTAGCCACAGCACTTTACAAACCACTGTTTTTATTTAATCAACTAAAAATTTCTTGGACATTTAGCAAAATATCTTGTTTCAGGCCATATGTTCTAGATGCAAAAATAGTATTAATTTTAAAGAATCCTGGAGTTTTGGAGTTCAAACCAATCTAATTCAAACTGATGAAGTTTAATGCACAGTCCCAAGAAATGTCTATATACAAATGGAAATGGGGACAGAAGTTTCCAAGATGCCAAGGACTACCATCCCTCCCTTCCTCCCTTTTCTTCTGAGTAAGCAGAGTGCTGTCATATGATAAGAAACAACTAACCATGGCTGGAATGCTATTAGAGACTACCCAGAGGATCACTGATCAGTAGGACTGTTCCCAGGGCAAGGAACAGCCACGTGGTTCTGGAAACCATTCATGCTGCCTAGTCATGAGGTTGATCTATATATAGATTCATAAGCAAACGGTGACTCAAACACTATTTGGAATGTTTAAATCCCATCAGAGTAACTAAGAAAATTACAAGGAACTATATGACAATTTAAAAAACATAGGCTAGGGATACAGCTCAGTAGCACAGCACCTACTTTAAATGCTTATTGTCTATACTATCTCAAAACAAAATAAATCTAAGCTTAGCAAAATGACCACTGAACCCTTTGGTAAAATGCCGGTTTTAAAGTTTAAGTTAACTGAAAAAAGTGAGTAGACAAATTCAGACTTACTTATCATCCCTTTCTAGACATTTGACTAGAATTGGTAATATCCCAGATTTTATTAGGTCATCAATTGGTGGATTTCTGTCGCTGGATAATAGTTTCCTATAAAAAGAAATATAAAAAATTAATTGCTGTAGCTCTCAAACTATGAACATAAATATACTACTACAAGCTCACGGCCAATGCCCGAAGGAAGTACGGTTCAGCTCTTACCTTGCTGCCTGGACAGCACTCAACTGGACTACGGGGTTATCACTTGTGGCATTCTGCAACAACAAGTGTGTATTTCAGACATTAAAAAAAAAATAATTTTAAACCATTTCAGGATGGTAATATTAAATTAATAACATACCTGCAATATAGCTTCTAGTGTTACATTTTGCTTAAAAAGAAAGAAAGATAGTTCAGCAGAGAATATTAACAAAAATATTCATTAGTCTATCTGGTTATGAATTAATATGCCTTGTAATTATCATTATCTAATTTTTCTTAAATTAAAAATAATGTCCCCTAGTTATGACAAAATATTTACAGGCTCATTAAAAAATGAGGGTAACTTACTGCTTTAAAATCAGCATCAACATCCGAATCTTCTAAGCTTTCTTCTTGGGGAACGTTTCTCTTTTTCAGTAAGTGTTCGTCTCTTTTGTTCTGAAAGGTAATCAATAATTGTTTAAGAGTTCACAAAGGCTGTTGTTAATTAAACTGTCTGTGGTGCCAGAGTAAACAATGAACTAACAGGTTTAATCCCACTGCTTGTGTGTCAACCCCAACCCCAACCCCAGTTCATTAAACACACATGTTCTGATCAACTCTGCGAGAGTACTTGGAGCATAGTACTAAGCATCAAGCAGTTCTTATCCATCTATTGCTAAGAGCTGCCTGAAGCAATTTATTAAAAAGACAAGATCTTAAGGATAAATATGAATGCCTAATTGCAAGTTGGGAGACATACGGAATAGGAATTTATTAAATGTCACATGAACTACCACCAGTTCAGACTAAACTTTTACTATCTATTAGAACCATTATTCCAGAGGCATGAGCCACAGTGCATTTCCTGGAGAGGTCAGAGAAACACTTGGGATTTCGTTTTCTCTTCTCTTATAGATTCAAGAATTGAATGAAAGTGGTCAGGCTTGTGCCGCCAGTACTTCTACTGACTGACCATCTTGCCAGCCCAGCTTACACTCTTGCTACCTGACTTTTACAAACAAGAATTCCTCCCATCCTATATTTTATGGCACCTAAATTGTTTGGAACGCTAACTATGTCATTTTAAGTATTATTTAACAGCAACAAATTTTTCAACTTAAATTTTGAATATATTCTGGTGTGCAATATATGTAGATGTATGATTCCAACTGAAAGTGATGTAAAGTCTTAATATACATGGCAAAATTAAGATAAAATAGAAAATGAAAATGACATACACATGTGTATAACACCAACTTTTGTTTTATGTACAAGCTTGCACATTTAAACACAATTATATCTCAATAGTCATTAGTTCATTCCCACTTTGTAGTATCATTCTTTAGTAACTACACAAATAACCAATACTAGTTATCAGATGGCAAAGCCACTGATACCTATTTATTTCAAGTACCTTCTCACAGAATATATATTAACATATAGTGAAATGTTAATGGTAGATGGCGCTCTTTGGTTTTTGTTTTGTTTATGTTTATTTGGTGTGAGGTGGTTACTAGGGACAGAACCCAAGGCTTTGCACATGCTAGGCAAGCACTCCACCACTGAGCCATACATGCAGCCCTCAGATGGCATTCTTGGCCAAGTGACAAAATGTGCTACCAGCAGTAAAGGACAAATTAACTCTGTGTGTTCCCTGGTCTGCAACAGGGAAAAGAACAAACAAAAAACAATATCCCTTTAGCATTATTCCTGATCAAACTAAGAAACTTGTGAAGAACCAGACAAACCCTAATCTACCACAAAATTAAAAAGTCTATGCTTCAAAGATGCATGGAGACTTGACAACCTTGACTTTTTCCTGATTCTAATAGAAAGGCTTTGACTTTGTCTCTATTTAGGTTGATGTTGGCTGTGGGTTTCCTATAAATCACCTTTATTATGTTGACATATATCCCTTATATCCCCATTCTCCAGGAATTGTGGGTTTTTTCTTTCAGTTTGTTTATATGGTGGATTACATTTATCAACTTATGCATAGTAAACCATCCCTGCATCTCTGGGATGAAGCATACTTGATCATAGTAAACAAACTTCATGACATGTTCTTGGATTTGGTTTGCAGTTATTATATGAAAAATTCTTACATCTATGTCAAGGGAAATTGATTTATAATTCTCTTACTTTCTTGAGTCTTCATGTGGTTTAGGTATAAGGGTAATGGTGTCCTTGTTTAAAAAAAAAATAGGCAATATTCCTTTTTCTATTGTGTGGAATAATTATTCTATTGTGTGGAATAATTAGGGATTCTGGATTTTTTTTTTTTTTTTTTTTTTTTTTTTTTGGGTTTTTTGAGACAGGATTTCTCTGTGTAGCTTTGGAGCCTATCCTGGCATTCACTCTGTAGCCCAGGCTGGCCTCGAACTCACAAACATCCTCCTGCCTCCCAAGTGCTGGGATTAAAGGCATGCATCACCAACGCCTGGCTGGAATAATCTTTTTGTATACTGTGAAAATGTGTCTTTTCCAAGGCACCTTCTGATTAGTTTAATAAAGAGCTGAATGGGCAATAGCTAGACAGGAAGAGATTAGGCTTGCAGAGAGAAAAGGAAATAAATCTAAGCAGGAGAGAGACACCAGGAGGGAAAACAGCAGATGCAAAATGGAAGAAAAAGTTAAGAGGCAAAACATAGATTAATATAAATGAGTTAATTTAAGTTGTAAAAGATGGAGGGACAAGCTTAAGTTTTAGGCTGAGCTTTAAGTTTTCTAACTTACTGGAATAAAGGTTTTTTTTTTCTTTTTTGTCATTAAAACTCTGGTGTTTTGTCCCCCTTTTGACTTTTGATCTCTAATTTTACTAATTTGTATCTTTCTCTACCTTTATGTTAATTTGGCTAAGAGTTTATTTAATATTCTTGATTTTTTTTTAGTCAATTCTTCATTTGATTTTTTTGCAGTGTCTTTTGTTTCTATTTTATTGATTCCAATCCTGAGTTTGATTATTTCTTGCCATCTACAAAATTTGGTTTAGTAATGTTGTGTTTTCATTTTCACTCAACTCTAAAACAAGTTTTTCTTTCTTAATTTCCGTTTTCATTCAGTAGTAAGTTATCCTTATTGTCACGAATTTTAAACTTTCTGTTGTTGATATTCAGTTTTTATCCTTTGTAGTCAGATAGTCAGGGTGTTATTTCAACTTTCTTGGATCTGCTGAGACTTGTCCAAGTATATAGTCAATAAACACCTGGTAAGACCATTTGATTTATGACATCATTTGGTTCCATCATTTCTGCTTAGTTTTTGTCTAGATGAGCTGTCCTTTGGTCAGTGTGAGGGACAGTATGTGACTTTACAGCTGTTGTAGTGTTTACTTTATAAACTTGGGTGCCCTTGTGTTTGATTCATAAACATTGAGGACTGCGGTATTTTTTGGTGGATATTTCCTTTGAGGAGTATGTAGTCTGATTAGTTTTGGTTTAAAGTCTATTTTGTCAGATATTAAAAATGGCTACACCAGTTTGCTTCTTGGGACTGCTGGCGTGGAATTACTTTTTCTATCCTGAGATATTATATTGTCTATCCCTGATGGCAAAGTATTTCATGGATGCAGCAGCAGGATGAATCCTATTTTTGAATCCACTCTGTGTCTTTTTATTGGGGACTGAGACCACTGTTATTTTGTTGTAGTAGTTTTTCTCCTTCTTTTGATTCCTTATGTTTTCTTGGGTGTGGTTAAACCTCTTTAGGTTGAAATTTTCACGTTAGTGCCTTTTGTAGAATTGAATTTGTAAATATATACTGATTAAATTTGTATCTTGGAATGTTTTTGTGTCTCCATTTATTTTTGATTGAAAGCTTTGCTGTGTACAGTGGTCTGGACTGAGATCTGTGGTCTCGGATCTGTGGTCTCTCAAGAATCTCGAGAAATCAAGTGTTATTGTAATATAAGTAATATAGTCTTTTTCTCTTTCAGCTTTTAATATTTTGTTTGTTCTATGTTTGGTGTTTTGATTATATTTTCACGTTAAGTGAAAATTCTTTTTTGGTTCAGTCTACTTGGTATTCTATATGTTTTATGTACTTTAACAGGGATGTCCTTTCTGTTAGGAAAATTTTCTATATGGTTTTGTTGCACTCTTGACCTGGGTTTCTTCTCCTTCCTCGATTCCTATTCTTTGTAGGTTTGGTTTGTTTATGAGGTCCTAGATTTCATCAATGTTTTTAGAACAAACATTTTTTTAAACTTAGGTAGCCATTTCTTCTACCTTCAATTCCTGAGAGTCTCTCTTCCATGTCTTGTACTCTATTGGTGAGACTTGCTTCTGAGGTCTTTGTTTGACTTGCTAAACTTTTCATTTCCAGTCTTACCTCAGTTTTCTTTATTGTTTCTATTTCCACTTTCATGTCCTGAATTGTTTTCATTATTTTATTCCACTGTTTGTGCTTTCCTCTTTAATGTTCTTGACCATATTCCTAATTGTTATTTTGAAGTCTTTGTTTTGTGCTTCAGTTACATTGCACTTCTCAGGGCCAACTGTAATAGAGTTACTGGGTTCTGGTGAAGGCATATTATTTGGGCACTAATGTTTGCATTTCTGCACTGGTGTCTAGGCATCTGAGTTTTGGATGACTGTGATTCCAGGTGTTTATAACTGTTCTTTGTTGGGGAGGTGTTCCATTACTGGTTCTCTCTCTAGCTTGGTAAGAAGTATAAAAGTCCCTGCCAGTTGCGGCCACGAGGGGTCCTGGCTGACATAAAGGTACAGAGTGAGGGAGAAAGGGTGAATTTGCTGCTAAGTTCCACCAAGTACCTAGAGAATGGAAGCAGGAGAGCATAGGACCATGTAAGTAGTCTGCTACAAGGCTGGAGATAAGACTAGGGAGTTGGAAAGTGGAGATAGGAAGGAGAATGAAGAATGCCTACCTGATTCCTAGGCCAGTGGCCAGAGGATTCCCAGGTAAAGAATGCCTCTGGGTACCAGAGGTTGACACAAAGGGATGGAATAATTGATGGCTGGGTATGAACATCTGAAGAGTCCCCACAGAATGCAATGGGAAAGCTTAGTTCAGCACTTTTTAGTCTATGTTGATCAGAGATATTGGCCTGTGGTTTTGTTTTAGTTTGTTTGCTTTTTTTTTCTTGTGCCTTTACATGATTTGGGTATTGGTGATACTGGCTTCTAAGGGGTCTGGGAGAATTTTTAATAGCTTAAGAAAGATTGGCTGGAGATATTCTTTGCAAGTCTGCTGTGAATCCATCTATCCCTGGACTTTTTTTTTTTTTTTTAAACTGGAAGGCTTTTTATTATTACTACCTGCTCATTTGTTATGGATCTGTTTAGGTTGCTAACTTCTTGATTTAATTTTTGGCGTGGCTGAATCTAGAAATTTAAATTTGACCATGTCTTTTAGGTTTTCAAGCTTAATAAAATACAGGTTTAAGTATCCCACTATAATATTCTGAATTTCTTTGGTGTCTGCTGTACTTCCTTGTTCCTTACTGATTCTATCAATCAGGGCCCTCTATTTCTTTTGGTTAATTGAGCTAAAGATCTGTCAATTTTGTTATCTTCTCAAAGAATAGCTCTCAGATTTGTTGTTTTGTTTCTATTACATATATTAATTTCAACTGATTTTCTGACTAGTTTTAGATACAGTTTGTGCTTGTTTTCCACATATCATTAAGTTATTTATTTGTGCTTTTTCCTTTCTTTCTTTTTTCCTTTCTTCCCGTCTGTCTGTCTATTTATCTATCTTTTTTTCTGAGACAGGATTCTCTGTGTAACAGTCCTGGCTGTCCTGAAACTCGCTTTGAAGACCAGGCTGGCCTTGAACTCACTGAGACACACCTGTCTATGCCTCCCAAGCATTGGGACTAATGTGTGTGCCGCCACCACCTGCTTTATTTGTGCTTTTTCTGATTTTTAAATATAGAAATTTAGAGCTATAAACTGTTTTTATAGGACTGCTTTCAATGTGTCCGAGAGGTTTTTGGGTGTGCTTACACTTTTATTTAGTTCCAAGGTAGTGAGTTCTACATCTGGATTGGCAGGAAGCAGGGAGAACCACTGGTCCTGGCTTGGGCATTTGAAGGCCCAAAGGCCACTTCCAGTCAGGTTACATCACCTAATGCCACACCCTAAGCATTAAAATATGATCTATGGGGGCCACTCTCATTTAAGCCACCAAAGGGACTCTCTAAAGTCTCCAAATAAAATGAAGGAACATAATCTTGACACCACTTGCAATCAGTTGTAATAAATGTTTCTCCTATTGCAGGACATGGGAACAGGGAGGGCATCTGTCACACACAGACCAAAGAGGACCAAGAAAGAATATCTTCCTTAAATGTTATGGAATTTTAATATGGCAAAGTATTTCTCAAAATACTTAGTATCCTTAGCAAAATGGATGTCCTTGTAATTGTGACTACAATTATGAACTACTTAATCATATGGGTTTTTATTTATTATTATTGTATGTTTATATATGTATGTTATGTGTGTGGGCATGTGTACTATGGAGCACGCGTAAAGATCAGAGGACAACTTGTGGAATGAGTCCTCTCCTTCTATCTTACATGGGTTCTCAGGTTCAAACACAAGTTGTAGGGCTTATTCAGAAAGAGCCTCTACGTGCTAAGCCATCTTGGGCCCCCATGTGGCTGCATGTTGCGTGGGTGGTTTTAGGGATAACTAGTTGGCCACATTATTTTCATAATTCAAGCTATACACAATTTTAACATAGAAAAAAATACAATCACCCCTTGATCTGAGTACCAGTTTTTTGAGACACGGTTTCATGTAACCTAGCATAGCCTTAAATTTGCTATGTAGTAGATGACCCTTGCCCTCAGCCATCTTGCCTCTACCTCCCACGTGTTGAAATCACAGGAGTGAGGTGACATCCTCAACTAGAATAGTCTCTTAACTGGTTTTCTTTAGAAGAACACTCACTCCCCTTACCTTCCGGAGTTCAACTGTTACTTCATTTCTGTGTCTTCGCATTGTCTGAAAAAAAAATTAAAGATTACATTAGTATCAAAATATTAGTAATGCCAATATGCACACTGGTTTCTTTTTTAGAACCAACTTAATCTTCTTTATACAGTTTTTTGAGGATTTATTTATTTTATATACATGTTTACCTGGATATATGTCTGTGTACCACATATATGCAGTGCCCATAGAGGTGAGAAGAAGGCACTGGTCTCCTAGGACTATAGAAGGGTGTGAGCTATCCTGTGGGTGCCAGGAATTGAACCTAGATACTCTAGAAGAGCGTCAATGCTCTTAACTACTAAGCCATCTCTTCAGCCCCCACATTTAATATTAAAAATTAAAAACTGTTCCATGTATTTAATCTGTTTTTTGAGACAGCATCTCACTACATTGTAGTAATATATTATTGATGATTTATTAAAGCTTGCCTAAGGATTCAGGAAGCAAAGTCAGCCACAGGCCACAGAAGCCAGGCACACAACTTTAATCCCAGCAGCCAGAAGCTAGGAGGTGGTGATACACACCTTTAATCCTAGGACTCAGGATTAAAAGGTAGAGGGATCTCATCAATCTAAAAGAGAATTATAGCTCACACCTTTAATCCTAGGACTCATGAGAGGTATGTAAATCGGTATTAGGAGTCAGTATGAGGCATTCGGTCTCCGGCCACTCTGAGGAGAGGCAGCACTCTGAGGCGTGGAGAAGAGCGCCGGCATGGGTCAGCCCTTTCAGCCTGAGCTTGACGTGAGAGCTGGTGACCAGCTGTTTTGCTTCCTTGGTCTTCAAGTTAAACCCCATATCTGATTCTGGGTCTTTTATTTTTCGTGCTACAATTCAGCTTCAAGTTTGGACCCCAAATTCAATCTCTGGGTCATTTATTTATCATGTTCACTACACAGCCCAGGCTGGTCTTAAATTCAAACTCCTACTTCAGCTTCTTCCAAATTCAAGATCATGTGCCACTACACCTGATCAATACTGCATGTTACCTTAAGGTGTATTACATTTGTTTATGCTGCATTTGTTTAACTCTGTGAAGCTGTGATTCTTTGCCTGTCTAAAACAACCTAATTGTCTAATAAAGAGCTGGACGGTCAACAGTGAGGCAGGAAAAAGGATAGGTGGGGCTGGCAGGCAGAGGGAATAAAAAGGAGGAGAAATCTGGGAGAAATAAAGAAGGAACGAGATAAGAACAAGGGGAGGAGGATGCTAGGGGACAGCCATCCAGCCACACAGCCAGCCACGGAGTAAGAGTCAACGAGTTACAAGAGGGGAAAGCCCTAAAGGTAGATGCAGTAATTTAAGAAAAGCTGGCTAGAAATAAGCCAAGCATAGACAGGGCATTTATAAGAAATAATAAGCCTCAGCGTCATGATTTGGGAGCTTAGTGGCAGACACCCAAAAGAAAAAGAGTAATGAGTAATGAAAACAAACAACAACAGATCAATTCTTTTTTAAGTAATTTATTGTAATGAGCTAAAAAAAAAAAAAAAAGCTGGCATTGTGCCAGGCAGTAGTGGTGTATGCCTTTAATCCCAGTAGGGAAGTAGAGGCAGGTGGTTAGCTGTAAGTTCAAGGCCAGCCTGGTCTACAAAGTGAGTTCTAGAACAGCCAGAGCTACACAGAGAAACCTTGTCTTGGGGGTAGGGGTGGGGCTAGGGGTGGGGGTAAGGGGACATTGTTTTATCAGACATCTGTTAGCTGATTCGTATAAACTGTGAGGTAACTTAGTTATCAGTTAACTATTCTTCTATCTAAATTGCACCCAGGAGTGAGCGAGCGAATGAGGGCACGCGCATACACGCACACACGCACACACGCACACACACACACACACACACACACACACACACACACACACGTTATTGTTGGTGTGCATGCAGAGTTTTATCCTCTCTTTTGTGTATTTTCTGTAGGAAATCTAAATTGCCTCATTTTCTCCTGTCTTGTCTGTTGGCAAATACCACAGAAAGCAGAACGGTCACCTGTAATAACTTTGAGTTCTAAGCAAGGAGGTGGCATTAAATTCTCTAGGAAGAAATTGTACACAGAATCAAGAATGCCTACACCCTCATCCATAAGCTACCTCATTCTTCCAGTAAATTACAGTTTTGCTTAAGCCAGTCAGATGAGGCTTGTAACTAATGAATATATCTCTTAACTACTCACATGTGAAAGGAACATGTTGCTTTCTGGTTACAGCCTTGTCCCATATGAGCAGCTGCCACATGCTTCTCTACCAATGCCTTCTCTACCATGACAGAAAATATCCCCTCAATCCATGAATCAAAATAAACTCTGCCTCCTTAAGTCACTTCATTCAGGTTCTTGGTCATAGCTGCTGTAACAACCCATGTGGTGCAGATAGGCTGTTGGAATTGGTTTGCAAGAGAAATGCAACAGAATTTAGAAATAGGTGCTAGCAAGCAACTGGCCATTCTGTTAGGAGCCTGTGAAATTAAAATGTCAGCAGAAATATAGACAGTAAACACTATGTTCATAAAGTGCCATAAGGGAACAAAGATTCTACAAAAACTAGGCCAAAAGCTATTCGTGCTACATTCTGGCAAAATAAATAAGTAAAATAAAATCTGGCTACATTCTTGCTGTGGCCTGGAAATTTTAATGGGGCTGAATTCAAAACTAATTTGTATTAAGAAGAAAACTTTAAGACATCTTAGCATTTAGGCTGTTTGCATAGATGGTGCTAATTGTCTTTAGCCTGATTTATAGCAAGAATTATGTGCAGAAAACAGAGTAAAAATATGTTTTTTTAAAAAAGTGAAATTTGATGAGGAAAGGTGTGTTAAACTTAAAAGCAGTAGACAGAAATATGACAAACCTGCTATAAATGCTAAGAAGGTTAAGGAAGTACAGAAGAAACTGCACATTGTACACACAAACTAAAAATGGTTTTGTCAGGCTTAACACTTGGCTCATGGGTTAAGAGTCCTTACTGATCTTCAAGAGCATGAGAATTCTGTTCCTAACATGCATATTGGGCAGCTCATAGCCACCCGTAACTCTAGGTCCAAGAAATTCAACACTCTCTTTTGGTTTCTGAAGACACCTACACATCCATGGTGCGCTAAAGGCAATATCCCATCCATTAAAGGCTTGGAGTTGTGAAACTGAAAATCTGTTATAAAAACTTTCATTTGACAACATAGTGCCTGAAAAACAAGAATGCCTCTATAAGAGTTCCCTGCTTAAAAAAAAAAAAAAAAAAAAATGCTGCCAAGAGAAGTATACTGTCTGGGTTAAGCTATGTAGACATATGGCCACTAACAGACACAGCAGAACTTGGTGTCCAATTTTGCAGGCATGAAAAAAATACAAGGGTTCAAGGGTCATGAAGACTTATGCCAATGTTTCAGAAGAGGCCATGCAATGTGTGGCAGAGTCATTACACAACCTGTGACGCCCCTTCTGTAAAGCTAAGTTAACACCTAAATCGCAATGATTACCATAGCAGGCTGAAAATGTCAGGAACGCAGGATGTCTAGAGGGAAGCTATAAAGGCTGTGTCCAAAGAGGAGGTCATATGTGCTACAAGGAGTAGAGCTGTAGAGTGTAGCTACCCAAAGCCCAGTGGGATCCACACAGGAGCTCAGGTGCCAGACACGGGCTGCTGGGCTTGGCATTCACCCTCAGGGTTCAGTTTTTTGGTCTTTTCTATGCTAGGTCTCTATTCCTCCCTTTGGAATAGGAATATTTATTCCGTGCCACTGTAGATTGTGAACGTTCACTTCTTTTTAATTCTACAGGGACTCACAGTTAAGAGATTACTTGAGTCTCAGAGAAGGCTGGTTTTTTTTTTAACAAAGCTGAAAATGTAAACTACAGGGGCTTTCAAAGTTGAGCTGATTGCATTTGACCTTAAGTCTATAAGGAGACAGTAACAGAATGTTATGGTATGAATATGAGTGTCCCCTACAATCTCATGTGACTGCTAAGTTCAGTTTATCACTATTTAACTTTCCAAACAAGTTAGAAATTGGCAGAATGAACTTTAAAAATGGTCCAACTATATATATATATGTCAAATGACTTCTTTGAATTTAAAGACAAAGATGACTTTTAAAATACTTTCTTTTATTTTAAAAGAGCTGCTCGAGTAAGGGTTGAAGACCAGACAAAACAAGGAGGAAGAAACAAAGCAAAGAAACTGATAAGGGCTGGAGATATGGCCAATGGTTAAGACCACTTGTTGCTCTTGTAAAGGACCCAGATTTGCTTCCCAGCAAAATACGGACACTTTACAATTGTCTGTAGCTCCAGTTCCAGGCAATCCAATGCCCTCTTCTGTCATCTGTTGATGTTGTACACATGCGGACACAGACACACAGGCAAAACACTCATATATAAAACAAAAAACAATTTTTAAATAAAGAATAAAAATTGATAAAACTGAAGGAAAAACAAAAAGAAAAAGCAGAACAAAGAAACAAAGCCCTCATTCTCTCTGAAAGCAAAATCAACATAACTGACAAAATACAGAAAAACACAGAAAATAAAAAGGAGTACACAAACTACTTATACTAGAAATCAAAACAGCAGTAACACACAGAGTCGGTAACATCACAAGAATAAAAAATAACTGGAAACACATAAATTTGTTAATTTAGATAAACTGGATGAACTTCTGAAAAACAAAGTACTGTGTCTTATCCAACAGAAAAATTAACAACACTTTCCTATCAAGGCTCAGAAGATTTAATGGAGAAATTTTCTAATGTCTAGGGGGAAATTCGTAACATCGCCCCTTTCCAAAAATAGGACAAGGTAGTAACAAGAGTACTGCAAGCCAATATTCCCTGTGAGCATAAATGTGAAAACTCTTACGCAAAAAAAATGCCAAATAATATTCAATATATAATAGTTCTTCCATACCAGTGGTTTTACTTCCCAGGTTTTTGCCCACTGTCAAATGCATCTAAAAATATTAAATGGGGGCCAGGGGTGATGAGTCAGTGGTTAAGAATGTTGGTTACACAAGCATGAGGACTTGAAATTAAAACACCAGTTCTCATTCCTGACACACAGACACACACCCTTGGCATGGCCATGCATGTCTGTAGCCCCAGCATGATTAGGAGGTAGAGCCAGACTAGCCCCAGCAACTCAATAGCCAGGTAAGCTGAAATGACCAGTTACAGGTTCAGTAAGAGACTCTGTTTCAAGGGAATATAAAAGCAGACAATAACAGAGCAGAAGATGTTAGGTCCACCTCTGGCTCCTGCTTACAGGCCAATAAGAATACACATGGGTACACAAATGTGAATGCATACAAATTCAATGGAGAAAAATCACAAAATAAACTATTCTGCACCATTATGAGTAGCATGATAAAATGTCACTCATCATACAAATCATCCCTTTGTTCTGCCTGGTAATTACTTAACACCACATTAGCTGACACATTAACTGTGTGGCACTGCACTGTGTTCAGGTAAACTTTATAGTATTCCAACGCTGTATCAAAATAACCAGCTGCCTTCACCTCACCTCACTTCATCTCATCTCATCATGTAGGCCGTGAACCACCTCAAATCATCATCACATAAGTACAACAGGATACAGTATTTTGGGAGAGAGATAAGCCACGTAAAAGTTATTACAATATACTGTTACAGCAGTTTCACTACTGTTAATCTCTTACTTTCCTAATTTGTTCATTTAAACTCAGATCACCAGTGTCTGTATCTAGGGGGAAAGTAAGTTATTTACAAGATATAATACTATCCATACCATAGTTTCAGGCACCAGTAAAGGTCTTAGGACATAGTTCCTGAGAATATGGGGAGGAGGAGGTAGACATGACACAATGACATACTATACAAAAAGAATTATACACCATAACCAAGTAGACTTTATTCCAGAATCCAAGACTGGTTCTATATTTAAAAACCAATCACTGTGAATCATATTAATAACCAAACATCATAAAAATATTTGACAAAATTCTATACCCAGCTGGGCATGGTGACACACACCTTCAATCCCAGGTACTCAAGAGGAGTTAGAGGCAGGCTGCTCCCTGGGAATTCCAGGACAAACAGGGATACAGACCAAAATTCTGCCTTAAAAACAAACAAAACAACAAAAACTAAATGTACACATAATAGAATCTTCCAGAAAAACAGCCAAAGGGGAACTTCAAATCAAACAAAAGAACTACAAAAAACAAAAACAAACAAAATATCCCAAAACTATAAACATACCTGCAAGTACAAGTCTGAATATTTTCCTCCAAAGACTGAGAACAAGACAATGATTTCACTTTCACAGTTCTTATTCAACACTATAATGCCAAGAGTTCTTGGCAGTAAAACGAGGTAAGAAAAGGAAGTAAACACACATGATCAGAATGCAACAACAAAACAAAAAACAAAACAGTCCTTATTTGCAGCCATCATGACTGCCCATATAGAAACCGCAAATAGCCTACAAAAATTTCTGAATCTAACTGGTCATTTCAATGAGGTCATAAAATAAAAAATAAAAAAACACAAAACTATACCTCTGCATTAGCAAAAAACAGTGAAATTTAAAATTAGTTTTAACCTTTGAAAAATGTACACATCAAGGATTATACAAGCTACAGTTTACTGGAGCCTCTCAGACAGAAGCAAATTTTAAGTGGCAGTAAAAAAACAGACTCCTGCACCCAAAGGTAGATGTTTATCTGCTATGCCTGACAAAGGTGAGCCATAGACACCAGGCATGCACCTTTCTCAAAGAAATATGAATATGTGCTATGTTAGTTAAGAAAAACAAAGAGGTACTGAGGATATTCCTGAGTAGACACAAGTGCTTGCTTGCTGTGTAAGCAGGAAGACCTGAGTTTGGATTCTCAGCACCCACATAAAGTCAGAAGTAGCTCCCTGCATCTGTAACCTCAGCATTGAAGTATTGGGTGGTAGAGAAAGGAGGATCACTGGCACCTGCTGGCCAGCAGCTTAGCTAAAAATCAGCATACACCAGGTTCAGTACCAGACCATCCCAAAGGATATAGCACGTAACTATAGATTAGGACACAGTTACACACATGCATACACATGCACATAAACACACATGCACATACATAAACCCTTCCTGTACACCAAATGAGCCATCTCCCAAGCACCTCAGATTGTTAACTTTGTTCCATCCAGTGGGGCACAAGAAAGACCACAGTGGGGAAATGGGCAGTTAGCAAGGCGGCTGTAGTCAAATCAAGCTGGATTTCTATATCTAAAAGTACATAAACAAAATTTACATAGAGAAATTACACAAAGCCAGGTGATGGTGGTACACACTTTGAATCCCAGCACTCAGGAGGCAGAGGCAGGCGAATCTCTGTGAGTTCCAGGTCACCCTGGTCTAAAGAGATACACAGAGAAACCCTGTCTCATTAAAAAAAAAAAAAAAACAAAAAAACAAAAAAAAACAAAAACCAAGAAAAAAGGAAAAAAAAAAAAAAGAAAAGAAATTTTACAACACTGATAAAAAGAAATCATTAGAGCTGAGAGATGGCTTAGTGGACATAGTGTTTACCATGTAAGCAGTCATATCTGAGTTCAGCACCCTTGAATTTACATAAAGGCTGGGTAACGTATAAATCTATAATCCTAGCACTCCTAAACAAAACAGAAGGCAGAGACAGGAGAATCCCCAGAAGCTTTCTTTGCATATGCAGCAGGAAGAAAATGGGACTGCCTCAAACAACCTCAATATCCAAGGTTGTTCTCTGACCTCCAAACCTATGCGCACATCCCTCCGGAAGTCCTCTGTCACACTCTTGCATGTGCACACTGGCGCCCACATACACACACTCACACATGCGCAAACACACCACTTCTTAAAGTTCAAAATGAATCCAATTATATAAATAAATGGAGAATCAAATATTGTTCATGTATTAGTAGATGAGACTTGGTGAAAATGTCAGCTCTTCCCATACTCATACAGATTTATAGAACAAATCATATCAAAATCCCTGGGATTCTCCTACGCCCTGACAGATAAACAGAAAAGTTTGTGATGGCACCAGATGTTGGCAAGATGATGTTTCATATATTATTGGGAAATATACAACAGAACAATAATTCAAACACAATTTGGCATTCTTAAACTAAACATGCAACTACCATAGGACCCAGACAGTGTGAACTTGTAAGCATTTATCCCAGTAGGAAGCAGCTTATTTTCATAAGAAACCTGTACCCCTATGTTTATAACAGCTTTACTCCTAGTAGCCAAACCAACAAACCAATATTTTCCACTTAAACTGTGACACACCATGGAACACAGTTCTAAGCCAGTAACAAGTGCAAAACAAAGTTAGAAAAGTGAGATTAAAAAGCTTCAAGCTAATGACATGATTTAAATAAGTATCCCCCAAAGTACCCTAATCTATGACATTACTGATAAGTTAGACATCTTTAATAAGCAGAATCTAGTGGGAGAAAAAAGGGCCATTAGGGGTATAGCCTCTCCCTAACAACTTTTGCTTATCTGCTGCCAAGAATGAACAGGCCCTTCCTCTACCACATACTCTCAACTAATATACTTTGTGGCCACAGGCCCAAAAGACCATAAATTACAACTCTGAAACCATAAGCTAAATAACCCTGTCCTCTTAGAGGTTGATTATCTGAAGTACTTTGTCATGGTACAGGAAAGATGATTAACAATTTAAAAACAGACTTCAAACTCTTATAAATTAATCTCATGTAGAATCCCTGTGATGTTAAATCTGGTTGTCAATTTATTAGATTCGAGTATGGCCAGGTAGCTGGTAAAGCACTAATTATTCTCAGTGCTTATGTAGGCATTGAGTTCATTCCTCTCTAGGTGGCTTGGCATTTCTACATCAACTGAACTGTCTAGGGTATGTCTGTAACAGTGTTTCGAAGGACAGTACCCTTGGTAAACTGAGTGGAAAAGAATAATCTGTCACCAACATAGGTGGGCACCAGACAATATGCTGGTCGTCCATGTAAAACAAAAATGATGGAGAAAGTTCAGCCTAGGTCTGGGTGTCTTCCTTCTCTGCCTTTGAGCACATTCCCTATCCTCTGGACTCACAGTAGTAAGCCTGCCTTTCCCTTGCCTCTCATCATGAGCCTACAGCTTCAGTCTGAGCAACATCCCCGCTTCCCTGTTTTCTACACTGCAAAAGCCACTGTGGAACTTCTCAGCTTCCAAATGAAGCCAATGGCCTTATTGTATCTGCTCCCAGCTGTATCCATGTTTATCCCATCAGTTCTGCCACTCTATAGAGATACAATACACCTCATTTGGAAATTCTCCAAACTTATAAAATATGTAATTTCAAAAAAGTGAAACCTGAGCACACACTGAATAGATGAGAATCTAGAGGAATTGAAGTTTGGGTGTGTGGAGAACAGAAGTGTGACAATACCACTGCAGTGAGTTTTAATAAACCTTTTATTTTTAGTAAAAAATGAAACCAGTAACTTCTGGGAAAAGTTCTGTTCTGATGCAGCTGCTTTTCTATAACAACTACATCTTGTTGGGGGGGGGGGAGTTAATAGCTGCTGAACTCCTGGACAGCAACAGTATCAGTTTAAGCCTGAGGTAAAGTTCTAAGACCAAGTGACAAGAAAGTTATGATGATAAATAAAATACCCATTGCATGTTGGGAACAGAAATAAGTCCCATCCCAGATAAAAACTGCAGAGCTAAACACTAAGAAAATTATTTAGTAAGAACTTCAAAGTGGCTCCAACAGGCTGTTTCTAACACAGGCAGATGAGCATGCTTACTACAGAAAAGCAGTCTCTGACAATCAATCGTGTCCCTAGACACTAGGAAATAAATCAAAACAAACAGAACCATAATCAGAAATCAAAATGAATAGCAAGAACCACAAGAGAATTAGATCTGGAATATAATCTGAAATTGTTTTAAAATGTAAATTGACTACAACAAACATTTAAATTTGAGACACAATTTAAAATATCAGGGTGTAAAAAGTGATCAGAAATAATAATTTTGAAAAACAGAAAAATCACAAAAAGCTGAAATACAGTAATACGACTCAAAATATCAACTTACCTATTAGTTTTCATAGATTTGAAGAGATTTAATACAGATTTTGCAAACTTAAAATAAGTCAGAAGAGAGGCACAGGATGGCTTGGCAGGTAAAAGCATTTGCCACCTAAGTTCAATCCCTAGAACCTATAGAAGCATGATAGGTTCTTGCACTCAGATAGATGGGCATTGGGGAAACAGGAATGTTAAACACAAGGACCTGCCTCTTCAGAGGAAACATGTATAATCTGTTTTCCATGAAGAAGGCTGGAATGGTGAACTCTGCATTATCTGTTTGACCAAGGCCACATCTGGCTCCCCAGACTTTTACAAACAGGATTAGAGATGGTCTAGGTGACCTCTGCACTATCTGTATGATGGAAGCTACATCTGGCTCCCCTAGAATCTTACAAACAGGAATGCAGATGGCGTACAGCCTGATGACCTCTGCACTATCTTATGTGCAAGACCAAGACCACAGCAGATCCTCCCCTAGGCCCACAAGATGCACTTGTAGTATGGAAGAGGGGACAAACTTTGAAGAGAGTTTCAGTCTAATTATGCCTCAAGCTTTATTGCACACATTGGATGTTACAGCAAGAAACATTTTTCCAAATTGTACTGTAATTAAATACTCAAATATGTCTAAAATAAACTTCAGACTCCAGAAGTTTGAAACACCACCAGCTACCCAGTAATGTGGAATCAGACTTCCTTCTTGCCTCATGCGGTCAACACTGCTGGCTGTGGGGTTTGCTGGGACCCCTCACAAAGACCCACATGGTAGGAGAGAACCAACTCTCACATACTTTCCTTTGACACACACACACACACACACACACACACACACACAGAGTAAATAAATAAAAGTAAAAAAAAATAGTAAGTTAGAAAGAACAATCAGGAGTTCAGTGTACAGATGTATGCCTGTAATCCACGCACTCTGGTGGCTGAATTAGGAGGATCCTAAATGTGGGTTATATACTGTGGAAAAAGGAGAGGAGAGAAAAAAAGGGAAAGGAGATGAGAATGAATAAACAAAAAGAGAAAAGAGGGGAAAAAAAGGAGGGAGCAACAATTAGTAAATATAAGACACAATGAAAGAGAAGAACAGCAGGTTTAGAAAATTACAATATCCTGTTTATTCAAGATCCAGAGAGATAAAAAGCAATGAACAAAAGCAACATTTAAAGAGACAACAGCTAAGAATTTACAATAAAGATAAGAAAACCAAATTCAAGAAGTCAACAGCCTAGTTCTCAGGAGGCAGAGGCAGTGGTTCTCTGTGAGTTCACGGCCAGCCTGGTCTACAGAGTGGGTTATCAGATAGCCAGAGCTCTACTGAGAAAACCTGTCTCAAAAAAACAAAACAAAACAAAAAGCATTAAAAAAGAAGTCAACAAACTCTAAGTGCAAAAACAAAACCAATGCACATGGATAGAGCATCAGGTGAAGTGCACCAAGGGGAAAGTACCCTAAAAGAAGCCAGGGTGAAACAAACTATATCAAAAAAAGTATTTTATTTGCTGATAATTGGGCTTTATACATTTTATATTTTAGTGGTCTAGTTTTTAACAATCTTACATTTTAAAAGAAATGGCCCTTAACAGAAATTGATTTAAAAAAAAAAAAAGTATCAACTTAGAATAAAAACATGTTAGCATAGACTCTCAGATGACAAACCCAGCCTAAGTCTACACTGACAATAAATCAATCAGTTCAGAAAGGCACAGATCACAGCAGGAGTCACACAACTGTAAGCTAGCCAAAAATTAAAACAATACTACAATCTATGAATTGTATGAATAAAAACTACACCTTAATAAACATAAACAGCCACAATACGCTTGTTCCTTGGCATATCAACTGTTTCCCAAGCATTGTAACTGGAGTATTTAAATTTTACATGAGGAAAGGAAGTTGAAAGACAAAATCATTTCCAGCTTTGATTTGGCTTTTTAGACTGTAAAAGGACACAAAGCTGCCCTCTCCAGTAGTAACAGGTAGAAGACAAATGCTCTGTGTTGTGCTGGGGCCCTTTAAGAACCTCCACCAAAGAAGCATTCATGCTTCATGGTATTCATGACAAAGATACTTCCGGAAAGCAATAAAAACCATAGGGTAATGAGACATCGATCTCCTAAAAGAACATGTTACCTTCAAATTCAGAATTGTGAAGGAATGACAGAATTCCAATGTTATCATAACTAAGTAAATTCATGGGTCCAGGCAATGATTATCAGTGGTTTCTAACATAACAAATGGAATATGATATACCTCACAACAGAATTACATCCCACACCCTAGATTGGGAGGTTTGTATAAATCTAATAGAAGAAACAATGGATCTTTACAGCTAACATTAATAAAAAGACAAGTGACACTATTAAAGCTTGGCAGATATGCTAGTCATTTCTCCAAAGAAGAGAGACAATGACCCGTAAACACATCAGAGAATGCACATGAAAACTACCTAAGATGCTGCCTATGAGACAGCTGAATTTGTAAAAGCAGGTCTAGTGTTACAGCTAGTGGTAGAACACTTGTCTAACATGTGCAAAGTCCTGTTTGCTATCTAGTACACAAAGAGAAAAAGCAGGTATGTGTTAGGACTAGGAGAAACTAAAACTCAGCAACAAATACAATGTACTATACTATATTCAATATACTATACTATACTATTCTATACTATATATACTATTCAATGTACTATACTATATACTAATAATGTAGCAACAAAAAAGGAATAAAAATACATGCTAGTAACATCAAGAACTTTGGGCCAAATACTATACTCACAATATCCAGAACTGGCAATCTACAGGCAAAAAGATGAACACTTCTTAGAAATAGGGGAATGGGAGATGTGGGAAGGAGGGACAGAAAACAGTAGGTGATGGTGAAAACACTTTAACATCAGATGTGACATTTTCACAACTCTTGGAATACATCAAAAGCCACTGAGTAGCAGACAATAAATGAGTGGCCTGAACAGTATGTGAATTAAATAAAGCTCCATAAACTAATACAGTGTGATTTATATCTTAGTAAGTATAATATCTCCAAGTGTTCGCTAAGATGTGGAGCAATTGATAATTTTGTTTGTACAATCACTTTCCAGCAACACTCTAGTAAAATTTGGTAACACTAAAAATCACCCTAAAATTCATTGTACTGTGTTTTTAAATTCTTGCATACATGTGCCACAAGACATATTTAAACAGTTTGAGGGCATCACTGGTATGTAACAGCAAAACATAAAAACAAATTTTAACACAAGAACACAACTTTTAAAAAAGATTTATTTATTATGTGTACAGTGTTCTGCCTGCATGTACACCTACACAATAGAAGAGGGCACCAGATCTCATTATAGATGGTTGTGAGTCACCACGTGGTTGCTGGGAATTGAATTCAGGACCTCGGAAGAACAGCCAGTGCTCTTGACCTCTGAGCCATCTCTCCAGCCCCCAAAACAAAATTATTTAACAAGAATTAATGAACCTTTTCTTCACATTAGTTTTATGGGGAAAAAAAACCCACAAAATTATTCAATATTGTATTTCAGTATAGAAGCATATATGATAAATCTAGAGACACAAAGTAATTTTTTAAAAATTGTGTTTACTTCAGGAAGGGAATAGTAACAGGAAAATACAGCTAGCTTACTGGTTCTAGTTTTGAAATTAGGTGTTGGATTCATGGAAATCTATTTTATTATTGCTTCAAGAATTATTGTCTATGTGACCTATTTTTGTGTATAAAATATCACATGATTTTTAAATGTTCAAAGGAGAAAATAGCAATACTAATAATACACCACCATGCATCTTGAATTAAACCTGTGCTCTGGGCTTGGGGACAGCACTTACCTAGCACATGCAATTGCCCTGGGTTTAACACCCAGTACCCAAAAGGTCCAAAAGAAATGCATAACAAATAGTGATCCACTGACGCTTTTGCCCAGTCATACCATCAAACTACAACCATCAAAATACAAAGCAATGGTAATAGGCACCCATTATAATTCAATTCAAAGTATAATCCTAAACAAACAAATAATAACAAAACTCCACCAATAATACTTCTCTTGCATCATCTTCCTGTGCTACACCTATCCCAGAATTCCATGGCTTATTAACTACAGACTCCTGGCTCCAATCCTCAAGTCTGGGGCATTATAAAAGCACAGTTTTTAAAAATATCTCAGTACTGAAAACAAACCAAAACAAGTAGATAAGTACATAAAGTATATTCAATACTGAAAGTATAAAATTTAATGTGAAGCTCCACAGTTTCCATTGCAAATGCCTTTTCTAACTGTTCACTGAAACTTTAGTCTGGTTAATTTCCAAGTGTGATGCTTTTATTTATTTGCAAGGTTATTTTTGATAAAAAAGAAAGCTCATGAAATTTAAAGATAACAAAAATTTAAAAATAAAACAAAAATTAACTGAATTAAAGATGTGATATTGCTAATTAGGAACCACACATTTATTTTTAATTGTGTACATATATATATACTATGTCTTTAGGAGATATGCTCATGATGAGTACAGGTGCCTGGAAATGTCAAAGGTGTCCGATCTCCCCAAAGCTAAAGTTACAAGCAGCTGTGAGCTACCCAATGTGGGTGCCAGTCACTAAACTAGGATCTTCTGCAAGAGCAGCAGGTGCTCTTAACCACTGACTGGGCCATTTCTTCAGCCTCAAAACCTCCTTCTGACAAAACAGAAATTGTCATATAGTAGCAACTATTTCAACTTCCTATCAGGCACCCCAAACATCCTGTTTCCTTTCCTCCTACCCAAAACGCGGAGCAAGGGATGGTTAATACTCCCAACTCTAATACCCTCTTGTCACCTTATGAATTATCCCTTCTCCTTTGTCATCCTTATCCCCCATCATCAAGTTTCTTTCAAAAACTTAAGTGTTCTCCAATTTTTTACTGATTACCGCCCTCATTAGTCAAATTTCTTTATAAAGCCATCCACACATACTTCATTTCATTCTATCCAAAATTCCACTAACACTATTCTTGCCAATAACATCAGCAACCTTGCAATTGAGGATCTCAATCTTTATTTGGATTGCATGTCTACAGAACTCTGTTCAAGTCATTCACTTATTAATTTTCATTTCCCTGACTTCCATAATACCATACACCTGACTTTCTTTTTGGTCTTCCTCTTCCATCCATCCAGGTTGCTCTTCCCTAAACTGTATCAAAAGCCATGGGCCCTAAAAATCCATTCCAAGTTATCATATATGCCTTCAATGCCAATAATCACAGACATTCTGGATGTTTCCAAATGAATTCTGAATTGCACTATTTATTTATATATATACACACACACACACACACACACACACACACACACACACACACATACTTACTTTCTAGGCAGTTTATGAACAGAACACATTACGAAACATCTAGCTAATTTTCTAATAAATAGAAGTCTCCAGAGTTTAATCCTTATCAAAATGTGAAAACTTTAATTCCTTTGAATTCACCCATCTTAAGTACCTAAATTTAGTACTTGTTAGTACTTTACTGAATATTCCCATCACTACATAAAGACACCATGTGTTCTTTAACAGTCAGTCCCCATGTCATAAAAACCAATAATCTACTTTGGGGCTCTACACATGGACATAAGATTTCAGATCTGAAATCCACACCTAAATCATCCCTTCAAAGTGCAGCTTCCTTTAAATAAACTGTTCTATTCATGCAAACTGATTTGGGAGTTTTCCACACGCCCAATAACCATAGGAATTTAGGCCTATAGTTCTCACCTGAGCTAACGTGGATCACCACCCAGACATGGCCACAAATCCCATGATATTCCAAACTGAACTCATCATTTTCCTTTCATCTCATCCATTTTGCCCTATCTGTAACAAAAGAGAGATGTTAAACTACCTAAAAAGTGTTTGAGAAGTGATAAACATTAAAAAGAGCAACTGCCACTTTTACAAAGTAGGTAATTATCAATGCTTATTATCCCCTTTTGTTCTCCACAGGAGGCAACTTGGGTTTCCAATTCTAGACCCCCATTTCTTATGCTCATTAAACTTTTCATCTTAGTGGTTTTATTTTTAATTTTTAGTAGATCTGCCTGGTCTTTTTTTAGTTTTAATGTCTGCATACTACTTAGATTTATTTCCTCGTGTGTTTCATATTTTCAATTATGAGCTTGGAATTGTCTGTGTTTTTTCCTTGTGCTAGTAAGACTATACAAAATTTGAAACATTTAGCCTCTAATAGTAACTAAAACAAAAGACAAATGACATAGAACCTAAATACCAAAATACATAATAATCTAAATATATACTCATACACCATACAACACCACACCACATATCTGGTGCTCACTCCATTACAGAAGGGAAACAAAAAATTCCTATCATCTACTGCCAACATCATTACTGAGAGGTTGATGACACAATGTGTGCTGGCTAGTTTTTATGTCACCTTGACACAAACTAGTCATCAGAGAGGAGGAAATTGCAACTGAGAAAATGTCTCCATTAAGATCAGGTTGTAGGCAACGCCATCTGGCATATTGGTAATTAGTGGTTAATGAATGGGGAGGGCCTAGACCATTGTGGCTGGTGCCACCCTCTGGGCTGGTGGTCCTGGGTTGGATAAGAAAGCAGACTGAGCAAGCCATAAAGAACAAACTAGTAGGCAGCACTCCTCCATGACCTCTGCATCAGCTACTGCCTGGTTGAGTTCCTGTCCTCACTTCAATGGTGAACTGTGATGTGGAAGCTTTTCCTCCCCAGGTTGCTTTTGGTCACTGAGCTTTATCACAAACTAAGACATAATGTCATACTCACTTGGTTGTGGTGATGCTAGCATAAATAAACCTAGCACCCTTCCAGGTGGATATAGTTGGATATAGTATATACAACTATGTATATATATAGTACTCTGTGTGTGTGTGTGTGTGTGTGTGTGTGAGAGAGAGAGAGAGAGAGAGAGAGAGAGAGAGAGAGAGAGAGAGAGAGAGAGAGAGAGAGAGAGAGAGAGAGAGAGAGAGAACACTGATACTTACTGGTAACAAACAAGTACATTACTGGTCTATGAACTTATTTTACCATAGTTTTTTTTAATGTATTCCTTTTATTTATACTTTCATTACTCATCTGAGAACTCTCCAGATGGCCTTGACTGATATGGGAAGGCCACCCTGATCACCCTGACTGTGGACAGGGCCCTCTAGTAGCAGAGACTAAAAAGGGTCTGTCAGGAAGATCATCTGCCTTCTCCTCTTGCTGGCCCTCTTGCACTGAGCTGGTCTGCCCTGTGATTGCTGCTGTTGCTGATCCCTTCCCTGCTCTCACACGGGTATGTCTAAGCTTTCATCGAGGACTTGGGATTAGTGGCTCTTCAAGAACCTTCCCAGCTTCAGAAGCCAGACTAGGACTGCTGAGGTACTACCCTTGTGGGCTGAGTAACTAGAGGCTGCCCCCACCCCTGTAACAGGAAAAATAAAACACACAGAGATTGATATTGAGGTTCAAGCTTCAAGCTGAATATCAGAAAAGCAAAGCAGCCAGCCACTAGCTCTCAGCTTAGCTCAGTCTGAAAAGGCTGCCTCTCCTCAGTGTGGCTAAAGAAAAGATGCCTCTCTGAAACCTTGCTTCTGTCTTATATACTTCTTTAATGTTAGGATTTAAGGTATGAGCTACAATTTTCTTTTAGACTGATTCACTCTTATATAGATCTGGGTGGCCTTGGACTCACACAGATCCATCTACCTCTTAATCCTGAGTCCTAGGATTAAAGGTGTGTGCCTGGCTTCTATGGCCTGTGGCTAACTTTGCTTTCTGAATCCTCAGGTAAGCTTTAATAAATCATAAACATCTGACCACACACCCCCACCCAGTAAAAGACAGCTACTGTGGGACTACTTGACTACTGAGGTAACAACCTCAAGAACCTAAAAACTATCAGGTTCTCAGTCTCTCAGGTGTATGCTCTGTTGTTACCACTTTAAAGCTGACTTCATAAATAAATCCCCTTGGTTCTGTTCCCATAAAGAACCCTGACTAAAACAGAGGTAACATATCAGCAGCAGCCTCATACACATGTTTACAATCTCTTGACCTCATCAAGAAGCCATACTGTGTCACTGGCCATACTATCTAGTTCAGAATGACAATACTAGCTAGTAATACATGACTCAGAACATGTTCATGCAGTTAAGCAACACAAGTGGATATTTGGTATATATTACATTAAACTTAATTATGCTAAATTGCCTTGTTTTGTTATTAAAATTTTATTGTAAAGAACTTGTAACTAAATAGACATCATGAAGTGACAAGCCACACCCACAGTCTATACATCTCAGTGAACTACTTCCATACAGTTAAAACTGCCAATCTGAAATTGTGGAGCTACACAGTGGGTTGTACACTAATATATATATATATATCTCCAGTATATTTGTGCTAGCTAGTTTATGTCAAATTAACACAAGTTGGAGTCGTTGGAGAGGAGGGAACCTCAATGTGGAAAATGCCTCCATGAGATCATGCTGTAGACAACCCTGAAGAGCACTATCTTAATTAGTGACTGATGGGGGATGGCCCAGCCCATTGTTGGTGGGGCCATCCCTGAGATGTATAAGTAAGCAGGCTGAGCAAGCCATGAGCAGCAAGCCAGTAAGCAGCACTTCTTCATGGCCTCTGTATCAGCTCTTTCCTCCAGCTTCTAGCCCTATAGCTTCTATCTAGTCCTTCCTTCCATGACAGAGTACAAGATGGAAGTATAAGCCAAAGAAATCCTTTCCTCCCCAACCTGCTTTTGGGGGTGATGTTTCATCATAACAATAGTAACCCTAACTAGGCCAATATTTTTATCCACCACACACAGTTGTGAAAAAAACAACTAGCAGTCCATCCTCTTCCATGCATGTAGGGCTTCCTACACTAAAATTATCCTTTTTTTAGAGTAAAAATCTTTTTTGTTGTTGTTAAAAATGGTGTTACAATGTCATCTCTGGAAGATAAGCATCATTTTGATCCAAAAGGCATTGTCTACTATGAGAAATTAAGCAAATAGCCACCTTCAAGCCTCCTTGGTCCATTCATTATAGATTAAAAACAACAACAAAAATAAAAAACAAATGTAGCAATGATGCATGCAGTTAATAATATCTCACCAGGACCCTGAAAGCATGTCAATTTGCAATCTACTATAACTCTACTGCATCTCTAACACTAACTAAAGCTGAAAACAGAGGGCGGTGAGAAAGAGCACAATTCCTTTAATAAGTAAGATCTGGGGATTGGGGAGATGTCTCAACAATTAAGAACACGGCATCTCACATTGGCAACTCTGGTCCCAGGAGATCTGACACCCTCTTCTAAACGACTCCAGCACTAGACAGTCTGTGTCTCATACAGACTGTGTCTCAAGAACTGAAAATCTTACAGCAGCATCGTGGGATAACTTAATTCAAGAAGAATGCTAATCAAATTAGAAATAGAACAAGCACAAAGTGTGATTATTAGAGGTGTAGAGATGACTCAGTGTTTTTGTAAAAGCACTTGCTGCTCTTACAGAGGCCCTGAGTTCAATTCTCAGCATCCACATTAGGTAGCTCACAATTGCCTGTACCTCAGATGAGGAGTGGACTCTAACTCCAATTTCTGGCCTCCCTTTCCCCCTCCCTCCTCACACACAAATAAAAAATTAAAGAATTATGAGTGTTCCTGTCATCTTGAATGGGAACAGCTTCATGATGTACACATATGACAAAACATACAGTTTATCCTTACATGCAGTTTATCATTATGTTAATTATCTTTCAATATAGTTACTTGAATAAAGCATGGTGAATGATTCCTGATGCAAATGGAAATACGAAACAAAAACCAAAGAACCCACATATACTGTGCAGGCTATAAGCTAGAGTCATCTGAAAGGAGGGAACCCCAAATGAGAAAATGCTACCATCCACAAGATCCTGCATTTTCTTAATCAATGATTGATGCTGGTGGGCCCAGCCCATTATGGGTGGTGCCATCTCTGGAGAGTATCCTGGGTTCTATAAAAAAGCAGCTGAGCAAGCCATGAGAAGCAAGCAAGTAAGCAGCACCCCTGCATAGTCTCTGCATCAACTCCTGCCTCCAGGTTTCTGTCCTGCTTGAGTCCCTGTCCTGACTTCCTTCCTTCAATGGTGGACTATGATGTGGAAGTGTAAGCCAAATAAACCTTTCCTCCCCAACTTGGCGTTTGCTCATAGTGTTTTATCAGAGCAACACAAACCCTAACTAGGATATATACCTATATACTTTCTTAGGCATTAAAGTCCTGACAGTGGACAGATGCCACAGTAGAGCAGCAAGAAGACAGTGACAGTGGGGTGACTAATATAAGGAGCATAAGCAGTGCAAATTCTCACTGAAACAGGCCACGGTATATTTCTGGAGATTTTCTGACTTAATTCTTTGTGATGTCGTTCTTCAGCTGAGTGTTGAAGTAATGAATGAATTTACTAACATGACTGTGCCTTTAAAACCCAAAAGCTCTCAGGAAATCATGAGAGCTGTCTGCTGTGATGCTTTCTTTGAACCCACAGACTTTTCTAGACTCCTGATGATTGTGAAATTGAACCTTCTGTAAAAAGTTGAGAATGTATCAAGAAGAAAGCACTGTTTTGGGGGGTCAGGGGAGTTTTGAGGCAAGATCTCACTATAGAGCATGGGCTGCCCTCAAATGCAGTGACCCTCCCAGTCTCAGTCTGTCAAATAAACAGTAATGCCTTTTGCTCCAGTTTGTCTGAAAACTGTTGCTGGCTCGGTATCTGCTGTTTCCAGTGCTATGATTTGGTGGTGTTTACAACTGGATCTAGATTTAGGATGCACTCAATTTTTTAGAAGAATTTGAAATATGACAAATGTCTTCATAATCAGACCTAGTTCAACTTCCACTGTGTACCAAGTAATAACATATATTAACTTAGCTACTATCAATGATGATCAATGCAACAGGAAGACACGAGTAGGTCTACCACTCTTTAGCTATATGACTTTGGACCAGAGAACTCAGTTAAGAAACAAGGATAATATAATCATTATCTCTGAGCCAGGTCTTCTCCAAGAGCAGTTAAGTACTCTTTGACTGTTGAGCCTTTTCCCCAGCCTCCCAATAGCTCTTTAATAAACATATTTTTAAAAAAAAAAAAATTGTTATTTGCTATATGGTTAGGTATATCTATAGACCATTCAAGTTATGCCTTATCCTTCTACTCAACTATAATGTGAATACCAACATCAAATATATGTACCTTACATACAAAAACCTGAAATAAGCTCCAGAATATATATACCACAATTAACTTGTTTCAACTTTCAGACCTCTTTCACCTAATATTAAAAATGCTGAGGGCCTATTGTGGTGGCACATGCCTTTAATTCTAGCATTCAGGAAGTATAGACAGGTGAATCTCTAAAAGTTCAAGACTAGCCTGATATACACAGTGACTTCTGAGTCAGCCAAGGCTATACAGTGAGACTGTGCCTCAAGAGGCAAAGAAAGAGAAATCAAAGAAAATGCTGGTTTTGGCTGGAGATAGAGCATGAAAAACAAAGCATGGTGAATGATTCCTGATGCAAAATGGAAAAACAAAACAAAAAAACAAAAAGCCCACATATACTGTGCAGGCTATAAGCTAGAGTCATCTGAAAGAAGGGAACCCCGAATGAGAAAATGCTAATAAGTGCTGCTCTTACTTGCTCCTTACAGTCTGTCTTAGATATATGAAAAGTAGTTACAGTCAAACAGACATTCTGCTGTGCTTTTTTTGTGTCCTGTTTGTCTTCTTACAGGATGAGCAAGTATCTAAAACAGTCACTAAATGCCTATACTGGCTTTTCATATTAGGTTTCCCCATTAAAGACTGCCATCTGCAACTGGAATCTATTCAGAACATTCTACCACTAAAGGCCCCAGCATTCATGCTGTGTACACATGGGCTTACCTGGTACCACTGCATGCACAGGACTGCAGTTGGACAGGATCTGGCGGATTTTATACATGTTGTTTGGGCTTGCTCCCTTTCTAGCACTATCTTTTCCAGGATTTCCACTGTTCTAGTTCTAGAATTCCAGTTTTATAGTTTAAGCCACTAATATGTGCACTCTGTCCCAAGCAGCAGGATCTAGGGAACCCCTAGACAAAACCCTATCAACTTATAATTTCACCAAATAAGCTAGCTGTTTGGTTTTTTAAAAAATAGGACCTATTCAAGGTTAAACAACTTTTTATACTCCAGTGCTTTAAACTGTTTTAAATACATTTTTTTATACGAGGGATGGAAATTTAAGCAACTATTAGTCAATCACTGGCAGTCAGAACTCCAGCTGGACTACATAAACCGAAATGCCTGTATTATCTGTTGTCTTGGTTAGGGTTATTATTGCTGTGACACCATGACCAAAACGCAAGTTGGGAAAGGGTTTGTTTTACATCCCTGCATTGTATTTCATCACTGAAGGAAGTTAGGACAGGAACTCAAACAGGGCAGAAACCTAGAGGCAGGAGCTGAAGCAGAGGCCATGGTGGAGTGCTGCTCTACTGGCTTGCTCCTCATGGCTTCTCAACCCACTTTCTTATAGAAGCCCAGGAATGGCAACACCAACAATAGGCAGGGTCCTTCCCCATCAATCATTAAGAAAATGCCCTATAGACTTGCTTATAGCCCCATCTTAGCGAGGCATTTTCTCAACTGAGGCTTCCCTACCTCTGATGATTTTAACTGTGTCAAGCTGTGTTGCCCAGGCTGGTCTTGAATTCCTCACCTTCCTGCACCCCCTGAGCACTAAGATTCCCAGTATGCACAACTAGGCCTAACTATCTTTTTCTTTTTCATAATAACTGCTTTAATTCACTTGTAATTCATAACATAAAATTTGACCTTTTAAAGTACAATAAAATAATAAACTCATTATTTTAAAACATTTGGTGTGTGTGTGTGTGTGTGTGTGTGTGTGTGTGTGTGTGTGTGTGTGTAATGAGAGGACACATGTGCCACAGCATGTATGTGGATGTCAGAGGACAACTCTGTGGAGTAGGTTCTTTCCATCCACCTGAACATGGGTTTCAGGCTGCCACACTTGCAATGCCAAGTGCCGGTATCTACTGAGTCAACTCACTAACGTCAGAATTTGCTTTATGAGACAAGGTCTCTCACTGAAACTCTATTTTACCAACTTGGCTAGCCTGGCCAATGAGCTTCAGGATTTGCCTGTCTCCACAATTCCAAACTAAGGCATTCATGCTTGTGCAGCCATCTACTCAACCCTTGGCTGGTATCTATGGAATTCTTCTATACTGCAATATATCAGCATTGGACACGCACTGTTCCACTGCACAGGTCACTATAGGCACTCATTCTTCAGGTAGGGGACACTTTGAAACTGTGATACTGCTACTACTTATGCCAAACCTCTGATTAACACCTTGAAGAAGTACTACATAAACTCTTTTCCAAAGCGGTTTACAATTCTACTACATGTATATGAAGGTTTCCATTTCTGCATCTTCCTAAGGCTTATTATCTAACTGTAAACATACTAGTTTACAGTATACTTCACTGTTGCTTTGATTTGCTAATTGGTAATATGTTCATCATCTTTTCCTGTGCTTGTTAGCCATTTACATACCTTCTTTGGGGAATGATCTATTCAAGTCAGTTAGTTTAATGCTATATTGTTGCATTGTAGTTTCTATATATTCTTGACACTTGCCCACAAGTCTGATGACCTGAGTTTAATTCCTAGATCCTACAAGGTGGCCAGAGAGAACAGACTTCCAAAAGTTGATCTTTATCTCCCCACATATGTAGGAATATGCATATACACACCCAAAATAATAGCGTGTGCTTCAGAAACACCCAGGGAGATGTGTATGAAGTAGGTACGGTTATAAATAAGAGAGTTTATAAATTAAAATTGTTTTTAAATGTACATAGAAGCTCAACTTGTTATTTTCGTTACTTTATATTTCTTTGAAGATTTCAAAAATACAAATGACTTCTGCTTTTCTGCAACTAAGAACAATGTCGCCAACTGGGTGAGTGGGTGACAACTCTAAGGCCTAAGTTTTCACCTTTGTGACAAATGAAAGAGGTTGCTATCATTAAACTACCAATGTTCCTGCTAGTTACATTAAAAAAAATAATAATAATAATAATAATAATCCAACTAAATATGATGTCTACACTTTGAATTTGGTTTATCAATTCTAATTACATACTAGAAAATGTATTTTAGCTAAATATAACTAAGTGAAATACAACTCTCATAACTAACAAAATAAAATAACAGAGCAGTACAAATGCCCCTCAAACTACCACAGAGTTATCTGGGCAAACCCATTGTATGTGACAGTAGCTCAGTACAAGTGTACTAAGTGCAGCTAACCCAGGGCAGTACATACGGCAGGGCAGCCACATACCATCAGCTTGGGAAGATAACTTTAAAACTTGAAGTATGCATCATTTTCAAATCATGGGCAAGTTGAAACCCCATAAAATAAAAAACTGAAATGTCCAAAGTCAAGGAACATTTTCTGTGTTTCCTTCAGTTAAAGCCTTCATTCCTGGAAAATCCCTAAGTTACATTCCCCAAAGCACCTTTTCTTCAAACATCACCTTTAAAGCATTCTCTACATGTACACCAGTTTTCTAAGCTGTGGGCTGGGACCCTATATAAGGTTCTGTATTTCTCTAGGGTAACAAGAAATACATCAATAATAAAATGTTTTCAAATGTCCAACAATAAAGAATTAACTAAAAATATTTTAATAAGCCCAAGGTGTTTCCAGGCTTGTTCAGCCATGTCAAATCATGAGTTTACTGCAGCCTTGGTCAGTTCTGAACACATGTGCACTTTGCACTGCACTCCATGAAATATTAAATGCTTGTCTCGGATTCTAGACTATTATGCTATAAACTTAGAGCTTTATGTATGTCTTCTGCTCTTCTAAAGAAACATAATAGGGGCTGAGATGATGGATCAGTGGTTAAGGGCACTTGTTGCTCCTGCAGAGGACCCAGTACCTACATGGCAGCTCACAACCATCCCAGGCATCCAATGCCCTCTTCTGACCTCCATAGGCAGCAGGCACACACATGGTGCACATACATACATACAGACAAAACACTCATACACATAAAAAATGTAATTATCCAAAAGAAAATCTGTGTTTGAGGGCCAGTAAGACAGCTCACTAGGTAAAACACTTAATGTCATGCCTTACCACTGAGTCCAATGGCACAACCCACATGATGGAAAGATAAGACTGACTTCTGTAATTCTGTAAGCTATCCTCTGACCTGTATCTACACACACACACACACACACACACACACACACACACACACACACACACGCACACGCACGCACACACACACACACACACGGGGGGGGGGAGGAGGAGAGAGAGACAGCAATCAATCAATAAATAATGTAATTTTTAAAATCAGAAGTTGCAGAATGAACTGCTGGTCTGAGTTTCACAAAAAGCCATCAAATGGGCTTGGGATTAGTGCAGAATTTCCAACAGTTTCTTTAATCATACTTGCACCACTTTATGCTACACATTTATATGAAGTGTTATTCTCAGCATTGACGATCTAACTCATTACAATGAGAAATTGCTTGTCTTTAACATGTAGTAAAATTACATGTATACCAAGAAACTAATTTAAAATAAGTTTCTTTATGACTATCAGTAAATGTTTTATTTGCATACCTATTTTATAATACGTGTACACCCAGTGCAGGAAAAGTTTACAAACCCTACTCCAGAAGTAACTTTGTCAAAGAGAGAAAATGAAAGCAGCCATCAGATTCAGTAGTAGCCTGTGAGCTCGCTGCTGCAGGGCATGTTCAAGTCTTTATTTGTTCAGATCCTTTCCACCTGAGGTCCCTTTAGGGTCTGACCCCTTCAAGCCCCGCTCACAACTGCTCCTGACCCAGGACCCTTCCATTCCTTTTCTAGCCAGGTGCTTGCTTCTGTCTGTGTTTATTTTATTCAATTTAGCATACAGTAAATCCTACCATTCCAAATAAATGAGAAGAAAAAACTCCTACTTCTCTCTTGACTGTAGCTGTTCCTTTCCATTACTGCCAATTATTTATATCAAGGACAAACTAAACTAGATCAGCTTCTTCAACTCCAGCTCATTCCTTCCTAGCATCTCAAGGCAGCATCCAGCCACCATCAAATCACTCTTCAGTTTTCCATTTCCCACTGGTCTCTAAGTGCCAAACAAATGGCTTATATTTCTGATGATCCATAGACCTCTTTTCCAAGATGGTAGCCTTCCAACTACTCCCTTCCAGGATACTCTTTTCCCCTAATATTCTGAATCTCTGAATTACAGCTAAGTTTCCAACAGACCCATTCTTCAACTATATTTTCCCTAAGTCCTTAAATTGGTATATCCTAGGGGTTCTTTCCCTTTCCTTCATTATTACTAAAAGCTTCATCAACAATATCATGTTTTTTCAAAGTGACATTGATCCATTTAGCATAGAGGTCCTGGTAACTGAAGTCAGATCTTCAGGGTTTGCACTAAGATTTTTACCTGCTAAGACAGTGGTTCTCAACCTTTCTAATATAGTTCCTCATGTTGTAGTGACCCCCCCCCAACCATAACATTATTTTATTGCTACTTCATAATTGTAATTTCACTGATTATGTGTCATTAATATAAGCATCTAATATGTAAGATATCTGATATGTGGCCCCCAAAGAGATCGAAACCCACAGATTGAGAACCACTGTGCATCATTCTCTCATTGCTTTAACTATTTTTAAAGTTCCACTACTAACCACAGAGCTTTGTAAGTGAAATCTGGTAACCACCTGATTTTATAAGCATGGCTTTATCAGAATACATCCACACATCCATTTATTTACCAACTATCTTCTGTTCCTTTTGTGAAAAAGGCCAAGATGAGTAGCTACAACTGATGAAATATAGCTCGCCAAAATGTAAATTATTTGGCTTCAAAGATTATGGCTCATTATAGAAAAAGCTTGTCAATATGTTCTACAATGTAAAATACAGCAAATAAATAGTTCTAATAACCATTCCTGCTTTTAAGTCCCAATGCCAATATTATTTCACACCATCTATGAGATTTCTAACTATATTACTCCCAACTTGTCTTTTGCTCTTAACAACACACCTCTTACATTGCAAACAAAGAACAGTTCTTTATGCATAAACTACTTCACTTACCACCTGGGTGAAGAGGGTTTCCACAATCTAGCTCCTACCTATCCTACTCAACTTTCTAATGTTGCCTCTACCAGGCCCATCCAACACTACCAATTGACACCTACATGTTTACCTACCTTGAACTTAAGCAAAAACATCTTCATGAAGCCTTCCCTGACAAGCCCAGCCCACCTTGTACAGTTGTGTTCCCTAAAGGACACACTGTACTAAGAACATATTTCCATTAAAGTATTTCTCTACTTGCCATGTTTCCCACTCAAGCTGTAAATGCCTAGGGTCAGCCAGGCAGCTCTAGTGCAAAAACAGTTGCCATCAAGCCTGGTGACCTAAGATCAATCCCAGGACTCTATAAGGTGAAAACAGAACAGTTTCCTACAAATTGTCTTTTCATGTGCCTTTCTGTTGCCCAATGATACTCACTAGGTCAGATGTATACAATGCATTTACACTGCAGTATTTTCAACATGATGTGCAAACACACACCAACACAATACCCCAAACAATCTTTTTTCAATTTTCTTGAAAAGAAATAAACAACAGGAACAGAACAATATTGGTTTGATTTGTGTTAGCCAGAAAAAGGTGAGGCACTCTAACTAAGCAAGAGATGAGCACACTCAGACTGAAAAACCCCTCCAAAATAGCTGGTCATGGTGGTAATTACACGCGTAATCCGTAATCCCGGCATGTGGAAGGTGCAGGCAAGAGAGAATCACAAGTTCAAGCTTAGCCAAAGCTACCTAAGATCCTATTCTCAAAACACATCAAAACCCCAAGAGCTATCCAGTAACAGGAAAGTAACCTCCAAAGGTCAAATCAAACACTGTTGCCAAAAAGGTGCAATAGATGTAACAACACTGTTTCAAATGTTTGTAAATGCTAGGCCTTAAAGGCTGTCCTTCCAGAGCTGCTTTAAGTGCAACCTTCCTGTAACCTACTCTATTTCCTCAGATATAGTCAAGTATGGTCAAGCATAGCCTTTGTCTATACTACAAATTACATACAGGTAACTTAGCACTTGTCACTGAATTATTACACATAAGCATAGCAAAGAGTCCCCACCTAAAACTCCCTGCATTAGAAAAATAATTTCGTGAAACCTTTTTTAAAACACATTTTTATTCTGTGTACGAGTGTTTTGCCTGCATGTATATCTGAGCACCATATGCATGCAGTGCCTGCAGAGACCAGATGAGGGCACTGAATTCCCTAGAACTGGAGTTAAAATATAATGCTGTGAGCAGTCACATGGGTGCAGAGAATCATGCCTGGGTCTCTAGAAGAGCAACCAGTGCTCCTTACCAGTGGCCATCTCTCAAGTCTCTCATATTTATACACTTTATGACCAAACTCTCTGCCTGGAACACAGGAAAACAAGAAATGTTATTAAATCTGTTTTTTAATCACTAGGGTCTATAAGTCAAATAAAAAGGGAAGAGAAAGCTACTACAATAAAACATGCTGAAATATCAGAAACAGTAGGTCCAACGTCCCCTCCCCCCCAAACATGATGAAGAACAACTTGCCAGGGGTAAGAATAAAAGCATCCAATTTTAACTTATCTCAGAAGCTGAAGGCTTTATTTATATTATTAAAAAAAGGAAACTCTTAATATCATTCATACCAGTGATAGATATTTTCAAGAACCAAGAAAACTAAGAAGACAGAGATCAGTGTAAGCCATTTTTTTTTTTTGAAACATGACATTCCAAAGAAAAGAAAAATTGGTAGATAAAGAATTCTATAACCCAGAAAGTCTGACAGTTCAGTCATTACCTTTCTCTTCTCTGACACCATTTGCAAATGACCACTGTCACAGCCTGGTAGGCTGTGCACTAAACACTTGAGCAGTATCTCTGACTGAAATTCCCTAGATAGAAAAAGCATCATAGTTTCCATCTTTTTAATCATTCTTTCAGAATAATTCAGTATCATAACTGACATGGAAAGACTATGGCTAAACCATGGAAATGACAGTTGCACCTGCCTTACATTTTTACTGATCCCTTCCCTTCAGGATAAAAGCAGACCTGGACGGGATGCTACAGCCAAACCTTGTACTAGCAAAATAAAGTTGCTTTAGGAGTGGCACCAGCTACCCAGGACAACACCATTGATTCTGAAGCCAGGCTTTCTAGAAATATACTGTGTAACTTCTTTACTTGATAGCAGAAGTTCATGTTAATTTTTTCTCAGTCAAGTATTGTCCAGCATGTCATAACTCACAAAAATAACTAAAATTCATTTTGGAAAATACAGCAATTTTCATATTTGTGATATTAAACTGTTCCTTATTATATAAACCTGATCAAATATAATTATCAGCATATATTCTAAAATATATAGCATAAATTAAATTTTTTAACTTAAAAAAAAGCTTAACTGGGGAGTGCTTATAAAACACCTGTAATCCTATTCAGGAAACGGGCACAAGGATCAGAAGTTCAAGGTCAACCTTAGTTTGCGGATTGCCACAAACAAACTTCATCTGAAGCTGACCAACCCTTTAACTTCCAGCTTAGAGAAAATCCTGAGGCCAGTGCCAAATATGAGCAACAAATAAAACCACACTTAAAAAGAAGAAAAACCTGTGTCAGGACCTTCTATGCTATTGGTTATTTTGAATTGCAAAAATGACAATTTCTCATGGTGCAGCACAATGTAAGATCACTGACCTTTATTTATTTGTTTATTTATTTATTTTTCCCCCAACAAATTATTGACACCTTTAAATGATGGGAAACACAAGGGTGCACACACCGGTAATACCAGCACTACCAGGAGGCAGGAAGATCAATGAAGTTCTTGGCCATCCTGGGCTACAAAAAAAAAAAAAAAAAAAAAATAGTAAGGCTGAGGATGCAGCTCAGCCAGCAGAGTACTTGCCCAGCACTGAATTTGATCCCCAGCACTAAATAAACTGGGTACAGTGATACATGCAGGAACATCAGGAGTTCAAGGTCATCCCTGACTATACAAGTTTAAAACCAACCTGGGTAGATAGATACATGAGGGCCCTATGTAAAACAAAAATAGCCAAAATAAATAAAATGGTGACCAGTCAACAGCCAAAATGTAGGAAGTAACCTAAGTACTCACTGACAGAATGAATAGACCAATGGTTCTCAACTTTCCTAATGCTGAGAACCTTTTGACCCCCAACCATAAAATTATTTTCACCACTACTTCATAACTGTAATTTTGCTACTATTATGTATGATCATATGTAAATATCTGCATTTTCTGATGGGCTTAGATAAATGCCTGTGAAAGAGTTGTTCATCCACCAAGGGCCATGGCCCACAAGTTAAGAGCCACCGGGATAAGCAAAAATGCAGTACATACATACAATGGAGTGGTAAAGGAAGGAAAATTTTATACATGCTACAATATGGATGAACCTTGAAAACATTATGCAAAGTGAAAATAAGACAGTATCAAAAAACTTGTATTTGCATACTTAATCTAATAAGCACATGCCTAAATCTCTTAACACTTTACCTGTCATACTAAAATGTTTGGATTTTACTTGGGATGTAGAAGGGGAAGACTATCTAGGATTAAAAGTTTCAGAACAAAAATGTATTGCACATACGCATACACACACACACACACACACACACACAGACACACACTTTGCTAGGCTGTTGAGACTGCTCAGGGGTTAAGAGCATTGGCTGCTCTTGCAGAGGACCTGGGTTTTACTTCAAGCACGGCCGTCTACAACAGACTGTAAACTCTAGTCTCAGGGGATCCAACACCCTCTTCTGTTCCTCAGGTACCAGGCATGCACTTGGTACACAGACATACATGCAAGAAAAACACACACATGCATAAAATTACACACACACACACACACACACACACACACACACTACATCAGGAAAATGACTGTGCAGAGGTATCTAGAACAATGGTATTCACTGGATTGTGTTATTAAACACACACACTCACTCACTCCGGGAAAATGTGCAGAGGCATCTAGAATGGTGGTATTCACTGGATTGTTTTAGTGCTTGCTTTGTTCCAACCATATGATGTAGAAGACCATAAAGATCGAGAGCGCTGCCCCCCAAACCTCACAACCCAGTTGGGAGAACAGACAAAACACAATTCCATATATTACCACTGCCACAATAAAAAGATACATGCAAATTCCTTCAGGAGCAAAGAAAAGTACCTTGATCCAAAGTATTTAAGAGGTAGGAATCAGCCAATCAGCAGGACACAGGATTTTTCAGTCAGCAAAATAGCCCTGAGAATAGAAACAGCCCCGGCAAAGAGGGTAGGATGGGATTCCAGATTATGTATAAGCCTATAAGAAGTTCAGTGTTATAGAGCTTAAAGAGGTGGGGAGAGGAGGGACAGTAGGGAGGAAAAAAGCACCAGGCTTGCTGAAAGAGGAAGGGCACCACTTGGGGAAGCGTATATACTGCCAGGTGGTAGGTACTGAGGCGCCATGTACAGAGAAACAGAATAAATAGATACAATCCAGACCCCACCGAGATCGAAGCTATGCTGCATGGCATGTGAGTGAAGGTGAAGGAGAAGAACGAGTCCAGGAAGGCTCTCAGGTTTCAAATTTAGTCACAGCTAGGGCACTGAGAACACAAAGGCAGGACATGGCTTTACACTCATTGAGCATGAGAAGCTGCTGAGGTGTCCGTGTGAACCCCTCCAGCAGACGACTAAAATAGTTTCACTCCTGCTCTTGCCATCCCCCTCCTCACCCCAGAGAAGTGATAGCTAATTCCAAATGCACTGCTGGTGTAAATGAGAAAACTTGTTCACAGGGGAAGACTCACAGGCAGATCCCACCACGCGGCTACACTCAATGGATAGGCAGTGCAGCAGGCAAAGCCAAAAAGAATCCAAGAGGGAAATGACTAGGAAAAGCATACTCCCCATGAGGAAATTCAAGAAAATTAGTGCCTGACATATGACAGTTTCCTGAAAAACATCACACGCTACAAATGTAGTAAAGGAAAACGAAGTATCAGGAAGGTTGGAGCAATTAAGTGCCTTCAAGGCATTGAATGTGCTTAAACAGAGCTAAAAGGAGAAAGAAAGGGTGAATACCAAAGACACTCTGTTCAATTGCTATTACTTAGGAAGGCTAAATATCAATGTGCTAGTAAAAATAAGTATGAGCTAGTATGAATTTGTACTAATCTTCTAATTCACATTCAAGTATGACACTGTTCACCTTTCAAAAGTAAATTACAGCAGAGCAGATTAAGTTTGGTCCAAAAGAAATTATTAGGATCTTAACAATAAGAGACTGCCTGGGTAGCTGTCTCCCTGGTTAAGAGCACTATGGTTCTGGCAGAGGATGAGAGTTCAGTTCCCAGAACCCATGGAAGGCAGCTACAAGTACCTATAACTTTTAACCCAGGGTACCCAATGCCCTCTTATGGATTCTGAGGGTATCTGCACTTATATGCACATAGCCATACACACACACATGCATAGACATCATCTTTTGAAATTTTTCTGAAAGTCTTATAAAAACAGATCTTACAAAGTTTTAAAAAGGTATATTACCTGGTCCCTTTTCTCAAGCAGTATATATGAAACCTTACCCACCAATCACTAAATGACTAGCGACATTACAAGGTCTCTATCCCCACTACGCATCTCAATAGAGCTCACACACTTTAAAACTGTATACACAGACTAGATTGTTGAATATCATAGCACTCTATCCCAAACAAGTGAAAAGAAATTCACTTAGGAAAGCACTAGAAAATAGCAAATAATAGTACAGAACACAGGTCACACAGTAAAGACCTTACAGGGCACTTTTGGAAGGGTCTGCTCAATATTATTGATTCTAGAGGTAGATGAAGGTGTCTTAGTGAAGAGCTTACAAGAGTAAGCCCAACTCAAAAGATAGCCAGATATAATAGAATTGCATGTACAAAGTCAGAGAATTACTTACCAATAGAATGTCTACAGACAAAAGAAATAACCTTGGAATTTGAAAATGAAAAATGTGTTTTAACCTTGGAATGAAATCTAAAATGTAAATGTTTAAGTGTTTGTTAGCCTAACAATTTGGGTTATATTACCTTGGTAAAACAAACTCCCTGCTAATAAGAATGAAACCTTCACAGAGTTTGGGGGTGGGGGCACAAACAAATTCAATTATAAATTGTATGATTTATTAGCAAGCTTTGAAAACACCAAAATAGGAATTTTATGATATAGTCAACATTTCATTACTTTCCTGGCTTAATAACCTTCTGGTATGCTTCACTCATGCCAAGCTATAGTTTCCTTCAAAGAGAGAGAACAGAGTGAGCAAAACTCCTTTCTGATTTAGTCACAGTGCTGACACAGGCCAGGTTCAGTTTCTTACCATGCTATGCCTTAGAGCTACTGAAGAGTTGTAGGCCTCAAGTTTCCTCCACATCAAATAGGAATTGTAGTACTGCCTACTTCATATGATGGCCATGACCAAATAATACATATGAAGTACTTAACATCATAAACACTCATTAAGTATTAAGGTTTCTGTCTTAGTTACTGTTCTATTGCTGTGGGGAGATATCATGAGCAAAGCAATTTATAAAAGAAAGCTTTTAATTGGGGGCTTGCTTACAGTTTCAGAGGGTCAGAGTAAAGAGGCAGGCAGGCACAGCACTGTAAAAGTACCTGAGAGTTCATATCTGATTCACAAGTTGCGGGCATAAAGAACAAAGTGCAACTAGGTCTGCTTTGGGCTTCTGAAACCTCAAAGCCCACATCCAGTGACACATCTCTTCCAACAAGACAATACTTCTTAATCCTTCCTAAACAATTCTACCAACTGGGGACCAACCACTCAAACATATGAGACTCGTTCAAACTATAAGTTTCTTAACTTGTTATTGTATTAATTACTGACAAAAAATGTCATATCTATGCCATCAAAGTGGATAAAGATGCTTACCACCAAGCCTGGCAACCTAAGTTTGATCCCTACCCATGGAATAAAAGAATCAATTCCTTCAAGCTGTCCTGTGACTTCCACAAGTATGTTGTGGCACATGCACAATAAAATAAATGAATAAACAAAAAGTCATATTCTTGAGATGTGCATACACAAGACAAGGTTAGCATGGGTTCCAGTTGCCTGAACTTCTGTTTTATAAGTATTCACTAACAGAGTATTTCTGATTTACATACCTTTCTATATTTGAGAAGGGAAAACAACTTTGTAGTGAGAATCAAATTCAAACCCACTTCCTCTTCATTGTCTTTCTAGGTTGGCTATAAAAATGTGACTCCCTTACCCAAGCTTCAGGTCACTACAAATAATAATGAGCCCTCCTTCCCCTATCTCCCCAGGTGTACTCAGGCTCACTTACCCTCTACTATGAACTTGACACAAAAAAGGATGAGGAAGGAGGAAGATTAAGAGGGAGAGAAAGAGGAGGAGAATCATCAAGACCTCATTTCAGGTTATAACCATACGTCCAGTCTCAATTTTTAGAAAATGCCTTCCTACAGACAAAAGTACACTATTGCACTGACTAACTCTGCATATTTCTGTTGATACCTTTTCCACTGCTCTCATCGAGATGCCATAGCTGTTTGTGCTGAATACATTTCTCAGATCTCCATACTAAGCAAAACCTTCCAAGGAACATGCCTGGCTTATGAATTCTCAGACCAACAAGCCATATGTAAGTCTCAGGTTCACCCCCAATATAATCACACCTCTTTTTCACCTGTGACTTTATTCACTAATTCTCATCTGCCCATCTCAAGTTTGATATTTCCTGTAAGATTTACCCCTCCACTTCATCTCTTCACAGCTCTCTTATGAAGTCACTCTTGCTGAATGTCTCCAGGATGTCTTTACAACCCTGTCTACTCACTCACAATCCTTCACATAAAGCGGCCTTCTTATTTTCCTTGTTTACCAGCTGACTGCATAAATTGGGACATTTCAATTAGTACTTCTAAAATTCCAAATGCCTCCCGCCTTCTCCTGCCCTTCCCCTTCCCTAGTTACAGCCCTTGACTTCATTCATTCACTTATTTTTTTTAGGTAGGGTGCCCATGATGACCTTGACCTCCTAACTTCTTGCTTCCTGGTCCCATGTGCTGGAATTACTGAGTGTGTGCTCAGACTTCTCTGACTCTTCAGGATCAATTCATCCCCATTCATCTACTAGGAATCAACAGATCTCACTGCTGTCTGGAAGTCAACTCCCCTGTCCCAGTGTAGGCTTTTCTCACGCACTGACTGTAAGCTCAAGGCAGATTGAATCTTAGGTCTTTCTGTATGAGTAAGGCTGAGCATTATAGGCACCTATAGTCATTTAGCAAATGAATGCTCAGACATGACCAGCACATTACATGGATGCTGACATTCTGTGTCAAAATACTTTTTTTCTCTGGTAAAGGACAATGCCACACCTAACTGGTAAGAATTAAATGAGGTAGCAAGCTCTTGGTACAGACAGTGTCTGACACGAAGAACTACCATTCACATGCCTGTTATTTCATGTCTTAGTTACACTAACATGTCCTTAGAAATGTAATGCTGATAACAAAATCAGGAAGAATGGCTTAATAAGTATAGTCTTTTTCAGGCATCTACAAGGCACTGGTTACCTTTTGATGAGCAGAAAGTACCTGCTGTGGATCTATTCCATGCAAAAGTTCTTACTAGGTATCATTAAACAAACACAACACCATACTAGAAGTGAATTGTGACAAAAACTTACACCAGCATCCAAAAGAGCAAAGAGTACAAGCAATAGGAGCATCCACACAAACTATTCAAGTTTTTCTTATAGTAATAAAAGAAAGACAGCCTCAAAAAAAATTACTCATGGGACTGGGTGTGGTGGCCCATGCCTGTAATCCCAGCATTTGGGAGCCTGAGGCAGAAGGATTATTTTGTTTGCTTGACCAGTCTGCTCTGCAATGAGGTCCTGTCACAAAAAGGAAACAAACAAAAAAAAAAAAAAAAAAAAAAAAAAGAGCAATAGATTACTGAAGTAACACACACACAGAAAAATTACTGGTGAAAAGATGACCAAAAGTCTTATTAAAAAATAAAGACTGATGGCTGTTGTAGGTGCTAGGTTTCACTTTTGTTTGGAAGTAGGTCTAAAAAGAAAACTTAAATGTGACCAGGACTGAGATAAAGAAAGGACCTGCAGTCTCACTCAAATGGGAATTCCACAGATATTCCCCAAGTTTTTTTTCCCAATTCATACTTAATTTTATAGCTCTGAGAAATGCCCCAGATTCATCTGCTTCTCTACTAAACCAAACCCTGTATTTACTAGCCTCTTACCAAAAATTACAGGACTGTACAAACCATTACCTACTATTAGAATAGAGGAGAGGGTACAGGCTTAAACCTACTTCCCCCATCAAATTCAGAGATCAGTCCCAGTGAAGTTTGTGCTATTACACTTCATTGGTTTTAGTAGGAGCAGAGAGACCTCTAGCGCTACCTCAATAAGCAGAGTTTGCAAATAGTAGCTGCTAATGTCACCTTAATGAGACAATGGCAACATGCTGAGTAGCAGCGAACTGAGTGACCACAATGAATGTTTACAGTTTTGCAACCACTTGGAAAATCTACCAGCCTGGTGGCATGTGGTAAACACAAGGACGTAGGAATCTATGTATGCAATTTATTTCGGCAAAACAAGTCAAAGAGATTATTTTCCTACTATTCACGCTCCCACTCCAAGATGAGCTTAAAAAAAAAAAAGGGGGGAACCAGAACCCAAGATCAGAGGTCTGCATAATCTCCTTCCCAAAGGTTCAACACAATGGATGGTAAACTATTGTCCACCTTTAGTTCGCTCGAAATGCCAGCAGTCACAGGGGTTATGAGCTGCAACAGCTCGGGAAGACTGGTCCAAAAGACAGCACTGGAATATAAGAAAATGGTCTTGGCGCATCCTACCCTCCCCCATCCACCACCCTCAAACAAGTCAGTTACCCGGCTGGTCCCCACCCCCCTCTGAGGGCTGCCACCGCCCGCCTGGGCCCGGCTCGCACAAGGTAGGCGCGGGGACCGAGGCTCCATGTGCAGCAGCGCGGGAGGCTGCACCGGCTGCGGACGCGAGCGGCGGCCGGGCCCCAGCGGTGCGGTCGGCACGCGGGGCGGCAGCATCCCGGTCCGTCCTCCCGCGCGGCCCGCGGACCCCGCCTCGGCTCCACATCCCTTCCCCTCCGACAGCAGGCCGCGCCCGCGCGGCGGGGCCAAGCGCCCAGCGGTCCCCGGTGCCCGCGTTGGCCGCTCAGGAGGCGGCTGCAGCCCGGGCCGCGGCGCCCCGAGGCGGCGGCCAACTCCGGACTGACCGCCAGCCGGCGAGAGCCAGCGGCCACGGGCCCCCGCCCCTCCCCTCCCCTCCCTTCCCGGCCGCCCGGCCCGGCCAGGCGCGGAGCACACTCGCCTCCACATCGCGGCCCTTGTTCTTGAAGCTCTTGATGCGATGGTTCTCCAAGCCGGGGTTCTCGGCCATGGCTGCGCGCGGCTCCGGCGGCGGCTGCTCCTGCGGCGGCGGCGGCGGCGGCGGCGAGTCGAGCGGGAGGGGACGGAGGGGGAGGAGCGCGCGCTCCGTGACGCCCGGAGCGCGGGGTGGCCTCGGCGCGGGGGCGGCGCTGAGGAGCGGCGCGCGCCGGGAGAGGCCGGGGCGCTGGTCTGCTGGCTGTCGCGGTGACCCTGCCCTTACCCCCACCGCAGGGCCTCCCCACCGCCGCTAGTCATGTGCTAGAAATGGAGCCCGACCTAGCAGCTTTTACCACCACCCGCGACGCGGGGCGGCGGGCAGAAACTACAGTTCCCAGCATGCCAGGCGCTGGTCTAAGCCACGCCATGAGAGGACGAGAAGCATGCCGGGAGGGCTGTGCGCGCGCTTTCGGCGCGGCGCTTTCCGAGCGCGGGCTCGAAGCCCCACCTCTAGGCGGGGTGGTGGGCGGGACATCTCTGGAGATGGCACCTTGCGGCCTATCCGGAGCGAGAGGCGGGGCTCCCGGGGGCGCACCTTGCTCCCAACAGCTTGGAAAATTAGAAAAAGAACGGCCACACGAGCTCTGCGCTTTTGGCTTCTTTGGGGTCTCCTCAAATAGCAGCCACCCTCAAACCCTGTTCTCTTGCTCTGCCTCGGTGTTATAAATAGCATGCTTGTTTCCACTCCACAGATACATGTGAGTGTGATGTGTGTGTTTATGCTTGTGTTACCTTGCTTCCCGCACCGTTATTAAGCTCAATAAGAGCAGACTTGGTTGATCTCAAGAATCTGTCAGATCAAAACAGTACCTTCCAAGTTCTCTTTGAAAAAAGAAAATAATAGCGTTCCAGCATGCCCTGATTTCTCCCAAGCATCCTTGTGCAACCTTCACTTTGGCAGCCCTACCTTCCTGTGCCCCCACCGCTCTTAGACCACCTTAATGCACAATCTAGCCTTCAGGCTGTAATCAGGCCCTGGGCTGCAGACTCCAGCCTACCTTCTCCCTTTAGAGTCTGGGAAGACATAGCAGAGAGAGTTTGGAACAATAACAGCATCTCCCCCCCACCCCAAGCAGGTAGATTTTGTTTATAGATGAGAATATTGCGTTTCTGCTCGTATACAGTTATACTACATATGATCAAAATGAGCCAAGTCAGTTTGGTAGAAATATACCAGAAAGAATTCAGTTAAGACAATCTTCAAAAGAAAAGAAACCTTGAAGAACTTGAGGTCTGATTTAGGAACTGAAAGACCTTTGGTGGCCAAGCTGTCACCTGCATTTGTTTATGAGTTGTTTTGTCTGTTGATAACTACAAGTCCATGTAAAGGTCTCACACCATCTTTGCCTCGTTGGAGTATAGTCTACTGATGCCAGTACTGCTTTCTCGTGGAAAACAAAGAGCTGCACTCTTTTTGCTCTATTTTATTTTCCAACTGTCTTAATGGTACTCCCACCCCTTTCCACTCCCCCACCCCCGTTTTTTTTATTTAATTAATTCACATTTTTCACTGGATTTCAAGTTCTCAGCATGTCACGTTTGATCCTGGTCAGACCACTCATTTGAAGGAGATAAACAAAACAAAATAAAGAGGGGAAACCCTTACCTATCACTTAGCATAAAGAGAGAGGCTCAGTCTTCACTAGTAGAACTTTTTTTTTGTTTATCACTCTTAATTGACTGGAAGAACATGCACTGTTGCTCAGTTTCCTTTATAATTTGACAGGTATCCCTTTGTGAGATTGCTTTATCCTCTCTGTCACCTCTCTGTACCTAGCATCACACCACTAGGACGAGTGGACTGAATGCTTTCCAAGTGCCACACATTGCACTGATGCTGGAATCCCCAAGTAAATAGAACAACATGTTTACTGCCTCCATCCCACTTTTTTCTTGCCAGAAAAGACAGATGATAAAACAAGTAATGAGGCCAGAGGTAGGGTAGGCATTGAGAAAGGAGCTCAAGGCTTACGTGACCTTTCTAGCATGCTAATTCCTCGGGCTCTCAATGTTTGTGGTTCTCCAAGCAAGATAGCAAGTGAAAGTCATATTTACATGCTCAGAAGCTATGAAACAAGCTAACAAACTTAAATAAAAATATAACTCCAGACACTGACAAATATACTTCCTTATAATGACCTAAAAATCTGGGTTTAAATTTAAGTTGCCTGACTTCTTAAAATTCTGTTTCAGAATGACACTGCTGTAGGCCTGGATGCTGGCCCAGTCAGCAGCCCAAGAACAGTGTTTCCTGTGGGCATTTTATCTTGTCAACTAGCCTAGACTTAGAATCACTGAGCAAACTGGTGAGGCACACCTCTGAGTGTGTCTGAGAGGGCTTGTGCAAAGAGACTAAGAACTAAGATTGGGATTGACTGGTTGAGCATGGAATCCTAGAGCCTGGAAAGCCAAAATTGCTCTAGTGTCGTAATTCCTAATTTAATAGGGAGGGCTGCCACCAGATGTCACGGAAAAGCAGGTTCCAAAGCAGGGTTCCTTCTTGCTCATTTTCACTCTTTGTCATTATCCTTGGTGACTTCAACATCCATACATTATGTACCCTGGTTCCAGTGTCCCTCACCAGCCTTAATTTCATCAGATTTGCTTTTGTTTTATTATTGTTGTTTGTTTTTTGTTTTGTTTTGTTTTGAGACAGGGTTCTCTGTGTAACAGTCTTAGCTGTCTTGGAACTCACTTTGTAGACTAGGCTGGCCTCGAACTCACAGAGATCTACTTGCTGAGATTAAAGTTGTATGCCACCACACCCAGCTAACATCGTCAGGTATTTTAACCTCATCTAGCCCCCAACAGGTCTGGAATACTTCAACCTTGGAAAATAACCACCTCTGAGGCCAAAGATATGGAGCTTCTCATTGTTAATGACCCTTTCTGGGACCTGCCTCACTGTCCCAAAAAGCTTTAATGGCTGAGCCATCTCTCCAACCCCAGACAGCATTTTTTGTACACTGTATTTGGTTTCTTAGCTTACTTGGAGTATGAAAAACCGAAAGGATGCTTAACTAGTTCCACTATATCCATACTCCTTTCCTTCATACTATTTGAGGGAACTAACAATCCCTGATCCCCGGGGGGGAACGGGAGGCTACCTACAGAACTAAAAGAACAGTGCCAACAGTGCTGTTCTGTACACACTGTGTTTTGTTTTTACAGACACTGTCCTCCGAAGTAAAAATCGCCAACATATTGGTAATCTCAGAGTGAAATGGATAATGAAGGTTTTTTCTGAAGTTCTGCCAACTTAACATCTAACTTTGAGGCCTCTCTCCCTTTAAATTATGCAGTTTAAGCACCTTTACCTGGATAAACTGTTACTTTTTTTCTCTAGCTGTTCTGCTCTATCTTCCCTCTTTGCTCAGATGTGCCTCAAGTGAGATCGCAAAGTCAGATCATTTATGAACCAGGCATGCCATGTTCTGTGCAATCCACTAGGCAGCCAGTACCCATCTATGGCTAGTTACATTTAGCCATAATAAAGTTAAATTAGCTCCTCAAAGATGCTAGTTTCATTTCACTTGCTCAGTAGCCTCCATATTCTGTCCACCACATTGGGCAGCAGAGGTGTTAAACATTCCCCCAGCAGCTCTATGATCACCCTAGAAAGAACACAGACATAGGGACCAAGCCCCCCCCTTCATATTTTCTTAGACTTTCAACAACAGACACATTTTCAAAGTTTCAATCAAACTATAAAATAGAAATACAAATACTAGTTCAGTGTGAGGCATAATGCCCAACACATTTTTAATTGCTTAATAATTTTTTAATGAATAGTGGTCAGAAATTCAAACTTTCCCAGGGGACCCCAAAACAGCATAAGCTATTGTTATTGCTCATGGTTGCCCCCAGAATCAATTGATTAGACCCTGTTGCTGAAGGCACAGCACACTGTTTATAGGACAATGAAAAATCAAGCTGGAACTGACGCTGAACACTTCATCCCTGATGTCTGCTTTCATGGTGCCAGAAGGTGTTACACAGGTAAATGGGAGAGAGAAATCATTAGTAGTCTACCCATTTGATGGGGGGTGTCCTGTATGCCATGAATATATGTTTCCCTTATTGGTGATTGATGAATAAAGATGTTCCAGCCAATGAATAGGCAGGATGGAGCCAGGAAGAAGTATAGGCAGAGCTACTAGACTAGGAGAATTCTGGGAAGAGGAACACAAAAAGTGTGAGTCACCAGAGAGATGCCATGTAGCTGCCGAGGGAGCAAGAAGTCTGGGCCTCACTGGTAAGCCAAGACTATGTGGAGATACACAGATTAACAGAAATGGGTTAATAATTAAGAGAGAGCTAGCCTATAAGAGCCTAAGCCATCAGCCAAACAGTTCATAATTAATATAAGCCTCTGTATGTTTATTTGGGACTAATGCTTGTGGCCCCTGTGGGAGAGAAACTTCCATCTATGCCCATTAATAAATTCTGTATGGCACGATACCAACCTGCCAGACGAGCTGTACTCACTGGAGCAATAGTGGCCTGGCTGTTATATTAATTCAACCACATTTGAATTAAATTTGAGGTCTGCTCCACTGGACAGAATTTATGCCTGGTACTGTAAGTCTGGTCAAAGACCCTAGAAGGGAACCTACTACTGTCTTTCTAAATGGGCATGTTGTAAGCTGCCTTCTAAATATTTATGTGTGTACACGTAAGTTACACACATAACTTACCAGAGAAGCTTCTCCCTTCAGTGATCAGCAATTGATGCGAAGACTCCTAACTGGTCAAAGAGCTAGGAAAAAGTGACTGTTGAGTGTTCATACCTATATGGGACATTGTTGATAAAGTAGCAGAGATATGTGAGTAGATGTGGTGAAATGCTGTCTTCTGGACATGCCATGGCCACTGCACTCATGCACTCACTGCAGCTATGGTTACCTGTGCAAGATCCAGCCAACATTCCAAAGGGAAACACTGATTGGATTAATGGTTGGTTGGTTGGTTGGTTTGTTGGTTTGTTTTGTTTGTTTGTTTTTATGAGAGAGAAGAAAGGAGGAGGAGTGAGTGTGACAGAGAATATATGAAGCAGGAGGGGGGATTAGAGGTGCCTGCAGGGAGGGGGGGAGTTCAGGTTGCTATGATAAAGATACATTGTTAATATGTTTGAAATGGTTAAAGAACAAACACAAGGTATTCTATTTGTATTAGCTGGTTTTGTGTCAACTCAACACAAGCTAGAGTCATGGGAGGAAGGAGCCTCAGCTGAGGAAATGCCTCCTTGAGATCCAGCTGCAAGTCATTTAACTTTTGAGACTCAAATTAGACCTGAACTTTATCTTCAGACCCTCAGTGTTCAGCAAACTCTGCTGAGGACACACACACACACACACACACACACACACACACACACACACACACACACAATTACATTTAAAATGTCGTACAAATTGGACATGGCAGTACATGCCTTCAATCCTAGTACTCTGGTGGTGGAGGCAGAAGGATCATGAGTTTGGAGCCAGATTATGTTATGGTGCAAGACTTCGTCTAAAGCAATTAATGAATTGACTAATTGAATGATAATAGAATATCTGAATGTTTTTGTTTCGTCCTTCTATCAGAGAAAAATGAATTGTCACAGAGAAACTAGATCTCAAGCTTAAGCCCATTAATTGACCCAGAAGATTCTTGATTCCCACCCAAATCATTTCTGACATTTAATTCTGGAACATGTTTAGCAAATGTCTGTACTCACACAAGAGGAAATCTGCCAGCTGTCTAGGTTTGATTTTCAGAGCACTGAGACAAAACCCATGCCACTGTCCCCCCAGTTAGTTTCCCTTGGAAATAAAACTCATGTAAGTTATATTCGACTTCTCCATTCCCTTCAATCAGCATCAAAAGCTGAGGGGAAGGTGAGAGCAGTGTGGCCCAAGTGCTGGAAGAGCAGGCCCGGGAGAAGGGCCCCTCTCCTTAGGAATGCCAGCAGCCAGCACCAAAGGAAGCCTGGATCCTCTCATCAACACGTAGGATAGCCCCTACCCACCAACAAACAAACAGGAAGTGCTGAGTGACCTACAACTCCTTACACGAAGCTTGTAGAACCTCTAAAGACACACTTAGGCAGTCTTCCGCCCCCCCAAGCAAAGCTCTGCTTCTATTGCCGTATGTCTTCATACTCAAGATGGCTACAGGAGGATTTCCTTCACAAGACCAGCACACAAAATCCTTGTGGTAGAAAGGATGGATCAAACGAGCAGTAGGCAGACACATACCATCCAGGTTAGTTTTTATTGCCAACCTGCTACAACCTAGAGTCACCTAAGAAGAAGATGCCTCAATTGAAGAAATGCCTCCCTAGAGCTGGGATTAAAGTCCTGGGTCAAAATGCTGAGCTTCAAGGATTTTCTTACAGCAGCCAAGACTGGACCAAAACATGCACACATAAAGAGAGTGTCTTGGCTATGGTCACTATTGCTGTGATGAAACACCATGACCAAAGCAAGTTGGGGTGAGCAGGGTTTATTTGTCTTACACTTCCACATTGCAGTCTGTCATTGGAGAAAGCCAGGACAGGAATTGAAACAGGGCATGAACCCAGAGGCAGGAGCGGATGCAGAGGCCATAGAGGGGTGCTGCTTACTGGCTTGCTTATGGCTTGCTCAACCTTCTTTCTTATTGAACCCAGGACAACCAACCCAGAGATGGCACCACCTAAAATGAGCTAGGCCCTTCGTCATCAATTGCTAATAGAGAAAACGCCTTACTCTCAGATCTTATGAAGGCATTTTCTCAATTGAGGTTCTCTCCTTTGAGATAAGTCTAACTTGTGCCAAATTGACATAAAACTAGCCAGCACAGGAAAAAAAATTAGAAACAGGCAGAGAGAAAACTTCCTATGTAGGTACACATCACAATCACACATGAACATATCATTTTAGCATACCTTCCTTCTTCTGATGGAGATTGATAGTCAGTACCAGCTTGGGATCTCAGCCCAGGCCTTTTCTAATCAAAGTTCAGGCATCCATCCTCTAGTGGTCAGAGTTCTGTTGGGTTCTAGCTCTAGATGACTGTAGTTTGTGTCAAGCTGAGAAAATAAAATGATCAGTTTATCTCCAGCCAGTTGGTTCATATCCTTAGAGCTGTCCCTCATAGTCACCAGAAGATTACCACAGCTGTAAGAAGCATGTCCACATATACCTACACCTAAAAGTAGGAAGAAGAATATGCCTCCTTATCCTCCTCCCAACATCAGAAAGAAAAACTTTCCCCAGAAACATTGTAAAAGTTGGACATAATCATCAACCAGGGTTGAGTAGCATGCTCATTTAATAAAGGATGCTTTGGTTCTAGAGTCTTGGGTTCTGGCCACAAGGATAAAAGTTGAAGAGAGAATGACAGCTAGAAAGGGAATAATATGAGACACTTTTGCATGCTGTGACCAACACAGTAGATGACACAGTTTCAGTGTGTTTAGCTGATCTTGTCAGAGAAGGCATGGTAGGGAAGCCCAGGTCATAGCAGAGGAAACCTCTGCCAGAGCTCTTCACATATCTGTACACCAGGAAGCAGAGAGCAAGACAATATCCAGGGGCTAACTAAACATAGCCTTCAAAAACCTTCCCTGTTGTGGAATATCAGTTGAAGATGTGTCACATTTGTTTATGTTATGGGGTATTTGTTTAATGTTGCAAAGATATGTTGCATTCTTTTATGCTGCATTTGTTTAACTCTGTGAAGCTGTGTTACTTTGCCTGCCTAAAATGCCAGATTGGTCTAGTAAAGAGCTGAATGGCCAATAGTGAGGCAGGAGAGAGAAAGAGGCAGGGCTGGTAGGCAGAAAGTATAAATAGAAGGAGAAATCCTGGAAGGAAAGATCGAAGATTTAAGACAGCAGGGACCAGCCACCCAGCTACACAGCAAGCCATGGAGTAAGAAGTAAAGAATGGTACATAGAAGGTAAAATTCCAGAGGCAAAAGATAGACTGGATAATTTAAGAAAAGCTGGCTAGAAACAAGCAAAGCTAAGGCCAGGCATTCATAAGAAAGAATAAGATTCCATGTGATTATTTGGGAGCTGGGTGGTGGGGCCGGCAAAGACCAAAGTGTAGCTAAAATACTTTTCTATGCCTTGTCTGGTCCCACTGGACTGGTTTCTCTCCCACCTACTAGTCCCCACTGCTGCTTATAAAACAATAATTCTTAGGCTAAATATTAGTTATAATTGTTTGGCCAATGGCTCAGGCATATTACTGGCTATCTTTCACAATTAAGTTAACCCATTTTTACTAATCTGTGTATCACCAGGTGACTGTGGTTTGTCAGTAATGTTCTGGCATCTAATTCCTTTGGTGGCTGCTACATGGGTCTCTCTGACTCTGCCTCCTTTCTCTCTGCATCTTTGGATTTTCTGCCTGGCTCTATTCTGCCTGCCCATTGGTCAAAACAGCTTTATTCATCAACCAATAAAAGCAACACATATTCACAACATACAAAAGGACATCCTGCATCACCAAAGATCAAAAAATAACCAAGTACGCTTCACCTCATAGCAAATATCTTCCAGCCAGGGACCACATCCTAGAGTTTTTATAACTTCCCCCAAATAGCACCACCATCTTGGTGCCCACATTCAAAACATAAATATGAACTGCCAGTCTCTACCATATGGAGCAGCTACACACTTCTACACTCTGCAAGGCCAAAAAAAAAAAAATCCATATGTCACTCAGACATGCTCTTTGAGGTTAGGTCAATAGCAACCAAAAATATTCTTCAGGAAGGCTATATAGAGGTCATCCCTCCCTGCAATCCCTATGGAACCAAAGCAGAGGATGCCAGCACTCCTTTCTATGAGGAGTCCCCAAGATACCCTTATTGCCATTTCCACACACATACAGCCTGTGTGCTGGTAGGGTTTTAACTGTCAACTTGACACAACTTAGAGTCACCTGGGAAGAGAGTCTTAATGAGGAACTGTCAAGATCAAGTTAGCCCATGGGCATGTCTGAAGGGAGATTATCTTGAGTGATAATTGATGTTGGAAGGCCCAACTCATTGTGGGTAGTACCATTCCCTAGACAGAAGTCCTGATCCATATAAAAATGATAAAGATAGCTGAGAGAAAGCAAGAAAAGATGCATTTATTGTAGCTTTGCTGTTGACTGTGGATGTGATGTGACTGGAGGTTTAAGCTCCTCCTTAACTCTTCCAAAGTGATGGAGGCATTATTTTGAGCCATGTAAGCCCTTTGTGGTGGTTTGAGTGAGCCTGGCTCCCATAAGCTTCCATTTTTGCATGCTTGGTCTCCAGTTGGTAAGCTGTCTGGGAAGGATTGGGAGCTGTGACTTTGTTGGAGGAGATGTGTCACTAGGAGTACATTTGTTCAGAGGCCTACCCAGGTCTGCTGTCATTCTCTCCCTACCTGCTGCCAGTGGATCACAATGTAAGTCTCAGCTCCTTCTCCAGCACCATGCCTGCCTGTGTGCTACCATGTTCCCTACCATGATGACCATGTGCTCCCCAGTATGATGATCATGGACACACTGTCTGAAACATAAGCAAGCTTCCTATCAGTTGCTTTCTTTTGTAGGAGTTGCTGTGGTTGTGGTGTCTCTTCACAGCAATAAAACAATGACCAAGGCAACCTTCCTACTTTATGTTGCTTCTTGTCAAGATTTTTTTTAAATCATAGCAACAGGGATGAACTAGAACAATGCATTGAGTTGAGAAGTATCCAAGTACAAACACAAGATCCATGTGGTAGAGGTACCTGAGAATGCCTTTCCCTATGTTAAATTACTGAGGAGGCCTGTGTGACTATCTGAGGCCAGCACCCACAAAGAAAAGGCCGGTGGATCTCTGTGAGTTGCCAGCCTGATATACATAGAGTGTTCCAGGCCAAGAAGACTACATCGATCCTGTTTTGTTTTGTTTTTAAAAAGCAAACAAGCAAACAACAACAACAAAAACCTCTGAGCAGCTGGACCCAAATTTGATCCCTATAAATACACATTAAGAAAAAGAGAGAGAGAGAGAGAGAGAGAGAGAGAGAGAGAGAGAGAGAGAGAGAGAGAGAGAGAGCGCCTGGCACAGTGATGTACCTGTAATCCCAGAGCTGAGGAGGCAAAAAGAGGACCCTGGGGCTTGATGGCCAGCTAGTCTAGTAGAATCAACAAGCTCCAAGTAAAGTATGAGAGTGATTTAGGAAGACACCAAATGTCAACATCTGGCCCCCACATGTTCATGCACACACATCTGCAAACACACATACACACAGAATTACTAAGTCGTAGGTAAATACTTGTACACAGGCTGCCTGGCTTCAATGACTCTGCTATCACAGCAAACTGAACAACCCTATCAATGGCCAAAAGAAAAGAGAATGGGCTGAAACTACACCAGAAAGGGGATGCTTTCTTGACCTTGTGGTAACTAGAACTCATCCTCAGTCTAAGGAGGAATGCAGTTTCTGTCCTTGGCTGTCTTGGAAAGCTAAAATAGATCAGCACTTTTAGCACTCAGCTGCAGATACATGCCCATGTCTGTCTGAATGAATAAGCAGAAAATGCCAAGTGCTGGTTATGCAGCCATCATGTAGGACCCTGGCTGTGTCACCCGGCAGCAGACATCTGGGAACCTGGCCCTGCCATAGAAAAGGGTCCCGGGCCAAGGAACTTGATAAATATCTTTGCTTCAGTATGTTAAGTGCTATTATGGGCATGTGACCAGAGGTCGTGGGCATGCTAGTGGGCAGAGGGACAAGAGGCTAGATAACAGGAAAGCCCCGCATTAGGTCATCCTAGGTTCATGGACAGTGTAGTCACTCGGGTTCCAAACAAGAACCTGAGTCATGAGGGAAAAGCTAGGAGAAATACAGAAGCTCCATCAAATAAGGCAGGCTAAGGGAAAGGGGGAGGGGGTTGGAAGCCCTCTCAAGATACTTTGCAGGAAAAAAATTGACAGTTTTAAGCGTCAGTTTCAGTATTTTTTTTTTTAGCCTGTTTTATGAAGCAATGGTTGTACATGGCTTTAAATATGTTATCTCAGATAATATAGTAGTTTACACCCATTATCCAATTTAAAATTTACATTAACCATGTGAGCTAAAAGGCTCATTTTTTATATTTTAATTTTCCTGCTTCCTTTTCTTCTCATTGTTATTAAATTGTGTGAGTGTGCTACCCACCACACACTTCCGGGAACACATGCAAAGGCCAGTTTGTATCAAGCATCTTCTGCCATTTGTCCTACAACTTATTGTGTTGTTTTCTTATTCGCTTTCTAGACAAGGTCTCTCTACATAGCCCTAGCTAGCCTGGAACTCACTGTATAGACCAGGCTGACCTTTAACTCACAGAGATCAGTCTGCCTCTGCCTCCAGAATACATGGCACCATTATGCCCAGCCACCACCTTATTTTTTGAAACAGGGGGTCTGACTGAACCTGCAGCTAATCATTTGGGCTAGCTACTTGATGAGCAAGCCTCTGGGCCTCTCCTGTCTCTGTTCCCCAAGGCTGGGGTTACAAGCTTTATGGCCAAGGCCTGTTTTATGTGGGTGCTGGGGACTTGAACTCAGGTTTTCTTGCTTTCACAAGGAGTGCTCTTGTCCACTGAGCCATGTCTCCGCCCTAATTTTTTATTTTTAATTGTGTTCATCATGTGTGTGGGCATATGTGTTCCACAGTGCCAGTGCTCGTGTGGAGTCAGAGGACAGCTTTTCTTTTCTTTTTTTATTTTACATATCAATCCCAGTTCCCTCTCCCTCCCTTCCTTCTTCCCTCCCTCCCTCCCTCTTTTCCGCTCTCCCACCCTCTCATGCCCCCCAACCACCCTCCCCTCCCATTCCCTCCACCTCCACATGTAGGGTGATGCCTTCCAGAAGGGGTCATCTAAATCTGTCAAGTCATTTGGAGTAGGGACTAGGACTTCTCTCCTGTCTCTAGGTTAAGGGAGTATCCCTCTATGGCGGGGTGGTCCCAAAGTCCTTTTATGTGCCAGGGATACATCCTGGTTCCACTGTCCGAGGTCCCCTAGACTGCCCAGGCCTTCTAACTGAGACCATGTTCAGGGGGTCTGAGTCGGTCCCATGCTGGATTCCCAGCTATCATCTGGGGGCCCGTTAGCTCAGAGGACAGCTTTTCAGTCAGTTCTTTCCTTCTGTCATGTGATTCTGGGGATCAAACCTAGGTCACAAACCCACTGAGCCATCTTCCCAGCCCTTGTTATTTTTAAGATAAGATCCCATTTAGCCCAGGCTGTCCCCAAGAGCACTGTGTAGCAGAGGATGGCCTTGAGCTGCTGGTCCTCCTGCCACTACTTCCCAAGTCCTGAGATCACCACCACACCCAGTGTATACAATACTGTGGATAGAATCTAGGAATCGGTACAGGATAAGCAAACACCCTGGCAACTGAGATACATTCCCAGCACCTCCTTTTTATTTTTAAGTCCTCTTCCACACATACATCTGTGCATATGTGTGTGACACATGTATCTCTTTGTGTGCTGCATGAACATACGTAGAAGCCAGAAGTTGACAACAAGTAACTTCTTTGACTTCTCTCCACCTTATTACTAGTACAATTTTTACTTTAACATTTTGGAGTCATTCTTGAAGAATTTCATGTGTATACAATGTGTTTGATCATATTCACCTGTAATTCCTCCTCCACCTTTCTTAAGTCCCCTCCAAATTTATGTTCCCTTTCAACTTTATGTCTTCTTTTTTTGTAACCCAGTTTTCAATTTGTACAGTTCATATGCACTTGGATGTGGCGCCGTCCATGGGAGCATGGACAACCTACCAATGGCCACAGGCCAAAAGAAAAATGACACTTCCTCCCACAGTGGCAGTCAACTGCCAGTCTCACCTCAGCCAGGAGAGGAGCCCCATGAGATCCGCCCCCACCCATGGCTGGATTTGACTGTTGGTCTTGTGCAGATAACCACAGCTGAAGAGCTCATGAGTACAACAGCCATGTCACATTCAGAAGGCAGCACTTCAGAGCACTCCTCTCCACTTGACAGCGCATATGCTCTTTCTGTCCCCTCTTCTTTGATGTTCCCTGAACCTTTGGAGGAAGGAAGACTGATATAAATATCCTGTTTAAGGATGAGGACTCATAGTCAGTTATTTTTAGCACTTTGACCAGTTTATGAGTCTCTGAACTAACTTGCTACTACAAAAAGAAGCTTCTCTGACATAAACTGAGAGAAGCACTAATCTATGTATGTAAACACCAACATTTAGAAAATAGCTTAGTGGTATGACCATGATTAACACAACAACAACAATAGATTCTGTTATAGTTTTTAAAAGCAGTGCATGAGAGAAAGACATTGTGCAACAGAGCTTAAGAGGAGGGTTTTTTCATTGGGGGAAAGTGAATGGGTGAAGGGGGAGGGGAGAAGAGAGACCAGCCTCTGGGAACAAGAGCAGCAGAAAAGAAGAGAAGAGGAGAGGAGAGGAGAGAGAGAGAGAGAGAGAGAGAGAGAGAGAGAGAGAGAGAGAGAGAGAGGAAAGGAGAGAGAGAGAGAGAAGCAAAAGGAGACATGGGAAGTGGGTGGGGCCCTTTTTAAAGGGGAATGTAGTGAATGTACACAGGTGGTGTTCTTAGTGGCTGCAGCTGAGGGCATGTCCTGTCAGAACCCCAAGGACAGGCCAGCATAGATGTCTGAATACTAAGAGATCCCCCCATCTTTGGGGCTATGACCACCCTAGTCATAGGCTTTTTACTAAGTTCAAGGCATGAATTTCATCCTATAGAGCAGGCCTCAAATCCAAGCAGAAGGTGCCTGGTTACTCCTCTAACAGTAATGCCATTACCCCAATGGCATGTCTTGCCTGGTAGGTTAGTATTGTGGTATGTAGGGTCCACTCTGAGTAAGACATTGATGGCTTTTCTCCCAGCAGACTCCATAACACCTTCTGGCACCATGAAAGCTGTTCAGCAGAAAAAAAGTTTTCAGGGCAGTTCCAGATCGTGTTTTTTATGTTCAAAATGTGTCTTTAGCAATAGGGTCTTACTATCTGGTAATGTCTACCTTATTATTCTTTGAGACAGAATATCTCAATGAACCTTGAACTCATTGATTCAGCTAGGCCAATATGTAAATATGTAGCATCATACCTTGCTTTTAAGTGGGTGCTGGAGATCAAACTCAGGCTCACATACTTAAGCAGCAAGCTCTGTGATGATTGGATTATCTCACCAGCCCTGATATGTGAGTTCTTAAAGTGTACACTATAAAGATTTGAGAGGTTAAATAACTTGTCTGGGGTTTCTCACCTCCTAACTGGCAAAGACAGAATACAATTTTCCCTACCACAAGACCAAGGTAACTTTCGGGAAATTCCCAAGTACATTTAAATGTACTTGAAGAGTATCCAGGATCCAAACAAACTGGTGCTTGTAGAAAACACCAACAGCAGCAACCATAGCTGGGGGATAGCTTCAGCACTTACCTAGCATTCGTGAGCTTTGCATTAGATGTTCAGCAAAATAGGGGGGAAATCAAATGTTAAAATCAATGAAAGCTAGCAGTAGAAAGAAAAAGCTTCCCCAAAAATTCAGACCCAGATAAAGAGATGTCTCAGTGGTTTAGATTCATTGCTGTTACAAAGGAGGTTCAACTCCCAGCACCGCCACAGCGTCACCAGATAGAAACACCAGTTCTTGGAGTCCTGCTCACAGCTACATGATAGAACTCTTCTTGGTGCAGGGAAACTGATGCGCGGTGAGCTTGAGGCTCTTGCTGTCCAATTCAACCCTTTCCCTGGCATCTTCCCTCCCTCCACAGAGAAAGTTCCAGGGTGCCCAAAAATCAAACACACCAGAAGGACCCACTGTGGACAGTAAAAGAGTAATTTTAGATTGAAGCAATCTGACTGTGTTTTAACAGGCTTTAATTTAATCTACTAATTTCTTTACTTAAATTAACTTTATTCATTTTTTATTCCACTTTTTGAAATTATAATTTAATTACATCATTTCCCCCTTCCTTTTCATCCCTCCAAACCTTCCCACATACCCCTCTTTTCTCTCTTTCCAATTCATCATCTATTTTTCATTGATTGTTGTTACATACATATATGTATACATACAGACATATATATATATATACATATATATATATATATATATATATTCCTACATACGGGAAAAACAGCCTGCTCACCGTGTATAAAGTTACTTGTATGTATGTCTGCAGGGCTGACCATTTGGTATTAGGTAACCAGTTGGTGTGTTCTTTCCTAGGGAAGACTGTTTCTCCCCAGCCCAGCATGCTTTAGTTGCTGTAGGGTTGTGTAGGGTTGAAGCCCCCTGGGCTTTCACCCATCTGTATGAGCCTGTCTATTGCTGTTGCCCTCGGCCAGCACATGTTTAGGCAGTCACACTGGTAAGCATGCGTTGGTGTAGCTTCTGACATTACTAGGAGACACAAGTTCACAGCAATCTTCCTTATCTTCTGTCTTCTGACCCTTTCAATCCTTCTGTCTTCCCTGAGCCTTGGGTTCAGGGTGTTTCACAGATGTATCTATTGAGACTGGTCTCCACAACCCTTCGTTTTGGTTGTTTGTGGCTCTCTCTAGTGGTCTCATTCTGTTGTGAAGAGAAGTTTTCTTGATGAGAGATGAGGACTACACTTACCTAAAGATATAAGAACAAATGGTTAGGAATTATGCTGGTTTAGTCAAGTGGTGGTTTTAGTTTCTCCTCCAAGATCCATGACCTCACTGGCCCCAGGTAAATTGGCTAGATTTCCAGTACTGCACGTGGTGTGCCTCTCATTGAGCAGGCCTTGAGACCAATTGGAGAACTGTTGGTTACCCCAAGGTATGTATGCCACTACCTCACCCTTAGGGTTATTGTGGCATGCTGGTCATTGGTGTGACTCATAGGCATCATAGCTGGGTAGGATTGTTGGTGGCTTCTCTCTTCTGGATGCTTGCATGGCATCTTCTGGTCCTCAGGGAGGAGTCCTTAAGTCAATTCTAGCTCAAGCCTCTGGGTTCTACATCTGAAATACATGGTGTCTTTAGCAATAGGGACTTGGTTCCACCTCTTGGTTCAATCAAGGGCAACAGCAATAGCTTAGTTTGGGGGAGTCTCTTAAATAACCCCAACTAACACCTCAAAAGAAGGTTTCTCCTGCCTGCTGTTTGGGTTTTTGTCAGATGGCCTATGGCTCTTAGAGGGAGTATTGTCAGCTCAAATGAGGAAAACTTCATTTAAACTACACATGTATGTTTATACATAGAATTATGAGTATTATAGGTTTTTTAAAGATAGTTAATAGTATGATTCCTTATGACATTTTCAGACATCCTTAATGTTACTTCACCCTCTTCCCTCCTTCTGTATTTATGCCACTCCCCATCCCTAGTTAGAGCCCCCACTTTGTATCCCATTTCTCTGATCAGGTCACGTGTAGCCTGCTATTCTCCTCTCTATTGGTCCCCAACACCACTGCTCCAACAATGGTCCTTGGTCACTGTCCTGCTTTCTGCAGTTACTCCAGGACATGTACTCACATCTGGAGATTTGGAGCCAGGAGCCTCAGATGCCTCAGATGCCGAAGGACATGCAATGTTATCTTTCTGGGCCTGGGTTTCCTCATTCAATATGGCCTTTTCTTGCTCCATCCGTTTACCTGTGGAGTTCACACTTTAATTTTTCTTTGTAGTTCAATATAATCTACTAATTTCTTTTGCAGGAAGTTTAGGGAAGTTTGTGGCCAGGCAAGGAAGCAGTTGCTAGTAACCAGCAGTATCACGGTCATCCCAAGTTCAGGGCCCAGGACCTGAGGAACAACCACTGTTGGGCCATTTCATTACCGTATCAGGGACACTTTTGAAAGCAGTGGACACAGCTTATGATAATCTAGCTTTATATTAACACAGCATTGCTGGCCCATTGAGATATTTCAAAATGACACGACTGAATAGCCTCCCTTTCTGAGGCAGGGGGCAGCAGGGCAGCATGGCAAATGGGCAGGAGACACTGCAGAATGATGGACATGAAGCCGTTTCCTGCAGAGGAAAATCAACGTGTCTGAAGGAACAGAGGAAAAGAGTTTCAGCACCAAATCTTCAGCCGTCATGGATGTGAAGTAAAGGAAAATGGGGACAAAACCAGGAAAGAGCTAAGGCACAACAGAAGTAAAACAAACAGAGGCAGACTTCAAAATAGCCGGAAGGAGGAAGCTGTTTTCCCCAGCCTGCCTCTTTTGCATGTACAATGCTCTCTGTGAAAACAAGGGGAATCTGATATAGGGGACAATCCCGAGTTAGGGGACAGTCCGGACAAGGAAGGGTGTGTTGTGCTGACTCCAGGCTGAGTACTGCTTTAGCATTAGCGGATGACAGTAGAGCGGTGTGCTCACACCATTAGCTAATGAGGCCTGTGCCTATAGCAGTTTCCTCACCGCAAAGAGTTGCAAAGCAATAAGGTGTAAGCTGTGAGGTCAGCAGAGTTCATCTGTTGGGGAACTTGAAGATGAACACAGGACAATAGCACTTTGCCAATTACACTATTTGTTCAAGGTGGATAAAGAGTTTTGAGAAGCAGCATTACATAACTATTTGTAAATTTCTAAAATCACCCCTCACCCCGACATACTTTAACCAATAACATTTACTCAAGCTGAGTTGAGAAGTCCTGCCCCAATTCTTTCAGTGTGGAATACATGAAAGGCAGAGGAAGAAAGTGATTTAATTTAGTCTATATGTCACAATGGTACACAAGCTAGGAAAGGACCTGGCCCAGAGTCCCTGAAACCAGTAAGGTGGACTGGGGACAAGGGAGTACTGAGTTTCTAACCTCTAGCTGTTTGCTTGAGTGATCCTAAGACATGTTTTTATACCAACTTAGCTGGACTATGCAAATGCACGGTCAGGCATTTTTCTGCATGTCTCTGGGAAGATGACTGAGTAGAACTAGCATTTAAATTGATGGACTAGAGTAAGTGCACATCTGCTCATCCCGAATTCAAGAGAAGAAGGGCTTGTGCTTTCAGAGGTTGTAGTTCATGGTTGCCTAGCCCCTTGGCCCTGTACAACTGGGAAGACTATCGCAGCAGGGGCATGGGTGAAACAGGCTGTTCAAGTTATGGTGAACAGAAAGCAGGGTAGGTGAGGGTAGATAATATCCCCAAGGATCCTCATAGACTGACCTGCTTCCTCTGTCTACATCTCACCCCCTAAAGCTCCCCAACCTCCCCAAATAGCACCACCTGTCGGGGACGCTTTATATCAAAACCACAACCCCTTGCTTCTGCATGAGGTCAGGGGTAGCTAGCATTGGGGCTGAGGCTGCCAAGCAGAGCCTTGTTGTCTCCCATGGAATAAGATGTCGCTTCCACACTTGGAGGCAGCAGAGGCCAGCTGGCAGCCAGTCGGCACCATAGCACCTGCTTCCTTCCTTGTCCTCGCTGATGGACTGCGGCAGCAGGTGATGTCTGTCACCTGTGCTCAGAGGTCACTCCAGGGATGGCGCTTTTCTGCTCCTTCTTCCATTGCACCCAGTGGTATTCGTAGCTACCTAAAGAAAAGCAGCGCTAGAATATGACCTAGCTGTTAAACCATGAAGTTGGAAGATAGGGACCATTAACATGACCTATCACAGGAAGGCTTTCTCTCTGATTCCCATGTGTAGTTGGCTCCTTCCACAGGCTGCTGTTTCTTTTTCTAACTTTACATTATGCAACACTTCTAATACATATAAAATAGAAAATGATGTTTCTGGCTGTCACTAACATCAACAGTTATCAGCTGTGGAAATTGAAACTGCTTCTCCAGTTCCTCCCAGTCTTTACCCCTAATTTCCTTGTTAATGCACTTGGACCATTTGGAGGATATCCTACATGGTATCAGTTCTTTCACACATATTGTAGAATGTGTCTGTAAAACCAAGGACTCTGTTAGAAACATAACCACAATATCACTATCGTGCCTAAAACTTCCTTAATATTACAAACATCCAATTAATGTACAAAATTACCTGAGTTCTTTTGTATGTATGCATGCATGTGTGCATGTGTACATGTGTGCCTGTGTGTGTGGGTTCAATGTCAGGTGTCTTCCTTACTTGCTGTCTACCTTTTTGTGGTACTTTGAATGTAATTGCCTCCCCCCCATAAGTTCAAAGGGAGTGGCACTATTAGGTATGACTTTGTTAGAGTGGTGTGGCCTTGTTGGAGTAAGTGTATCACTGTGTGAGCAGGCTTTGAATTCTATACTCAAGCTACTCCAGTGTCACAGTTGGCTTTCTGTTGCCTTCTGATCAAGCTGTAGCCAGCACCATGTCTGCCTGCAAGCCACCAAGCTCCCTGCCATGATAATAATGGACTAAACCTCTGAAACTATAGCAAGCTAAGACAATTACATGTTTTCCTTTATAAGAGTTGCCACGGTCATGGTGTCTCTTCATAGCAACCTCAACATTGTAAAGGCAAGACAAACAAATACCATGTCTCCACTGGTCTTTCACTGAACCTAGAGCTTGATGATTGGTCAGACTAGCTGACCACCACGCCCTTGGGCTGTCTCCTCCCCAGTGCTGGACTTAGAGCTACGCACTACCGCACTCCACTTTTTCTATGGGTGCTGGGGACAGAATTCAGGGCTCTGTTTGTGAGCCACATTTTTCACTGCACCATCTCCCTTGCCCTGTCGTTTTTTAAAAGTTTGTTTATATTAATATCCACACACGAGCCACACACTACAGGTGGCTAATCATGTCCCCCCGGTCTCTTTTCATCACAAGCTTCCCTGCCTTCTTTTCTTTTCCTCTCTAATTTATTTGTTGGAGAAACTGGGTCATTTGTCCTGTTGAGTTTCCACATTCTAGATTTGGCTGATTGCACCCTTATGGTGCCATTCAACACATTTCCTTAAGCCCTGTATTGCCTGAAATGTGCCTATAGGTCTAGAACTTTGATCTATTAGATTTGATTTCCCTGGTAATACTTCACAGGTGCTGGGGGCTGGCCTTCAGATGCAGCCCATCAGAAACACATGGTATTTGTTTGTCTTGCCTTTACAATGTTAAGGTTAGTCAGCTCCTTTAGGCTTTGCCAGCTTGATCCGCCCGGCATAGAGCCACCATCAGCCTCCAGTGACTTTGCCTGCTCTTGACATCTCTCATATCCATTGCTGCTATGACGGCAGAATCGCAGCCTCCCGGTCCCTCTCCCAGTCCCCCTTCATCTGCTTGCTGCACTGTTTCTAAAAAGAGACCTTTCCCTCAACAACAGTTTAACTACCACCAAAATACCGCTCATATAGAAAAGACAAACGCTTGTTTCTTTCCCTTTTAAAGCTAGTTTTCAGAGAAATGAGTTGGTTCCCTAGCAACCTGTAAAGGTGACCTATGAGAGGGTTTTCCCCCCCGACATAATTATAAACTCATGGATTTTTAACATATTTGATTTATTTCAATCCATTGCAGATGCTCAAATTATCCCATCTTTGAACAGTGGGAGTCTCTTCTATTGGCTCCTAACTTAGGGATCTTGGATACAGCCCAGTGCTGTGAAGCATCCTTGCTTTCTAGTAGGACAAAAGTGTCCCTTGCTTGCCACAGCACCAGAATCACTGGTTACCCAAGGAAGTCCTGTTTCCCTTGAGTGATGAATGCCGCTTTGAGCACTAGCTGGTGCTGGGGTATCTACAGCTCCTGGGAGGGACCAGCTTCTCGTGGGTGCTGGCTCTGCTTGTTCTGCCCCCCAAAAGGAACAGAGACAGCAACTCTTTCACTGATTTCCCCGACCCCTAGACACAGCTGCGTCACTTCCTCAGAGGCTTCAGGTCTTTGTCTGAATGCCACCCTAGCTAGCCTATGATGTCAGCAGAACTCTTGTCCTCTGATATCCTCTGTACACCTTCCTTACCTAGTTTTCTCTGTGTTAGTGTATCTTTCATGGTGGTCTAACCATTGTTATCAACCTGACTGGATTTGGAGTCACTGTGGGACCAACCGCAACTCTGGACATGTCTGTAGGAGTGTCTTCCAGAAAATTTTATCTAGGCATAGAAAACCCACCTTGAATATAGATGGGCACCATTATGTGGGCTGTGGTCCTGAAATGAATAAAAATGAGACTTTTAACCATGCAGCATCATTTCTGTTTAATCTGTCAACTTAATGCCACTGAATGCAATGTGAGCAGTTGCCTCATGCTCCTCGGCCACACCTTCCTGCAGTGATGGACAGTATCCCTTCTTTGGCTGTGAGCCAAAGTAAACATTCCTTCCTTAAATGTTCACAGAAAATTACATGGTACATGGCGTACACTCGGATCCTGTGCAGCTCACATGTTACTTACCCATGTTTTCTTTGTGCCATTTACCTTGGTGGAGAAGCATCCTAGGAGGGCAGAGCCTTGCCAATTTTATTCAGAGACACATTATCAGCACCTTCAACAGAGTATAGCATAGAATGAACAGAGAATGAATAACGTGGCTGTGATAACCTAAGCCCATTGGTCTTTCAATTCCCTGGGCAAATAACCATATCCTACAAAAGTCCTCTAAGTCTGGAAAAATGACTAAGTTTAAATACTCAAAGGTCAAGGAGGGAAGAGGTTGCGAGATGGCGCAGTGTGGCAAAGTGTGAGCCATGGCAACATGAGAATCTGATTGCGCATCTCCAGCACCTAATAAAAAGTCATACATGGCCACATACATCTGTAACCCTGGAGCTTGGAGGGACTGGGAGGGGCTGGGAGGGTAGGAGGGTCTCTGAGGCTTGCTGGCTGGCCAGGCTAGCTGAAGTGTTGTGCTCTAAGTTCAGTGAGAGACGCTGTCTCAAAACATAAGGTAGAGAGTAATTGTACACACAAATGCCCCCACCCCCCAACTAGGTTAAGGAGATGTGCCAGTTAAGGAGGCTGAGAAAAGGACCAGCAGGAAGCCTTAGCACACCTGCCACACATGCTGCCAACTGGACCACATACAGACCCCGAAGTTAAATGCAGTGCATTTTGTTGTCCTTGTTGTTATCAAAACAAACTCCCATCTTCAGGTTTGTTTTTTATTTTGTTTTTTTTGTTTGGTTTGTTTTTTTGGTTTGTTTGGGTATTTTTTGTTGTTGTTGTTATTGTTCTTTGCTTTTTGTTTGTTTGTTTGTATTTTGTTTTTGTTTTGTTTTGTTTTTTGAGACAGGATTTTTTCTGTAGCTTTGGCTCCTGTCCTGGAACTCGCTCTATGGACCAGGCTGGCCTCAAACTCATAGAGATCCATCTGCTTCTGCCTCCCAAGTGCTGGGATTAAAGTTGTGTTTCACCACTATCTGGCCTAGGTCAATTTATTTCAAAGCAAACTACAAACAATCTAACAGAAGACCAGGACAATGTTTTCCTGTGGTGATTTTGCTGGTTGTGGGTTGGGGCAGGCAACTGTCTTGACTTGGGCTGGTGTGAACATATCTCAGTCTCTCAGGTCTACAGGGAACTCACAACATGTCAGCAATTCTCATCTTTGGAAATAAGAGACATGCCTTTCAGTCTGGGGAGCCATATCTCCCATGTGTCAACCATAGGAACGGAAGACAGGTGCCACAGGACAACTGTATTAGTAAGGCCCATTGGACTGGGCCTGTGCCCTGAGGGTCCCCTGGCTCCTCATAGCCAGGCCTTCCTCACACCCCCCCCACATTTTGTCCCTCTTGCCCTCTGGCAGTGGGCACCCTTCCCCCCTTAAGCCTTACATCTCACATTCATGTTAGATCCTGTTGTCCTTAACCCTTGGTCACTCCAGCTTCTCCACAACAGAACCAAAGGGGCAGAGCTTAAAAGAAGATGTAGATTGTCAAACAGTTAGGACCTGGATATGGGCAGATTCAGACAAATTGCTCTCTTAGTCTGTTCCCTTCCCCTTGGGCACAAGGGACACAAAACTATAGGGACCCAAACAAAGGGGTGGGAAGTGGAGGACCCTGACTCTTTGCCTAACATATGGACCCTTGATCCATAGCAAATTCAAGGACAGCATGCTCTTTTGCTAGAGCATCAGATAATCCAATGGCTGCTGCACTATACAGCTTCTTTTATTATATTGATGGGTTGGTTGGTTAATTAGTTGATTGAGACAGTGTCTCATGTAACCTGGCTGGTCTCAAACTCTCTACTCAGCCAAAGATGACAGAATTCCTCATCCTATTGCATCCATGTTTGGATTCCAAGTGTTCATTAACATACCTGGCTGACTATATGGCTTCTCACTGAGGGCTTTTGTCTTTTGAATTCTACTTACTTAGTTAGTGCAAGACAGTTGGATGTGTTTTGTAAAATCATGGTTGGGAGGAGCCTTTGGCTATTATGAAATGCCTGAACAGAAGGGGCCCTCGTTGCAATTACAGTAGGTAGGAAGTATAGTATTTGTTATGCTGCCACAATAAAGAAGCACAGAATAGATGGTATTAATGTGCAAGGAAGGTTGACATTTCACTATGTGTCTTTCTGTTATTTTTTTAACATCATCAATGTACACAAGGCAGTTAATTTTGTCTGATTAGATTAAGAAATGCCAAGGAGATGGGCTGGAGAGTTGGCTCAAAGGTTAAGGGCACTGACTGTTCTTCCAGAGGTCCTGAGTTCAATTCCCATCAACCACATGGTGGTTCACAACCATCTACAATGAGATATCATGCCTTTTTCTAGCATGCAAGCATGTATGCAGATAGAACACTGTATACATAATAATAATAATAATAATAATAATAATAATAATAATAATAATAAATAGATAAATAAAAAGAAATACCAAGGAGATTAGTAAAGCACACCTCTGAGTGTGAGAAAAAGAGAGGGCATCTTCAGAGACCCTCTGGTCTTGAATAAGAGAGAGAGAGAGAGAGAGAGAGAGAGAGGGAGAGAGAGAGAGAGAGAGAGAGAGAGAGAGAGAGAATCTCCAGAGATGGACAGCTCTTGAGTGTGTGAGAGAGGGTATCTCCTGAGAGGTCTGGTCTTGAATGAGTGTGTGAGAGACAGCATCTCCAGAGATGGTTAGACCTTGAGTACTCTATTATAACCAATGGGTTAATCCCTTGATGGATTCTTATCATGCTGTTATTGAGAATTGGTGGAAAAGAGGAGGTGGTACCTAGATGAAGGAAGCAGGACACTGGGGGTCTTGTTCTTGGGAGTTCTGTCTTGCCCTGGCCCCTTCTCACATCCCCCCTTCTTTGCTTCCTAACCACCATTATGGGAGCCGTCACTGAACCCTCTTCAGCATAATGATCTGAAGTCACAAGCCAACAGCATTCCTTCCTTTGGTTGTTTGTGTCACATAACAAAAAGCTAACTAACTAACAACAATATAGAAATTATCCATTTGAACCCAGAAAGGACACACTTAGTGAAGAAGCTGTACCAACTGGCTGGTTGATTCTACTTTGCAGGGAGGAACTGTGGATGGCTTAATGGTGTGCTCTTCTGGAGCCACATCTGTTTTCAAGGGATGTCAGCAGAGATAAGTTGTGTCTCAGAATTGTGACCTGCTTAAGCTGATACTTGGAAAGTTGCACTCTAGCAGCAACACCATTAGAGAAGGTGTGAATGGGCCTGTTGAGAAAAGCTGAGGCAGTTGGCCATGGTTCTAGAAGTTGGCAAAGACATCCTCTCTAGCCTTGAGTCAACCCTGTGTACAATGACAGTAGTGGGTGGAGAGGATTGTGGGTTCTTACACCATATCTCTGGCGTATACCACCTGAGTCAGGGAGAAGAGATGAGTACAGAACCTGGCTGATTCTTAGATGAATTCATTCTCAAGTAACTCCAAACTTGGGTTTGGTTCTAATAAGGCCTCCCTCTAGCTGTCAAGATTGTTCAGTCTAGAACTATTTTACTCATATTGGAATGACACCCAACGTTGACCTTCATAAGCAGGGTTTAAATGGTGAAAGAAAGATAGGGTGTGTGAGCATGGAAGATGCCTTGAGCATTTGGATTTGCCCATAGTTGATCTGTCTTGCGGCTGTGTTTGTCCTCTGTATGCTTCCTGTCCACAGAGAGCTGCTTTGCAGAGAAGAGTGGGGAAGCCCCGGATATGCACCCCAATACCATGCAGCTAAAGGAACAATTTTGATCCAGTCACATTAATGTCCAAAACGGTGAAAGGAGAAGGGCAGTGATAACAATCGTGTCCAAGTTTAGAATTTTTTGCATATCTATTATGATCAGAAAGGTTTTTCTGATAAATAGTCTCCGATGTCAACCTGACTGGATCTAGAATCACAGTGGAGACATGCCTCTAGTTGTGCCTGTGGGCAATTTTAGAGGGGTTTAACCAGAAAGGAAGATTCACCCTGAGTATAGGCAGCATCCCCCAACTCTGGGACGAAATGAAAAGGAAAAGGGAGAAAGGTAGTTGAGCACCAGTATTCATTCGTCATGTCTGTGTTCAGACTGGGAATAGGAGACCCCTTCTCAGACAAACAAGTGTGGCAAAAGGGAGATGGTTCAGCAGATAAAGGTGCTTACCATGGAGACTGACAGCCTGAGTTCAATCCTAGAGCCTGTGTGCTGGAAGAGAGAAAATAAATTCCCACAAGTTGTCCTTTGATCTCTACTGTGTCCTCTTCAGTTTGACCCTAGAAACCTGACACACAGACAGGTATGGAAAAGCTGTGTACTCTCAGGAAGTGGCACCAACTACACCACTACCTCAGTGAACTTACTATGCACACAGCTAGGAACTAGTTAACTGGTCTCCGTAGGAGGTCTCTGTAGGCATGCAGTCTCAGGCTATAAATAGCTGCAGATGCTAGTGTTTACACACACACTGCCAATCATTGGTAAACACTCATTCTTGCACACATTGTCGACATTCACATCAGACCAGAGGCTTTACCTTCCCTTGGAGCCTCAGCCCTCCAGGATTAGAGGAGGCTTTACCACTTCTGTGGTTCTGAGTTTTTGGTCCTTTATATGGTTGTGCTTATGTTAAACAATACACATTTCACTCAGGACTTCATTCACACCTTCCACATTCACTCAAGGCTTCCTCAGCTTTCCACAGACCTCCACACAGGTACATGCTTCTGGGAAATTAATAAACAAATATAGTAAAAAACCAAACCAACCAAACCTCCAAGCAAGCAAGCAAACAAAATTTACAAAGAACATTAAACAAGGAACTTTTGCATTCAAAGTTGCCCTGAAGATTTATGTCCTAAAAATCAGTGCTAATATGTTACTAACTGAGTCGACAATGTTTAAATTGCTTTGACCTGTAGAACAATTCATCAATATCCAGAAATAATTACTTAGAAGATAAAGTTGGTTCAATGTTTACTTATATGTATCTTTTGTTTTATATGTATCTTTTGTTTTGTTTTGTTGAGAGAATGTCTTTCTTTCTAGGGAAGGCTGGCTTTGAACTTGTGATCCTCCTGCCTCAGCACTCTGTCTGCTACAGAAGTTCTCCGATGATGATTGAGTAAGACACTGATCTATGAGTACAGCAGAATATTATTAGGAGTCATTTTATTGATACTTTTCTTTTTTAGACCCAGTAGTGTTGGTTTTACTGTAGGTTTGTGGGCTATCTAGTCTCTGGTTCTTGGTCTAGTATGGGTTCGTCTTATAGAGTGGGTTTTAAGTCAAATCAAACGTTAATTGGCAACTTCCACAAGCTTTCTTATTTTCTTTTTCATTTTATTTTTCATGTGCATTGGTGTTTTGCCTGCATGTCTGTGTGAGGGTGAAGGATCCCCTGGAACTGGAGTTACAGACAGTTGTGGGTGCTGGGAATTGAACCCAGATCTTCTGGAAGAGCAGCCAGTGCTCTTAACCACTGATCCATTTTTCCAGCTCTCCCACAAGCTTTTCTGCCACTATTGCCCAAGCATATTTTGCAGCCAGGACAGATTTCGGTCAAAGGTTTTGTGGCTAGTTTGGTGTTTACATTTCTCTTTTGGTAGCCTGCAGAGTATCTCCCAGCATCAAAGACACTGCAATGTAGGGGTGAAGGCTCCAGGTAGGCACCAGTTCAACTTCTCCATGTTCAATGAATTGTGTGTGTGTTGTCCTCAGCAATGGGCCCCTGCTATCAGTATTCAGAGAACAAGCCATTGTCTTAGCAGCAGCCTGGGTAGTCTGGGGATTTCAATAGCACTACCGTGGCCAACAACTCAATTGAATGCAACCCAGTCTTGATGGGAGATATCATTCTGTAAATATGTTTCTTTTATTTGTTAATGAATAAAGCACTGTTGGCCAATAGGGAAGCAAGATAGGCTGGACTAGGAGACAAGGAGGATTCTGGGAGATGTAGTAGAGAGGAGTTCAAATGTAGGACGCAAGAGGAGCAAGAGGTTCGGACCCTCTCTCTGGTAAAATAAGACCACATGGAAACTTTATTTTAATGACAGCTTTAGTGTTACAGAAAAATTGCAATGGCAGAAGTGAGAGTTCCCATATAGCTTCATCTAATTGGGCCTATGATAATTCCCTCGACATGCTGTATTTGTTACACTTACTAAAACAATGTTGAAGGGTCCTGATTGAAGACTCTGCTTGGTGCAGATTTCCTTAGTTTTAACCTAATATCCCTTGTAACTTGTCTTGTTGCCAGGGCATAGTACCTGACAGAAGCAATGTGACAAAGGAAGGGCTTGTTTTGGCAACATCATGGTAGCAGGACCTTGAGGCAGCTGGTCTAATGGCATCCTGTCAGGAAGCTTGTGCCCAGATAACTTCCTCTTTTTTATATAGTCCAGAAGTCCAGCCTAGGAAATGGTACCACCTCCTTTTAGGATCTTCCCACCTCAGTTATCCTAGTCAAGATAATCCTTTAGAGACATGCCCAAAGGCTAACCTACTGTAGATAACCCCTCCCACATGTGTCCAGAGGGGGCCTCTTAGGTGAGTTCACATGCTCTTAGGTTGTCAGTCAATACTAATGCTCACACTCTTTTTCTGTTCTAGAAGACATTCGTCTAATCTGCCTGTCACCCAGGATGATTTTTTTTCTAATTCTATTCATTTGCCTGCAAATGTCATAATATCATTTTTTAAAACGTTTCTCCCAGATGTTTAAGTTTCTAGACTGTGCTTGTTTGGATAGTCAGGGAAGTTTGAAGTGCACTGGTTCGGTCTTGAGTAGAAGAGTTCTCTGCTGGTATTCACTTGAAAATTTTCTTATGATTAGATAGAACTTATGGGTTTGGGGAAAGGTCAGAGATGCAAATGCCATTTCCATCACAGCCTATCAAATGCACATATAAAGATGTGACTCATGCTGGAGGTGTTGGCACACACCTTTGATCCCACCCTTGGGGAGGCAGAAGCAGGTGGATCTTTGTGAGTTTGAGACCAGCCTGGCCTGGCCTACAAGAGCTAGTTCCAGGACAGGCTCCAAACCACAGGGAAACCCGGTCTCCAAAACCAAAAAACAACAAAGAAAAAAGATGTGACTCATGACTGTTGGCACTGGCCTTTGAGGTGTGCCTAAGGTCATGCCTGTCAGGTTTCTACCCCCTTCCACACTCATTGGAAAGAAATAAGTCACTACACAGTCTATACTTCCAAGATGGACATTATTCCACATCTGTAATGCAAACATCTACATAATTTTCTGGAATTCTACATGAAAGGTTTGTCTCTTCTGCCTTTTATTTTTAATCCAATCATGTGCTCTTTTAACCTAATCAAGTAACATAAAGACAGAGTCCAGCCCTCTGCCTTAAAGCCAGTGCCTTTGGTGACCCTCCCATGAACAGAGCTAGCCCTGTGGTTACAGGACAGAGGTCTAATGCACAACAAGGTGACCCCAGGCACATTTTAGCAAATGGAATCCCATATGAAAAGGCCATTTTTCAAAGTAAGTTTCTAGACTGGAAAATAATAATGAAAGAAATGAGGTGGCATTCCCCTACTAGGGAATGGTCTCACACACAGTTAAGATGGGTCTTCCCACATAGTTCAGATAACCCATCACAGGCTTGCCCTTCATCAAGTTGGCAATTAACACTAGCTACCAGAGAAGCATTACAAGTTGTCCAATATTCCTGAATGTATACTGCTTGTACCTGGGTGAAGAGCTCTGGAGCCAGTATTTGTATGCTCTGGTAGAATCATCAAGGTTAAGACTCTTCATTAAGAAGGCAGGCAATGGTGGTGCATGCCTTTACTCCCAGCTCTCAGGAGACAGAAGCAGGAAGATCTCTGAGTACACAGAGAAGCCCTGTCTCGATCCCCCACCCTGAAAGACTTCTTCATTAGTGCCAGATCAATTAATTATCCAGAGAACAATACTAATATTATTGTTATGTGCATTCATTTATTCATAATGTATTAGACTAATGATATGTAGTGTTCCTAAATGTTTGTTTCTTTTGTTTAGTCATTTTCATTTTTCTTATTTTATTTTGGTTACTGATTTTAGATAATTTTGTGGCAGGTTCCCAGGCTTTGAGTCTTCTAAGCCAAAGTCACCAAGTTGAAGTTGTTCTAAATAGCAACAATGAGAATTTATGGAACTCATTATGTAGCCCAGGCTACCTCAAAGTCTAAGCAGTCTTCTTGCCTCACTTCCCATGTACCATCATGTCAGCTTCCTATATTTTGTTTGTTTTTTGAAACAGTGTCTCACTATATCCTTGACTGGCCTGGAACTCACTATGGGGGATGATGGCTGGACTCAGGCAGTGCAGGCACCTGCAGGTATGAAGGCAGCATACATACATACATACATGCATACATGAGTACACACACACACACACACACACACACACACACACACACACACACACACACTCACATACACTTGCTGCCCTGGCTCCAGATTTTGTTTGACAGTTGAACTGTGATTCCAATATGTAGCTTATTCTTTAGACCTGGTGATGTCACCTCCATCCTTGTTTCTGCTGCCTAAAGGGGTCACCCACTTTTGGCTGTGATTTTTCTGGCTTTGGTGGGACCCATTTCTTCTATCATAAATAACCATTTCTTGAAATAAACTCTTTGTTTATTTGGGAGCTACTTATATTTTCAGGGATGCTGAGCAGGCCTCTTGGGCCTGGGGTGAGGCAAACCATCACGGTGGCACTAGGAGCATGTGGCAGAAGAAGGTTCTCACTTCCTGACAGCTAGAAGGCAACAAGAGAGAAAAAGTCTATGAACAAAATTTGCACTTCAAACTTCTGTCCCTGGCGAATTAGTTCCTCCATTCAGCTCTGAACTCAGCTTCCTCGGGATCCACTCACCACTCAATCTTGCCACCAACTAGGACAAAGCCTTCAACACATGAGCCTGTAGTGGAGGACGCTTAATAACCAAACCATGACAGACTGGTACCCCCCTAGGGCTTCCCAGCCTCCATGGATCTCTGAACAGCTCTGTGGGTGCCAACTCCTAGTAGAATCTAAAAATTCAATGTACAGTTGAGGGGAGGAGCTGATGAAGTGTGTTGCATGACTTTTCCAGGGGAGATGTAAATAAATGTCTATCAATAGGGCACCAGCAACAGACCAAAGCTTGATTCCTTCCAACTCTAGCTCTATGAACCAGTGAGTTCCCTGGGGTCAGTTACAGGAGCATTCATGACTCAAAAGCAGCTGTGTTGATGAAAAGACCACCCCAGCATGTTGACAACTGAGGAGAGCTGTGTCCCTGAGTTCCTGGCACAACTTGCAGGCAACTAATGGATTAGAAACCCTCCCCCAGCTATTATTGCTACTTATGTAAGTCTGTGAGGGGCCTTGTGTTTCTTTTAACTTTGAGCCTGGGAATTCCAGGAAGGAGTGTTTCTATTTGGAGAAATGGCTTCACAACAGGGTATCAGCATTATTGGTTGCTGCAGCAATGCTAGAATTTTTTTTTTTAAAGATGGGTTGGGAGGATGTGAAGCAAGCATAGAGATAGATGTGTGGTACTGTGGTACTCCCATATGCCCTGCAATCATGGTGTTCCCGATGACTCTGCCTTGTATCCACAATATATATATATATATATATATATATATGTTATTTAAGACAGACAGTCATGTAGCCCAGGCTATTCTCAAACCTACTATGTAGTGTAGGATGACCACTGACCATGACTCCTAAACCTCCTGCCCACTCCCAGGTGTTGGGACGACAGGCATACTGCCAGGGTGTATGGGCTACCAGTTTATATGATGCTGGGGATCAAACCTAGGACCTGATGTAAGCTAGGCAAGCAGTCTACCAACTAAACCCAAGGCTACCTCTCTTGCTTCTTATTCTTCTCGAGCAATCTTTCATTTGAGGTTTCAAAAACTACCTTATACTGAGTTTGCTTTGTGTTTAAGAAATAAGTTACTGGAAGCACTAACTTTCTTTACTTTGAAAAGTTCCCTCTGTGGGGAGGAAAGACTTTTAGATACTTTCTAACCAAATGAGACACTGGACAGTCTCTATATTGGCTGAATTTTTTTAAACTAAATCAATGAGTTATATTAAGCACAAAGTAATGGCAAGGCTGAGCAAATACAACTTTCTAGAAAGCATTACAGTGGCAATCCTTTTAAGTAAACAAATATTCTTTTTCACACACAATTTAACACATGTAATTTTTTCTCAATAAATATGGGTCCTGCCAATGGTGAAGTCAGGAGACTTGAGGGAAAGTGTTGAAATTAAGCTCAGTGGTGAGTACTACATTTGGAAGCAATCACAAATCCAGCTACAAAATGAAAATATGCTTAATTTAAGTACTTCAGTAATAGTTTACTTACCAACCTGGCACTGCCTGCCCAAGGTATTGTGATCACTCTTTTTGACTCAGGGTCTCTTTGTCATTGACACTTCTGACACAGAGTCAATAATGATATTAACCCAGATTGAGTCAAAGCTTTTGAGGAGGGCTGTCTTCAGCCTTTTAAATGTTCCCTATCCAGGCTTGTCCACACCTACTCCCACCCTCCCCCATAGGAAGCTGCTGGTTCTGAGGGCCAAGAAGAAAAGCTGCTAGAGTCCAGCAGAGGGACCTGAGCCGGTCAAGCTGAGGGTGCCGGCTTATTGCAGAATATTTCTTTAACTATGGAAAGATGTGTTGTGTTTATTTAATTATGGAAAGATGTGTTGTTGTTTTACCTTGCCTGCCTAAGACACCTGATTGTTCTAATAAAAAGCTGAACAGCCAATAGCAAGGGAGGAGGAGGTATAGATGTGACTTCCAGGCAGGGAGAGTAAGGAGGAAGAGGAGGAGAAGGAGGAATTTAGGCTCAGAAAAGAAAGAAGAGGAGATGACTCCAGGGGTCAGCCAGCCAGACACAGAGGAAGCAGGAAAGTAGGACATATAGAATGAGAGGTAAAAAGCCCCAAGGCTAAATGTAGATGAATAGTAACAGATTAAATTATGGTGGAAAAACTAGTGGGATAAGCCTAAGCTAAGGCTGAACATTCATGATTAGTAATAAGTCTCCATGCCTTTATTTGGGAGCAGTTTGATGGCCCAAAGAAAATTCCAACTGTATCAGCTGGCATCCCAGGGACTGGACAGAACATACACAGTTCATTTTCATTAATAGCCTACATTGAGAAGTCAGGAGTTTCCCACAGGCAATCAACTTTCTGACTATGGAAGTGAAATGTCAATCTCCTTCACCACTGAGCCTGTAGTCTTGCACAGCAATGGCAGAAGCTGGGTATCTGTGGACCCTCAGGCTGGCACTTGCTTCCCTCCCCCAGTCTCTAAGTCTCCTATCTCAGGCTGGCTCTAGAAGAGATTAGAGGGTATGGCCAACCCTCCAGAGGTGGCTCCAAGAACAGATATAGAGGCCCCCTCCCTCATTAGAGGGTATGGAAAACCCCTCCAGAGGCGACTCCTAGAACAGACAAGAGACCCCCCCTTCCCTATACACTGTTGCTTTAAGCACAGGCCATGGTGACACTCCTTTAGTTTCCACTTTCTTGTCTCCTCTCAGAATTTGCTCAAGCTGCTTTCTCTACCCGAAATATTCTAACCTCAACTTGACCAACTTCTCTTCATCTTTTATGATGTTATGGAGGAAGCATCCTGGTGTCTAGACTAGGTCCACTGCTGGGACTAACAGAAATGTCAAAGTTCAGCAGGATGTCAGACACAGAAGGCTGTGGTTTCAGAAGTAGATCTGTGCTCCAGGGCGAGAGAACCCCGGGGATATTTGGAAATGTTTTAATTTCACCTAGAGTCAAAATGGGATATTAATATAATTATGTATACATAATAATGTTTATATCTGCCATTATTCCATTGTAGTAGTAAAACATAATTTTCATATACTTTTTTGTTTGTTTTCTCCAGACAGGGTTTCTCTGTAGTTTTGGAAGCTGCACTGGAACTCACTCTCTAGACCAGGTTGGCTTTGAACTCACAGAGATCTGCCTGTCTCTGCCTCCCAAGTGCTGAGACTAAAGGAGTGTGCCACCACCACCTGGATACTTGATTTTTTTTAAGGAAGAAGGAGGTAAAGGCTGAAACCCCCAGCAGTCACAGTGCAGCCCTGATGCCATCTTCAGTGGCTCCCCTCCTTCATGAGGACCAGCAATGTCTTTTATGGTAAACTCTAGAAGTTGCATGAACTTTTTTCTTACAAGCTATTATTCAAATCTTAATCCCATAACCAGTTATCAGGAGCCTGAAATGCAGCTTTATTTGGAGTGGTCAGGTGTCCATAAGTAAGGAATACTGTGATTATTAGGTGAATTAGCTCCCATGGCCCAGTGGTCTTCTGAGATCTCTCATGGGACCTTGGGGTGATTCATAAGGCAGGATACCTAATGAGCTGTGAACAGGTTTATCTGGTTTTTTGCTCTATCTCCAGGGCTTAGGCACAGTAATTGAAAAGGATCTGGAGGGCTAGAGAGATGGCTCAGGAGTTAAGAGCGCTGGATGGTCTTGTGGAGGAGCTGGGTTTGGTTCCTACTACCCACCTTGAGATGTTCATTACTTGCTGAACTCCAGTTCCAGGGTTCCAGTGTCCTCTTCTGACCTCAAAGGGCACTGCCCATACATGGTCCAAATACAAGCATGCACACACACACACACACATGTAGATAGAACTCTAGAATCATCAATATTTCTAACACTTAATGTTAATATTTGTGCCTTAACATGCATTTCAGAATGCATTCAGCCTTTGTTCGAGTAGCAGAATTCTAAATCTTCTTCTTCTTCTTCTTCTTCTTCTTCTTCTTCTTCTTCTTCTTCTTCTTCTTCTTCTTCTTCCTCTTCTTCTTCCTCTTCTTCTTCCTCTCTCTCTGTCTCTCTCTCTCTGTCTCTCTATCTCTGTCTCTCTATCTCTGTCTCTGTCTCTGTCTCTCTCTCTCTCTCTCTCTCTCTCTCTCTCTCTCTCTCTCTCTCTCTCTCTCTCTCTGTGGTCTCCCCCTTGGAATGATTCTTTTGATCATATGGGAATGATCCCATTTCTTATGGGAGCAAAATTAAGAGATTCCTAAGGCTCAATATTAATACCACCTGAGCTGGAGAGGCTGGGAAAGGAGGACCAGGTCATGGTCAGCCTGAGGTACAGAGTGAGACCGTCTCAAGTTGACAAAAGGCAATAATAAAGAAAGGAAGGTGATATCACTTGATCAGCAATACTGGCTCCTTTTGTATCAAAACCTCAGTTTGTCAAAATAATAAATGAATAAATAAACAGAGAGCATGGCATTGTCAATTGTAACCATTAGTGCACACTTCACTGGGATTTGTCCCTATAAATTATTGCCCAGCTCTAGAACTTTTCTATCTTACCAAACTCGGACACTAACTCCCCTTTATCTCCCTTTTGCCTCTGGCAAATACCATTCTACTTTCTGAGAATGTTGGAATTAAGGGAGCTTTCAACCAGATCTGAAAACTTAAAAATCAAAGTGCAAGGGAGAAAAAAATAACATACATATACATATACATATACATATACATATACATATATCGTTTCCACAACTATTAGCACATTATCTATTTTATTTTATCCACTCCTTCACTTTTCCCTTGCTATTTTAAAATAAATTCAAGACATCTTTTCATTCCAGCCATAACATCCTTGCATACCCCTTCATCCTGGTTATCTGGTTACAAGAAGGGGCTTATGCCAACCATCATTTGTTTGCTCACCATTTTGGATGAACTCCAGGGAGTTTCTTCTAACAGTGTCCCCCCTCATGCAGCTGTTTCATGTCTGAAGTGGGTCATAAGGGCCTTGGATGCATGCACTCACACATTTCAGGCGATGGCATTGGCTGTCAACAAGCTGGGACTTGCTACATCATCTCTCTCTCTCATCAATCAATCATCTGACTTATATGACACCGGGAGCATTTTAAAGGCCTGAAAGTAGGGGCTTTAAGACCTCAAGGATGGGCACTGGAACTGATAGCTGCATCTCGTGTGGCAGAGTAAGAGTCACAGCCCTCTGGGGCCCCCTTTATTTTTATTTCATGTACATCGATGTGTTTTTGTTTTTGTTTTGCCTGCATGTATGTCTGTATGAGGTGTTGGATCCCCTGAAACTGGAGTTACAGTCAGCTTTGAGATGCCATGTGGGTACTGGGAATTGAATCCAGGTTCTCTGGAAGAGCAGCCAGTGCTCTTAACCACTGAGCCCTCTCCCCAGCCCCTGCAGACCCATTTGTAAGGTACTGGTCTCATGTGTAATAGTGAGGACTCCTGCATCTCCTATACCATCACCTTGAGAGTTAAGATTTTAACAAGTGATTTGGGGAGACATAAACATTTAAATCAAAGCAGTTTTGTTTTTTTTGGTTTTGTTTATTTGTTTCTAAGAAGTATGCTTAGTTCATTGCAATTTGCCTTCCAATTTATGGAGCAATAAAATAAATGAGAAATTAAAGTATTTATTTATATTAAAGTTTATGAGAGTTTGGAAAGATGGAGATAAATGAATTGGGAGAAATCCTGAGACCAGAACAATGACTCTAAATGTGTGTGTTTGTGATAACATACAGTCATTACAGACCACAAGTTCTAGCCAGACGTCAGGTGGCTAGGTATAGCCTCCATCTGACTAACAAGGGACAGTCAAGTCTCTCTTGTGGGCATGGGTGCTGTGTGTAAAACCTAAGACCTCATACCCAGTAAGTGTTTTTCTATTGAGCTCTTAGCCCCTCACATAATTTTGAATAGTATATACACTATGAACAGTTAAAGTAATGAGTACATATATGGTCTATCAGAGGCAAAAACAAAAGCTTTTAGAAAAGGAATTAAAAACTGAATAGAGTGTAAACGGAACCCTGAAGAGGCCACAATACCACACAGGGCAGGAGTCCTCATGGGAACACCACGCAGGGCAGGAGTCCTCATGGGAACACCACACAGGGCAGGAGTCCTCATGGGAACACCACGCAGGGCAGGAGTCCTCATGGGAGCACCACACAGGGCAGAGTCCTCATGGGAGCATCACACAGGGCAGGAGTCTTCACGGGAACTAGGAGGCACCATTGCACAGTACAAGTCCCACATCAGTTCAGGCACTGTGTGACCTTAGACAAATCAACCTCCCTGAAGCTTAACTTCCTCCTAGGTAATTTGAGAGTTAATGAGTTAACACCCCTACAAATGCTTCAGAGCAAGCCTGGCATGTTTGAGCTATGATCAAGAACTATGCAACAGGCACCTGTGAGCTCCCAGCTACAACCCAAGTGCTCAGCACAGTGTAGATGAGTCACGTAACATTGCTGGAGGAGTGCCAGACTGAGGACTGTGTACATCGTCTCCTGACTGCCCTGGTCCCTTTTCTAGCATATGCACTCCAGATATTCAGGTGAGCCATGTGCCTTGGTTCCCCGCCCCACCCCTGCTGTCTGCACTAAGTGGACATCAGTCTCAAATGTGGCTGATAAGATGAGCTAAGGCCCTGGAGCTATGATGTTCTATGGACCAGAGGCTGAAAAACTATGACCCTCATCCCTAATTCTACCACTACCTGGTTTTGTAAACTAAAATATTATACGAACAGCTCCACACCTATTTGGGCATCACCCATAGCTGTTTTTGCTCCATGAAGGTAGAACTAAATTAAATGGCCATGGCAGAGACCTTGGGCATACAAAGTTTCTTGTTCCCTTATGGGAAAAAAAGCTTTGACAATCACAAATTGGCACCTAAATCTTGTGGTCATGTGTGATGGCTCCTCACACAGTGACTACAGCTGTTGGAGGGAATTCTCACTTGCTCACTATGGACCTTCCAATAGGATTCCCTTCTGTGCTCATGAGATGAGATCAGGCTTTCCAGGGCACCAGAAGGTTCTTGATCCAAGATAAAGCAAGGCAGAAGCCCCTTAGGTGTTTGGTGACCTGGTTTTAAAAGCCACACCTTGCTATTTCCATAGCAATGCTAGTGATACCAGTCAAGCCCATTTGTAGGACAGCCCAACACTGGGCCTGAATAGAGGAAAGGGAAGTTTCTGGAACTATCTGGAGACTTCCTAATATCCAGGATGCCCCTCTGGATTTTCCACGTGGGATTAAGCCATCTCCTCACCTCTGTATGAACCAACTCTTCTACTTTCTCCTAGCTAAGATATGAGGAGACACAGTTACTTCCTATCAAGGGCCTTAAGGGCCTGCCCTGTCTAGACCTTCTTTGCAGCCTGTTACAGTGTGAGCATAGATTCAGTCACCTGGGTAGGGCCTGGACTTTGGCATTTATACCTTGATCCCTGGTGATCCATGCACCCCAGTTTCAGTTTAGGAACTTCCTTTAGGATAGAGGGTTTGGACACCCATCACCTCAATGATTTCCCAGGCTGGCTAAATGGGCACCCCTTCCTCCCTCACAACTCATCATGGTTATGTAAGTGGCTGCACCCTACTTCTGGAATCACCATACAAGGTCTACAGCAGAGAAGAGTGCATAAGATGTTGGGGCCATGTGTAGGACCTTTGTAGTATGTGGTCACTGATTTAAAGTTGAAGATATTTACCCAGGCAGTGGTTTTCTCATGCTACTATGGTATAAGTGTGAAGTAAAGGATCACTGGATCTATTCAAGTTGATAAAGACAACCAAGAGGGTTAGTGACTTGAATAAGGAATGTCCGTCATGATCTTATGCATTTGGTGGTACTGTTTGGTGAGATTCAGGTGGTGGGGCTTTGCTGGAGGAAGTGTGTCACTGGGATTGGGTTTTGAAAGTTTAAATCTTCACCTTGCTTCTAGTATGCTCCCTCTGCTTTACACTTACACTAAAGAGTGTGAGCTCCCAACACACTGCCACACTTGTTGCTAGCTGCCATGCCTGCCAGACATGACAGACCCTTAGCCCTTGGAGCTCTGAGCCCTAAATAAACCCTGTAAATTGTCTGGTCATGGTGTTTTATCACAGCACCAGAAAAGTAATTATACAATAGTTCTTACATGGAAGTGTTTCAATAATATATTATTATAATCTAAACTGACTACTATAATTTGGATCGTGGTGTGTGTGTGTGTGTGTGTGTGTGTGTGTGTGTGTGTGTGTGTTACATATGAGTGTGTAGGTATGTGCACCCCTGCGTGTACATCGTGTACATGTAGTGTGGTCAGAGCATAAAGTTAGGTGGCTGGCTGGCCATTCTCTGGATTTTACAGTGTTTTCAACAACTCTTCCAAAATGATCCCTGAACCTCAGCCTCCTTTTACAATATGATCCAGAACCACCCTCCTGGGGTGGCACCACCCCCAGTGGCCTGGACCTCCCACATCAATAATTAATGAAGAAGATGCCCTGCCGACTTGTTTACAGGTAATCTGATTGAGACTTTTTCTCCCCTGAGGTTCCTCTTCCCAGATAACCCCAGTTTATGTCAAGTTCACACACACACACACACACACACACACACACACACACACACACACACACACAAATAAGCAGGATAGTACATGGGGGCATGCCCTTGAAAGAGGCTGTGGAATCATGATTTCTGTCCCATGTCTCCTTCATGCCTCTGAAATGAGAGGAACAAGCAGATTTCATTATCATATGCTCCCAGTCATGACGGGCTGTGTTACACAGGCTGAAAAGAGCAGACTAACTGAGTACCAATCGGAGCCTTTGGAAATGTGAGTTGATAATGTCAGTTCTTCATTACAATGATGGAAAACTGTCTCAGACACCAAGTCAGGAAGCATGTGACAGAGTAAAAGATGACAGATAATGAAAGAGAGATGGGGTCTGTTATGCCGGGTCCACAAGGCTCCCAGAGAGACCACCACTCAGAGCCGACTCTCTGAATGCAAGCACGAGGTTTCTCTATTGAATTCAAGCGTAGGCAGAGACCTCATCCCACAGACTGGCGAGTCTCAAGCCTCATAAGCTTCTAAAGGCAAAGATCACAGAATAGGGTTAGGGGTACAGGTCTGAAGCTGATTGGCTGCAGGGGCATTGGGGACTTTCCAGGGATTTATTTCTTGTATCATTTGTGCCCATAAACGTTGTTTCTCAACTTTTCAGGTTGGTTGCTCTGGGGTCAGGGCCATGTGTCTCCCTTCCTTCCTGTTGTCTGTTGGGGCTATTTGTAGTCATCTCACCTTCCTGCCTGTCAGCTTTTCCAGGTGGATGGTGTAAGCCATCTGCACAGGTCATGGGGTCAGGTTCTTACATAGTGCTGTTTTGGACCCTTTTTCTCTAGGAAGCTCTGGTTTGGCCTTTCAGGGACCAAAAGAGAGACTGATGGTGAATAGTGGGGTCTTTGGGTCAAAAAACTGTTGGGCTGAGAGCTAGGGTCACTCAACTACAAGGAGAGGGGGAAAAGAGGTTCAGGAAATGAGAGACTGAAAGTTGAGATTTAGAGATCAGGTGGTTATTGGTGATCTCAAGTGTATGATTTCCGAGGCTGGTGGGGTGTGAGGTCAAAGTTAATTTGAGGTGAGGAGGTCAAGGAACTCCGAGGCCAAGGTGTTAAGTGGGCTGTTCCCTAAATAACAAGAGCGATGTTGGTCAAGAGTATCATAGGCAGGATACCCAACAGACCTCAAGTGTTGCCTAACAGCTTCCGCCTAAATTGAAACATTCTAGCCTTCAGGGAAGACTGTGAATCAGGGAGGGAAACCTAAATTGAAACATTCTAGCCTTCAGGGAAGACTGTGAATCAGGGAGGGAAACTTTAAAAGCTTCAGGACTGACCGCATACACTAGGCCCCTCTAAGCAAAAGAAGCTGAAATGGGCCCAGCTGCCTGGAAGAGGTTTCAGTCAGTTTGAAAGGACGCGATCTTGTTGGTCTGCCTGCAGGCTGTGCAGTGCGCTCCATATTCCCAGATTGTGTGAGTTGTCAGCCATGCTGCAGTGGGCTTTGGTATATAGCCATCTTTGAGCCATTTCTGCTCCTGTAAGAACCCCTCCCCCATACTCCTATGAGTAACCCCAATAAAACTCAATATTCTACCAAATCGGACTTAGGTCATATCCATACTTTGGTTTTTCCTGGGTTCTCTGTCTGAGTTGAGTAGACATGTGTGTTACGTCTTACCAGGAAAAGCTTTGTCACACATCAAGTAACAAAGAGGAGTGACAAGGACACTAATGGTGGCAACATTAGTGTTGAGAGTGGTGGTTTCTTACTCCGGTGACATCCACTCCAATGGGGCTTTGTGTAGCATCTATGGAGACATGGGTCTACACTCTCAAAATTCCAAAAAGGACTTCATAATTGTGGGACTGCCTGCAAGTTAGTAGTCCAGGGGACTTTTGCAAAGGTCCCTCAGACTGCAATGTAGAGACTAGGAGGAGCTTCCAAGCACTAGAAGGCTCTTGGAGATCTTGTAGACAGAAGCTGTTGCAGTGTGGTCCCAGCACAAAGCATATTCTGGGTCCACCCCAGATCTTCTGCATTGACAGCCATGGATATGAGGTTCTGAACCTGTGAAGTCTAACAGAAGAACATGATCCCTGGCTTAGAGCGGCAGACAGTGGGGAGATGAAACTGCCTCTCAGTGGCAGAATGATGATGTCAAGGTAGAGTGGGGGTAAGGAAGTGGGAAAAGCCAAATTTCCAGGAAGAGGAAGCAGGCAGATGGCAGCATCCCACATGGCAATGGGATAAGAAGGCTGCTGATACAAGTCCACAGAGAAAGGTCAAAGATTCAGTTTGCTCATGGCACAGAGCAAAGATGTCCCTGAGAGGTCAGCTGGAAAGTGAAAATCTAAATCAGAAACACATCCTGCCATGGCTCCTGGCTGAGACCTAAGATGGGCTCTTATAAGAAAGCTGCATTGGCCACTGTGGGCCATGGTAATGATGACATGGATGCCCCCAAATACTACCCCTGTGTATCATAACTCACCCCTAAGTGCTTTGAGGGCAAAGGAAAAAAAGACTAGCTATCAGGATCACACCTTTATTCCTAGGAGGCAGAGGCAGGGGGATTATAAGTTTAGAGCTGGCCTAGGCTATATAGCAAGGCCCTCCCCTCCTAACAAACCAAAAAGGAAAAGAAAATAGAGAAAAAGAGATTGGGGGGGGGGAAGAAATGTGGGAGGGGGAAGAGGGAAAGAAAGAGAGTGAGGGAGGAGGAAGAAAGGAAAGATGGGGGAGGAAGGTAGGGAAGGTGGGAAGATAATAGTCTATAAAGCCTCCTATGGAGAACAAAGATCTGAGTTTAATCCTCAGAACTCAAGCAACAAGTGTGGTGTGGTGATGTGTGCTTATTATCTCAGAGTTAGACACAGGAGCCCTTCTTCCTTGGCCAGCCTAGCTAGGGTTGACCTCTAGTTTCTTTAATAAGCATATGCACACGCGTAGCTCCCTTCTCACGCCCATATGCACAAAGAAAGAGGTGGACAAATCTGCCTAAAGTGCAATTTATTGGGGAATTGTTAATAGACGCATGGCCCTTGAAGGTAGTAAGACTGATGAGTCTCAGAGCACTGGTTTAAACAAAGGTCTTATAAAATACACAGACATGACTCATCCAAGCCAGACTACCTGGTTTATCGTGACCTAATATCAAAAAGTCAAGAGTCCAGTACATGCCTGACTCGGAACTCCACACATCCACTCCAATGGCTGTATCTACTTACAATGTTCTGGGAGACTATTCCAAGAAAAGTCTTGGCCAGGATGACTGGGGCAATTATGATAGCTGCACTGGAGATGGCAAAATTAGGTCAGGATGGACCCCACAGCCCAGTGAAGTCGCCTGTGTGCCTGGGGTCACGGTGAAAGAGCTCAATGCTTGAATTCCAAAGGCTTCATCCCCCAGGGTGAGGCCACTTCCTGGCAAGTCATTTCACCTCTGACATGGGATTTCAACACCTGTCTTAAATGTCTCTGGAGTTAAAGCACCAGAGAGAATCAGAATGTGTTGTTAGTCCCCAATCCGGCAGTATGTGAAACATTCTAGGAGTTCTTCCAATATCAAACTCCTTTCCCACTGGAATCCCACGAGAAATTCCAGCTCTCAGGAGGCTGTGGCATGAGATTACAAATTCTACATAGCATGATCTCTCCATCAAAAAGGAGAGAAGACCAAAAAGCCAGAAAAACCCTTTTTCCCTTTGACAGCTGCCCACTGGCTAAAATCAACAGCTGTAGAAAGGCGATTCCAAACATCCTCCCAGTCCGTCCAGCCTTAATGAAAGCTCTCCTTTAACTGGACTCTAAATCTACAAAAATGCAAGTACCTCTTGGGAGCAACACCTTTTACAAAAGAAAAGCCCAGCATTTATTTATCATATGCCACACACTGGTGTTCCGTATTTACCCTCTTACATGCCCTAAGGAATCTTGGACACTCATATTTCTGGCCTCATTTTCCCAATAAGGAAAACATCGTTCTGGGGCCAGGGGATTTGTCCACATGCACAGAGCTTGGGGAGCAGTGCCAGCCCCTGACTCTGTTTCATCTGCTGCTAATGCTGTGATCTCTGCTCATGCAAGCAGCTGTGACAGACAAGGTTGAGACTCGGGATGCCCAGCTTGGGGAAAGGAGCTTAGATAGGAACTGTGACAAGGACATGGAAACCTCCTTCACAGCTGAGGACTGGCTCCAGCCAGCTAGTCCAAGGCCTGAGAGGTCTTCTCAGACATTTTGTCCTTCCACAGTTTTATCTCCAAGCCCCCTTTTAGAGTCCCTGAGCCTCGACAGCACTAATATTTACCCAGCCTATAGTGCTGGCATCTCCTCACGAAGCTATCAGTAGAGAACAGGCCCTGGAAAAGCCTCAGAAGCAGGAAGTACACTTCTGTCCCTTAACCTACAGAACAGGAGCTCACAGACGGGCCTGGCCTGGGGCATTTCTTCACAAGACTCAGAGCAGACCTCCTGCACTGGACGTATCATGCCTGTGAACTTTGCTGCTGACAGAAGAGAAAACAGAGGCATTCCAGACTGTAGAACTAATGTTGCTAGTTTGTGACACAAGAGGCCAGCATGGCGTGTGTCCTTTATCTCATGTCACAGAGGCTCAGGACCTCACCCACAGGCTTGGATGGGGGACCTGCACAGAGGATCCAAGCCCTTGCCTCGCTGTAAGTGTTCCAATCCTCCTCAGCGGAACTACCACACACAGCCGTGTGTGGTGACTCACGTCTGTAACATCTTATCACTTGGGAGGAGTCAGGAGGATCACTGCAAGTTTGAGGACAGTCCAGACTACTTAACGAGACCTTATTTTAATGCCCTCACCTCACCTCACAAAACAAAGTTTTACCAGCAACAAAACCTGCCATGAAACCACATCAACTCCCAAGAGCATTGGCAGGCTCTGTGTGAGCGTGGCCGCCATTAAGACTGACTGTGATAAGCTTTCCTTGCCATTCTCCCGTGAGGGCCCTTCTGCTGGGCTGTGGTGGCAGCCAGAGGGGGGCAGGTTAACCTTTCCACAGCCTAGTGTGAGCTTCACCCTGACTCTGATGTGTTTGTGGGTGGAGCAGTCCTAGTCTTGTTCTTCTGCCTGCAACCTATGGATTGGATGTGAGCTCTCACTGGTCTAGCACTATGTCTATCTGCTTCCAAGCACTCTGCCATGGTGATGGGTCATGGACCAACCCTCTGAAATTGTATGCAATTCCCTTTTATAAATTGCCTTTGTCATAGTGTCTCCTCACAGCAATTGAACAGAACCTAAGACACATGTTGTCGGTGTTACTGACATTTTAAATTTTTATTTTAATTGATAAATAATTGAACATTTATGGGAGTGCTGTGGTGGTGTGTGTGTGTGTGTGTGTGTGTGTGTGTGCGCGCGCATGCGATTTTTTTTTTTAAGTTACATTTATTTCTTCTGTGAATGTGGTGTGCCAGTGGCGCATGTGTAGAGGTCAGAGGACGACGTATAGGAACCCTTCTTTCCTTCCACTGTGTGGATTCTAGGGATCTAACCTAGGTCCTTAGGGTGTGGGGGGAGCAGCTTTTCTCTGAACTGTCGTCCCAGCCTGGTTTGAGGGTTGTGATAGCTGTATACAGCCTGCACCGGCCAGACCAGGATATTAGTATGTCCATCACCTAAAACATTCACTGTTTCTCCAAGTAGGGAACATTGAAACTCATTTCTTGAAAGCTGGAGGTGTAGCACAGTGGTAAGGTATAGGTTTAGCATGCATGAGACCCTGGGTTCACAAAAACAAACAAACAAAAAAAACAAAAACATTAAAATAAGTAATAAATAAAAAAGTATTTTCTTCTAGGTCTTTTGAAGCACTGTTGCATGGTTAATGTCTGGCCCCGTAGGTGACCCTGTAGTCACTGCCCTGGCTGGCTGCCCTTGCTTAGCCCGTGGCTAAAGCCGCTTGGCTCCTTAGCAGGCAGCACACTTTAGCTACCAGATGGCTAATTCCCTCTAGCTGTGTGACTTTAGGCCAATTGCTTAAACTGAGCCTGCATTCACTCCGTTGAGTAAGAAGAACAGGACTTAGCCACAGTCTCCCGCCCTAGAAACAGCAGCATGCCCAGGCAGCTACATCCCTACAGTCCCACAGCCAAGTGCAGGCGCGGGCTGGGGCTAGAGCGCCCCCTAGAGGCCGGCCTCTGGAACAGGGCTGCTTCCAAGACCAGGCCGACTAAAAAGCTTCAGTGTACCCCCAGCCAGGAGTGAACACCATGGAGAGTAAGTAGGATTACTTAGAGCTTGAGAAGACTTTGATATCCTTTTCGTGGGGGCCCAGGGCATATCTTGCTGCCATTCACAGAACTTCAGGCTACTGAACTGACCACCATTGGCTGAGCTAAAAAAATCAGAAACAAAAAACTCTACTCATTGTTCAGCTGACATTTACTGAATATCTGCAGTGTTTCAGTCTTCTGCTGGGAGCGATTTCACTCATGCCTCTGAAAAACCCACCACCCATCACCACACCCAGCTTCCTTCCTTCCTTCCTTCCTTCCTTCCTTCCTTCCTCCCCCTCCTCCCCTCCCTCCCTCCTCCCCTCCCTCCCTCCCTCCCTCCCTCCCTCCCTCCCTCCCTCCCTCCCTCCCTCCCTCCGTCCCTCCCTCCCTCCCTCCCTCCCTCCTTCTCTTTCTTTGTATCTTTCTTTTTTAATGTGAGGTGATTGGACCCAGCCCTCAGCCCTCATGCTTACACAGCAAGCATTTTACAGGGTGAGCCTATCTCCCCAGCCCAACACTGGGTTTTCAAAAGTTCTCCAAAGTGGTATGGTGGTGCACAACTTTAATCTCTGCTCTAGAGAGACAGAGGCAAGGAGATCTATGTGAGTTCAAGACATCCTGGCTTACACAGTTCTAGACCACTCAGGGCTACATTGTGAGACCCTATTTCAAAAAGGAAAAAAAGCAAACAAAAACAGCAATTTGTGATTACAAGTTCCTCATTTGGTGAGATGGAGTCAATCTTAGAACCAGCAGTTAAGAAAGGTTTCTATTGTTGTTTAGTGAGACCTGTCACCTGAGAAGGCAAGTTTTCCTGCCATGTAGACCAAGGGAAGGAGACCACATCTGTCTTGAGTGCCACACCGGGATCCAGTTCTGCACACTTCCTTTTTGCTTGTGTGTGTGTGTGTATGTGTGTGTGTGTGTGTGTGTGTGTGTGTGTGTGTGGTTTTGTTGTTGTTGTTTGGGATGTTTTGTTTTGCTTTGTTTTTTTTTTTTTAGACAGGATTCCTTTCTGTAACCCTGGCTGGCCTGAGACTTGCCATGTAGACAAAGCTGGCCTTAAATTGAGAGATTTGCCTCTGTCCCTGCCCCCAGTACAGGGATTAAAAGCATGTATGAACACCATGGGCCCCGATCCTCTGCCTCCTATTTAAGCAAACCTGCTCTAACATTGGTCAGAACCAGGGAACCTAGCACAGCACCAGTACATTGTGAGCTGGATAATGGTTACAGAAGGCAAGAGGGGAAAGAGCTGCATGGAAAGAAACAGAACCGGCCAGGGGGAATCTGGCCCAGGAGAAGCTTGAAACAGATTCTCTGTCTCCCACTGGGGGAGAAGATTGCACACAGTACCAAGTGATGGATAACTCACTGCCACCCTGCCAGCTTGCCTCCAGCAACGCTGAACAGCATATCAAACCAGATCCACCACTGCACACTTGATGGTTGTGCTTGAGGTGAGAATTGCCCTGTTATTTCTCCCCTGTTGCACAACCTTCCAGAGACTAACAGCACTGTCAGCCATCTTGGGTTGCATACCTTGGAAAACACAATGAAATTCTGACTCTACTTTCACTTGAGGCAGGAAGGGTCATGAGTTTGTGTCTTGGCTCATGTCTGTCCCTCGATGCCCACCCGTCTCCATCCATGACTCCTAGATAGAGTAGAAAAATTAAAACGAAGAGAAATTTTTGAAGAAAAATGTCTGTAATTACAGAAGGTGAGAGATCAAAAGGACTCATAGAAGAAACAAGGGACAATCTGCACCAGGACTGTCCCCGGCTTCAATTTATTTATTAGTTTTATGCGGAGGTCGAGTGCCACTCTGAATGTGTGGAGGTCAGAGAGCAACTCGTGGGAAACAGTTTGCTCCTTCTTCCTCACGGGTCCTGTGGTCAATAGTATACTGTCAGGCTGGACAGTGCTGGCACATGACTTTAACCCCAGCACTTGAGAGGCAGAGGCAGGTGGATTTCTAAGTTAGAGGTCAGCCTGGTCCACAGAGCGAGTTCCAGGACAGCCAGAGGTTACATAAGAAAAACCTTGTCTCCACAAACAAAAACAACAACAGAAACAAAACAAAGAAAGATCATGCTGTCAGGTTCAGTGACAGTACTTCCACCCAGGCTGGCCTCAAACGTATAAACCTCAATCTCCAAAGTGTGTGCCATGTGCCTGGTCATCACTGGACACTTTAGAGAAGAATTAAGATTTCAGAGAAAGAGAAAATTATGAAAGACTGAGAAAAGAAAAAGAGCACAAACAGAAGACAGAAGTCAGATTAATAATAGAAAATTGAGTTTTAATTGCCATTGTATGTACTTATTGTACATGGCACTGCCTCATATAAGAGCATCTTCAAACCAGTATATATTGTACGGCGAGTTTATCTCCACTTGTCCACACCTTTCTCTCCCTCTCCTTCCATTGGTTCCCTGTATCCCCCAAACAGTTTTGTTTCTACTTCCACGTCATATATCCATGGGATTTACATGTGTGTGTATATATATATATATATATATATATATATATATATATATATATATATATATATATATAATTTTTTAGAAAACATACCACATCTGTGTTTCTGAGATGGGCTTCATTCACTTAACACGATGATCTTCCGCTGTAACCACTGCCCTGCAACAGTGTAACTGCATTCTTCTTGATGGGTCAGAGATTTCCACTGTGTGTGCAGATCACATCTTCTTTATGCCCCTTCTATCGTGGGTACCTGTTGGTTGTGTAACCTGGCTATTGTGAAGGGTGAATGCTGCAGTGAACACCAGTGTGAAAAAGCATGGTACATGCTGTACTGACTTGGAGATCTTTGGAGGAGTTCCCAGGAGCTGGGTATGGCATAAAAAACCAGTGACCTGCTAGACACCAACAGTGAGCACCCTGAAAAAGAAACCAGCTTCAAAAGACAAAAACAAAACAAAACAAACAAACAACAACAACAAAAACGACTTGGAATAAACTTAAGGAAGTGAAAGATTTTAATTGTTTGTTTTGAAGTGGGGATCTGTGTAGCACAGGCTGACCTTGAATTCATAGAGTTCAATTCTACCTCCCAAGTGCTGGGATTAAAAACATGTGCTATCACACTCAGCCAGAAATGTTAGATCTTTATTAAAAAAAAAAAAATCTTTAAAACACTGAAGAAAGAAATTGAAAAGGGCATCTCATCTAAGGGACATCTAAGGGATGGAGGCATCCCATTTAGAGCTGGGCATTCACGGTGGTCTCTTTGTTCTGTTTTGTGATTGTAGTTTTCTTTTTGTTTGTTAGTTGGTTGGGTTTTGTGACAAGATTTTGCTATGTTGCTTTGGCTGCCAGGAATGCCCTATACAAAGCAGGGTGGCCTTGAACCTGAGTGCTTGAACAAAAGGAATTTCTACCACATCTGGTCCAGTTTTTCACTCTCTGAACTTTAAGTGGTTGTGGGTCTCTGTGCTAATCACCATCCACTGCAAGAAGAAGCTTCCCTGATGGGGGTTGAGAATGCACTAATATGGGTGTAAAACAGAAGTCATTAGGGGTTGGTGTGATACTATGTCTATTTAGCAGAGAAACAGCAGTGAGTCCTCCCCTAGAGCCTATGGCCTGTCTATGACTTGCCTGTGACATGTCTGTGACTTACCTATGACATGTCTGTGAATCACCTATGACATGTCTGTGACCTGCCTGTGACCTGCCCATGGCCTGTCTAGCCACAGGTTCTTGGTCCCAATAACAGAGCAAGTATGGCTTTCAACTCGTGCAAAGGGGGGGGGGTGAAAAACATCAAGCTGTGTACTTCCAAAGCATCCCTCAGAAACCTACGGAGTTGGGGGAGCCAGTTTATCCTCAGAAAAGGGTCCTTGAGGACATTTTGAGACAAGTATGCTTGAGGATGGGGGTCAGCCATTTCTCCAGAGTCAGCATCTCAGTGAATTCAAACAACACATGTTTGAATGTAGTGTAGATCATATGCCTCAAAAGAACAAGCAGAATAGTCATAGAGGGGGACACCTGACCCTCTCTTCTGTCCTCCATGCAGTTGTGTGACACCATTCCTAGCTAGGTGTGAATTATGTCTACACACCCTAGATAGGGAACCAATGGCTGACCAAAGTAAGGATACCAACAAAGTCCAAAATTATTAACCAATGAGTTTCCTGGAGTGTTTATGAGGAGCTACTTGTGAGACGAAATGACCCAAATACAATTGCATCACCAAAGGTCATCCAGGCATGAGTGACAGCTCATGAAAGCTGCAAATCTGGAGCACAACCTGAGAGCAGATCAACTCTGGGAATTTGCTTTGTTTTGTTTGAGAAAAGAGTTCTCTCTACAAGTCCTGGCTGTCCTGGAACTCAAATGACAACAAATGCTGATGGTGGTGTGGGTGAAAAGGAACTCTTATTTACTTTTGGTAGATGTCTAAATTAGACATGTAACTGTCTCAGTTAGGGTTTTAGTTCTCTGATAAAATACCATGAACAAAAGCAACCCAAGAAGAAAAGGGGTTATTTCATCTTATTACTCTCACCAAGGGAGGTCAGAGGAGGAACTCAAGAAAGGACCTAGAGGCAGGAACTGAAGCAGAGACCATGGAGGAGTGTTCTTTACTGACTCCCCTACTCAAAGATCACTATCTATCTAATCTATCTATCTATCTATCTATCTATCTATCTATCTATCTATCTACCTATCTATCTATCCCTGGACCACATGCCCAAGGGTGGCATTACCACATACCTAAGGGCCCACAATGGCTGGGCCCACATAAATTACAAATTAAGAAAATGCACCACAGGCTTGCCCATAGGCCAACCTAGCAAGGACATTTTCTCTTCCTAAATGATTCACTTATGTCAAGTTGACATAGGACCAGCCAGCAAAGTCATTATGGTAATCAGTGTAGAAATTCTTAAAAGGTTAAAAGCAGAACTTTCACATGATCTAGGCACACCACTCCTGCTCATGTACTCAAAGGAATCTATAACCTACTATGAAGTTATTTTCACAGCCATGTTTATTGTTGCTAATTCATTCACAATAGCTAGGAAATGGAATCGGCCAAACATGGTGAGAAACACACACCATGGAATTTTAGTTAGCTATAAATAAAAGTAAAATCATGAAATTTGAAGGTAAATGGATGAAACTGGAAAACACTATACCAAATGAGGTAACATAGGACCAACAAGACTAATGCTACATGTCCTTTCCCATATGTGGATGCTAGCTGAAATGTTTTAGATTTGTGTGTTTAATTTGGAGTGTCTGTAAAGGTATGTCAGGAAGCTAGACAGGGCCCATAAGAGGGGAGTAGAGAGGGGGTGGAGAGGAGGTGGAGAGGGGGTGGAGGGGGTGGAGAGGAGGTGGAGAGGGGGTGGAGGGGGTGGAGAGGAGGTGGAGAGGGGGTGGAGGGGGTGGAGAGGAGGTGGAGAGGGGAGTGGAGAGGGGGTGGAGAGGGGGTGGAGAGGGGAATGGAGAGGGAGTGGAGAGGAGGTGGAGAGGGGGTGGAGGGGATGGAGGGGTGGAGAGGGTGGAGGGGGTAGAGAATGTGGTAGAGAGGCTCTGGTGGAGGACAGGAAGAGAAGAACACATGATATGAGGTAGAGGGCGACTAGAGCTTAAAGGTCTATGCATATTGGAGTGAGGGGATAAGGGAAAGGAGAGGGCTAACCAAAACTAAGAATGTGAGGAACGCCTTATGGAAACAAACTGCTTTGTAAGACGATCTAAAAATAAAAAAAATTTCAAGGGGAGTTTGGATGTGAGCGAATAATGCTGCTCCCAGAGGCCATGAATTTTCAACAAAATTCCCAGCTCCAGGCCAGAGATCCCACCTTAAGAGCTGTCAGTCAGGAGACCTCAAGACAATATGGGCAGTTGCCATTACTCTTGTTTGCCCACCAAAACTAGATGGTAAGACTTCCTGCTGCAGACATAAAACTCTTTGGTTACAGAACAAAGAGAAATGGAGATAGAAACTCCCTCCTTGATGGGTAGCTGTTATAGGGCTGGAAAGTGCTGTACAGGATGCTGGGGAGGAAAGACATCGAAGTCTTACCCAGTATGTGAACACTATAGTCCTAATAGCTTTCTTTCATTAAAAAAAAAAAAAGTGTGTGTGTGTGTGTGTGTGTGTGTATAATGTGTATGTGATACCCATGGAGGCCAGGAGAGGGTGTAAAAGAGCAGGAAGCACTCTTAATCACCTAGCCATCTCTCCAGCCCCAACTGACTGCTTTCTGGTTGGATTTTGTCTGCTCTATGGTTGGAAATCCATGCTTGGTCCTATAAATCTGGTAAACAAACAAACAAAACCGGAAGATCCTAGAGGGAACCAGTGCTATTTTCAACCTTGGTCTGTGAGGCTTCTCTCTGTAGAGGCAATGGGTAATGCAGAGATGCCCAGCTGCTCAAAGTGATGAGAATGAGTGACTGTTGAGTGTTCAGTCCTAAGTGGAGCATCTATTGCACATGCCTCCCTCTCTCAAAGCTCAAGACACATCACAGAATAAGGAGAAACTATGACTGGAGGATGGGGAGGAGTGCTGTGACACACACTCTGGACTCAGTTATATTCCTGGACTCACAGTGATTTGTACTTACTTGAACAAATGAGACCTGTGCAAGATGAAGCCAGCCAATGTTCCAGTGTGGCTGGGGGGGGGGAGACTCGGGAGGCTCTGCTCCTAAGGTGGTAACTGATGGCTGCTGGGGGAGAGGGGGTCTGTTTTCTTCAAAGGTTTCATCACTGGAGGATGCTCATACTTCAGTAAATAATTCTATACCCATGCAAAGAAAAGAAACAAATGAAAGGAAAAGAGTAACCGCAAGTCTAGAGACTGTCCCCACCATGGTGGACGATAACCCTCCGGAAGCCTAAATAAACTCTTCCATAGATTGTCTTGGTCACAGCACTCTACTACAGCAGCAGAAAATTAACTAGTACAGAGTGTGTCACTTTGTCCCCATTAGTACACTCCCCCAGAAAGGTGGTTGATCCCCTGGAGTTCCAGGCAGTTGTGAGCAAGGCCAGCGCTGGGGACTGAACTCAGGTCCTCCGGAAGAGCAGCGAGCACTCATAACCACTGAGCCAGCTCTCCAGCCCCTCAACATTCCTTTCCAGATGTTAATGTGAGGAAACCCTCAAAATGCTCAGAACTCATTGTGACAAATACAGGTGACAGTTTAACTTCTTGTCACATGAAATGCAAGTAACAGAACCAGTCTCAGGCTTCTGAGAATGCTGAGTCTTTGGTGTGCTAAGTCCAGTGTCCTTAACCACACACGAGGGACAAGGATGCATGGTGACTTGGAAGGAAAGATTGCTGATAGCACGTGTACTCCTGAGAGACATGAAAGGGAGTCAGGAAAAGAAAGGATGTGTTTGTGTAATTCAGAACTATTCAGTTTATGAAAGACAGTGGGTTTCTTTCCCCTTTGTCAACTAAGTGCTGGCAGGCAACAGGACGGGAATGCTTATTGCAATGGCCCACTCAAGATAGTTATTATCAAATATGCTGATAAAGCCAATTAACATTAAGTCCCTTTCACTGATGGCCAGACCAAGAGTGGGCTTGTGCCTCTGGAAAGTCTCTTGGTCCCTAAGCTCAGGGCAGCAGAGTTTTTAAAGGCAAAACCACATAGACCATAATTTACATCAGTGTTACATGAGGGTCACAGAACCTTGAAATGTTCACTCCTGGCAAAGCATAGCTGTTATTTTAGCCCTAACATGATAATTTTGGTTAATACATCTGGACCACAGTGAATCAATGGAAATCTCAAATATGTTGCCAAGGGGGATGTGATGTTAGAGGGAGAAGGGGGTAGAGGGTTGAGAACTGTCTAAGCAAACACAAAATAGAGTCGCAAGAGTGTGGTGTTCCCTTAGTCATTCTGCTTATTACTCAAAAAAGTATTAGACCTAGAGTTAGGAAAAAACATTTTAAACAAGTCATAAGAGAGTGTGGTGGTGCCCACACGTATTCCCAGCACTGGGGGCTTGGCCTAGAGGATCATGAATCCAAAGCCAGCCTGTACTATGTAATATCAACCTGCTGAATGAGAAGGGGAGAGAGTGAGAGATGGAGAGAGAGAGAAAGAGGGAGAGGTGGGGAAGAGAGGGAGGGGGGAGAAACTGCCCACATTTTGGATGCAGGTTCCAAGGAGACACACTCCCCACTGTCACCCTTAGCCGCCTGAGGAGGTGCCCTAAGGACCTTGACTGAGGCTGAACAGGGGTCAGGCTTTGGTGCTGAAGAGAGGCTCAGTAAAGCAGCAGTTGGAAGCCTTAGTGGAGGTATTAACACAATCGAGGAGGACGAGGAGAAGCCCAGATGGAAAGCACACTCGAGAGCGTGGTCTTTCCAATGAACAAGTCCAGGACTGGGGTGGGGTTGGGAGTCACTGTATTCACTGGTGCCTGAGGGGCGCCTGGTGTGATTATAATCCATAACATGAAAGTCTAGCCCACCAGGGTACGGGGAGGTAGGCTGTCTTGCTGTAGACTGTTTTGTTTGAGATGCTCCTGAAACATCTCGAGTTAGGAATGAGGCCCTACCCACGCTCATATACTTCCAGGACTTAATTAGAGTCATTGTTTCTTCAGCTTACATATCTGTACATGTGAAGCGTGTTAATGCTAGTGGGGGCCTCTCTGGTGAGAGCTACTTGTACTGGGTTCTTGTGTCTCTGCTGGCAGAGGCTTCATCCAGTCTGGTATGACAGTTCCCTTCCAACCCCCTAACTTCCCTGTCTTTCTGTCTTGCCTCACAGTTAAAAGCATAAGCCAATGGAAAAAACGGGAAGAGATGGCAGAAGAAACGTTCACAAACGTGGCAGCACATGACAAACATCTGAAGAGATGTTTACCACAATTAGGAGGCAGGCAGTGTGAGCCAAGACTGGAATCACCCACAGCCTCACTCCCACTCTGCTGACAGCGATTCTGACAGCCTCTTAATGCCAACTCTTCTTTTATTAACCATACACATTGATTTAGTGTGGGTGTGTTTATGTATGTGCTGGGACACATGAGCGCCACAGGGACAGCTTGAGGGAGACAGGTTCCTCATTCCACCAAGTGAATCCTGGTGATTGAACTCAGATTATCAGATTTAGTGGCTCATGCCATGTAGTCAAACCTTAAGAAAAAAAAAAATCTAACATTTATTTATTTATTTGTGTGTGCCTGTGTGTGCATGCACGCACATGCACACTTATCAGGGCAAACATGTGGAGATCATAGCACTAATTTGTGAGGTTAGTTTTTCTTTACAGCTTTATATGGGTGGCAAGGATCTCTGCTCAACCATCTTGCAAGCCATCAAGTCATTACAAAACTGTTTGTGGCATTGTCTCCTAAATTTGAACATTTACATTCTGCTTATGATTCGAGTTTGGTCCACTTGATGTTAAAATATCAACTCCTAGAACTGGATTTCGATAAAGGAACCCAAGACAGAACATTCATTAACTTGAAGTGAACTGAGATCAGCTATGAGGATGGGAAAAATAAAGAAAAAAGTAAGTTGGGTGGTGGCCCACACCTTTAATCTCTGTACTCAGAAGGCTGGTGGATCTCTGTGAGTTAAAGGCCAGCCTGGTCTACCAAGCAAATTCCAGGTCAGCCAGGGTTATACAGAGAAACTAACAACCCAAAAGAGTCAAATTTTGTATCTATGAAAAAGAAAAACCTGGACTATCCTGGCAATCTAGAGATGAACAGGCAGAAATTAGCTTTGACAGGAGCAATAGCAAGAATAAATATTAATCAGAGAATCACATCAGGAATTTGAAAGGTCCAAAAATAAAACAAGCAAAAATATAATAATAATAAAAATAAAAAAAGATGGTGGAGGCAGCTATCCTGGATAGTTTCATGTCAACTTGAAAAAAACTGGAACCATCTGAGAGCAGAGAACCTCAACTGAGAAAATACCTCCATAAAATCAGGCAACAGGCAAGCCTGTAGAGCATTTTCTTAATTAGTAATTGATGGAGGAGGGCCCAGCCCATAGTGGGTGGTGCCATTCCTGGGCTGGTAGTCCTGGGTTCTATATGCAAGCAAGCTGAAATAATGAGTAAATGGGACCTCCTGAAACTGAGAAGCTTCTGTAAGGCAAAGGACACAGTCAACAAGTTAAAACAGCAGCCTACAGAATGCGAAAATATCTTTACCAGCCCAACATGTTACAGAAGACTGATCTCCAAAATATATAAAGAACCAAAATACCAAATAATCCAATTAAAAAATGGATACAGCTCTAAACAGAGAACTCTCAACAGAGGAATCTCAAATGGGCAAAAAACATTTAAGGATTTGCTCAACATCCTTGATTATTAGAGAAATGCAAATCAAAACGACTCTGAGATTGTATTTTACACCTGTCAGAATGGCTAAGATCAAAAACACTGATGACAGCTTATGCTGGAGAGGATGTGGAGAAAGAAGAACATTCCTCTATTGCTGGTGGGGGTGAAAACTTTACAACCACTGTAGAAATAAGTGTGATGGTTTCTCAGAAAATTGGGAATCAATCTACCACAAGACCCAGCAATACCACTTTTTGATATATATACTCAAAGGATACACACTCACACCACAAGGACATTTGCTCAACTGTGTTCATATCAGCATTATTTGTAATAGCCAAAACCTGGAAACAACCTAGATGCACCTCAACTGAAGAATGGATAAGGAAAATGTGGTACATTTACACAACAAAATACTACTCAGTGGTAAAAAAAAAAAAAAAAAAAAAAAAAACAAAAAAAAAAACAAAAAAAACAAAAAAACAAAACAAAAAACAAAAAACAACAAAAAAAAAAACAAAGACATCCTAAAATTTGCAAGCAAATGGATGGAACTATATAAGGCCATCCTGAGTGAGGTGACCCAGACTCAGAAAGACAAATGTACTCACTCATAAGTGGACATTAGACATAAAACAAAGGACAATCAGTCTACAGGTCACAGCCCCAGAAAACCTAGGTAACAAAGGACCCTAGGCATACATGGATCTGCCTAGGATGCGGAAAAAGACAAGATCTCCTGAGTAAATTGGGAATGTGAGGGGCAGGGGGAGGGTGGAATGGGAAGGAGGAGGAGGGAAGGGGAGTGGGGAAAATGTATATCTCAATAAAATAAAAGAAAGAAAGCAGGGTGAGCAAGCCAAGGAAAAGGAGCCAGTAAGCAGCACCCCTCCATGGCCTCTGCATCAGCTCCTGCCTCATCAGTTCCTGCCCAGCTTGAGTTCCTGTCCTGACTTCCTTCAGTGATGGACAGTGATGTGGAAGTGTAAGCTAAATAAACCCTGTCCTCCCCAGCTTGCTTTTGGTCATGATGTTTCTTCCCAGCAATAGTAACCCTAAGACAGGGGCTGAGAGGCAGCTTAGCAGTTAAGAATGCTTATTGCGTTTCCAGTGGACCTGAGTTTGGGTTCCAGAATCCATGTCAGGTGGCTCACAGTTGTCTGTAATTCCAGGTCCAGATCCAGGGGGTCCAATGTCCTGACCTCTTCCAGCACCTGCAGACGTGCACGAATACGCACGTGTGTGTTTGTGTGTGTGTGTGTGTGTGTGTGTGTGTGTAAATAACTATTCATGGGATTTTAAAATATAGGGTCTTACTATGTAGCACTGGAGGGCCTGGAATTTTCTATGTAGAGCAGACTTGCCTTGAACAGTCAGAGATCTGCCTGCCTCTGCCTCCAGAGTGCTGGAATTAAAAGCTTACACCACCATGCCAGCCCTAAAAATGAGATCAATCTTTTAAAAAAGTAAATCATACACACACATGCATGAGTGTGTGTGAGTGATGTTTGTGTGCATGCATGTGTCTCTACTTCTTTCTGGTTTTGGAATTTTGTGAACAAAGTATTTCAGACAGCCCACTTTTCTAAAGCCAATTTGAAGGTGGGATCCACGGCACAAATTTGCTTCATTTGCATACACTCAGGAAGTTGCTAGGCAGTTTCTCACTGGTAGCCCTGGAATACAGTCAGGCATGCCAAGGGCAGCTCACACCCAGGAGAAGAGGTTCCCTGGCCAGGCCAGGAGCACTGAGCTGTCCCTGCTCTGGAATTCCAGGGCAGACTTTTTTTTTTAATGCCACGCAAAGTGTTGCAGGGAGAGAAAATATCAGGTCTCTCAGATTTCTTCTGTCTTTTAAATAAAATCTCAAATACAACACTTCAGGAAGTTTGCTCTCTGTCATGCTTGGAGAGATTGCTGTAGGGACAATCATTGCTGCTGTTCACTGTAGATGTTTCCACCCAGCAAGCCAATCTGAAGTTTTCTCGCTGAGATCACTCTCCTGCTTTGCTTGTGAGTGCTGCCTGTCTGGAGCTGGGCATACTTCGTCTGATTCCCAGGGAGCTGCTTCCAGCAGAGGCCGATGTGAAAGGCCTTTGCTCTTTAAGATACCTGCCCATCAGGGCAGCGCCAAGTCTGCTTTGCTACTGAATTTGGCTCTGATGGGTAAAGGCTCCAAGAATGTTGATAAAATAGAAGGAAAATAAACCAGGCTTAAAATTTTTGAGTGTGTACTTAAATTTAAGAGAAGGAAATTTATGGTGATATTGGCAGTCCCCAAAAGGAAGATATGCAAATAACGCTTCCATCTCTCCTGAGAGCACGACCCATTAGACACCAAATTGTCAGTGTCTCCTATCTATCATACTTCAAAATGATCAGATAGTCTTTATCATTAGGAAATATCACCCAGTCATGAACAAAGCCTTGGAAATGGTCTAGAGATTACAGTTCTCACAGCTGTGGAGATGGCTCAGCAGTTAAGAGCACAGGCTGTTCTTCCAGAGGACCCTGGTTAGAGTCCCATCACCCACTTGGTGTCTCACAAACACCTGTACCTCCAGCCCCCAGGCATCCAATACCCTCTTCTGGCCTCCATGGCTCCAGATACGCATGTGGTATAGCCATACATACAGGCAAAACATCTACACCCAATAAATAAATAAGTTAATAAATAATTTTAAAAAAAGATTATAGCTCTCATCTTGCTGTTGTTTAGTTCCATCCCAGGCTCAGAAGTATTGCTCACTGCAGCAGAGAAGCAGACTTCCATAGCTGGCCAGGAAGATAGCACAGCCTTGAACATGACATATCTTCATAGGGATGGGGCCTCAGAGTGGCAGGAGTAGCAGTTGAGGTCAACAAAGGTGAAGTAGATGCCTCCACTTTAAGGACAGCTTGGCCTACAGAGGTCTGTAAGGTGGTCTGTACTCTATCTGTGGTCTGTGCTTCTAAGAGTAAATGTAAGGGGTGCTTCTAGAATTTTGCCTGGACTACAAAAGGAAACCCTTCAGGTCAAGTGGCCACTCACCTGGCCTGAGTACAGTGTCCGAGGACAGAGAGACAGTCCTGACCTCTGCTCCAGATCAGACTAGAGGTCCCAAGTTCTGTGAGTAAAGAGGAATGGGGGACTTCTAGGGAAGACCCTTACGACTTCCCACAAAGCTGGAATCATGAGTTCAGAATCAAAGGGAAGTGAGTCCGGCTCTTCCTGCTTCTGTAACCAATAACACACTTACAGAGGATTTCCACGTCTCCTCCTGGCAACCATGAGCTCTGCTGAATGTTAGTTTCCAAAGAGAAAAATCTCTCCACTCTGTCTCAAAATGGAATGAGGGGCAGTCATTTGGTCACTAAGGTTCCTTGTGCTATTGAACCAATAGGCAGAAAGGGCTGGCTGGACTGATTATCTTAGTCACCAAAGAGAAATGTGCACAAAGAGAAGTATGTCTTTCTGGGGTTTCTTTAATATCCCCATCCCCAGTGGCCATCATAGAAACAAGCAAACAAAATCCCAAGGCAACAGAATCCCCAGTTCTTTGAGAGTGAAGGGCAGGGCAAATACAAAATGGGTAATAAAAAGGAAGGAGCTTGAGACAGCAGTGTCATTCTCATGGCCGATTAAAGAAATGAAAACACACTTATATCTGCATGTTTTCTCTGTGCTTGTTATATGTACATGCGCATGAAGACCAGAGGCTGACATCTTCCTCAGTCACTACCCACCTTTATTTATTTATTTATTTATTTATTTATTTATTTATTTTAGATGTCTTTCAGTAAGCATAAAGCTCACTGATTCAGCTAACTGAATGGCCAATGAACTTCAGGGTTTCAGCTTCAGGCATCCATCTCTCTCCACTCTACCCAACCATCATGTCCTTGGGTCTTATCTAGGATAAAAAGTGTTCATCCACACAAACATTTGTGTATATATGTTCCTAGTAGTTCTATTTATAACAAGCCTGAGGCAGTTTGAATATAATTGGCCCCCATAAGCTCATAAAGAATGGCACTATTAGGAGAAGTGGGCTTGTGGGAGGAAGTGTGTCATGGTGGGCATGGGCTTTGAAGTCTCCTATGCTCAAGCTTCTCCCAGTGAGACAGACCATTTCCCGTTGCCTGCAAGATGTAGGGCTCTCAGCAACTTCTCTTGCACCATGTCTGCCTGCTCACCACCGTGTCCCACCATGATGATAATGGACTAAACCTCTTAACTGTGAGTCACCCCAGTTAAATGTTTTCCTTTATAAGAGTTGCTGAGGTCATGGCATCTTTTCACAGCAATAGAAATCCTAACTAAGACAGGCCCCAAAGTGGAAATAACCCAGATACCTGCCAACAAGTGGGTAAACAAATTGTGGCATATCCACATGATGGAATAAAGCTCTGGGTGGGGTGGAAAAGACATCCATGATGTACACAGACAGATAAATCTCAAAACAATTATTCAGATTAAAAGAAACCAGATATAGAATATATACTGTATTATTCCATTTACATTCAATCCTGGGAAATGAAAGCTAATGTATGCATACAGAAACCAGATATAGAATATATATTATATTATTCCATTTACACTCAATCCTGGAAAACAGAAGCCAATGTATGCATGCAGACTACAGAAGACTACAGATCATTGGCTTAGAAACAAATTAAAGGAAGTGCTAGGAAAGAGACAGAGAAGACTTTAGAGGTTTTAGATATCTCCAGCAACCTCCTTTGTGGTAGTAGTTTATGACATGTCATGGTGGGCATGACACATAACTTTTCCAAAGGCTCACTTTAAATCTCTTCAGTTAGTTCAGGGTACAAAATTAGCATCAATGTATTATTTTTAATGGGGAGCTATAAACACCGGAGTGGGTCTCTTCATCTTCTAGGAGAATGTCTGGCGCCCCAGTCAACAAATTCTGCCACACAGGAAGGTCTCTCTTAGCCACTTTCCCCACAGAGGCACTGGAAGGGTCCTCAATCCAAATGCTTGGACAGATGCTGTCCTATTGGTATTTATTGGGCATGTGGGATGGCATAATCACAGACTCCTTTTTTGCCAGGCTTAGAGTTTTTTTTTTTGTTTTTTTTTTTTTTTTTTTTGTTTTTTTTTTTTTTTTTTTTTGCACCATGGTACCCTTAAGCCCTGCTTGCTTGGTTCTTTGAAGAAAAATGAGCTAGCTGTTCTAGGATTTTTCATGAGCTATGGATGTTGAATCAGGATTCAACTTTGAGGTTTTCTCACCTTAATGACGGTATGGGAGCATAGTTTTATGTTATTTCCTATAGATGTCACCTCAGACTTCAATGGTGTAGAAACCAGGGACAATGTGCCAAGAATGTACCTTCTACTCCTGGGCAATGGGAGAAGGGTAGAGCTTTGCTGCTGTCACCAGCAGCAGGGAAGGCTGGGGTTCTTGTCTCTGCATTATTTACAGAAGTGGGAATGTATTGGTAAATTCCATTGCTGAGACAAAATACCCAACAAAGGCAACTTAAAGAAGGAAGGGCTCATGTTGGCTCACAGTTTGGTGATGCATACCATCGACATGGACTGAACACATGGTATCCACAGTCAGGAAGGACAAAGCAACGGACCCTGTTGTTCTGCTTGCTTTCCTATTTACACAGCCCAGGATCTCACCCTCCTCCCCAGTGCTGGGCTATGTTCAGGGTGGATCTTCCCTTTCCATTTAAGCCCTTCTGAAAACACTCCTATAGAGTGTGACAGCAGTGTGCTCCCAGTTACTCTAAAGCCAGTCGGGTTGGCAAGGAACACTGGCCATCACAGGTACTATAGCATTTTTTATTTTTGAGAGATGTAATTATTATTCTTATTTTGTGCGTGTGCTTCACTTCCCTGTGTGCATGTACGCTGTGGGCATACCTGGAGCCAGAAGAGGGAGCCAGAAACCCGAGAACTGGTATTCAGGATATTATAAGCCATCATGTGGTTGCTGGGAACTGAACCCTGATCCTCTACGAGAATAGTGAGTGCTCTTAACTGTGGAGCCATCTTTGCATGTGTGTGAGTCATGCTGTGTGTTCACATGTGTGTGGAGGTCTGGTTTAACATGGAGAGCCTTCCTCAATCACTATCGTGTTATCTGTTGAATCGGGGTCTCTCTGTTGAGCCTAGAGCCTAGAGCTTGTTGATATGGCTAGTCTGGGCAGCCAGCCTGCTCTGGGGAACACCTGCCTCTGCCTCAGCAAGTGCTGGAGTTACAGGCTGTATTCTCACCTGCATTTATGTGGGTGCTGGCGATCCTCACGGGTGCTGCTTTCCCTGCTTGCACGAGGATGCCTTGACTACTACATCCCCCATAGAGAAGAGCACATTTCCTTGACCACAGAAGAGCAGGACAGACAGGAGTCTCAGCTTGCCCCACAGTGGCACTAACCTGCTCAGGACCTTATGACCTATGCACCTCTTGTTAAGAGTTCATCCCCCAAGCACTGTCGATAAAGCTTTTAATGGTTAAATTCTGAGGAGATAAAAACGCTTAAACAGTGATAAATTGAAGTGTGAGGTCATAAAAATAGAATCCTTACAGTTAAGCTAGCACAGATGAGTTACAGTTATGTGCATTAAGAGGAGGAGTTACATTCAGAGTGTTGACAAGGATGCCAGAGTAAGTAGTACTGTCTTTGGGTGAGATAGAATGCAAACATCAAAGGCCTTGAGACACTAGTCATGTTCTATTTTGAACTGTAAGGTGGTTAAATCTGATTATGTACAAATTATCATTAACAAATATACTTACCATGGGGGTCTCTGAAACTGCCATGGTTAGCAAAGTGTCATTGGAGGGAGGCAAGAAGGCGGTTTAGGTCAACATGACTCAGTAGCCGGTATGGGTTCAAAGTATCAGTGTCAGACTCTGAGTAGTTTATTTCAGGCATATTTAAGCACAGCATAAGTGTGAAAATGTATTCTGGTGATTATAACTCAATCCCATGTTCACAACAAAGCATACATTAACCCCTTTGAGGAACCAATTCAGCTAAACAGAGATCAGATGTCACGACACTGAAACTCTGAAAAGTCCATAAGGATGGGTTCTATAGCTTGACTGAGAAAAGCAAGCTGATAGTGAGGGTCTGTGGGGAGGTCTGGTGCTGGAAAAAATCTCTGGCCACACTGGTAGAGAAAAGGTCACCAGACTAGTAAACATGTCTGCTCCAGCCTTCCGTGTGGATGACAGGGATAACATCTCTTTTACTGAAGGAACAACCCTGTATGCCAACATCCCAGGTTCCCTCATGCTTTTCTATGAGCACAAAGGCCTCCATGGCTCCTACAGTTTATTTTTTAAAATTGAGGTTAACCTAATACGATATAAACTAACAATCAGCCTTTTGAAAGTGGACAATATGTCAAGTCATGGCCTCCTTCTAGTTCTAAGATATTCCTATCATCCCAACAGGATGGCACCCTTCCCACTGAGTAGTCTTTTGTCCTCTCCAGTTACTACAATAGGATTTTATTTCAAAGTGACAGTTTACTTATTTGGTTTTTTTGTTTGTTTGGTTGGTTATTCTTGTTGTTTGCTTGTTTTGTTTTTTGGGTTGTTTTTTGAAAACAAGGGTTCTCTGTGTAACCCTGGCTAGAACTTGCTCTGTAGGTCAGGCTAGTCTCAGAACTCACAGATCCTTCATACCTCTCTGATGGGATGTGGGGAAATGGCATAGGAGGTAAAATGAATAGCAAGGTCATCTGCCTCACAATCCAGCCATCCACTGCTGGGCATTTGTTGTGAGAAATGAAGCAAATGTCCCCAGAGACGGTTACTTCCATGCTCATGGCAGCATGGAGCATGGCAGCTGCAGTCCAAAACTGATAGCAGCAAGAGAGTGAATAGTAATACAGCAGATGTGTAGCGCAATCTATGGGTAGCCTGGCCTCCATGGTTAACTAGCGGCTAGCTCCGCACTCTGTCTCCAGACAAGTTTTATTTGTTAGAGCACAAACAAAATATTACCTCACAGATGCAGTAATAAAAAGGAATGAACTATTAATACATTTAAAGACAGGGAATCTAATAATTATACTGAATGAAAGAACCCAGAGTGTTGTAAGCGCGCTATGTCAGAAACATAGACAAACACCTTTTGTGTGCTGGTCCTCGTCACAGTTTATCAAATAGCAATAAATCCGCAAGGTTTAGCAGGTTTTGTTTTGTTTTTTTGAGACAGGATTGGGGTTACAAGTCATGAAACCACTACTAAAATTAAGAGGTCTTACTAAGGCAACTTACTCCTGAGCAGAGCCTACTTAGCAGTCCAAACGCAGCAGAAATGGCACTCATCTTTTATCCCAACGCAAGGGGGACTCGGCTGCCCCTCGCTGGCTGAAGTGTAATTTTGTGATCTATTAGCTTTGAAAAAAAAGGGGAGTGGGACAGCTCTACCGTACTCTGTGATTCAGGGCAAAAGGAAGATTGACAGGTGGAATGGGAAGTGGGGGAGACTGGGGGGGAGGCAGGTGTATACCTGCAGAACTCATTTGGCAGCAAAGACAATTTCCCCCACAGTCTCAGTGACAGAAATTTGACATGCAATCCTGCTTCCTTTGGTGATAATGTCAAGGCAAATGCAGCTGCTTTTGCTTTAGTTTTATTCACTAACATTAACCCTCACATTATCACACATCACACACTAAAACTCCCCACATGTAATACATGGTTTATAAAATTAATACATGCTGGAGAGGCTGTGTGGCAGGGTTTAAGGAGTTCCAAGAGCTGGCTGAGAGAAAGTCTGCTTTAGTAAGATAATGCAGCAGACCTGGCTGGAGGGAGCTGCGAGATTGAGTGCCCCGAGTTAGGGTTTGAAAGCAATGCTGCAAAATGCAGCTGTGAGGTGAAAGGTCAAGCCAGGGCCTGAGAGGAGGAAACATCTGGTTAGGTCCAGAAGGGCAAAAAAGGCAGGCAGATGAGTCAGCTACATCAACACTGAGGGGCCAAACTGAGCAGAGCTCTAGAGAGTTGGGGAGTTCCCTGCTTGGTATGACACAAACACCAGGCATCAGATGATAGGTGATGTTGGGCTATGCCAGGTGTCCATCGATTTATGAGGTCCAGGGGGAGAGACACCATTTTTTTTTTGTTTTGTTTTTTTTTTTTTTTTTTGATATGGCATGTCTGGTTTCCCTGATGAGATTTTAATACACCTGCATGTCCCTACACTCTCAATTTACCCCCCCAACAAACTACAAGGTATGTCCTTTTTTATTTGCGGGAATTAGTCATTCATTAGTTCATGCTGGATGGGTGGTGCCTGATGGATGATGCAGCCCACCCAGGACTGCTTCCTTCTCTTTCAAAGCAGAGTCCAAAGTAGATTGGGCAAGACACAGCTGAAAACCATAGAAGAGAAGGGGGTATAAAAAAAGAGGGGTGAATGATAAAAGAAAAAATGGTACATTGTGCACTTGAAATCCCAGCACCATGGAGCTGAAGGGAAGAGAAACCTCTAGAGCTCACTGGCCAACTAGTATAGCCTAACTGGCATGCACACACACCTGTGAATGCTCGTGCACACATGCACACACACATGAACACATGAACACTTTTGTATATACAGAGTATATACACTATGATTCCATTTATGCAATTCCATAAAATTAAAACTAATCAGTATTGTCAAGGAGCAGGTTAATGACTATAGGTGGACAGTTTCATATTTTTTCTAACACGTATTTCTGAGGGATGGGTTTGATTGCCAGCACTGCATTAACTGGGCATGGTAGTAGACACCTACAACTCTAGAACTTGGTAAATAAAGGAAAGATCAATAGTTCAAGGCTCTCCTCAGCTACATAGCAAGTATGAGTCCAGCCTGGTCCAGCTGAGAACCTATCTCAGAAAGATGACATTATTATCATCAGTCATCTAGCCAGTATTCAAAAAGTCCAATTATCTCATTCTTGTCTGAATGGATTTTCCACAGTTACCTTTAAATATCGAGATTTGGCCCAGTGTACACCTATAATCCCAGCACTCTGGAGGCTGAGGTCACTAGAAGTTTGAGCTAGCCTGGGCTCCATAGGGGATCCTGTCACAAACAAGCAAATGAAACGAAAGCCAAGCTTGGAATAAGCACTGTCGTTGTGGGGTTGTGGCCTTCCAAGCACCTGTGACGCCTCGCCTTTACAGTTCTTTTTTCCATTTAGCTATTACTGATGAACATGGGTGACATATTCCGAGGGACTCTGTCCTTCCTCCCTGGGGGCGGGGGTATTGTTTTCTTCAACCCTTGAAATTTCCTACCAGTTGGGTGAAGTCTGCCCAAATTCAACTTCAATACCTGTGGCGATAATGTCATAGGTGGTGGATGTTTGAAGAAACTAATGTCACCCAAAGCAAATAATTTGCTGTGCCCTCCCCTCCCTGGGCTGACTGTGGGAAGCCCCTGAAGCAGGTCTCTGTGAAAATCCTAATGTGGAGGCTGCCCGTACACCCTTTCAATTTATTAACGTCCTTCATTCTTCTGTTGGATGACTTAATCTCATGGGGCTGAAACTCTGCAGCCCTTTCTAGCCCAGGCCCTTTCAGGTCTGTGGATACTCATAGCCATAGGTCACATGTGGGGGGGGGAGTACAAAATACAACGGCTGTGTCTTTGCCGCCCCAGCTTCCCTGTCTTACTTACCCTTGTGTTGGGCGGTGGTGGGGTGGTCACTGGAGCATTTGATGAAGGGATGTTCTCCTGGGGAACTCATTGTTGTGACCACACACTTGGCACAGACAGCTTAGAGGAAGGAAGATTAATTGGGTTCATGCTCTCCCAGGTGTGGGTGTAGTGGGACACGGGGGCTCCCACTGTGGCTGCTAGAAGGCAGAGGAGGGAAATCCAAGAAGGGGACAGCATAAGAAAGAGCCCCAAGGACACATCCCCAGAGATCCTCTTCTTCTGGGTAGGCCACCATACCACCTTTTATCATTTTCTAATAATGCTGCCATGTAGTGACTCCATCAAGCAGTTACTCCATGATTTTTGTCAGAGCTCTTGACTGTTCCTGGACATTGCCCACAGACAGGCCTATAAGCATATTTGCCAATTACATGTTTCTCAACCCAGTCACATTGACAATCAAAATTAGTTACGGTTTCCTGAGATGTATCCATACAGTTCAGATTACACATACATACATACATACATACATACATACATACATACATATATACATACATCATACATCATATATGCATACATACATGTGTGTGAGAATGCATATGCATGAGAATATTTGAGGCTGTATATATGAGAATATATCATATCATATCATAGGCATATTTTCTCAGTGTCCCGGGCTTCTCTGACATTCTGGGACCCTAAATTTCCAATGTGTCTGCTGTTCTAAATGACTAAAGAATTTCTCAATAATTCCTGTAACTTTTATGAACACTTATTTCTACTTGGAATTTATTACACACATGTGGCTTTCCTGCCCTCACGAGTGGGTTCATTCTTTGCTCTCTGCTGCATGGCTGACTGCCAACAGGAGCACTGTGGGCCAACCTAACAGCCTTTTCCCACATATCCAAGACACCGTGCTCAGAGAGGGCCACACAGCAGAGATGAAAGCCCTCTGAATTTCCTGTGGACACTGGAAACTCCGCTGCAACCAGCAGGCCCCTGGCCCACGTGCTTAAAGAACGGTGATCCAGGATTCTGGCCATTCCCATCGTTCTTCTTACTTCCCCAGACTGGGATGTCTCCATTCTAAGAAGTTAAGTCATCTGCGTTTGCCACCACTTCTTGTCACTCTGACCAGACATGTAGTAGTTTAAGTAAGAAAATGTGTACTTGGCACACAGTTGGAAAACGTAAGCGTACGATCCACCATGGCAGGAAAGGTAAGGTGCCGACAGCTCTACTTCAGTGGGAGTTCAGGGCTGGGATGCTGAAGCTTCTCCAATCTTGGGAACAAAGAGTAGAGATGGGACATGAAGCAGAGCCGGTTATAGACCTCAAGGCTTGATCCTCTTCCTCTTCCTCCAGCTGCCAGGCCTGGCAAAGTTCCCACAACTTCCCAAATCAGCAGCCCCAGATGGGGACCATGATACATGAGACCATGTGGGGACTTACACTACCAGGCCGTAGTTTAAACCCGAGCCTCCGGCTTCCTTTATGAGCTTCATATTCTCTCACCGAGGACTAGGATTGGGTTGGTTGGTAAAATAAGATTTATATAAGACAGAAATGTATTTGTTCATGTACAGGGCAGATGGTGGGCAGTGCAGAGCGTGAGCGGTAGCTCCACGGTGACAAGGACCTTTCACATTGTTGATCTAAGTAAAGTACCTACGTCTGAAATGACCATCCCTTAAGGTGGCTGCCTCCATCATCTTCTCCTTCCAGCCATAGAGATGATGTTAGCAAGAAGGCAAATGCCTACCCTTTAAGGAAACACCTTAGAAGGTACAGATGCCAGGCCAGAGGAACACAATAAGTCCAGATGCAGTAGGGGCTGGGAAACACCCCCATCACACATGATCAGCTGAAATCTGAAGATTTTACTTAAAGAAGGGAAAGAAGAAGAGGAAGGAGGGGGAGGAGAAGACACATGAGAGCCTAAGCAGTCTTTGGCACAGCGCCTGAACGTTAACATTCCCTTTTCTGCAGTTCTAAGTACTAGAGAGGAAGGTCAAAGTTCAGCTTTCACTTTCCCTTGGTTTGAATAGGACTGTCCTCCAAAGGCTCAGGTACTGAAGGCCTGGTCTGCAGCTGTGGTCTCTGTGAAAGAAAGCTTGCTGGGGGTTGGGGGGATGGACACGGAGCAGGACATGGGACCTAGTTGGAGGAGGAGGGTGTCTGGGGAAGCATCCCTGATGGAGAGGCTGGGACCCAGGTCTTCCTCTGCTGTGCTTCCTGGCTGCCATCAAGTGAACGGCCTCTTCCTCCACATGTTCTCTGCCTCACTGCTGCCCAGCCGCCACGGACGGAAACTGTAAACTGAACCAAGACTTTCTCACTATTTAGTCTTCCTCTGGGGTATGTTATCACAATCATGGAAAGCTTACGTGTTACCAAGTATTACAGAAGGTACATGCACTGATGAGCCGGGAAGGTAAGATTTCATCACTAATCCCAGTGTTTTTCTTCTTTAAATTCCGTCTTCAGGCATTGGGGTGGGGCTCAGTTGGAAGAGGGCTGCTTACAATGCTGGACGAAGCTCGGAATTCAATCTGCAGCACAGCTACATTGCATAACCAGGTGCTGAAATACCAGCACCTGGGGGGTGAAAGCTTCAGAATCAGGAGTCCAAGGTCATCCTCAGCCACACAGTAAGTTTCAGGTTAGCTTGGAAAGCAAGAGCCCCTGTCTCAAAACAGAACAAAATAAGACAAAACCTTTCCATTAGTGGGCAATGACTTGGAGACTACAGAAATCGCTTTCCAGTGAACTGCTGAAGCCAATTGCAGGCTTGTTTGTTTTTCCTTCTCTTCCAGAAATTGAGGGTGCTGGCAAAGATCCTCAGCATCCGGTTGACCTGGCCAGCACTGCTGGCATCTTCATCTTTTTCTTTCTCCCTGCTCCACACCATCACTGGTTTTGCTCATGCACTTACTAAAATGCCCTTTCAACATCTTTCTTTGATCTCTTCCCATCCCCAGGATAAAGGGCACTTCCCTGTCTTGCTGTGTAAGTCCCTCCCCTGCTCCTGGCCTCTTGTTCCACCACTCACTAACTATTCTTTCACCAGGCTGTCTTTACGTAGATCATCTCCTCCACTTAGAATGCCCCAATTTTTTAACCGAAACTCTCCTTTTATTTCTGTATAAAACAAACAAATGTTCCTCTTTGTCCCTTCACTACAAGAAAAAGGAACCTTCCTGGGTGTCTCTGGTGCTTTCTTTGTGTCATCGTCCTGCAGCGATCTCTCCATAAGGCTCTTGTCCCAAGGAATTTGTGAGTTCTTCAGAGCAAAGAGCCTCCCGTCTTCACCACCTGTATCCTCAGGATCTGCCGGGTGCTTTGTGGGAACCCGCACCCAGGCAGCCTAGGATGAAATGGCAATAGAAAGGAAGACTTCCTCTCAAAAGTGACTGAGTCCTATTTGCTTTTCTTAGCCGAACTGAACTAAATACCCATTACAAGCAGCACCTCAAGGGCTTGGAACTCCCTTATCCCCACTGGGCCTGATTAGGTGCCAGTAGGGACGCCATCAAAAAAATGGTCTGGGGAGAGGTGAGGGTGGATTAGCCAGTAAAACTAACCAGTGAGCTTCCTGGCACCTCAGGTTTGCCAATAGTAAAAGCACCCTGCTCCTTCCCATTGCACAGTAACTTGTTCTGAGCCACTGTATACATCTACTCCGAGAAAAAGGAAGGCTGAGACTGGGTATTTGTTTGTTTGTGCTGGGTTTCACTACAAAGCCCTGGTTGGGCTGAAACTTACTGTATATATAGTCCAGGCTGGCCTTGGATTCAGAGCTCCACCTGCCTCAGCCCCTGCCTCCAGAGTGCTGGAATGAAAGTCGTGTACCACCATGGCCTGCAGGACTTAAAGATCTTATGGGCCCAGACAAGGGGTGCTTTAGAAACCTCAAACCTGCAGGACTGTAATGATGCTGAAGATGCCACTGACATCCCCTCCCCATCACTCTCCCAGTCAGGTTTAGTCTGCTGGCATTGTTCAGCTTGGACTCTTCCCTCTGCCTGCTTTCCCCCTCATATCTACAATAAAAATCTTCTCCAAACCACAGGAGTAGTCATGTCCTCCTCCTTTTATTTCATTTTTCATTCAAACATGAGTTTGTGTACATGTGGAGGCCAAAGGTCAACCTTAAGTGTCATTGCTGGGAAGTTATCTCTCACTGGGACCGGAGGCTTCTTGATTCAGCTAAACTGGCTAGCATGTGAGTCTCGTGGATCTTCTGGTCTGTGCCTCCCCAGTGTGGGGACTGCAGATGTGAGCTGCTTTGCTGTCTTTTATACATGGGTGCTGGAGAGGGACCTCGGGTCCTCACGCTGGCATGGAAAGCACTTTACTAGTGGAGTTACCCATTAGCAGAGCTGTTACCTCAGCCCCTAAAAACCACTTTATTTTATTGAGGCAGGGTCTCACTACATCAATTCAACTGTCCTGGACTTGACTTTACTATGTAGACCAGACTGGCTGATCTTCACAGCCATCCACCTGCTTCTGCCTCCTGGTGCTAGGATTAAAGATGTATGCACCACACCTAGCTCTTTGTATCCTTTTTATTTATGTGAATATGTGAGTACAGATACCCAGGGAGGCCAGAGAGTGTTGGATCCCTAGAGTGTAATTATAGGCCATTGTGAGTCACCCAAAATAGGTGCTGAGAACTGGGCTTCAGTCCCCTGCGAGGGCAGTATGTGCTCTTAGCCACTGAGCCCCAAGATGTGGTGATATTTAGTTTATGATCTAACAAATAAAGCTTGCCTGAAGATCAGAGTGCAAAGGTAGCCACACTAGTTGGCCATAGAGGCCAGGCAGCAGTGGCATACATCTTTAATCCCAGCACTCGGGAGACAGAGGCAGATAGATTTCTGTTAGTTCAAGGCCACCCTGGGCTACACGAAATTAATCCAGTCTAAAGGAGAAACAGAGCTCACACAAAGGTGATTCCAGCACTTGGAGTGATATGCCTTTAGTCCCAGCACTAAGGAGGTGGAGATAGGAAGGCATATGGCTGGGTGGAGAGGGGAATATAGGACAAGAGGAGACAGGAGCTCATGGCAGTCTGAGGTTTCAGAGAGATAGATGCAGACTGAGGACAGGATCACCCCTTTGGTCTGAGCATTGCTAGAGGTAGAACTCTCTAGTGGCTGGCTGCTCTGCTTCTCTGATTTTCAGCATTATCCCCTGATAGCTGATCCCAACTTTTTATGATTAAGAACAATTAGAACTGGTGCTATACCAAGATTTGCTACCTTTTTTGTTTCAGGAATTAGATGACTCTGAGTTCACTCATTCAGCAGCACTTACAGTGGTGAGTTCTGATTGTCAGTCTGACTGGAATAAGGAAGGAACAACTAGGACATTAATGCATCTTACTGTTTCTTCTATCTTTTCTGAGAAGATTGGTCAAAGTGGAAGTGCCTGCCTTGAGTGTGGGTGGCAATGTCCCATGGCTAGAGTACCAGGCTGATAAAGAGGAGAGAGCCAGCCGAGCACCAATATTTCTCTTTGTTTCCTGGCTCACTGAAATGTGAGAATAGCTTGTGTTCATATGCCATGGTGAGGAGCCTCCTTGCCCCTATGCCTCCTTGTCAGGATGGACTAAACTCTCAAATGTGAGCCAAAATAAGCCCCTCCTTCTTGTTTCTTGCCTGGTGTTTGGTCATAGCAACAGAAAAGGGACTAATGCTCTCATAGGTTCTCATAGATCTGTTCAGAATCCTTCTTCATCTTGACACTCAGACTGAAAGCTCTGCCTGCCTATTGGCCTGCACTTCTTTCAAGCTCTTGGTTTTTCCCCTTGGGTTTTCACTGGAAATGCCCAGAAAAACAAAGTTTGGAAATGTAAGTTTATGTCTTGTTGCTTATAATGGTTAGTAAGATTCTCTACTTACTTTACAAAATTCCTTCCTAATTGTGATCAATGGATACTTTGGATGATCATTACAAATTGTACTGATAGTTTCAGGACCTCCCTGTGAAGTCAGAACACCCAGGAGACCATCTGTGTTACTTCTGTGTTGCTCTAACCAAAATACAACTTAAGAGGAGGAAATTGCTGTAGAATAACCCTTCTGTACACTGTGTGAATATGTGTGGCTATGATTGGTTTAATAAACAAGTTGACTGGTCAACAGATAAACAATAAAGTTCATGGAAAGCCAAATGGAGAATGATGGGATGAGGAAGGGCAGAGTTAGATGAGTCACCAGCAAGATGGAGATCAAGTCAGACACAAAATGGGATAGAGGTAAAAGCCACCAACCTTGGGGCAGCACATAGATTAGTAAAATGGGTTAAGTTGTAAGAGCTAGGTAGTAACAAGCCTGAGTTATTGACTGAGCATTTGTAATTAAGACTCTGAGTGGTTAATTGGGAAGCTGCTGGGGGGACAGGAAAACTCCACCAACAGGAAATACTTATTTGGGCTCATAGTTTCAGAAGATTCTCATGCTGATGTAGCATGAACTGGTATTTTTCTAACTCAAAACAAGTGATTTAAGGGGGCTGGAAGAATGGCTTAGTGGTTAAGAGCACTGACTGCTCTTTCAGAGGATGTGGGATCAATTCCTAGCACCTACATCATGGCTCACAACTGTCTGTAACTCCAGTTCATGGGACCTGACACCCTCACACAGACAAACATGCAGGCAGAATACCAATGCACATGAAAATAAATAAATAAAACAAAAAACAAATTAAAAAACCCAAGTGATTTAAAAAATTATCAGGCAACAAAGGAGAGATCTGCTAATAAATGAGCCTGTAATTTTATCAAAGATAAAATATTTTGGGTCAAGTTACTTTATACTATTTCCTATGTAAGAGACTCTAGGTTTTCAAAACATGGTTCAGATTTTACATACTGACATTTAGCAACTTGTACTTTCATATTCTAATATAACTTGGAAACTACAATCATACTTATGAATGAATTAGTTACCAAAATTCTTTGAGGAAAGACCATGCTGTGGTAGTTTATGAAACACTGTGCATATTTAATTGATAAATGACTTCATTGTGGTGACTTATGAGGGTCTACAGGTCACACATTTCAACTAATCATGGAACACGTTTCCTTTAAATTTCCACATTACTTTCAGATGTTGTGATTTGTCTACACTGCTAATTATAGACATTTCATTTTATGCTGTTACTGATTTAGTTCCAATTATTGACAAAAAGCAGGTTGAAAGGAAATGTCATATATGATCCAGTAAATGGCAGAACAATGATTCCACAATTGTTTTCACTCATTCATGTAACTAGCCCAGTCAGCTCTTACCAGTGTCTCCTGTAGGTTGCATAAATAATGCCAATTAATATAAGTAGCAATTGATTACATTCTACTTATGCCTCTGACACTTGGCTATATCTATGTAAAATAAAATTCTACTTGGATTCTCCATCCTACGTGTTACTGTGTTATATGCTAACAAAAGAAATTACCAGTTTAATGGCACATCAATTTCACTCACATCCCTGGACTTTACTATTGGCCTGTACATAGACTTAAATTAAGAAGCAAGCAGAAGGGCTGGAGAGACGGCTCAGCAGTTAGAGAAGCTGCTCTTGTGGAGGACCTAAGCCAGCTTCCCAGCACCCATGCTGGTTGGTTCACAACCACCCATAACTCAGTTGTAGGTGATTTGATATCCTTTTCCTTTTCTGTTGTCCATGGGCACCTGAATTCACTCACATGGGGGGAGAGAGGGGGGAGAGGGAGGGAGGGAGGAAAGAGAGAGGAAAGAGAGAAAGAGAGGAGAGGAGAGAGAAGAGAGAGAGGAGAGAGGAAAGAGAGGAGAGAGGGAAGAGAGAGAGAGAGAGGGAGAGGGAGAGAGAGAGGAAAGAGAAAGAGAGAGGAGAGAAAGAGAGAGGAAAGAGAGGAGAGAGAGAGGAGAGGAGAGAGGAAAAGGAGAGAGAGGAGAGAGAGAGAGAGAGAGAGAGAGAGAGGAAAGAGAGAGAGAAGAAAGAGAGGAGAGAGAGGAAAGAGAGAGGGGGGAGAGAGGAGAGAGAGGAGAGAGGAAAGGGAGAGAGAGGAGAGAGGAGAGAGAAAGAGAAGAGAGGAAAGAGGAGAGAGGAAAGAGAGGGGGGAGAGATGAAAGAGAGGAGAGAGGAAAGGGAGAGAGAGGAGAGAGGAGAGAGGAGAGAGGAGAGAGAGAGAGGAGAGAGGAGAGAGGAGAGAGGAGAGAGGAGAGAGAGAGAGGCATACAAGCATTTACTCTCCCTACTCTTGACTGTGGATGTGACTCGATTGCTTCAAGTTCCTGCCCTGTCTTTCCCACAAAGATGAACTATAACCTGGAATTGTAGGCTGAATACCACCCCCCACCTTCCTTAAGGTTGCTTTTGTCAGAGTTATTTGTCACAACAGGGAGCAACACTACAACAGAAATTGGTAACAAGATTAACCTATGCTTCTTATGCCACTCAAATGATGTTTTGACTGGGTTATGGAGGCATTTGGTATTTTGGGCTAGAAATGTTGAAAGCTGGAAGAAGAGCTTAACAGTCATTCTGCAGGGAGCTTAGAGGACATGCCAAAGTGGACAAGGAAAAGAGCACATAGTCTCATCCCTACACAAAGAAGTACAGGCAGCTACTAATGTTGAGAGTGGGAGAAAGAAGTCTTCCCTGAGGAAGAACACACCAATTGGTTATCCAGGACCAACTAGTCGTCCCTTAAAACATGCACAGATGAATTAACGTTATACAAACTGAGCGGGTTATAGAGTTAGGAATATACATGTATATGCATATATGCATGTAACAACAATTAATGAAAAAAAAAAGGTCATGAATTTGAAAAAGAGCAAGAAGGAGTACAAGGATTTGGAGGGAGGAAAAACAGGAAGGGGGAAATGATGTAAGTATATTACAATCTTAAAAATAAAAGGAAAATGGTAACAAAGATACAATGTATGTATGTATGTATGTATGTATGTATGTATGTATGTATGTATGTATAAAAGTGTCAAAGAATAAATAACAGTATTAGGAAAGGAGACCAGAGACCATGTCAGGCTGCCAGAAGTCCAGATTGGTGCCTAGCCCAATCGTCACCTGACAGGCTTCCACAGATAGTTAATGGGAGCATTAGGTGGAGACAAAGCCAAAACTGGAGATCTCCATCAGGTCTCTCCCCTTGGAGCATGGGGAACCACATGAAAGAGGGGAGGAAGAACTGTGTGAGCCAGTGGAATGGCAGACACCAGAGAACATGGCCCACAGACATCAACTAAGCAGGACTTCTAGGGGCTGACAGAAAGAAAGGCAATCAGAGTCTGCATGGGTCTGCATTAAGTCCTCTGCATATATGTTGATTGCCAGCCTTATGTTTTTGTGGGACTTGAGTAGGGCCATCTCTGGCTCTATTGTCTGCTCTTGGGACCCTTTTCCTCCTACAGGGTTGCCTGGCCAAGCCTTGATATGAGGGTTTGTGCCTAGTCTATCTTGTTATGCCATGTTCAGTGACTATCCCTGGAAGGCCTACTCTTTTCCGAAGGGAATGGAGGAGTAGATCTGGGGGAAGTGGAGTGGGGTGAGAGGAATTGAGGGAGGGAAAACTCGTTAGGATATATTAAAAACAAAAGAAAAAATAATATAATTTTTTAAAGTTAGCTTTTAAAAATATAACTATGAGTTTGGGGCTCGTCAGATGGCCCAGCCATTAAAAGTACTAGATCCATAGCTAATCACTGATCCAAACTCCTGGATTCCAGTTGCAGAGAGGAAGGAGTGATGAGCAAAGGGGTGAAGACCATGCTGGGGAAACCCACAGAAACAGCTGACCTGAACAAGTGGGAGCTCATGGACTCTAGTCTGACAGCTGGGGAATCAGTGTAGGATAGAACCCCTTGAATGTGGGTGTCAGTTAGGAGGCCTGGGCAGTCTATGGGGTCTCTGGCACTGGAACCAGTATTTATCCCTAGTGCATCAATGGACTTTGGGAACCTATTTCCCCCACGGAGGGTTATTCTCTCAGCACGCAGGAGGGCCTAAGCCCTGCCCCAAATGATGTGACAGACTTAGACAATACCCCATGGAAGGCCTCACACTCCCTGGGGAGTAGATGGGGAGGGTCACTGGGGAACATAGGAGGATGGGAAGAAGAGGGAATGGGGATTGATATGTAATCCCAGATAAACACACACACGCACGCACGCACGCACGCACGCACGCACGCACGCACGCACGCACGCGCATTCTTGCTGCTCTTGCAGAGAACTGGAATGGTTGCCTTAACCTACACTGGGCAACTCACAACTGTATTTAACTCCAGTTTGAGGGGAACTGATGCACTCTTTGGACTAATGTGGGTACCTGCATGCAAGTGCACATATACACAGGAGCACACACACATAAATCAAAATAAATTTCAAAACATAACTAGAAGTGGATACATTAGGACCACGGGGAATAGTATACAAAGTAGAGAACTCTCCTTTCCATATACCCCTTTTTTTTTTTTTTGCGGGGGGGGGGGGGGAGAAGGGGTTCTTTTGAGACAGGGAACATTACATAGTCTAGTCTGGCCTTAAATTTGTGAGCCTCCTTCCTTAGTTTCCCAAGTTCTAGGTTACTGTCTTGTTTCACTATACCCAGTTAAACAAGTTTTTTGGGATTTTTTGTTTTGCTAGGAATTTTGTGAATCAAAATTCTTAAAACAGGAAGTCAGATGAAAATGAATAAATAACACATACCAATCTGAATTCTATATATCTGCAGAGGTAAAATATGGGTTTAGTAAATATATGTTTAGAAAACACATTATCAACTATTTGTCTAACAAATAACAAATATACACTGTTCATTACTCAATAGCTTCTGGGATAAAAAACAAAACAGCCTACCTTAAATCTGGAAAATTTACATCATGTAATCCTCTCACATCTAGTATGCACAGGTTCCTGAATGCTACCCCTAAGTCTCTGCTTCAGGAGTCTGAGTTGCTTCTGAGAATGTTCCCTATTCTAACACACTCCCCAGTGATCCTGCTGGTCTGAGACACCATGAAAACCACTGCTTTACAGCAAAGGCAGCTATGTTTATTAACTGTCCGATAATTACAGCATTTTACACAACTATGGACTAGTTACAGGCTCTCAGCAAATCAGCATGATTACCCATTGTGTAAGGTAGAGCAAGAGATTGGGTAACTGTTCTCTGCATTCCGGCACCCATGTGTTCCTGTCCCGTGCACATGCCATATCACTTGTTGTGATGCATGCTGACTCTGCTTATCTGAGAAAAAGAATGTACTTGAAGATGTGGTTAGTTCCATCAGGGTGTTGACTAAAGGACAGGGACTCACTGAAGACCAAAGGCTCAGGGTCATCAGAACTCATTCATCACAAAACATAAAATTACTACCATGTGATTAGCAAAGCAGCGAGAATGTCTTAAACACAATACTGCATAATACTTCATAAGTGTTTATTATTCTTTACAGCAAACATACAATTAGATTTTGGGGGGCAGAATCTCCCTACATAGCCCCGGTTGTCCTGGTACTCATTCATACTCACTATACAGACCAGGCTAGCCTCAAAGTTACAGGTATCTGCCTGCCTGTCTCCCAAGTGCCGTGGGCTGCCACACTTCAGACTTAAGCATCACAACTCTTGTAAATGTCTGCCAGTGTACTATGCACAATCAACTGTTAGCTTGATGGTCTTCAACAAGATGGTCTGACTAGAGTCTCTCACCTTTCAAAAAGGTAACAGAGAACGGAGATACAACACACAAAAGAAGCAGTTTTAAGGGAAGTGGTCCATGAACAGAGAAAATATGTTAGCAAAACTAAGCTGCCAGATAGGCAAGTTCCTGTCAGTTCAATTTATCAAAAAGGAGAAGGAAACACAAAATTATTGGCTTACAGATATAATGACTCAAGTTCAGAATGACAAAAAATAAAAACTAAAATAAAAAAATCACTCAAATACACATCACTGTCAAACAAATACTTTATATAAGAAAAATTCCCTTTAAATATTTATATACATGTTACCATGTAATACTGTTAATCAAACCCATGGTTTATTTGTTTAAATAGGATTAAATAAATGGCCCCAAATGCTGATTTTTCTATCACAATGACTAGATATTATAAATCAAACTTCAATATGGTATAATGAATACACAAGCTCCTTAGACAACAATAAGAAGAGCAATTTTCAGAACGTGTTCTCATCTCTAGAACAGGGAGAGCTTTATTAAGTGGTAAACACTTGTGTAATGGTGTAGAAGTGCAAGCTTTGAAAACAAACACACTCAGAAGATCTGCTGCTCAAATAATATTTTTTCAAAACCAGGTGGAGGAGTATGATAAAATTCACTGAACTGGCAATCCAAAATTGCACTGTCATCAACTAGAAGGGAGAAAAGGAGAGAAATTAAATTAGAAGAATATTCAAATGTATACGTAATTATAAAGCATACTGTTTTCAGGCAGGGATGGAATTCAGTGATAGAGTACCTGATTAGCAACATTGCTGAGTTCTAGCACCACAGAACAACTTAATTATAAACTGTTTTCCTAATATAATATTTTAATTAAAAAAAAATATGTTCATGGGCATTGGCTTACATGTGTGTCTATGTACCACTGTGCATGCATGGTGCCTGAGGAGGCCAGAAGAGGGCACTGGATCCCCTGGAATTGGAGTTAAAGATGGTTGTGAGCTGCCTTGTAGGTGCTAGGAACTGAACCAGGTTCTAGCAAGAGCAACTTGCTCTTAAACCCTGAATCATCTATGCAGTCCTTTATATCACATTAATTGTCAGTAAGAATAAAAACACCTGCCATCTGAGTTATAAAGTCTTCAAAATTTGTTATTTTGTGTGTGTGTGTGTGTGTGTGTGTGTGTGTGTGTGTGTGTGTATTCATGTGTGCATGACATGGTACATGCTCGGAGGTTAGAGGAAACTTGCTGGAGTCAGGTTCTCTCCTTGCATCATATTGGTCCTGAGGATCTAACGTAGCTGTCAGGGTTGGCATGCTTTCATCCACTGAGTCATCTAGCCAGCCTTGGGTTGTAAAATCTTTAGGTAAAAATACCCACAAGAAAATCTGCCCAAAATGTACAAAGTAGGTTATCAAAACATTACTATTATTAATGATTCCAGCCATATGTGGTAGTATATGTCTGCAGTCTCAACTATGTGGAAGGCAGAAGCAGGAGGATCTCCTGAGCTCAGGAGGTTGAGCCCATCTGAGGCAATGTGATAGGACTTCACCTCTCCTCTCCTCCCCCCAGCCCCAAGGGTTTCCCTGTGTAACAGCCCTGGCTGTCCTGCTGTCCTGGAACTCACTCTGTAAACCAGGCTGACCTTGAACTCAGAGATCTGCCTGCTTTTGCCTCCTGAGTATTGGAATTAAAGACAGGTGCCATGACTGCCTGGCTGACACTCCATCTTAAATACAAACAACAATAATGATCTCTCAAAGTTATATCAATAATCTGAACATTTTACTTGCCTATGTTTTTCTTCATTTTATATGTGAACATGTATTACTTTAATTGAAAATTTTATTTTATTATTATTATTTTTTTCTTGTGGCTCAGCTGGCAAAGTTCTTGCCTACTATGCACAAAACCCTGGCTCTGGGTTCATGTAAAACCAGGAGTGGTGTTACACACACATCTATAACCTCAGCACTGACAAGGTGAATGAAGGAAGATCAGATTGAGGACACCCTGGGATACAAGAGATCAACCTGTCTCAAAAAACAAAACAAAACACAAACAAATGAAAGCAGTAAACAAACAAAAACAAAACATTGGTCCAGAAAGTTGTCTCAGTGGGTACACACCTGTAGCTACATCTGATATTTTGAGTTTGAATCCCATAATCCACATGGTAGAAGGAGATAAATGATTCCCAGATGTGGCTGTGGTGTGTGTGTGTGTGTGTGTGTGTGTGTGTGTGAATGCAATGAGTGCATGCAGTTATGTGCCACCCAATATAATTGCTGAGAACACAACTTGTGTCCTCTACAAGATCAGCAAGCATTCTTAATGGCTAAGCCAGTTCTCTAGCCTCTGGAAGTACTTTAGAATAACTATTTTATACACTCACTTGTATTAATTAGCTATTCCTTTTTAATTTCTCAGGCTAACTTGTTTAAGATATTAAGCTCATTTACATTTACTTAAGTAAATAAAAGAATTTTAAGCTTACTTAATATGTAAGAGCACTAACCTACATTTAATTTAAAAATACAAGTTTTGTTTTGTTCTTTGAGACAGGGTCTATCTATATAGTCCTGGTTGGTCTAAAGCTCACTATGTAGATAAGATTTGCCTTGAGCTCAGAGAGATCTGCCAGTCTCCACCTCTCAAGTGCCAGGATTAAAGGCTTGTGCCACCATGTCCAGTGGCACACTTCTGTACTCAGGTTGCACATATACTAAAATTGGATGGATACAGAGATTAGAATGGGCCCTGTGAAAAGACAATAAGCAAGTTCTGACACATTCCATTATCCTTAAGATGGGGCCACACACGGACAGGGCTCATGAGTCCCCTATATCTTCCTCATTCTTCAGTGGTGTTTCACTGGCAAGTTCTCACTTACCCCAGTCACTAACCCACATCCCATGCCCATGTAAGCAACCCTGATGAAACTTAATGGGTCACAAAACAGCAGCAGAACAAAAGACATGAAAGTAAAAAGTAGAACCATTGATTAAAGGGGCTTAGTGGGAAGGGATAACATAGGGTAATGGGGAGTAAAAATGACCAAATGTACTATACATACACATTAAAAAATAAGGAAAGCATACGCACATTTTTGCATGCAAAGATACATAAGCTTTGGTTATCATTAAATATTTATTCCATGACTGCATCCCCTTCTCATGCACTAGCCTATCATTATTATAAACCCAAATCTATGAATTTACATAACTAAGGCAATATTTCAGACAGTAAACCATAGGCAGAGAAGCCATATATTTACTGATCTCAAGTTGCCAAGATAAGTAGTAAAAGCAGACTAGAGTGATAAAGGCATTAGTTATGTTTCTTCAAAGAGAAAGGATCTCCCTCTGTGTCTCTGGCTGGCCTGAACTCAGAGACAGAGCCATCTGCCTCTGCCTACCAAGTGCTGAGGTTAAAGGTGTGTGTCACCATGCTTGCCTGAAGACCTTAGATTTTAGAGATAAGTATAAAATATTTACTAACAAAACGGTGTGTCTGACATCAAAATAACCCATGAAAGGAAAGAAGTGCTGGGCAGAGGAAAGCTGAATGGAATGGCCACAGATGAGTGATTAAGTACCTAGGCTCATTACGATATTCCCTTTACTTGTGTGAAAGTTTGAAATTTTCCGTAATAAAAAAATTAAAGAAATTATAAGAGTCATCTACACTGCCTGATTCTTATGAAGCCAGGTGGTGGCGGCACATGCCTTTATTCCCAGCACTTGGGAGGCAGAGGCAGAGGCAGATGAATCTCTGTGAGTTCAAGGCCAGACTAGTATACAGAATGAGTGCCTGGACAGGCTCCAAAGCTACACAGAGAAGCCCTGTCTCAAAAAACCAAGGGGGGGGTAGGGAATCAGCTTATACAGAAATGATAGTACTTATACACACCCAGCTATCAAAAGCAAAGAAGTTAATCTGAAACTATTCTAAATCAAAAATTCTCTCAGGAGAGTGATGATGTTTAGGTAATTTTGGAAAGACAATGAGTACTCAATTCACATAAAATTCCCTAGTTCCAAAATATTTGTTACAATTTCATTTCCTGGTCATTTAATCTTCACTAATAATTAGTAGAAAAGGCTTTGCAAATTCAGTGAAGTTTGAACTTCCTATAACATAAAACTGCACCATAAGGGGCTGGAGAGGTGGCTTGCTGGTTAAGAGCACTCTTCCAAGGAACCAGGGTTCATTCAGTTCCCAGTACCCAGCTGGCAGCTCACAACCATCTGTAACTCCAAATCTTCTGACATCCTCCAGCACCAGGCACACATGTGGTACACAGTCACATACTCAGGCAAAACAGAGATCACATACAATCATGAACAAACAGATAACAAATGATATGATATGATGAAAGAGAACATGGTTGTGGATAGTTAACTATAACCATTATACTTAATCAACTTTGTTAATAAGTAGGGAAGAAAGCTGGGTGGTAGTAGCACACACCTTTAACCCAGCATTTAGGAAGCAAAAGCAGATGGATCCCTATGAGTTTGAAGCCAGCCTGGTCTACAAAGTGAGTTCCAGCATAGGTTGTTATTCAGAGAAACTATGACTTGAAAAACAAAACATACATACATACATACATACATACATACATACACACACAGACACACAGACATATATCTACATATATATATATGTGGGCTATATATATGTATATATATGGACTAAATATTATTTTTAATACTGCAGAGATAATGTAATGGTCTGAGTACATTCCACATGAAATGTCCTTATTAGCAACTTGTTCAGACTTCTGAATGATAACTACAAAATTAACATAAATGCCAAATAATAATATGTATTTATTAATAGACTGAGTAACATATTAGCTTACCATATACAACTGGATACACTGTCCCTCGTATACCTGATGCTGGACAATGCATGTTTTTTCCATTCAAATACACATTTAATTCTACATGGTCATATGTAATACCCTATGAAGGAAAGAAAAAAATTAAAATATAAAAATAGAAATGCTGCACAAAAACCTGAATAAGCCAAAGCACTGACTGAGAAGTATGCAAACAGAAACTAAGTGTGGGGTCACAGGAGCTTTCATCAGGGCTGACAATCTGGCAGACCATTTTAACTAAAATATTACTAGTGATTATTGGGGAGGGGAGTTTACAATGTAAAATTCCAATCAGAGGCAAAACAAAGAGTTTAAATTATAGTATTATATTTGGAAAACCTGGATTTTATTATTTAAATAGTAAGAGTAAGCCCATATGTCATGAAGACTATTTTAAATTCATAAGGAACTTATAAACCCTGGTCTTTTTCTAGAATGTTATCTAATGGGAAAAACACTGTTCCTGTTAGGGACTACCTGTTACTCTTTTCAAGCTATGAAGAGATGAGATGATACTTGTTATTTATTTTTTAAACCTTTAATCATTTTTAAACTTAGAAATATTATTATTTTTGTATTTGGTTATGAATGCTCATACATGCAGGTAGGTATCCAAGGAGGCCAGAAAAGAGTGCTGAATCCCTTGGGGCTGGGGCTGGAGTAGTTGTGCTCTTAACCACTGAGCCATCTCTCCAGCCCATGGGCTGGAGTAGTTGTAAGCTACCCAACATGGGTACTAGGAGCTGAGCTCAGGTCTCTGGAAGAACAACTGCTCTTACCCGCAGAGCCATCCCCAGTCAAGTTGTTTCTAAGAAATCATACATCTCTCTCTTTTTACCCTGGTCTCATGGTAAAAAGAATAAAATGCATTGCCGTATACACAAATGACAAAGTGACATTAATCATATTATTAAGGTCACTTTAGATAGCCTGCACTGTGAAGCATGACTGTAGGCATCTCATTCTTAGTCATTTAATGCTCGTAAGACAGTTATATCCACTTAACAGATGAAGCAACTGAAGGGGAGAAAAGTTCAGTAACTTATCTAAGGTTGCACAGCTAGAAAGTGGCAGAACTCAAACTTAATCCAGTCTTCAGAGCACTCTTACTCACCATGCCATATGCTACTTTTCTTTAAAACTTTATACAATACAGGTTGGAATCCCTAGTCAGAAATATGAAATGTCCCAAAACCTGAGACCTTCTGAGCCCTGAGACTACACTATTATACAACAAATGGAAAATTCAGAAACTGATCCCATATGGTGGATCACAGTCAAAATAAAGGCACACTAAGAATATATATTGTGAAAATTAGGATGGCAAAATGGCTCAGCAGGGGAAACACAGCTGCCACAAAACCTGTACCTGACCCTGACCCCAAATGGTAGAAGGAAAGAACTCTCACAAGTTGTCCTTTGATGGCCACCAGTTCCATGTGACAAGCAAGCAACTCCAGAATACAGTGTAAATAAAGTTCTAAAAACCTTACAGTGGCTAGGAGTGGTGGCACACACCTTTAATCCCAGCACTTGGGAGGCAGAAGCAGGGGGATCTGAGTTCGAGGTCAGTTTAGTCTATAGGGGCTGCATAGTGGATCCTGTCTCAAAAACAAAACAAAACCAAACAAACAAACAAATGAATAAACAAAACAAAACAAAACAAAAATTTACATTACAAAGATGCTCAGTGGACACACTGGCTGCTCTTGCAGAGGACTGGGTTTGGTTCCTAGCACCCATATGGTAGTTTTAACTTTGGGTTCAGGGGATCTGACACCCTCTTCTGATCTCCATGGGTACCAGACATGTATATGTGCACATACATGCAGGAAAAACACCCGGACACATAATAAAATGAATCAAACTATATAATACAAATAATCTCTCATCAGGGTATATACATGAATTCCATGCTTACCCTTCTTTGAGTTCCATCACATCAAGAACTCTCACTGTGTATGTATATATAAAAATTCCAACATCAAACAAAACCCTGGAGCTGGAAATACTTCTGGTCCCAAGCATTTCAGATAAGGCATGTTGACCCTATAGTTACTAACTAGAGGCAACATCAGATCTTTCTCTTGAGGATTAAGAACAGAAACACCAGGGGCTGGGGAGGCAGCCTAGCATATGTGAGACCTGAGGTTTGAGACCCAGTTCAATAATAACAGTCATTTAAAAAAAAAAAAAGAGAGAGTAAATAGATGCCAGATAGCTTAATAAGACAAAAACAAACAAAAAACAAGGATCACACTGCTTTTGTGGATTTCTGGGTAACTGAATGTGGATCAACTACAGAAACAGACCAACTTCACAGATGCATTACCTAGCCTTAACTCCCTTTCTTTCTAGGTAAGTCTACAAAGGTTCAGGACAGTCAGTGTGTTAAGAGCTGTAAGGATTACTCAATGTTTAGCAAAGCTAGAGTTAAACAATGGCTTCAGAGCTGGGAATGTAGCTCAGTTGGCAGAATGCTTTTTAGTATGCCCAAAGCTCTAAGTTTGATCCCTGGTACCACTGAAACTGGGTGTGGTAATGTATGCCTGTAAGTCTAAAACTTGGGGTGAGGCTAAATGTCATTCTATGAAGCTACTTAAGCAAGTTTGTGGCTAGTCTGGGCTATATGAGACTCTCTATCAATAAGCAAACAAACATACACTGAAGGACTGATTTGAGGCAGAGTCTCACCCAGTAGCTCTGGCTAGCCTGCAACTAACTCAGTATATAGAATTTGAGGTGATCATCTTATTTCTGCCCCTCCAGTGCTGTGATTACAGGCGTGAACCATCAATCCTAGCTTAAACAGTGACTTAGTGATAGCTTCTGTTTCATTTTAGTTTAAAAAACTGAAAACACATTTGTCACATTTTTAGTAGAGGGGTCTGTTTTCATCTTTAAAAAACCAAAACATAATTACATTAAAAAATAATGTGATCCTCTTTATAGGACTGTAGTCCAGGTACTCTTCACCACCTGGTGGTACTATAATCCACTGCAGCTGAAGTTATAAACCAGGCATCTTTCAAGATAACAGAACTCAAAAAAACTTGGAAGGATATAAGAATCCCTACTTCCTCTAGCTGAGTTCAGTTCAAGTATTGTTCAAACCTAGTCTGTTTCTTATATGATGTCAAAACCCAGTTTGAGTCTGTCACAGCTACCCCATAAAACACGAGTAGTTTTCTGTCTTACAATCGACCCTTCTGCTGTCACCATGACAGCTGAACAGTTAGCTCATCTGCAAGTGTTCAGATCAGAAAGATGATATGGGCAGCTTTCTTGATTCTTCATAGACATAACTTTTTTTTTTTTTATCAGAATAGGCATCAAAACTCAGTCTAATAATAATGTTGACAGACTACAAGTGACATTCTTAGATCTGTTAATTTGTAATATCAGTCATCTCAATGAATGAAATGGGACAGTAAGGCAAAATATACGTTGGTTCAGTATCAAAATAAAGAAAATATCTGTTTCAATTTCATCTTTTATTATAATTAGGTTGACAGCTTCAACTTGACAGCAAAATTCTCTTTTAAGAAATAGTCAGTTAGCTGGGCATGGTGGCACACTTCTTTGATGTGTGCCAGCACTTAGAAGGCAGAGAGGCAGGTGGGACTTTGTGATTTCTAGGCTAGTCTGGTCTACATAATGAGTTTCAGGTCAGTTAAGACTGTATAGTGAGACCCTACCCAAAAAATTATTTATATGAGGATGCTCCATTATTATAGGTATCTGGTAATGACTTACTGTACAAAATCAACTAGTCTTAGTTTGCTTTTTATTGCTGTGATTAACACCATGACCAAAAGCAACTTGAGGACAAAAGGGTTTATTTCACCTTACAGCTTATACTCCATCATGATGGGAAGTCAGGCCAGGAATATGGAGGCAGGAATTTAAGTAGAGGCATGGAGGAGTGCTGCTTACTGGCTTGTTCTCCACGGCTTACTCAGCTTGCATTATTATATGGTATATGACCTAGGAATACTTGTATTGTGGCACCATCGTCCACAGGGGGCTGGACCCTTGCACATCCTCAATGGAGGTGTCTTCTTCCCAGATGACCCAGCTTGTGTCAAGTTGGCAAAACAATAAAAAAGTAATTAGCACAACACTACATTAAAAAAGAAACAGATTTAAAATAGTTTATGCTTTCTCTCTCTCTCTCTCTCTCTCTCTCTCTCTCTCTCTCTCTCTCTCTCTCTCTCTGTCTGTCTGTCTGTTTTTTGAGACAGGGTTTCTCTGTATTGCTTTGGAGCCTGTCCTGAAACTAGCTCTGTAGATCAGGCTGGCCTCAAACTCACAGAGATGCACCTGCCTCTGCCTCCCAAGTGCTGGGATTAAAGGCATGTGCTACCAATGCTCAGTTTGTCTCCTTTTCTTCAGCAGGTAACTTTTTTTCTCTTTTGAGACAGGATTTTGCTATATAAGCCAGTCTGTCCTGAAACTTGCTAAAACTACAGTACTACCACTAACAAAAGCTAAAACAAAAAAGCTTCTATAAGCAAGTTTTGAGATTGTATTTTTGGACGAAATCTTACTATGCACTCCTGGTTGGCCTAGAACTTTCTATATGGAGTAGGCTGCCTTTGAACTCATAGAGACATCTGCCCTGCCTCTCTCTGCCTCTGACTGAGTGCTGGGATTAAAGGAGTAATGTGTTACCATGTTGTGTTCTAAACCTTGAGATTTTTGTGTCCAGTTCTTTGAAAGGTCTTTGAAAAGTAGAGGTATTTAATATTAAAGATTAACTTTAATAAAGATCAGTACTTGCAATAAAATGCTGTAAACATTTAATTGGGGTGGCTTCCATTTTCAGAGATTTAGTCCATTATCATTATGGTGCAACATGGTGGTATGTAGGCAGACATGGTGCTGAAGACTCTGAGAGTCCTGCATCTTGACACAAAGGCAACAGGAAGTGGTCTGAGACACTAGGTGTGGCTTTGAGACATCAAAGCCTCCACAGTGACACACTTCCTCCAACAAGACCATACCTACTCCAACAAAGCCATACATCCTAAAAGTGCCACTCCCAATGAGCTTATGGGGGGTATTAACATTCAAACAGTGCCCAACATTAGTAAAAATGAAATATTTTGAGAGATCTCTCACTTCAAAAATACCTACTATCCTGTAATATGATCAGGAAAACTTTTAAAATTATGTGTCAAGATTTGCCTGTGACAGTAGGATATTGCTTAGAAGCCAAATTGTAAATGATCTTGCTACATGGAGATAAAGGGTGAGTCACCCTCATGTCCTGGTCTCCTAGCAATTCCAAAAAGGACAGGGCAGGGAAGTGAGATAGCAGTATTCAACAAGTGTTCTTTATGGAAATGGTACTACCTCACTAGATTCAATCCCAGGACTTTGGAATAAAAATTATAACCTAGCACATAAAACCATGTCTAGTCAAAACAGCTCAAGTTTCATAATTGACAGTGGACAGGAACTCTACCAGGAGACTCACCACTACATCTCCCTCCTGAGGAAGGTTGTTTGCTGGCAGCCTGTTTTTTTCTTCGTTGTTGTGGTATAGGGCTCCATCATTTCTCATCACCAGACTATGCATGTCTCGACCAAGAGGAATCTGGTTCAAGTTAACTTTCTGAGTTGCAACACCTATACCCCAGATTCCTAAAAGTATAAGTTAAAAAAAAACATCATAAATCTGAAGAACACAAATATAAAAATTAATTTAATTATTCTCTCTCTCTCTTCCAGTCAGGTCTCACTTGGTAGCTCTGGTTGGCTTGGATTTAGAATTTACTATGTATACTGACCAGGATGACACCAAATTCAGAGAACTATATGCCTTGGCTCCCTGAGTGCTGGGATTAAAGGTATATCCTTAATCCTTAATTAAAGGTATATCCTTGGTTTTGTTTTGTAACACAAACTTTTTAAAAAGCAGATTACAGGGCCAGTGTGATGGCTCAGCAGATAAAGGGACAAGCCTGAACCTAACTTCGATCCTTAGAATTGAAGTGAAAGTGGAAGGGACAGACTCATGGGTTCTATAAAAGTGAACTGATTTTCATACGCCCCCCCCCCACCAGAATCATACACACACAATAATAACAAGATTTCTTTGAAGTAAGCTGCAAAGTATACAATGTTCTTTATAGGTAAACTAATTTAAGCGTTGTATTGCTGAGGTTTAAATAATCACAGCTCTGTTATCTTGGACAAAGTACTTAACTTCTCTATCTCCTCATCTGTTAGGTCTGAGAGTACTTACAAGGTGTGGTGGTTTAAATGAGAAGGGCCCCCATAGGCTCATATATTTGAATGCTTGGTCTGCAGTTGGTAGACTGTTTAGGCAGGATTAGGAGGTCTGGCATGTGACCTTGTTGGAGGAGGTGTGTCACTGGGGGCAGGCTTTGAGGTTTCAAAAGCCCACACCAGGCCCAGTCTCTGTCTCTGCCTCCTGCCTGTGGATAAGATGTGAGCTCTCAGTACTGCTCCAGAACCATGCCTGCCTGAAGGCCACCATGTTCCATTCCATGATGATCACCCTCCAACAAGTCCGCAATTAAATACCTACTTTTTAAGTTGCCTTGGTTATAGTGTCTCTTCACAGCAATAGAACAGCAGCTAAGACACAATGTAAGGAAAAGATACAGGACTGCCCAAACACAGCACTTAGGAAGTTTCTTAAAATGAGCAAGTAAAGCCCACACTAAGTATTTAAAAAGACGCTAGCTACTACCATTACTATTTTCTTTTAATTTTAAGCACTGTAGGGCTAGGCTAGGTGTATGAGTACAGCTTTGTGGTAGTCTTGGCCTTGACTCAATTCCCAGCAAAACATCTCCCCGCTTTCTTTCTCTCCCTCTCTGCTCTGGTTCTGAGAAATGGGAGGCTACTGTCTTTACTTACATTTATAATGGCTTACAAATATATAGGCTATGAACAATAAATAACACGAAGGTTGAACATGAATAAGATATAAAATAATCTCCTTAATACTGGGGATCTAAACCCACATCTCACACACGCTAGGTAACTGCTCTACCACCATTCTGTATGTTCAGAAGCAGGCATTCTCTTCTCCAGCCAAACAAAATATCTAGTGTCCTGAACTTTTTCTCAAGCTGCAATCTTTCAGTTTTCATTAAAATCAAAAGAAATGCTACCCATGGAAGGAGGTTTGAAGTCTATGCTGTTAATTCTCTTTCTGGATTGGCTGAATCCATCAGAAAGTTGCACACATGTCTGGATTTGACTATTTTGACATCAGAAATACTTTGACCTATGTATAGTTCATCTCCCCTAAGAGACAACTATGAGAATGACAGCAGGTGACAATAATAATTTTGTAACATTTAAAGATAGGGTTCTGAAGTCTCTTTCCTCTGAAAGATTTGTGTGCAGGATTACTAACACTCTAATAACCCATCTGTCCTAGGGGTGGCATCATGGAGAGTGTCCATGACAGAAAAATCCACATCTAATTTTTTATTAAGTTTAAAGCTCAAACAACAGTAATTACGACAGTCCACAGCCAGTAAAGTAACTTATAATAGCACAGTCGACAGACTTGGATTTATGCCATTCACTTAAAACAAAACAAAACAAAACAAAACCCAGTATTAAACCACTTTAAAAAAACCAGCTTCAGAAGTACCATATTATCTAGGGAATAGGATTCACTTATTTCATTATAGTCTTCTTACTCTGTACTTTGGCCACTCAAGATTTCACGGCTTTTACTAAAAACAGGAAATCACCAATCTCCCCATATGTAATACTGCTACAAGTTATGATCCTAATAGTCACACAGACTTGTCATATAAGTCAAGGAAGTCCATAAAATTGCAAGAGAAGTCTATGGTTTAGATGTGAAGTGTCCTTCCCAAAGGTTTGAATCCTGCTGGAGGATTCAATCATGGAGAGGTGATTGCATTGGGAAGGTTCTACTTTCATCAAGGGGTTAATCCCTTGGTGTATGCATAGTGCGATGGGATTATTAGAAGGTGGTAAAAAAGTAGGAAGTGGGACTTGTCTGGGGGAAGGAGGCTACTGGGAGCAAGCCTTAGCAGAGTAGGAAGTGGGACTTGACTGAGGAGATGGAGGCTATTGGGAGCAAGCCTTAGCAGAGTGTATCTTGTCCCCTGACTCTTCCATGTCACTGCTGCTTCCTGACTCTCATGAAGTGGGTAACTTTGCAACACCATAGTCTTGCCCCATGATTTTCTGCCTCATTATGGCTGGGAAACAACAGAGCCAGTGACCATGAATCTCAGAAATAAGAACCAAAATAGATTCTTCCTCTTTAACCTGTTTTCTGGGGTGGGGTGTTGCAAAGTTACAATTTAGCAAACTGACTAACTTAACCTGAATCACAAGTGGGAAGACTTGGGCCCTGTATATAAGACTTTGGGACTTTTCCTTATCCATCTCCTGAATATTTTTCATAATCAAAATCATCTTTGGCAGTAGTTAAGTACAATTATGAATGACACTAACCAGTAGACTGGATTTTGAACTCGAAGTAGCTTTTGTTCTGATGTAAAGGCGCACTGGCTAAACAACCTCCGGTGCCACAGATTCTTCTTCCATTTTTCACAATGACAACATCTGTTCCTAAACAAAACACAGACACCACATTATGGTTAATTCGTGTACTAACTATGTATGTGTACAAGACAGGCCAGGGTGGGAAGAGGGAGGGTGTGTGCACAGGTATGGTTAATAAAGGTTACCAAGTGTCTTCTTCCATACCTCCCGCCTTATTTTTTGAGATGGAACCTGGACGTCACCGATTGGTTAGACTGGCTGTCCAGTAAGCCCCTTGGACCCTCTTGTTTTGGCCTATCAGTGCCTCAATTACAGACATGTACTGTCATGCTCAGCTTGTTGTGTGGATGCTGGGGAATCCAAACACAGCAATCACATTACCCATGGAGCCCCAGGCTCTGTTCAATAATTCAGCCAACAACAACAAAAAAATTCAGGAATAATTTAAGTTTTTTCAAATATGGGGAATATTGATAGATCATTTTAAATATGTAATTTTCTACTTTTAAGATACTGATTATATGTAATATCCATTTGTAGCAACAAGTCTTTGTGGTGTTTGTTTAAAGATCAGAGTGCAAAGCCAGTCACACTAGTTAGCCATAGAGGTCAGGCAGTGGTGGCACACACCTTTAATCCCAGCAGCCATACAAGTTAGCCACAGAGGCCAGGTAGTAATGGTAGACATCTTAAATCCCAGCACTCAGGAGCCAGAGGCAGATGAATCTCTGTGAGTTCAAGGCCACCCTGGGCTACATGAGAGTGAATCTGTCTAAAAGAGAAACAGAGCTCACATCTTTGATTCCAGCACTTGGGATGATACACCTTTCATCCCAGCACTTAGAAGGTGGAGACAGGAGTTTGATATGGCTGGGTTAGAGAGGAATATAAGGGGGGAAGAAACAGGAACTCATTGCAGTCTAGGCAGGCTGAGGAGCAGTGCGGTTTGCAGATGTAATCAGAAGACTCCATCACTCCCTCCATCTGAGAATTGGTAGAGGTAAGAACCCTCTAGTGGCTGACCTCTTTGCTTCTCTAGTCTTCAGCTTTAACCCCAATATCTATCTCTGCATTTTTTATTATTCATGCTACAAGTCTTTTTCAATTAAGTGGTTTCAAATAAACCAAATTATGCTGAATATTTAAATTATTTGTAAGGGGGTCAATGATATGGCTTATATGGCAAGGGCACTTTCCACTAAGCTTGATGATCACATGAGTTTGATCTCAGGAACCCACAAAGTGAACTGACTCCCAAAAGTTCTCCTTGGACTTGATATATAAGTTATGGCACATGTGCATCTCCATAAATGCATGCAAAATAAATAAAATGTAAATCATTCATATGGTAAAGGGGGACTAGCTTCATTTAATTTTTAACCAATAAACAGATTAGATAATTTAACAATTTTCATTTTAGTCAAGCCATAAACACTTAAGAAACCTAGTATATTGGTACAATTTCAATTCTTATCAAATGGATTAAGACAATCTATTAAAAGACAGCTGGGGGCCTACTAGATAGAAGCCATTACCACCAGTCTTATTCTTACTACTACCCATACTGGAGTGGTGAAGTAAGAGCAAAGGAGTGAATACATCTATGATGAGAAGGAGCAGCTTCATGCTGAAATGGCTGACACTGAAAAGTACTTAGTTTTAGGGTCATAAAGTATTCACTAAGAGAGCTTCTTAGGCACATGGCAAAAGCATAAGCACATGTTTTGTTTGTTTTGAGATAGGGTCTCTCTGTATTGACTATACTAACCTCGTCTCATGAATGGGATTACAGATATGTGCCACAATGCCCCACTCTAAATAAGATTTTAGCATCATTAAACACACTTTATTTTCATAAAAAAATTTAGTTTCATCTCAAACAACTTCATACATGACAGCATGAAAAATAGATGACTGCTTTTGAAATGTGAATCTATATGTACTTTGTTTCTAAATTTTGGCTTAGGAAAGCAAGTCCATCAGAGATTATGAAGAGCCATATCAATTCCCATATGCAAAAAAATTAACATTATTAATACACATGACTCCCAAAGTCTATGGCCATTATTATCTCCTCATCTGCAATAAAGCCATAAGGCAAGCAAACAAATATTAGGACTAGGCGGCAGTCCTCCAGAAGGGGGTAATAAAACTAAGCAATAGTAATAAAAGGCTGAGTTCCTACTTAAACAAAACAATCACTCTAAAAATGGTCCTTTTAAGATCATACACTGTTAAAGTACATATATATATATACATATATATATATATATATTTTTTTTTTTATTTAATTTAAGATTTTAAGAGCTGCCACTTGCCACAAAGCCTGAGGAGACCTGAGTTTGAACCATGGAACACCCATGGTACAAGAAAGCTAACTCATTTAAGTAGTCCTCCAACCTCCATGTGTACACACACACACACACACACACACACACACACACACACACACACTGTTTTATAAAATGTTAAAACTAAATATCTGAGCTGGAGAGATGACTCAGCAGTTTCAAACACTTGTAACCAAGTCTAACAACTGTCTACTTGTTGCAAGGAGAATACATTTCAGTATCACAATTCACATAGAAGGAAGGCAGGCAGGTCCTTTAGGCAGAAACCTGGAGGCAGGAACTGAAGTAGAGGCCATGGAGGAACTCTGCTTACTGGCCTGCTTCCTACCTATTTACTTAACCTGCTTTCTTATGCAACTTGGGACAACCTGCCCAGGGATGATATCACCTTGCCAATGGCTGGGCCCATCCTCAACAACCATTAGTCAAAAAAAAAAAACAAAAAAAAAAAAAACCCAAAACAAACAAACAACAAACAAAAACCCTACAAAACTTGCCTATAGGCAATCTGGATGGAAGCATCTTCTCAACTGAGGGTCTTCCCAAGTAACTTTAGTTTGTGTCAAGTTGCCAAAAATAAGTAACACAGTAACAAAACACAAACAGAACAAATACTGTCCCTTTCAAAACAGCTACCGTGAAAGGCATCTGTTTCTAAAAGACTAATTAACAATTAAAAGAATCAATGAAAATATTTACAAAACTGCAACATGGAAAAAGGAAAGCAAGTTGGACATGGTGGTATACACCTGTAGTCATAGATATGTGGAACGCTGAGGTGGTAGAGTGGCTTGAGTCCAGGAATTGGACACAATCTGAGCAATAGAGAGAGACTGCCCCCTTTAAAAAAAAATCCAACAGAAACAGGCAGGAATCAAACCGAACAGCCCAAATATATTCTTTAGATTGTACCATATCATTTTTCTATATCCAAATACATACAGTGTGTTTCTCATGTTTCCAACTTAAGATCAATTCATGTTTGAATCACTCTTCTAATTCAGCACTCCCTTCTTTTTATTGTGGTTCTCATATCAAGCTTTCTGTGTTTGAAGAATTTGAATTTATAGGAAGTCAAGGTAAAAAACTTCCATGAAAGGAAAGAAATTGGGAGATGTTATCACTGTACTAAGCTCAGTACCTGAGGGTGCTAGACAGCACTGGAGAAAAGTTAACAGAAGACTGATACAAGGTATTAGTTCTTCCTACAGAAGACAGAGACCAAAGATAAAGAATGTTCTAGAGCAGGGGCTCCAAAGTCCACTATAATCCTCTACTGTTATCACAAAACACTGTCTTGTCACCATATTTGTTCAGTGAGTATGTAAATTAAATAGAAATGTTTCCTGAAAGAAAGTACAAGATCTGAACATCCACTGCCTATAGTGATAGGTAAGACAGAATTTAGCAGAGTGGTAGTGTTGCACACCTTTGATCCCACCATTTGGGAGGCAGAGGCAGGTAGGTCTCCATGAGTTCAAGGCCAGCCTCATTTAAAGATTGAGTTCCAGGACAGCCAAGATTACACAGAAAGACAGTCTGGAAAAAACAAACAACAAATGGAGTTTAAAGGTATTTATTTAAGTACTGAGGTTCTGTATTTTGCTAGAGACTTAAGAATTAAAGCACTGCAAATTTTTATTGGCATTATACAAAGTACTAAACAATGACTGCATATAGCATTGCAATAGAAACTAGAATGGACAATATTTCCAGAATTGTAGATTATCTGTGCAGAAGAAAGTTTTGCTATTAATCTTAAGAATGCATGTGTTACTTAAATACCGTCCTTTAGGCAATGGGGCATTTGGGGAAATCAAAAGTACATTAGTTTATTCTATAACCCACAAAAAGACAGTACTCTGATATAATTATACGGGAAATCTCTCCTGTCTGAACAATATTCTAGACGCTTGGAAATGTATGGGGGGAAAGTCTAAAAGTGAAGTGAAGTAATGGTATGTGGGAAAGATGCTACAGAGGGTGTGGATGAGAAATTATTAAGCCATTGGGCACTGCAAAGGAAAAAGCGTAGACGAGAAGGAGCAAAGTGCTGCTCTATTTTGCAATCGCTCGATCCGATGGCAAGAGGAGTGTCAGATGAAATTACAGCGATCCCAACTGTGACTAAGGAGTCCAGCAATGGAGATTTTCGTGGAGGCGGTGTGTTAGGACCTGAGGTGCTACCCCCTGGCTGGCCTTGTTTGGGCTTCAGGAAGTGAGGGGGAAATTATTCCCCCAGAACAAGCTTCAGCCTATATTTGACAGTGCTGAAGACAGGATTCTGCAAACACTGGCTGACTCCCGACACCCGGGCACGGATGGCGGGCGCCCCCGCGTTCCTCACCTGGGAACACCTGACTCCTCCGGAGGAGATGGAGTCAACCTCCCTCTGACGCTGACACGGCCGGGCCTGGTGGCCGCAGCCGGCCAGGCCACAGTGTGTCTGGGCGGCTGCGTGGTCACGTGGTCCCCGCCCCTTCCCTCGGCCCCGGGGCCGTTGGGTCCAGCCGGGAGGCCCTTACCCATGTGCTGCGTGTCCAGCTGTACGGCCGGCATCTCCTTGAGAGGAATGTGGCCGGCCCCGCCGTCCCTGCAGCAACGCAGGCAGCACCACGCCGACGCGGCCATGGCGCAGCTCCACAGCCCCGCCACTCCGCCCGCGCCCGACTGTTTCGGGGTCGCGGGAGCTCCGCAACCCGCACAAAAATGCCTCTGGGAAGCGAAGCTGAGGCACAGGCAAAACCCCGGGCGGAGAAGCGAGGACCGCCCGATGGGGCGGGGCGGGGCGGTGTCGGGAGGTGGGCGGGGCCAGCCGCTGACTGATTAGCAGGGGGCGTGGCGGGCGGCCCGGCGGGGCGGTGTCGGCAGCTGAGCGGCGGAGGCCCGACTTACTGAGAGAGGGCGGGGCCCGTGGCCTGACGGATGGGAGAGGGCGGGGGCTGCTGTATTTCCGGAGGTGGGCGGGGCCAGTGGCCAGACGGACCTGGGCGGGAGGGGCGGCGTGCGCCTGCGTACTCCGGCGTTATTGCCTCCGCGCCCTCGTGCCGGCCCCCGACACTAACAGGTGAGTAGATGGGAGCCGCTCGGGTTCTCCCGGCTCTCAGAGGCTGTGATTCTGTTGGTTTGTCTTTAGAAGAGGCCTTGCCGTGCTGTGCAGGGTTTGGAACTCCCGGCCACCAGTGTAGCTCCATAGTAGTTCAGTATTGGTAGCTGCAGCTGGACAGGGGTGTGTGTGTGTGTGTGTGTGTGTGTGTGTGTGTATGTATGCACGCGCAGCTGCCCAGGGTGTGTGTGTATATGTATGTATGTGTGTCCAGGGTGTGTGTGTGTGTGTGCGTGCGTGTGTGTGTGCAGCTGCCCAGGATGTGTGTGTATGTATGTGTGTCCAGGTGTGTGTGTGTGTGTGTGTGTGTGTGTGTGTGTGTGTGTGTGTGTGTAAAACGCCCTGGAGTTTTTTGGGCCAACGCTCAGCTCTCACCTGCCACGCTGACTTGGGACACATGGACCTGTGAACTGCACTGTGGATGTGCGTAAGGCTCTTTGTTGGTGTCGCAGCACTTTCCGTGCAAAGGCGCTCATTGCTGGGCTTGTTGCTGTGCGGACCCTGGGTTCACAGGCGGCCACCCTTAAGGGACCACGAAGGGCGGGGGACAGGGCTGGAGGACGACTTTTTGTAAAAAGTAGCATGACATGTGTAAGTTCTGGAGCTCTCTGTCATGGTGAGGTCAGAGGACAGCTTTCGGAAATAGGTTTTCTTTTCCTACCTTGGGTATCCGGGGTGTCTGCCTTGGGTATCAGACATTCCGGCTGGCTGGCTTGAGTGGCAGAGCCATCTCGCCAGCCCCTAATAGGTCACTGCCATGCTCAGATCTCTTGTGCACAGAGGATTACTAGACCTGTGAAAAGAATCTCAGGACGCTGTTCAGGAAACCCGGAGTTCTTCCTAGGGTTTGCTGCTTCCTGATGCCAAATAGAAGGCCCGGGTGGTGGTCTCTTTCATCTCATTCATCACTTAGATCACTCTTCAGACACCATCAGGTGTCCAAAAGAATCTGACTCAAACTCCTCTTCCTAGATAACGTTTCCACCCTGAAAGTTTTCCCAGGTCCCATCAAATCCTGGGAAACTGGACGTAAATTCCAAATTTTATTTATTTATTTATTTGATTGCTTTTTATTGGTTTTTTGAGACAGCATTTCTCTGTGTAACAGTTCTGACTGTCCCTGGAACTCACTTTGTAGACCAGGCTGGCCTCAAACTCAGAGATCCGCCTGCCCCTGCTTCTGAGTGCTGGGATTAAAGGTGTGTACCACTACCCCCTGGCAAATGCCCAATTCTTAAGAAATGGTTTTCCATATATAACTTTTTAGTCACCTGCGTATAAATATCCTTTATGGAGATTTTTTATCTCGGAGAATGAGGGAATTTTTCAGGCTTTGGTCTGTTTTCTGTTTATAAAAGTATTTTCATTATAATACTAAGGAAACTATCCAAGGTTTGTATTTTGAGATTTAGTTACCACAGAATTAATTTCCAGAATAATTGCTAAAATTATTGAGGGCTCCCTCTGCCCTTTACTGCCGATGTATCTCTGAAGCACTCTTTTAGTAATCACCCCACCACACACACGCGCACACACACACACACACACACACACACACACACACACACACACACATGACAGAATCCTTGCAAGATTTTAAAGCAGATATAGCCCCCACTTTGTACGTGAAGAGATAGACTTAGATGAAATAACTTGCAATTTCACACATTTAGAAAATATACACAGTAGGGTTCAAAACCCAAGGGTCTGACTCCGAACCTGTATTTACTTCTCCAGATCTTGCTTCTGAATTCTGAAGTTCAAATTTACAGTTCAAGCTACAACCCTCTGAAAATGTTGTTTAAAAAGCAGATTTGAAAAAAATGCAGATTTGCACTTCATTTTTTTGTGTGTCTTATTAGTCTCCACTTTAGCTAATCTGCTATAACTTATGTGTAAAGAATTGTTTTATAAACTAAACCTGTTGCTTAGAAGTGTTATTAAAAGTTGTGCATTTACAGAGAAACCCTGTCTCAAAGAAAAAACAAAAACAAAAAAGTAGTACATGTATTAGATATGTAATAATCTGTCACATCTTCAATTGAAGACTGTTAACTAGCTGTGAATAGTACACTAATGTAGAGAGGCAGAAATCCCCTAATCTTTCTTGGTTGGAAAAAATTTGTTAGGGCGTTGCCCAACATACTTTGCTCTTAACAATCGAAACTCAGGTGTACTCACGGAATGAAGCAAGCAAAACTGGTTCTTGCCTGGAGCAGACTTTCCAGTCTTGGCAGATTGAATGGCGATGAGCTCATAGATTTTCTTATATCTGGCTTCTAGTCTTTTTATTACTTTCAAAGGTATTACTGGTTCTTTTTGAAAAAACACGTGTCTTCACCATCACTTTAAATAACAGACACAAATAAAACCTAAAAAAGAAGTTTTTCAGCAGTTAGAAAGTTGTTTGTCTAAGTCAAAAGCAGTAACAAAGGATGATAACCAGGCAAAAAATTCTGCCTGTTTCTCTGATGTGTGTTCTGAACAGGTAAGAACTGATAGGCTAACAGTGTACAGCCTGTGGCTGAAAGTCAAATTTAAACATGCTCAGGGTTTTCTCTGATGGGTTTTATGGAAGGCAAACAGACATCTGTTGAGTTTCACACTCTGTACTGAGTCATACAAAATGTTTTCATCATTTATCAGTTTTTAACTTTGTGGACTAATCCAAACCATGTCTTATATTCTTAAAAAATATAAATACAAACCCCTACTTGTGTAAACTAGCATTTTTATCGTGGCTGCGACCCATTCACAGTTATGTTTTAGAGTAAAGTTAGCTGACCCTTGTCTAGTGCTTCAGTTGTTAGGCACTGATGAAGTGCTTTCTGTAAACTAGCCCTTATAAGAGCTCCCTGTAGAGGAGTTATTCTTTATTTTACAGATGGGGAGACTGGGAAGCACACCCAAAGCACCATTCTCCAAGGAATAGCAATGCATTCAAACCATGCAGTGTGGCTTTCGTGCCTTTATTCCTAGCTACTTTGCAAACTGCCTCCCCTAGGGTTCTATGTTTAAAGATACAGCCTATCACCAGATGGTGGCACATGTCTTTAATCCCAGAAGTTGGGAGGCAGAGGCAGGTGAATCTCTGAATTCAAAGCCAGCCTGGTGTACAAAGTTTTGGGACAGCCAGGACTATATGGAGAAACTCCTGTCTCAAAACAAAACCATTCTATGATTGTTTGAATATGAAGTATACCCCCACAGTCTTACATGTTGGAACACTCACTGACCGCCCCCCTCCCCCAAATTGAGAGTTCCACTTTAGGACTGTGTGGAGCCTTTGAGACTTGACCTGGCCAGCAGAGGCGGGCTGCTGTGGGAGGCACTTGAAGGTTCCAGCTGCCCTTTTATCATCTGTATCCTCAGACTCTTGCCTCCACAGATGGAGCTGCCCAGGCCTGTACCCTCTGTACTCTCCTGAACCATAAGCAAACTAAATCCTTCCTTCCTGAGTTGTGCCTGTGAGGGATTGTGTCAGAGCAACACAAAAGGTGGCTAGTATAACATTATTTTTTTTTTCTTTTCAAGTTTTACCCCAAATGTTGACATTTAAATTTATCTGGTTAATCTCATTTAATTCAAAAATATATATATATATATATATATATATATATATATATATATCAACCAAAAGTATAAATTTGATTTTCTGTTGTGAGCCTAGTCTTTAATGATTAAGCCAGCTCGTGAGTTCCAAAATATAAATTTTAAAATGAATATTTTTGTGCTGCAGTGAATTACTACGTTAATTGGCTTGAAAGTGCTCTATTAGCAGCACCATTGAAGATTACTCATTCCTCACAGGATGTCTTTAAAGGTTACTTAGATTTTTTAAATACTAAAACCAGTAAGCAAGGTTGGTGACTTGGGAAATCCAAAGATTAATCACTAGGAATAAAAGAGAAGATTTTGAAAAGGGTACATAAAAATTAGGTATTGCAAAATGTTTTATGTATAAAAAATAAGAAAGCAATAGCAAAGGCTCTTTAAGGAAGGCCCTATGAGGTTTTTTATGGTATCATTCACTCACGACTTTAAACCATCTTCCCTCCAGTGGAAGGTAAAGCAGGTTGTTAATAAACCAACAAGAGCCGTGACATTCCTGCCCAGCCACCAGTGCCTTATTCTAAATCGACTCCCTCTTAGTATCTTCCTTACCACTATTTCTAGAATAAGCACTATTTCTAGAATAAGATTCAGGAACAGGCTATTGAGGAGACAGAAAGGAAGGGTGGTGACTAGTCTTGGTTGTCCCCTTGACTAGGGCACACCTGTAAGAGATTTTCTGCTTGGTTAGAGGTGGATGAGTCCACTTGCAGTCCAGACCTTTGAGGTAGAAGACACAGGCCTTTAATCCAGATCTTCAAGCAGGATGACATGTCTTTCTGTGAGCCATAGCTTCTGCTGATAAGGAATAGAAGAAGCTTTTGTTGTTGCCTTGCTAACACATCCATTCCTTCACTAGCAACGAAGCCTACTTCCTTGGGATCTCAGCATACACTGAAGACCAGATGAGATGTCCAGCTTTGTGGACTGAGCAATTGCTGAATTATTGGATTTTGCTGTTCACAGCCATTGTTGGATTAGCTAGACTGCAGCCTGTAAAATGTTCCAACAAATCCCATATATATATATATATATATATATATATATATATATATATTCATTCTATAAGTTCTATTACTCTAAAGAACTCCAACTAGTTCAGGAATCAAAGCAAAGTAATTCCAGAGTTGGTTTTATATCAGAAAAAGAGATAAAGGTGATTAGGTGGGTCTCAGTAACGCTGATTCTCAGATCCTTGTAGACGGCATTTCAACCTGTGCCTTGCCTGCAAAGGGCAGATAATGTTCTGGACAGCTTTTATAACAGAGAGGACAACATACATAATCTAGTATTTTAGGGAAATCTACAAATGTGCCAAATAATCAAAGGTTTCCCAAAGTAACTGGAATATTCAAGTGGCATGTGTCTTTGACCTCTGTTAGGGCCAGAGAGCAAGAGGTCACTTTGTCTGCGTGTGCAACCTAGTACTTAAAAAGCTGAGACAGCATGTGCTACATAGCAAGATCCTGCCTCAAACATTTTTCTTTTGACATTTGCAGACCAAAACCAACCAACCAAACAAAAACCTTCTTGGTGTGTACATAATATTTATGACAAAACAAAATTATGTATAGATGGTTGAGATTGTGAAAAATCTTAAAATGTTTCTAAGAACAAGGAAGGGCAGGTGAGTTATAAGTTAAAAGCATATCAAACGTAGCTAATTTAAGATATGTAACAATGTCATCATCTATAATTCTAACTTTGTAAACAATACAGATTATCCACATTTTGAGGGTTCTCAGAAGCCTGATTTTGTTCTGAGAAGAAGCTGCCATGTGTCAGTGAAGACACTTGTCTGTGTTGTAAATGTGCTGGGTAGGGAAGTGCAGTTTTGTGGGACTGTGTGGTCACTACATTGTTATCGCCTGAGTCAGAGAGTGGGAGACTACCGGGAATGGGTATTAAACTGTTTTAATGCCAAGGCCCTAGGTTTGTTCTTAGTATTCCAAAGACAGAACACAGCAGGACCATAACTCTAACATGTTTGAAGCACCCTGGGACTACCAACAGGGAAGAGATAAGAGATGCTCTGGGGATTGGCCAAGAGAGCTTTAATGTGGGTGGTGAGTGGACCTGCCAAGAATGAACGCTATTAAAGCGGTTTCTTTTTCTCATCCTCCTCTTCTTCATTGTTGCTGTTGTTGTTTTGTTTTTTGCTGTTGTTTGGGGTTTGTTTGTTTGTTTTTTAGGAGATCTCTATATATAGCCCTGGTTCTCCTGGAACTCAATATGTAGACTAGATTGGTCTCACAGCTATCTTCCTGCAGCTGTGTCCCAAATGTTCAGAACTTTTTCAGTATCAGAGAGTTTGCCCAGCATGCTCTTGGTCCAATTTCCAATAATATTTTTTTTCTTCTAAAATGTAATCACATACTTTAGTAATTATTTTATAGTCCTGAGTGGAGATATAGCTCAGTGGTCAAGCTCTTGCCAATCATGGTTGGAGCCCTAGGACTGGAAAAAAAAATAACAAAACTGTTTGCAGGGGAGCCCAGTAAAGAAACTGCTGACATGACCACTCCATAACATGAATTAATAAAAGATCCAGAACTGCTGACATGACCACTCCATAACATGAATTAATAAAAGACCCAGAGACTGATATTGGGATTCAAGATGAATACCAGAAAAGCAAAGCAGCTGACCACTAGCTTCTTACCTCTACTTCAGGGCTGATCACGAAAGAACTCTTCAGCAAGCCTTGGACTGCTGCCACTCCTCAGTGGGGCTGGAGAATGAAGGCCTCCTACTGACTACTATCTCCTGTCTTTTATACCCTCTAGTGGTGGAATTAAAGGTGTGAGCTATAATTCCCTTTTAGACTGATTCAATCTAGTGTAGATCGAGGTGGCCTTGGACTCACAGAGATTCATCTCCCATTCAATCCTGAGTCCCAGGATTAAAGGTGTAGCACCACCTCTTAACTTCTGCTGCTGGGATTAAAGGTGTGTGTCACCATTGCCTGAGGCTGACTTTTCTGAATCCTCAGTCAAGCTTTAATAAATCATAAATAATATATCACTACACCACTCCATTAGGGGGAAGGCTTTTATTGTAAGAGAGAAAGTATCCAGAGGCACCTGGAGAAATTTGGAGCATAGAAAGGAAAGCAGACTGGACATGGCCAGGTTTAGGGAAGCGGGAGAGAATATAGCAAGAGACAGAGCACAGTGAGACAGCACGGGTGGACAGGTCATGTGGATTGCAAGGCAGATGAAGAGCTGGGCAGAGGGCTTCTTTGGGGACAGAAAACCCCTTTCCTAAGCTCCCGAGGAATGCTGGCTTTTATGTAACAGCCCAGCTAAAACTCACATTTGAGAACATGGACTTCCTGAGATCCATCAGAAACCCCAGGACTTCTGATTTTTAGAAGCAATGACTAGTAGTTAATGTAGATTTGTTTCCATTAAACGTTTAGTACAGTCTATAGGGACAGAGAAGGGAAGAGGAAGGAAGTTACTTGGTTTCCTACTTTTGGAGAGAAAAAAAAGGAATCCATTTTATCTATCTTAATTCATTGTTGCCTATTGTAGTGATCACTCAGTAAATTATTTATTTTAGAAGGAAAACACTGAGTACTCTGTGAGGGGGCAGCAAACTAAGCATAACTAGAGCTCCCACCTGTAGCAGTGGTTAGTATTAAATGATTCATGAAGCCCTAGATAACTAAACAGATAATCATGTTTCCTTTCATCTTGTATAGCAAAGTAGCACGTGAGCAGATTCTTAGAGACTACTTTAAATGCCCTGTATAAAGGAATCCTGTATACAGACAACTTAACAAAAGCGATTTTATTGAGATACAATTCTCATGCTACAGAATTGAACCTGATTTCCAGTATACTCATAGAGTAGCATATCAGGTACTCTCAGCCTCCAAAAGACTGTACCTATCAGTAGCTACTCCTCATTTTCCATACTCTAGCCTCAAGTAACTACCAATATACTTCGAAACTCAGAGGTTTAGGTCTTTTTTAAACATTTCATATAGTGTGTGGTCTTTTAAATACTTGCTTATTTAGTATGAAGTTTTCGAGTTTTCTTCTATGTTGTAGCATGGCTCCTTCCTATTTATACTTAAGCAATATTCCACTGTATGCAAAGACCATATTTTTGTTACTCTTTTGTACATACAAGTTTCTACTTTGGGGTAACTATGAGCAATAATTCCATGAACATTCATTGTATAGGTTTCTGAGTGAACATATTTTTAAGTTTTCTGGATTATATACATAAGAGCTGAATTGCTGAGTCATAGTACTTCATATACAATGTTTGGAGATCTGCAGAGCTATTTTTCTAGTGTAGTTGCATTATCTATAATCACACCAATGACTTATGGGTTCACTTTCTCTATATGCTTGCTAATGCTTATTATCATGTTTTTACAATTTTAGCTGCCCTGGTAGCTATCCAAGAGTTATCTCATTGTGAATTTGCCTTTTCCAAGTGACCAATAACACTTAAGTAGCTTTCCATGTACTGACCAGCTATTCCTATATCTTTGGAATAATTTCTATTCAGCCTTTTTGTTTTCTCTTTATTTATTTTGAGAGGGTCTCACTATGTAGCTCTTGCTGGCCTGGAACTTGCTACAGATGTGTACCACCACACTGGCTATTCAGATCTTTAGCCATTTAAAAATTGGATTAAATTTTGTTCTTAAGTGGTAATAGTATTTTTGTTTTGTTTTCGAAACAAGGTCTTACTGATCAGAGGTAGCTTCTAACTTAATATGCAACCAAGGCTAGCCTTTATGATCATCCTGCTTACAATCCTCAAGTTCTGGGGCTACAGGTGTATACCACCATTCCCAACTAAAATGCCACTGTTATGAGTAGGCTCTAATTCAGGCTAACTTTTTTTTTTATGTTTTGGGTTGCACTTTGTAATACCAGGGATAGAACCTAGAGCCTTGGGCATGCTGAGCCAGCATTATGCCACTGAGGAGCAGCCCAGTCCTGGGATATAGCAGTTCTTACACAATTGTTTTCTGTTGTGGGGTCTTCACTCTGCATTCCAGGCTTTCCTGGAGCCCTCTGTTTAGCCCAACCTGGTTTGAACTCATATTTTCCTGCCTTGCCCTCTGTGTGCTGGGATTGTTACTGTGAATCATGGTGCCCAGCTATAATTCTTGTGGATATATTAAAAATTAGTCCTTTTATCAGATAGATAATTTGCAAATGTTTGATCCATTCGGTCAGTTATCTCATCACTTTCTCGGTGGAGTTCTTTGAAGCACAAAAAACAATTATAATATTGCTTTACCTATTTTTTTTTCTTTTGTCATCTGTGCTTTTGGTGTTTGTGACAGTTTTATATCTTAGCTTGACTGGGAAAAAGGACTCCAGACAGCCAGTACATTCTTCCCGTGTGTGTTTAGGAGGGTGTTACTGGAAGAGATGATGTGCCCTCCCCATGAGGGTGCACATTAGTAATATGTGGTGGGTGCATGTAGATCTAAAGGGTGGAGGAGTGATACATTTTCTTCTGATATATACTTTCTTTTGCCTTTAGACCCCAGGATTGTCCTAGCTAGTTTTTTGTCAACTTGGTACAAGCTGGGATCATCTGGGAAGAGGTAACCTCCATGGGGTTGGCTTTTGGGCAACTCTGTAGGGCATTTTCTTAATTAAATGATTGATTGATGTGGGAAGGCCCAGCTCACTGTGGGTGGTGCCACCCTTGAGCTGGTGGTTCTGGGTATAAGAAAACAGGCTGAGTAAACTGTGGCGAGCAGGCCAGTAAACAGTACTTCTTTCTCCTCGGAGTCTCTATCAGTGCCTCTCCTGCCTGGTCCTGCCCTGTATATGTTCCTGCTTTCTTCTCTCAGTGATAAGTTGTGATTAGGATGTGTAAGCCAAACAAATGCTTCCCTCCCTAAGATGCTTTTCATTACAATAGGAAACAAACTAGGGCGGAAGTTGATCCTAGGGACGATTGCTGTGACCGACCCGACCATGTTGTTTGGTAGAATTGTGAAGGATTTTAGGACATTGGACTGGAAAGGCCAGTGAGGGTTCAGAGTTTAATGAACTTTTGTGGGAACTTGAAAGATAAGCACACTGGGAACACTGGAAATGATGGAAACCTGGCTTGTGTAGTTTCGGAGAGAAGTTTGAGAGTCTTTCAAAGACTACTGAGGTATCTTTAATTAGGAATCTATAGTTCTGGTCAGCTGAGGCTGAAGAATCAGCTGTGATTAATAGCCCAGTATCAGCCAGGTGGTGGTGGCACACACTTAATCCCAGCACTCGGGAGGCAGAGGCATGCGGATCTACAAGTTCTAGGCCAGCCTGGTCTACAGAGCAAGTTCCAGCACACCTGGGGTTACACAGAGAAACCCTGTCTTGAGAAATAAAAACAAAACAAATAAACAACAACAACAAAAGAGCCCAGTATCACTGCGGTGGAAACTAATGGGAGTTCCCTCAGTGTCAGCACTCAGAAGCTGTGGGCCAAGGCTGCAGCTCGAGCTCACAGGTGTGCTTGCTGATGAGTTTCCTACATGGTACTGACTTTGGTACTGATGTTAAAAGCATGGAGGGGTCTCGAATAGTAACCAAGGCTTGGCACTCTGAGAGTCCAGAAGAGGCTTTATGTGTCCCATCTGGTCCTGCAGCCACTTATAAAATCATCACTCAGGTTTAATGCTGATATCAAGAGGCTTAATTATAATTGTTAGGCCAGTAGCTCAGGCTTATTTTTGGCTAGCTCTTACATTTAAATGAACCCATTTCTATTCATCTATGTATTGCCACATGCCCCCTGGCTTACTGGTAATGCTCGGACATCTTTCTCCTTTGGTGGCTGGATGACATCTCCTCAACTCTGCCTTGTTTCTTCCTGTATCTCTACTTGGATTTCCTGCCTAGCTATATTCTGCTTTGCCATAGGCCAAAGCAGGTTTATTCATCAACCAATAATAGCAATACATATTTGCAGCATACAGAAGGACATCCCACATCAGAGATCACTGGTGAAGATAGCAACTTCAGTAGCAATGGAAATCCAGGACTTAAGGTATCAAAGAGAGAAGCTGAGGGTTGGTACCATGTAGCAGAGTCAAAGTCCCTGAAGAGAACCCAGGAGTGGCTGTTGGCAAATTGCAAAATCTGTTTCAGATATTTAAGAGAAATTCATCCTTATGGTTTTGTTTCCCTAGAACCACTCCTGGTACCACAACTGTATTAGTCAAGTAATAGCAAAATGTAAGGTGAGTCTGAGACCATTAGACAAATTCAGGTAATGAACCTGCTTTTATGCACAGCTATAGTAATTAAAAGTGACACTTCTTTTTTTTAACTTAAATTAGAAACAATCTTATTTTATATACCAATCCCAGTTTCCTCTCCCTCCAGTCCTCCTAATTCCCTCCACCATCTCCCCATCTACTCCTCAGGGTGAGGCCTTCCATGGAGGATCATCAAAGTCTGTCACATCATCATTTAGGGCAGGACAGAGGCCCTCCCCCTGTATCTAGGCTAAGAGAGTATCCCTCCATAGGGAATGGGCTTTCCAAAAGCACTAGGGATAAATACTGGTTCCACTGCCAGCAGCCCCATAGACTGTCCAAGCCCCCCAATTACACCCACATCCAGGAGGCCTGGTTTGGTCTTATGCTGGTTCCCCAGCTGAAAAGTGACTCTTCTAAAGCAGCATTTAGATGTGTGTGTGTGTGTGTGTGTGTGTGTGTGTGTGTGTGTGTGTGTATGCATTGTGTATTTATGTGTGTGTGTGTGTGTTCTATAATCTGTAAGAGATTGGGATGAGAAATTATTGAATAATTTTATTGGCTTTTGCCACCACACACCCCCAAACTAGGGAGTGAATCCACATTCAAGATGGGTTTTCCTGCCTCAGTTAATCCTTTCTAAAACGTTGTCATAGTTAGATCTGTGTGTTTTCATGGTGAGTCTAAACTAGCCAAGATGGGGTAAAGAAGCTTAACCACCAAAGGAGCTGTTTCAGTTTCTGCTTTATTGCTGTGTAGATACCAGGACCATGACAGCTTAGAAAGGAAAGAGTCTATTGGGCTTGTAGTTTCAGAAGGTGAGTCCATGACTGTCCTGGCAGTGGACATGAAAGCAGACAGGCAGGAGGCAGGAATGGGGCTGGAGCAATAGCTAGGAGCTTACATGTCCAGACAACCATTAAGCAGACAGAGAACTAATTAAAGCTCCTGAAGCCTTAAAGCCCACCCCCAGACACACCTCTTCCAATAAGGCCACACCTCCTAGTCCTTCCCAAACAGTTCACCAACTGTGCACCAAGCATTCCAATACAGGAGTCTTTGAGAGCCATTCTCATGTTAACCATCACAGTGGCATTTCAAACTCACAAAGATTCCCACTGCTGTGACCATTTGAACATAAAGGGTGAATGAGAGAAATTAATGGAATCATGAAGTTTATAAAGTCCTGTTTGTTACTGTTCATAATGATACTAAGAGTCACCACTCACAAAGACTGTTGCTAGGGCATCAGCTTGTTATTTGTTTTGTTGTTGTTGTTGTTTGTTTTGCTTTGTTTTGGTGCTGGAGAGTAAACCCAGGGTCTTGGGTATGCTAGGCAAGTACACTTCACTGGGCAACCTCCCAAGCCCTCACTACTGTTACATGTTTCCTGCCTTTCTATTAAAATGTTTTTCAGGCAGGGCTAACTCCAGGGGATGTGAGGCTCTGGGTAGATACTTTTATGGGACCCTGTCTATATAACATAGAAAATATAATACAAAATCCATAGGTCACATGAGGGATAGCAATGTATTTATGAAGATAAAAAAATAATTGATAGGTAATAGGTACTTACATATTTTATTCCTAACTAATATATATGAAGAAATTGGGGGAGGGGCTTTGAGACAGGATTTTGCTCTAAAGATCTTTCAACTCACTAATTCAGGCTGGCCTCAAACATGTAATCCTCCTGCCTCAGTCTCCCAATTGCTGGGATTGTAAATGTGCTACCATACTGAGCTTTCTTGTAGATATTCTGGTTAGAGACCAAATGATACTTTAATAATTCATTAATATATTTCTCATAAGGAAACATTAATAAAACAATAGTTCTATAATTGCATGGATATTCTATGCTTACTTTAAATATTACTCAATACAAAATAGTATTATTACATTAATACATGCACTTGCATCTGCTATGAAGATATCCACTTATAGTGAAAAATAAAGAAGACGTGTCAAGCTGCGAGCAGCAAGGCGTTGCATTTCTCCAAGTGCACTGAGCTATCTGGCTTAGGGTCACATAAAACATAACTTCTTCCCAAAGAAACACTCAGTGTTTACATGGAAACTGGTAATCCACACAACAGAATAATAATGGGCAGTGAAGAGACAGATTAATTCATCTGATATAGGTGAATCTTAAAAATATCAAGACCAATTTGAGGGCTGGAGATGGGAATATGGGGGTTCATCATTGTCCTATCTTTGTATGATTGAAGTTTTGCCCAATAAAAATGTCAAAATGGTATTTTAATGACATCACAATGTCTAGGGTCCGCTCAGATGTAACAACTGGAGTTCCGTGTTCTAAAGTCAGAAACTACAACTTAAATGAAGACAAGTATGTCAGTGTAAATCATTTTATTATTTTATGAGAGATAGTTAGAAAATATTTTTGAATGATTTCTAATGTAACTTTAGGAGAAATGGTCCATCATTCTTGAGAATTTAACCTGCCTGAGTAGTAGAAAACACAACTACCCAGGAGCCTGCCCCATTCAGCCTGAGTGGGCAAGCAGAAGATGGGAGCACAGGAGTAAGTTTCCTTCTGAGTGTTGGTCAGTGGAGGGTATGAGAGGGAAGGGGCGGGCTCTGTTAAGGCTGTGTGCTCACCTTTTCTTTTCTGTAATTTGAGACTCTCTGAGGTCTGAGAACCCCAGTCAGCTATTTGCCTTGATCTAATGACTTCAGGTTATTTCTTAAGACAATGCTGTATAGTTCTGTTTGCCTCTAATGTGACACTAAGTGTGAATTCCCCTAGATGTTTAAAGCTGTACCCCAAACACACTGAAATTTCAAAACTTTGTTGTCCTCCTCCCATACAAAAGCAAACCTTCTGAAAAGTTAGGAAAGGGTTGGGTTGTAGTTCTGTGGGAGAGCACTAGTCTAGCCAACTCTAGGTTTGATCTTTAGCACTGCCCAAATGAATGGATGGTTGGATGGATGGATGGATGGATGGATGGATGGATGGATGGATAAATAAAATTATGGGGATTTTCTGATGTGATAGTAATAACATTCCGTATCTTAGCAGGGATTTGGGACACACAGATACAAACATTTATTATGATTCAAGAGTTACACAATTAGGTATATATAAATATAATTTTAGAAGAAATAGTACATGTTTAGCTCTAGTTTATAATACACATATTTAGGGAAAATTCTGCTGGTGACTATAATTTACTTTTGAATGCATAAAAATAATATGAATTGATAAACATAGAGGGAAATTAATAGATAATTAAGCTATATGGTACACACAATAAAAATCCTTCAAATTTGCCTATATTTGTAACTTTTTGTTGTTGGTCTTGAGACAGGGTCTTGTGTAGTCCAGCCTGGCCTTAAACTCATTATCTAGCCAAGAATAACCTTGAATTCCTGATCCTCTGGCCTGTGCTGCCCGGATGCTGGGATGACATGTGTGCATGACTGAGCCTGGCTTGTGTTTGCAAATTTTCATTAAAATGTTGGGGAAAGATCTAGGTGAGCAGGAAGAAGAGGTCATGAAAGCTTGTAGACTGTCTTCTGCTTACAGGGACTCTGGAAATTTTATACTTTTTGAATTCCAAGTGTTGATCTCTTTTGAAAAGTCTAGTTACCATCTCTTCTTTCTTCTTTGGGTTTTCTGGTTTATTTGCTGATTATTAATGGTCAAGTGGTTTTTGACCATTAACAGGGTCTTGGGTATGTATTAGGGGTACAGTTCTGTTTGTATTTCCATGGAGCTTCTGCCTGTGGTTAATCCAGTGACTAGTACCACTGACGGAGGAATGCTGGTTCCTATATCTTTGAATGAAGCTGACAGACAGAGCCATTTTTTAAATGATTAAATTTATTTTTATTTGGGGCTGGAGAGGTGTCTCAGTGGATAAGAGCACATTCTGTTCTCAGCATCCGGTTGTGTACTTCCAACTGCCTGAAATGCCAGCACCAGCATATCCATCACTCTCTCTCTGGCCTCTATCAGAATCTGTACATACTTGTGTTCATGTGTGTGTGCATGCTTGTCTGTATGTGTAATACCTAATTCCCTGTTCACCAATCAAGATTCCTTCTGATTCCCAGGATGCTCTCAGAAAAGGACATGGTATCACTTGAGTATTTCTGGAGCCTGCTCTGGTGGCTTCTCAGGCAGCTAACAAAGTCTCTGTGACTAGCTGCTTTGTGAACTGCAGAGGTTTAGCTCTAGGAAGAACTGGTATCCTTTTCTTGTATAAAGGACTAATGACAGATAGGTTGACTCTGAATCTTCATGAACCTTTACACCTCTATTCTGCTGTACTCATTTGAATGTCGATGAGGAAAATGAGATGTTTCTCTGATGGAGGTCCACAAACCTCACAGCAAAGGGCCCACCCCATTTCAAGCCTGGATAAAATGAAAGGTTTGGTTTCACCACCAAAGGAAAATAGAAAGATATCTTTGGTATTTTGGATGGAGAGTTTTGTTTTCGTTTGGCAATAGGTCTCAGCTTTGCTAAGGAATAGGTAAGTGTTTTCAGGGGCAGGAAGCCACTGGCTGCAAAAACTTGGTTTTAGCCACACATGCCCAACTGCTCTGGGGCTCATCAGTGTGTAGGTTGCTTCACTGAATGTTGTGGTAGTTTGAATTTAATTGACCCCCATAATCTCACAGAGAATGGCACTATCAGAAGGTGTGGCTTTGAGTCGGGCGTTGGTGGGGCACGCCTTTAATCCTAGTTGGTGGGTGTGTGGCTTTGTTGGAGGAAGTGTCACTGTGCAGGTGCGCTTTGAGGTCTCCTATGCTTAGGATACCACCCAGTGTTTCAGTCAAGTTCCTGTTGCCTGCAAGATGTAGGGCTCTGCGCTATTACTCCAGCATCACATCTGCCTGCATGCTGCCATGTTCCCCACCATGATGATGATGATGGACTGTACCTCTGAAACTGTAAGTGAGCCATTCCAATGAAATGTTTTCCTTATAAGAGTTGCTGTGGTCATGGTGTCTCTTCACAGCAATAGAAACCTTAAGACAGGTGTCTTAAGGTTCCACTGCCTCCTCCTGCTGACCCTGACCTCTGTGCATCTGCTAGTGGGTGTGCTGTGGGAGTCTGACAGAATGCTTTATGTTTAACCTTACACTCTTCCATAATGCCTGCCTTCTTAAATATATGCATTTCTTACATTTGAATTGTAAATTTAAGATGCTTCGGGTAGTGCAAGCCCTGCCCCATAACCATCTGTATTTTCACTCTTCCATTTTCCAACACTCTCCTTCCTTCCTTTCTTCCTTCTTACTGTAGCTATCAATATTCACCACTCCTATTTTTTCAGCCCTCTCCCTTCCTACTATACCTCTCCATTTCCCTACCCTCTCCTTATTTTTTTGCACTCTCCTTTTTAAAATAGAAAAAAATTTTAGGGTTTTTTGTTTGTTTTCAGATAGGTTTCACTGTGGCCCAGACTGCCTGAAACTCTCTTGCTTTGTAGACTAGGCTGGCCTTGAACTCTCAGAGGCCCACCTGCTTCTGCTTCTGGAGGCTGGGGTAAAAGTGTAAACCACCACACCCAGTGCTTCTCTCTCCTTTTATGAGTGTGTTAGCCAGGGTTCTTGAGAGAACAGAACGGACAAATACATTCATTAAGAGGGATTTGTTAGGTTGGCTTACACAATATGGTCTAGGCAGTTGTGCAATGGTTGTTCCACACTGGGGAGGCCATGAAGTCTCTTCCAGAGAGGCTGAAAATCCTAATATGGTGCTTAGGACATGGAAGATCCTTGGAGAGCTCTTATCTTTAGTCTGTGCTATAAGCCCAAAGGTTCTGCTATCTGTGGAAGGATGTAGCAGCAACAGGACCCTAGCAAGAATGAGGGCAAACAGGCAAAAAGTAACACTTTACCTCTCCCATGTCCTTTTATCTGGGCTGCATCAGAAGTGCTACCCACATTTAGGGAAGATCTTCCCACTTGAAGTAATCTGATCAAGATTTTAGTGTACTTTAGATGTTGTTAGCTTGACACCAAGATGAATATCACCCACACAACTCTTAACAGCTGGGCTATTTCTCTAGTCCCTATGAACATCTAACCTTTTTCTGCTGTGCTTGTGTCTGTCCTAGGGGGCTGGCTGCCAGGGCTGCTCCCAGGTAACCTGGGTCTGCCGGGTAGCTCCTATGAGCTGTGTTACTCTTGAGCAGCATGAGCCATCATTCCTAGCAGAAGAGCCATGTATTGAGCTGTATGGTTCTTGTGTAAACTTGGGGTAGAAAACTAAAGTGAACATGAGAGTTATTGCTTGCTCGCTCAAGTGGCATGATGCGTGGATTGGGCGTGTGCCATTACACTATGAGACCTTCATTCTTTGAATGCCCAGCCCTAAACCTGCCTTCCTAGCTTTGGGAGTGATAAGTCACTGTTGCTTGAAGGCAAAGTGAAAATTCTTTGCTGTCTGGAGCCAGGCCTCTTGCTGGCCAAGTGTGTGCTCGTGGCCGGCAGAGGGAGCGCTTGCACCAGTAGCAGAGGAACTACGTGAGCATGTTAAATCCAACCGACTGAAGCTGTGCAGAATTTAATGTAAACCTTCACAAATGCATTAGAATATTGTCAGTGTACATAGCAAATCCAAATTATGGTTGGTCTAAAAGACACAAGATCCTCATAGGATTGGTTATCTTAAGAGACACAAAGCCATGACACTTCACAAAGAGCAACAAAAGTTTCCAGGTCACTCTCCCTGGAGGTTTTAATTTTTAAATTGTCTTGATGGGCCCCTTCATCTTTCGGAGGAAACTGGGGTTTATGAAGCTGGTCCTCTAAACTCAAAGGGATGTGGCTACAAAAAGGAAGAAGGGGGGGGGATGGGAGAAAAGAAGCTTTCTGAAGTGGGGAGAGGTGGTTAGCAGGAGAAAACGGCAACCAAGTTCCCCATTGCTGATTCTCTGTATTTGTGCATTTAAGTAGGAAGATTTAAGACCTGGGTCCCAGTACCAGTACTGAAATAGGAATTTGTATGTGTGTTTCATACATTTAAATGTATAATTTTCAGGACCTTATCCAATGTTTCCTAACCTTCCTAACACTGTGATCCTTTAATACAGTTCCTCATGTGGTGGTGGCCCCCGGCCATAAATCATTTTGTTGCTACTTTATGGCTGTAATTTTGCTACTGTTATGAATAATATTGTAAATATTTTTTGGAGATAGAGGTTTGTTGAAGGGGTCATAATCCACAGCTTGAGAAGCCATTCACACTATTTGGGCTACAGTTGTGATTTGTCTTAAAATTTCTGTGCCTTTATCTCCTTCCTATCTATAAATGAGGTTAATAATTACCCGCTTCATTGGATTATTTTTAAAGGTTAAATGAGTTAATCTTTGTAAAACTGTGTCATGTGACAGCCCTCTATCAGATGTGGGGTTGGTGAAGATCTTTTTCCATTCTGTAGGAAGCTGTTTTATCTTGTTGACTGTGTCCTTTGCTTTACAGAAGCTTCTCAGTTTCAGGAGGTTCCATCTATTAATTACTGATCTCAGTGCCTGTGCTACTGGTGTTTTATTTAGGAAGTGGTCTCCTGTGCCTATGCATTCAAATGTATTTCCCACTTTCTTTTCTTCGAGGTTTAGTGTGATTGGATTTATGTTGAGATCTTTGATCCATTTGGACTTGAGTTTTGTGCATGGCAATAGATATGGATCTATCTGCATTCTTCTACATGTCCACCCCCACCAGCTGGAGCTTTTAAATAGAAAAGAGGTGTGGGGTAAGAAGTGTGCATAAGTAAGCAGTCCCACTGAAGGTGTGGCCCCTGGATCCTTGACAGGAAGTTCAAAGAGGTTGTATCTGTCATCAAATGATATAATAGGGTGATCTGTCTGTGAGGCTGTGGTACTCCAGACTCCAAGGTAAGTGCAGGCCTGAAGACCCTGAGGCAACTTCTCAGTGTCTGGAGCAGGACCTTGTAAAACAGATGTAAGAGGTCTGAGTTACTCTGCACAACTAGCCTTGAAGTTGGATGAGCCGGGACAGGCAGCCCGCTTTCAGAACCACACACCCGTGGTCACTACACTGTAGTAGGCAGTTAGGCAGGTGACTGACCCCAAATAGAAATAAAGAAGGGCAGCAGTCATGTCAGCCCTGTGGGTTCCTGTAAGGAATCAGCACTTTCCAGCCAAAACTGTTTCTAATTGGCCGTTTTCAAAGGCTTTGAGAGGGCAGGGCAAGTACAGAAGAGATCCTAGGTTGACTCCCTCTGCTACCTCTCTGGGGCTGAAAAGAAAAATGACTGCTTTTGTTTTAGTAGGAGCCCAGAGCTCCAATAGTCAGGGAGATCTGGTGAAGCAGAGAAAATTTCTAAGGGCCAGACGTGGTGTCTGGTATCTGTAATCTTGGCTGGGAGAAGAGAAAGGAACGGAGGCAGGGGGATTAAGAGGTGGAGGGTACCCTGTCTCAGAAAAAGGGGGAGGGGAAGCCCTTCAAGGACCTTCTCCCAGAAAGAATGGAAGAGAAAGTAGGTCCCTCAAGGGCCATACAGGCAACAATGGGGAGGTTTGACACTTCCAGGGTTACCCCACTGAAGCTCTTGCCAAGCCAGATGGCCTCCTGAGAAGCAGCTAGTGGCAACACAGGCTGCAAGTCATTGCACTAACTTTAGAACAGTGTTCAGGGGGAAATGAGGACAAGCCAACAAGCCAGGGAGGGCTGGGTGATGGAGCTTAGAGGGCTGACATACTCAGGAGCAGGGCAGCCAGCCGTCCTGACTGGACAATGTGCTGTCATGGCTTTTAGCCTACTCAATGCAGTTGGTGCCTGTTTTAAAGTCTCATTATTATTTCAGATGTACTTTATCTTATGTTTTGGTTGATTTTTTTAATCAGCCGAAGTTTGTAATTTCAGCTTTTAGTTATTCCTTGTAAGTGCTGAATGAACAAACATGACCTCAAAGAGCCTGCAGTCTTTGGAGATGTGAGGAGGCCTATTATTTATCCGTGTAGAAGTTAAATGTTCCAAAACTACTGTTGAATACAGTAGAAATGTACTCCACAGGAGGAGAGGACACAAAACAGCAGAGAGCTGTTTCCCCTCAGCCAGAGTGCAGTGAATGTCTCTGTTAATTCTGTTTGTTGAAGAAGCAGGCAAGACACATTTCTCTTTGGGGCAACAGTAGCTATGGAAGGTTTTCATGTATTTTCTACCTCCTTTCTCACAGCAACCAAGCTCAAAAAGATTCAGGATTGAGGCCCAACCTGGAAGATGTCGTTAACTCTTCTCCTCTTAGGCTCCAACCAACTTCCTAACAAATCCTGCCAGCTGCTGCCTCAAAATACAACCTGAAAACTTGATCTTCCTCTCACTGCAGATCAATCCTTCATTCTCTTTCTTGCTGCTCTCCAAGCTGCTCCTCCATGCTCTGTCTTTGGCAGTATCCTCCCCTCCGCTGTGGCCAGAGAAGTCTTTAAGCTGTAAATCTGATCAGATGCCCCGATGTCTTCCTTCCAATGCACAATAAAACCAATCACTAGTAACAGGATGGCAGGGCGAGAGACACAGCTCTCTGCTTTCTGGTGGCCTGAAAAGATCCTGTAATCTGTTAGGCCCTCCAGCCAAGTAGAACTGGATCCTTGGCTTGGACACAGAAAAAAACCTTCAAGTGTAAAGTGTGAAGTGTGTTGGAGTTTATTAAGATTTTTCAGGTATTTATTTTTATTTTCCTTATATGTATATTTGGCCTGATGTGTCTGCATACCACATGTATGCTGGATCCCAAAAAAGTCAGGAGAAGGCATCAGAGTCCCTGGAACTGGAGTTACAGAGGGTTCTGAGCTGTCACGAGGGTGCTGGGAAGCAAACCGAGGTCTTTGTTAAGGGCATCGGTTGCTCTTAGCTGCTAAGTCATCTCTCCAGTCTCCTTAAAATTATTTTAAATATAGATTTTAAGCACAGGGATTAGGAGAAAGAAGGTGAAATGTCAGAGTCTGGCTGTGGGCTTCTCTGGGACAGAGGCATATAAAGGATTTGGATAGGTTTTGAGGCTGTCGTCTTCAGTGATTTGTTAGGAACCTACATGAGATCACAGAGTGGTTCCAGAGGAGCGCCTGGCAGAGTCACAACTGCTAGAGCCACACTAGGTCACAGGGGTGCAGAAAGAAGCGCAGCTCCACTGGATGCAGTCTTGGGCTTCTCAGTGGCTCGGCAGGTAAAGGCATGTGCCACATAAGCCCGGCAGCCTGAGTCCATCCCTAGAACCTGTGTGAAGCTGGGGAGAAAACTGACTACACAGTTTAAAAATTCCCAGGAATTCCTGGGGAAAGGGGTGAGGACCCACTCAAGGCTGTATGCATTTAGGCATTAAGCTTGGTTCATTGGTATTTTAATATAAAACACCTATATATGAAAGAAATATTATCTGTCAGCAACCTTAACATCAAATGATGCTTGTGTGACTATATGGAATTTTTTCTAGTCTACTATTCGTTTTATAATTGGCAAAAGTTTTTTTTTATTACAATGTATTTTGATTATGTTTTCTCCTCCCCAAGTTGCTCCCAGATCTTCCTCACCTTCCTACTCACCCAACTTTGTTTTTTCCTCTCTTAAAAAAAACAAAACAAAACAAAACAAATCATTAGGAAAACACATAAACAGAAATCAAAAGAATAAGTAAAAGAACAACAAGATGAAAATGCCTCCCCCCAAGCAGTATGAGACAAAAAGTCTACAGAAATACCATTGAGTTTGTTCTGTATTGGCTATCTCCTGCAGGGCATGGGGTCTCCCTCAAGTCTGGTTAATATTCCCAGTGAGACTCTACTGCAGAAAAATGAGGTTTCCTTTTTTCAGTGGGTGTCAATTGCAGATGCTTCTTGGTTGGGGTGGAACCCCATGTCTACTTCCCCCTCTGTGCTAAGACCCTATCTAGCTTGAACCTGTGTAGGCCTTTTTGTGTGTTTGCCATAGTCTCTCTGAGTTCGCATGTGTGTGAGTCTTGTCTCTGGAAGACACAGTCTCCTTGGAGTCAGTCATCCATTACCTCTGTCTCTTATAGTCTTTCCACCTCCTCTTCTGCATAGACCCTTAAGCCTGGAGGGGAGGGCTTTGATGAAAACATTCCATTTAGGATGAATGCTCCAAAGTCCCTCACTCTCTCTACATTGACCAGCTGTGGGTCTCTGTCCTAGTTGCTGTCCTTTAGTAGAATAATAGTATTCTGTTTTCCCCTAGGCCTATGATCTATCTAGTGTTAGATTCTTGGCCACTTTAGCAGTGTCAGGTATGGCTTCTATCTCATCAAGTAGGCCTTAAATCCAATCAGAAAGTGGCTGCTTACTCCTTTAATGTTTATGTCACTATTGCACTGGCATATCTATTTGGCTAGTCTCTACTGCAGGTTACAGGGCTTGTAGCTAGGAGATATGATATTGAAGATTACCTTTTCCTCTCATTAGTCAGAAGAGTATCTTCCAGTACCATGCACACTAGTCAGTAGGGGTGAAGCTTCTAGTTAGGCACTAGCTCTACTGCTCCATGTTTGATGACGTGTGTAAGTTTTGTTTTGAGCGACAGAACCTTATCATCAGCTTGTAGAGAGTAACCAATAGGCTTGGCAACAACCTGTGACACGTGGGAGTTTCTGTACTGGCTCCTTTGGTCAGCACCTCAACAAGATATAATCCATTCCTGGCACTGGAGGTTTTACTTAGTGGCATAGAATGTCTAATTGGCTTGTTGTTGCCCTATCATTTAGTGACTCCATTTAGATTCCTATCATATATGTATGTTTTAGGAAACTTCTAGATTAGTAGGTTTACAAAATGGTCCTTAATATCAGTTGTCTCCCTCCTTTACCCTTCTCTTCCATTCCCTACCCTACTTAATCCTCTTATTCTAATTTCCTTTTCACTTCTCTATAACAGTATTATTTGATTTCCACTTTATTGGGGGATTCTTTCATCCCCTATAGTCCCTTATGAGGTATCTAACCTCCATGGTTATTTGGGTTGTAACACACATATCTAATGCTTAAAATCTAACATCCACATATAAAAGAAAATATGCAATATTTGTCTCTCTGGCTCTGTGTTATCTCACTCAGGACAATTTTTTTTTATTTTAAGTTCTTTCCATTTACCTTCAGATTTCATAATCTCATTTTCTTAACAGACAAATAATATTCTATTGTATAAATGTACCAGTTTCTCATTAGCCATTCCTCAGTTGGAGATCTAGGCTGCTTCTAATTCCTGGCTATTACGGATAGATCAGCAATGAACCTGGATGAAGAAGTGTCTCTATAATAGGTTGTAGAGTCCTTTGGGTGCTCAAAAGTGGTATAGCTGAGGTAGACTGATTCTCAGTTTCCTGAGGTAGGAACTACTATACTGATTTCCATAGTGGCTGTTTGTACTCCCACCAGCAATGGATAAGTGTTGTTCTGTTTTCTCCACATCCTTACCAGGATGTGCTGTCATTTGTTTTAGAGACCTTGACCATTCTGACTGGTGTGAGATGAAATCTCAAACTAGTTTAAATTTATATTTTCATGATGACTAAGGATGTTGAACATTTCTTTAAGTGTTGTTCAGCCACTTGTGTTTCATCTTTTGAGAACTCTATTTAGTTCTGTACCTCATTTTAAAATTGGGTTATTTGTTTTTTTGTTTTTTTGGTTTTTTGTTTGTTTGTTTTTGATGGTCACTTTTTTTTAGTTCTTTATACATTATAGGTACTAATGATCTGCAAGATGCAGAATTCATAAAGCTTTTTTCTCATTCTGTAGGCTGCTGTTTTGCCTGAATGATGGTGTTCTTTGTCATACAGAAAGAAGCTTTCCAGTTTTAGGAGTTCTTAGCGTCTGTGCTACCAGTGTCCTGATAAGAAACCTCTTTCTTGTGCCAATGCATTCAAGACTGTTTTCCACTTTCTTTTTTGTCATATTCAGGGTATCTTGTTTTATGTTGAGGATTGATCTATTTGGAGTCGAGTTTTATGCAAGGTGATAAGTGTGTATTTTTTCAGATACTTCCACATGCAGCTGTCCATGTTGACAAGAACCATTTGGTGAAGATGCTATCTTTTCTTCAGTGCATCTTTTTTTACTTTCTTTGTAAAAAAAAAAAAATTTTGTGTCTATAGGTGTATTAACTTATGTGTTGGTCTTTAATTCCAGTGATCAATGCATCTTTTTAATGTATGTACTGTACTGTTTTTTTATTACTATAGCTTTGTAGTAGACTTGGAATCTGGGATGGTGATGCCTCTGTTAGTTCTTTTTTTATTCAAGAATGTTTAAGCTATCCCTTTTTCCCCCTCGTGTGTGTGTTTCTGTGTGAAGTTGAAAATTGTTTTGTCAATTTCAGTAAAAAACTGTGTTAGAATTTTGTTGGGGCTTGTGTTGTATCTGTAGATTTCTTTTAGTAAGATGACTATTTTCATGTATTAATCCTACTGATCCATGAGCATGAAGGATCTTTCCATCTTCTGGTGTCTTCTTCAATGTCTTAAAGTTGTTATTATTTAAGTCTTTCACTTGCTTGGCTAGAGTTCTCCCAAGATAGTTTTTGAGGCTATTGTGGAAGGTGTTGTTTCCCTGATTCTTTATCAGCATGCTTATCTCTTATATCCTGCTATTTTGCTGTAAGAGTTACCAGCTATTGAAGTTTCCTGGTGGAATTTTTAGGGTCTTTTATTATATAAAGTCATACCATCTGCAAATAAAGACACTTTGACTCCATTCTTTCCTATTTGTATCCCCTTGATTTCCTTCCATTGTCTTACTGCTCCAGCTAAGGCTTCCAAGTACTGTATTGAATAGATATGGAGAGAGTGGACAACCTTGGCCATGATTTTAGTAGAAATGCTTTGATTTTTCTATCCACTTAAGATGATGTTAGCTGTGGGCTTGCTTTATTATGATGAGGTATGTCACTTGTATCCCTAATTTCTCCAGGATTTTTATCATGATGGTGTATTAGATGTAGACGTTCTGTAGAAGGAGTTTGTTTCTGTTGATAGAGTTTCTGTTCTGCCTGGTCCCTCAGCCATTTAGCCCCACATAAACATACAAAGACTTACATTAAATATAAACTGTTTGGCCAATGGCTTGGGCTTCTAATTGGCTAATGCTCTCTTAATTATTAACATATAACTACTAATCTATGCATTTCTATATTTTCTTATCTTACCAGACCTGTTACTCCTTCAGCAGCTACATGGTGTCTTTATGTTGCTTCTTTCTGCATTCCCTCCCCAGAATTCTCCTTGTCTCCTAGCCCCACCTATACTTCCTGTCTGGCTACTGGCCAATCAGTGTTTTCATCATCAACCAGTAAGAGAAACATATATATATATATATATATATGGACATCTCCCATCAGTTAGATTTTGTCACCGGCCTTTTTTGCATCCAATGAGATCATCATGAGTTGTTTTTTCTGTTTAATGTGATAGATTATATTTACTGATTTGCATATGTTGAACCACCCCCACATCTCTGGGATGAAGCCTACTTGATCATGGTGGATGATTATTTTGATATGTTCTTGGATTTGGTTTGCAAGTATCGTGTTGAAAATTTGTGCATCTATGTTCATAAGGGATATTGGTCTAGAAGTTGTTGTTGTTGGGTCATTGTGTGGTTTAGGTATTGATAACTGTGGCATTTCTGACAGAATTAGGAAATCTTCCTCCTATTTCTATTTTGTAGAATAATTTGAGGAATATTGACATTAATTCTTCTTTGAAGATCTGGTTGGATTCTGCTCTGAATCTATCTGTCCTGTTTTTTGTTTGTTTTTTTTTTTTTCCCTTGAGAGACTTCATTACTGCTTCAATTTCACTGGGTGTTACAGGTCTGTTTATTTGACCTTGATTTAATTTTCTAGGTTGCATATATCAAGAAATTCATCTATTTCTTTTAGGTTCTCCAGTTTTGGTGGAGTACAGCTGAAAAAAGGCTTTACCTAGGGCTTCAGAGGAAGCCTTTCCATTCTCATGTTCCCATAGTTTCCTGTTTTTCTGTGCTGCCTCATTTTCAAGGCTTTCTCCTATAGGCTCTGTTTCCTGAACTCCTCCTCCATATTAATCTATTAACATCTTCATTCACCAGATGTTTAATGAGGATCTGCTTTGTGCCCGGTACTATTCTAGATACGGGCTTGTTGTTCCTGTGCAGAGCTTACATATCAGAAGATTATAGTTGAAATCCATGGTGTGTGAGATAAGTGTAATTGCCACTTGGAAACTTTCCTCCATAGTACATGAAGCAGGCATGAAAAGCGGGCAGTGTTGATTGGAAGGTGTGGCAGTGTCAAGTGGCAGGTGGGGGCCACGGAGGGAGAGCAGCCAGTGTTGAGTGCTAATGGGAGCCATGGTTGCTACAGGATGGCAGGAAGGCCATTTGAACAGAAGCATGAGGGGAGGGACATCTTGGAATGGTTGGGGAGAGGGTAGACCAAGGGAGGGACTTACAGTCCATCCTGCCACTCTCAAATCAGGGCCTTGGACTTTGAGCTGAAGGGAGGTGGGAGAATCTGAGCAGAGACACTGAAATTGGGAAGCAGGGCAGGTATAGCTACAGACAGACAGGCTCACATGTAAATCAGAGCAACCTCTGTGTTACGGGCCAGAATGGTTTTAGTGGGAGGAGAGACGGGTGGGATGTGGCTGAGTGAATAGTGAGTGAATGAACTTGTCCATGCTGCCCAGTAGTGATGGAGCCAAGATGCTCATGCTATCAAGCCCTTGTTCTCAGCCACCCTTGGTGTAAGAGAAGAGTGAGGAGAAGCCGAGGAGCTCGAACGCTTCCTGCCTCGAGATGCTGTTGGAAAATACACAAGTAGAAAACTAACTCCAAGATACAAAAACATTTGGAAAAGTTAAAAAAAAACAAAACAAAACAAAACAACGTCAGTCTTAGAATTTCTATTGTTGAGAAGAGAGACCATGACTACAGCAACTTTTAACATTAAATCGGTGCTGGCCTACAGCTTAGTCCATCATCACCGTGGGGAGCATGCAGCATGCAGGCAGACCTGGTGCTGGAGAATGTGTTCTACATCTTGAACTGCAGGCAGCAGAAGCAACTGTGTGCCACACTGGGTGCAGCTTGAACAGCTAAGACCTCAAAACCAAACCCCAGTGATACACTTCTTTCAACAAGGCCACCCCTCCTAATAGTGCCACTCCCTCCCTATGGGCCTATAGGGGCCATTTTCTTTCAAATCACCACCGCAACAATAACCCAAATCCCTAATTGTGTGTCCTAGTTACTTTCTATTGCTGTGATAAACACCATGACCAAAAGCAACGTGGGAAGGAAAGGGTTTATTTCAGTTTATACTTCCACATCACAGGAACTCAGACAGAAACTGATGCAGAGGCCATGGAGGGACGCTGCTCAGTGGTTTGCTCCTCATAGCTTGCTTAGCCTGCTCTGTTTTAGCACCCGAACCACTGGCTCATCAATGAGGAAAATATATACAGGCTTGCCCACAAGCACTCTGGTGAGACCTCTCAGATGAGGTTCCTCTTCCCAGTTAGCTTGTGTCAAGTTGACAAAAACAAACAAAACCAGCACTCTTTGTGACAATGTACAGCACTGAGACTGGAGTGCTAGCCTGTGTGTGATTTGTTTTCAAGGGAATGCATTAAACAAAAAAGAAAACACACAGGTTGTGACTTTAAACTATTCTTCCTGGGAGAGAACCTAAACTAGAAGATTAATGTAGCATGCATTCTAATTGCTCTTAATAATAAAAACTTGGAGTCAGCTATCAGGGGGTGAAAGCTGATCAGAGAAGCAGAGTGGCCACTAGAGTTCTTACCTCTACCAATGCTCAGACCAAAAGGGTGATCCTGTCCCTAGGAATCCTCAGACTGCTTCTGTCTCTCGGGAGCCCCAGACTAACTTCTCTCTATGAACCCTCAGACTGCCCCTGAGCTCCTGTCTTACATTTTTCTCACTGCCCTGCCATGTCACTCCTGTCTCCACCTCCCTAGTACTGAGATTAAAGGCATGTCGGCATGTCATCCAAGTGCTGGGATCACCTTTGTGTGAGCTCTGTTTCTCTTTTAGATAGATTCATTCTTGTGTAGCCCAAGGTGGCTTTGAACTAACAGAGATCCCTCTGCCTCTCTCTCCTGAGTGCCACCACTGCCCGGCCTCTGTGGCTAACTAATGTGGCTAGCTTTGTACTCTGATCTCCAGGCAAGCTTTATTTGTTATAGAAGAAACATAATATCACCACAGATTTAACCAGCCCTGCTCCCTGGCCTCCTACGACATCTTCAGCTTCTTCGGGGCTGACTTAAGGCTGCTCTTACTGCAGTGCAAAACTGGCTCCAGGTGCCATTCTCCATGTGCTATCAGCTCGATGCACTCGGGTCCTGTCTCTGTGGACTTGCCTGCTTCTTTTGGAAGTGTTTCTTCTTTATAAGAAGTTTCAGAGACCAGAGCCGAGTGCTACAGCTGCAGAAAGCACATTTCTCCTTCCAGATTGAAGATGAAAACCATGATTATTCAGAGGATTGCTTCCATACTGAAACTGACCGACTTGGTTAAGTTCTACTTCTTAACACAGGAAACTGGGAATAGAGTGTCCAAATATCCCAAGGAATCAGGGAGGTCCCATTAAGCGAAGGAAGTGGATCTCTCAGAGGCAGAGAGATACTTTGCTATTCTGTAGGGTCATTGTGATTAACTGGAAGGCTGTGCTGTGTCACAGGGTGGCTCGCTGGTGAAAGTCGCTGGCAGGGCTCATCTTGCTTGGCTCTCACTGTTGTTTAAAGACTGGGTCCTGACTCTAACTCACTCTATTAGGACTGAATGAAAGAGAATGGTAGGCACAAATCACAATGCTAGCTGGACTGTCTATGGAAACTGGTAGTATGGCCACTCTTGAAGACTAACTGCTGGCTGCTCTCACGGTTCACCCACAGCTGGAGGACAAGAAAGAAGCAGATGGGTGGACAAGTCGTAGCTGTGTTGTAACTGTTGCTGTTGGCTAGTTAGTAAATATGGTAGTTAAGAACTAGAACCTTCCTCTTTGAAAAATACTGGGAATGGAAAGCATTTTTTTCCCCCTCTTCCTCCACCTTGTAATTTGGTAACAGGCCTCTTTGTGGGGCCCAGTTTTTCTGAGGAGATAAATATAGCTGGCAGGTGCCAAGATGACATGAAACCCCAGGGCTAGGCTGAGATCCCAGCATGGAGTTATAGGAAGGCCTTTTCTTCTGAGCCAGACCACAGAGGTTCATATGGCCATGCTTACTTCTTTTTGTTACTTTCCAACCTAGTGAAACTCAAACTTACAGGAATTTAAGGATAATTGTCTTTATTTTATCTATTCCAAGGTTCCCACTGAAGATCTTCTGACTCCAAGTTCTATGGAATTCTGTTTATTTAAATGTGTCAAGGACACCCCTCTATGACTTTGCAAGGTTGAGAGAATGTTGCCTTAGAGAGAGTGTGTGTATGTGTGTATTTATGTGTCTGTGTGTCCATGTGCCTATGTGTACATGTGGAGGCCAGAGGTTGATGTTGGGTGCCTTTCTTGATCAATTTCCACCTTATGAACTGTTGACACAAAAAGTAAAACTCTACCTTAAAGGGGCTAAGAGTTTATTTCAGCGCTAAGTATTAGTAGCCCTGGCCTGAGAACACGGGTTACCTAAAATTCCATATTTCAATATGGTAACAATTTGATGAAGGTTTTACAGTAATAGAACAAGGACATCAAGGTACTTTTCAAACATATTTGTGGAAATATTAGATTGTTACAGTACAGCAGAGAAACTCTCAGGTCTAGCCTCATATACTGTCTGACTACATTCTTAGACATTTGGTTGGTGGAAATTAGGGTTTGTTAACATTTCAAACAGTTTTATCTTTTAGGCACAGGATGTTAGCTGAGGAGCAGACAGGGTGAGTAGGGATGGCTTTGAGGGCGAGGAAGATGATCAAGGCTGACTGTCTCTAGACCTGCAGCTATCCCACCTTTCTGTCCTCACTGGGGTGCTAATGAGTTTGTTAGTCTGGCATCCTTCCTTAGGATGTTTGTTCACATTTCCTGACTCCCAGTGGACATCACAGTTTGTACATTTCAAAACTGGAATTACAGTATAGCTTTTAACTTGAATCTTCACTGTCTCATCTATCTCACGCCAATTTGTGGAGCTATGCCTTTTTCTTTATTTAAATATAATGAACACTTATGTGTGCATGAGTGTGGTCATGCAAATGTCATGGCACAAGTGTGGAGGTCAGAAGAGCACTTTTAATAATCGGTTCTCCATACTGTGGTTTCCGGGGAATACACTCAGGTATGCGTCCTTAGTGGCAAACACTCTTAACCTGCTGAGTCAGCTCACAGGCCCTTTACATTTTTTTTAATGGTTGTATACTATTACATGATATATATAGTTTCTAACATGGTATTTATATCTTCCCTCATTATATCATTCAGTGTTCTTATTGTCATTCAGGAGATCAGTTCAGTGTCTGAAATCTTGGGAAGCACTCTACCACTGAGCCACACCTTCAGCCTCATTCAGCCTTTTTGTTTTGTGTTTGAGACAGGGTTTTTTTTTTTTTTTTTGAGACTTATGTAGCTCTGGCTGTCCTGGAACTCACTATGTAGACCAAGATGGCCTCAAACTCAGAGATGTGCCTGCCTTTGCCTCCAAGCCCTGGGATCTAAGGCATGCACCACTATGCCCTGCTGCCAGCGTATGTGTAGTGACACCAATCTTGTGCTGGTCTGGGATGAAGTTTTCTTTTTGCACTGACATTTTTCCTACTGTGGAAAAGAACGTGTGCGTGGAATTTGATGTCCTCTGAGCTGCCTTTTGTTTTTTCTACCTTGTAGAAAATGTTCTTTTAAAGAATAAGCTCTTGCAGGCGGATCTCTGTGAGTTCCAGGCCAGCCTGGTCTACAGAGCTAGTTCCAGGACAGGCTCCATAGCCACAGAGAAATCCTGTCTCGAACATCCCTCCCCCCAAAAAAAAATAAGCTCTTGATTTCACTGTACAGTGCTCTCTTGAGGACTAAGCTAGAAATTATAGGGATTGTTCTGCAAATGGTGCAGCCAGAGATCCACACAACCGTGGGCATGGAGTGGAGGGACTTTTTATGGACTTGGAAACGCACTTTTTCCAAATTTGCCCTCCTAAAAGCCTAAGCAGGAGTGGACATGCTCCTCTGGCACACTCACCCTACATTACCTCATTTCCTTAGGCTTTCAAGTTTGGATGGGAGCAAATTTTTTTTTGTTTGTTTTGTTTTGTTTTTGTTTTCATTCTTTGTAACCACAATGACGTCCCCACACTGGAGGTAAACATCAAAATAGTCAGGGCAGTTGCTACCTACAGATACTTACAAACAAAAGTTCTTTCTTGCCTCGGAGGGGAACGACAGTAGTGCTTTTCCTACAGTTGGGCCCGCGCGCGGGTCCAGAGCTGGCAGGCTAAGTGGTGTGAAGGGTTAGGCTTTGTTTTTGTTGTTCCAAAATGTAAGGAACAGCAACAAAAACCACAATCCAAACCCACCTCCTGACGGGTCACTGGAGCACTTCCCTGTGGCGGGGCAACCAGGGCGCTGCGCAGGCGCAGGGCGGAGGGCGCCAGAGGGTGTGGCCGCCGTGTCCATTTTGCAGCCTTGCTGCGGGGCCACAGGCGGCCGAGGTGAACGGTGCTCGGAGACTGCTGGGTTCGTTGAGCCCGGGCGCCCACAGCCACGGACACCTGCGTGGGTGGAGGCCGGCAGCGCGGCGTGGCGGCAGTGCCCGGTGTGGCTGCCAGGAAGATCCGCGCGCCGCTGGGGAGGCATTCTGTTAGGAAGCCAAGGCACGCGTGCTGGCTTTTTTGGGGGTGTTGTTGGGAGGGGAGATAGAAATTTTTTTTTTTTTTTAAATGGAGGGTTAACAATGCAGATCTCTGTGTATAACACCCTTTCTTCTTTCTCTACAGCATTCTCTAGTTTTACAGTCCAAACGTGGGAGACAAAACAAAAACCGGCTTTTCCCAGAGAAATAGTAACCTTGCTGAAAGCACCTGCTTGCCGGGGGTCAGAGGTAAACATCAGTATTTTCCTTTTTGTTCTAGTATTTATGGGGGAAAATGTCAGATTTTATTAGTCTTGGATCGGACTACGGAGAATATGTCCATATCCATCCTCTGTCAGTGATAGGTGGTCTTTGTTCTTTTCATATTTCAAAACTCAAAGCAGAGTCCACGCTGGCCATTCCTTTCTTTGGCAGTTATTATACATAATTTAATACAATTATGCAGTAAGGGAAGAAAAGGGATTCGGCAGCATTTTCTTTTGTGGGGTTTGTCTAAGTTGTCCAGATACTTGGTCAGTAGAAGGGCTAGTTCCCTGCAGCTCTCTGGACCTTTGCGTGTTGGGCACTTTAAAAACAATGCCATTGTATAGGCATTCGTTCTGCTTGGAACTCGATGCACTATAGGCACATTTATGCCTCTTTCATACAATTTTTGTTTTAAAATTATTATTTGGTGCTGGGGGAAGAACCCAGGACACCTTGGGGTAAGCTAGCTAGCCAAGTCCTCTACTCCTGAAGTACACCCCTGTCCTACTTAATACTCAGTTTGACACAGCCTAGGATCACCTGAGAACAGCCTCAATCTAATTATTTTTCAGGTTAGTCTGTGGATATGTCTGTGAGGGACTGTCTTATTCCACATAGGAGGGGAGGGCCCAGCACACAGTGGGCAGCTGTATCCCTAGGCAGATTAACTTAGGCACCATAAGAAAGCCAGCTAAGCATGGGCCGGGCCGTAAGAACGGGCCAGAACACAACCAACGATCCACATGGATTTTTGATGGTGTCTACTGTATATTATTGGATGTGAGTGAGTTCCAAGGTAGAAGGCAATGTGTGAAATAACCAGCAGTTTTGCCTTGAGTTCCTGCTTTGACTTTCCAGTGATGGCTTGTGACCTGGAAGTGGTTAGTTGCTTTTGGTCAGGGTTTTATCATGGTAATAGACATGGCCAGCCCCAGAAAATACATTTCTTCAGGTCTCCTTCCTCCTCCTGTACTTCCTTAATTTATGTATTTCTTTATCTACGTTGGTACCAGTTGGCTTAATTATGGATGATGCATCCTTTTATAATGCCAGACTGTTATTTTTATCTGTGTGCTTACTTTTTGGCGGGCTGGAAAATGCTCACATTAGGCAGTTGCTTTCCTCAGCCTCAGCCCTGCCTGTGCATGTGTCACTCGTGAGGTCACGCTTCTGTGTATCTGGTGCCCAGTGATTTTTGCCTTGGAATCATTGTCAAGGAGAATTAAACTCATTTGAGCTCTATTCTCATCTAATACAGCACCTTAATGTGTATTTATAATTTCCATAGTATTTGTATACTGGTGTAATTTAAGTTTATATTATGGCTTATGTAAATTTATGAAATTTGTATTTATTTTTCAGAAATATGAAGAGAAGATAGTAATATAAAGATATGAAAGATAAAATGGTTATTTATGAAAACCATAGTTTTAGAAGATTTTTTATAAGTTTATGAAATAAACTTGTTTTATGAATAAAGATACTGAATTATTCCCCTACTGCTTTGGTCCTGGAGATCTAAGCCAGTGCCATCAACATTCTAAGTACATGCTCTGCCATTTGCCATACTCTTAGCTCCTAGAATATGAAATTATTCTTTTTTTTTCCTTTTTGTGACAACTCCCTACATGGACCATGCTGGCCTTGAATAGATCTGCCTGTCTTTGCACTCTTGTCTGCTGGGATTGGATTAAAGGTGTGTGCCACTATGCCTGGGTTAGATACTGAATTCTTGACTTTCTGGATAGTGCTGCATCCTACAACTTTGAAAACGGTCTGTGCTTTAGTGGTGGCAGAGCAAAGTAAATTGGGCTCCATGTTTTTACTTATGAAGCTAGGAGGTTAGCTACTTTGGTTTTGAGCCCTTAACTTACATTTCATTCCTATCCTTTTGTTCTCAAGATATATTAGATGCAAACTAATGGGAACAGATTTAAATTGTTTTACATTTTAAATCCAAGTGAGTAATCTAAGGGCTGGATTAAAGACATGCACCATCATGCCCAGCTATACACACCCTCTTCAGAAAGACACTTGGCCATCTTTAGAGTTTTAAAATGGCTCAGCAGGTAAAGGGCTTGCTAACACTGTTGACAGGATCTGAATTCCATCTCCAGGACTCCCATAGTAGACTAGGAGAATTGACTCACATAATAGCCCTCTTACCTTGGTACATGTCACACACACACACACACACACACACACACACACGAATAAAAATTTAAAGATAGGCTTATTCCTTGATTCGTTATCTCCTCTAAGGGAGCTATTTAAGGAAATGGTCAGAAATTAAGAGGTTTTAATGAAAACTTTGCTATAAAGCTGTTACTTAAACAGTACCAGTCTAAAAACAAACAAAATGGCAGATAAACAATTAGAAAGCATAAGGTGAGTTACCATATGTTTGAAGAACAGCTACTGATAAAGAAAATGTATATTTGTAAGTAAAAACGGTAACAAAATTGCATCATACTTCAATATTAAATAACAAGAAACAAAGATGGTCAGGATGAAAAGGAGAGGATACCAGAGGCAAAGAAAAAAATTTGAGAAATATGGAGACTACAATAACAGGGGATCAAAATTTTTTAGAATTTCTATTATTTTATATGCATTGGTATTTCGTCTGCGTTTATGTCTGAGAGTGCCCTAGAACTGAAGTTACTGTTATGAGCCACTGTGTGGGTGCTGGGAATTGAACCTAGGTCCTCTGGCAGATCAGTCAGTGCTCTTATCCACTGAGCCATCTCTCCAGCCCCAGGGACCAAAAATTTTAAGCAACCAAATATGCTAAAAAGAAAATGTGAATTTTACAATAGCCATTCAGAGTCATAATCATACTGTACAGGCTACTCATGTGTTCATTCTATCTTAAAAGTTCTGCTCTTCCAGCCTTAGTTTCCCAGGAGCTAGGATACAGGCTTACACCACCATGCCAAGCTTTGTATTCGTTCTTAAGTAGAAGTTAATCTTCCTATTAAAACATCTATTACAGGAGCCTGTGAGATGGCTCAGCTGGTAGAAGCACTTGCTGCTAAGTGTTAATTCAATCCCCGGAGCACTCATGATGGTAGAGCTGACCCCAGTAAGTTGTGATCTCTCCGTATGTGCACACAAAATAAACAGTATATGAAAAAAAAAATGAGTAAAACCATCTGCTGGGAACAAAAAGAAAAGCTGTTATATTATGCTTTGTGTCTTTGGGATTCGTTTTTTTTTCAGTGCTAGGCATTGGACTCAGGGCCTCAAGCTAAGCAGGTGCTCTGCTACTGAGCCAGAGTCTAGGCCTCCTGCATCTTGGGAATTTTCATCTTATCTTAAGGCATCTTTGTTTGGGATTTAAAAATTTCAAAACAGTGTTTAAATTTACCATTCAGGAGAGGACCTTGGAAAATAACTAAGGACTGAGTTCAATTCCCAGAACCCACTGAGAAACAAAAAACAAAAAGCCACGAGTAGTGATATGTACTTGTACTAGTAGGACTAGGGAGGCCAGCTAATCTAGCCTACTTGGCAAGCTCTAAGTCAGTGAGAAATTCTGTGCCCCCCCCAAGACAAACAAATAGCAAAACCATAAACATAAAAATAAATAATAAAACTAAGACAGTAAATAATAGACCCTTCACAGCCCCCAAGTCATGGTAAGCCTAAGAGCCACCAGTCTTACTTTGCTTGCTTTACAAGAAAAGCTTACATTTTAAAAGATTAATTTTATATTTAATTATGTGTCTGTGTGTGCATAAGTACAGGTGCCTTCAGACACCAGAAGCCCTAGTTCCCTGGAATTGTGAGCTGATCTGGTCTTCTGAAAGAGCATATGTGCTCTCAACGCTGTGCCACCTCTCCCGCCCAAGTGTACTTTTTTTTTTAAAGGCCACAGGCCAGGCATGGTGGCACTTAACTTTAATCCCAGCACTGAGTAGGCAGAGTCAGGAGCATATCTGTGAGTTCAAGGCCAGTCTAGTCTACATAACAAGTTCCAGGGCAGCAAGGACTACATATACAGACCCTGTTTTAAAAAACAAATAAAATATAAAATAAAAATATAAACATAAAAAGGTCACTTCTCAATTCACTAGTTAATCTCATGTTCAAATCATGTACTATATATTTACTATTTAGGATGAAATTGCCCTAATACCTACTAACTTTTGAATCTACTTTGGGGCATGCTAATACAATACTTGCTATTCCAACATTCAGTAGCCTGAAGCAAAAAGACTTTTGTGGTTACAACACTACATAGCAAGATCCTACCTCAAAAATGCAAAATGTCAAGTGGGACAGTGGTGATGAACATCTTTAATCACTTGGGAGGCAGAGGCAGGCAGATCTCTGAGTTTGGGGTCAGCCTGGTCTACAGAGAGAGAGTTCTAGGACAGTCAGGGCTACACACAGAAGCCCTAGAAATTGAGAGAGAGAGGGGGAGAGAGAGAGAGAGAGAAAGAGAGAGAGAGAGAGAGAGAGAGAGAGAGAGAGAGAGAGAGAGAGAGAGAGAGAGAGAGAGAGAGAGAGAGAAAGCATACAGTCCCCAGTCAGCCCAGCTGAGTAAGTGAGTTTCAGCTACAGTAAGACCCAGTGCAAAACACAGGTGGAGAAGGACTGAGCAAAGACAGCTGGTGTTGACTCTGGCCTGTAGCGAGTCTTTCTCTGCCCTACCAACCAGCTCCTAAATGATGACATGGAGACTTACTAAAAATGAAGGCTTGGCCTTCATCCAGGCTTGTTTTTAACTAGCTCTTACAACGTAGATAACCCATTTCTATTCATCTATGTTCTGACAAGAATTATGTGTATACCCTGCTTCTTCGGTGTTCACTGGCCTCTCTTGAATGCCTAGGATCATCTCCAACTTTCTCTTCTGCCCACAAGTCCTGCCTATATCTCCTGCCTAGCTATTGGCTGTTTACATCTTTATTAAATCAATCACAGCAATATATCTTTACACAGTGTACAAATATCCCACAACATTGGCCCTTGATAGGCATGTTCATGTGTGCCTGCATACATACCACAGGGAGAATTACTGAGGCTGGGCATGCATGGACTCTGCTCAGCATGTCCCTACCTCCAATCCCAAATTATTATCTGATGGCTGTAGAATACAGAGTATTCTGTCCTATTTTATTATTTTGGTAGTATTTATGTATCCCTGAGTAAACCTGAATAAAGAAATGCTGACTAGCAGGGAGATGATGGCACATGCCTTTAATCCCAGCATTTGGAGACAGAGGCAGGCAGATCTCTGTGAGTTTGAGGCCAACTTGGTTTGTCTGGAAAAACAAAAGCAAAAACAAACAAAAAATACTGCTGATTTTGGTTTTAGGCCTTTAGGGACTAAGGTGCATTAGCAAATTTTCATTGAGAAACAGTGTTTTCTACATTAGCCATCAACACCCTCAAAGACTGAGGATCCTAAGAACTTTGAGATATATACATATATGTATATGTATATATATATATATGTGTGTGTGTGTGTGTGTATGTATATATTCTAGTTACTTGCTGTATATTGTGATAAAAGTGGCATTTTTTATATATCTATAGCTTTTTGTCTTTGGGGGGGGGCAGCTTCAAGGGTCTGCCCTATGACTAGCCTAGGCCTTGTACAGGTCAAGTGTACTTTTGAGCCATATTCTCAGCCCTGGATGTTTATTTTATTGAAAACAACTGTTCTAATTATTTTGGTTGACATATTCAAAATTGGCATTACACATATTTGTGGTTGGTAAAGGAGGTAGTGTTGTAGTAGCTTTTTGCTCTTCTTCAATACTGTGCCAAACCTCAATACTGTGTGTGTGTGTATGTATGTATGTATGTATGTATGTATGTATGTATGTACGTACGTACGAATGTGTATGTATATATATATATATATATATATACACGCACACACACATATACACGCACATATATTTATCATACTGTAGTAATGAGATCCCATTTATTGTGAGCCTGTTTGTCTCTGTTACTTTTGTTTTGTTTTGGAAACAGGGTTTCTCTGTTTAACAGCCCTAACTGTCCTGGAACTCATTCTGTAGACAAGGCTGGCCTTGAACTCACAGAGATCTGCCTGTCTCTGCCTCCTGAGTGCTGGAATTAAAGGCGAGCACCACCACTGCCCAGCTCTTGTTACTTTTTTATGTTTTATTTCTGCAGTGTTGGGAATTGATCTTGGCAAGTATTCTGCCACTGAACTACACTTCAGCCCTTCCTAATATTTTAAAAGAGTCTTATATGAATGGTTTATAATATTGACTTGAAAAAGCATTAGTTCATTGTTTTGTAGACCTCCAAATATTGACATATTTTATAGTAGCCTTCACATTTATTAACTTCACCATTTATCAGAATCTTTAATGAGAAGCTTACAAGTAGTAAGTAGATACATTTTGCAAAAATACAAATTTGATCAGTTTTCATTGGTAGGAAGTACTGTGTTCTGGAAGTAGCAAGCTCATTTTTACTCATTTTCAAGATGTCTGTCAGCTACCTAAATCTGCATAGTCTAGCTTACATTGTTTTCCTAGTAAGAACAGCGGGCTTCTCTTGTAGCTTAGTCATGTGAGCCTGCTGCTCCCTTTAGACAACATTTGCTGGCATGCATGAGTGCTTTTGTATGTACTTCTTACTTTGCCACACATATTTAAAACATGCGTACAAGAATCAGGATTTGACAAAACGAGTAATCTTTGCTGTTTCATCAAGATTTTATTGTTTGTTTGTTTTTGAAATAGGTCTCATAGTCCAGACTGGGGTGGGACTTGCTTGCCTTGTTGCTTTGAACTCATACCCTTCCTTCTCTGTCTCTCTGAGTCAGCCTGGCTAAGAGCACTCCTCACTAAAGACTCCGTCCCCTCCTCTCTTGTGTGCTCCTGAAGAACACTGAGGAGTGGTGCAGCTCAGTGCTTCTTAGCACTTTGCTTGATTCCTGTTAAAGCTCCAACAGAATATACCTCCTGTTGCGTTGACAATGTTGGTGCAGGAGGTATATTTTCAGTCAACATGGCAGGCACATCGTTATGAAAATGCTTTTGTCTTCACCAGTTCTCTGAAAGAGGGACATTTAGGTTCTTGCTCCTTATAGAGAGGATTACTACCGTGGTGTAAAGGATATGGGATGAATTTGATTGTTTAAAAACCACCAATTAAAAAAAAAAAAAAGTCCCCCCAAACATCAAAAATCTACTTCATTTAATTCCCTAGGCAAGGTTGAATTACAGTTCTTTTGTGCTTTTTAAACTATGATTCTCTTAAGTAATTGTAATTGTGTCTTTGAAATGGGAAAACATGCCAATTTCTAGTAAGAGTTGGACTAGAGTCCATGCTTGGATTTATGTTGTGTGCTTATTTCGGCTTTAAGTAGCATACCATTTCATACTTGTGGGCCCAAAGTAAAGAGCCCATTCTGTTATAGACACTGGACTCTTTGTTTCTGACATCTAGCAGTCAGCTCTGTTTAAAACAATGTTGGGTCCTGTTGGCTCAGTTTGCAGTTGTCCTGGTTCTAACCCTGTCTTAGCAAAGGCTGGTGTTGGGAAGTCCTCACAAAAGCCTTGCATACAGGAGTGTGTTCTTGTTCCAGAGTTAACTATCTGTTAGAATGCATGCCTTCCCCACATTTCTTCCCTGTATGCTTTGATTATATAAGTCAACAGATGACTATTGGGAAGATGGTATGTTACAATTATTATAGAGGCTTCCCAGAGCTAAATGTTTCTTTCTCTGGCAGGATGTGATGGAGCTGCTTGAGGAAGACCTCACATGCCCAATTTGTTGCAGTTTGTTTGATGATCCCCGAGTTTTGCCCTGCTCACACAACTTCTGCAAAAAATGTTTAGAAGGGCTCTTAGAGGGGAATGTGCGGAATTCATTGTGGAGACCATCTCCATTCAAATGTCCTACTTGCCGTAAGGAAACTTCAGCAACTGGAGTCAACAGTCTACAAGTTAATTACTCCCTAAAGGGTATTGTGGAGAAGTATAACAAAATCAAGATTTCTCCTAAAATGCCAGTGTGCAAAGGACACTTGGGACAGCCTCTCAACATTTTCTGTGTAACTGATATGCAGCTGATTTGTGGGATCTGTGCTACTTGTGGCGATCACACTAAGCATGTCTTCTCTTCTATTGAAGATGCCTATGCTCAGGAAAGGGGTGCCTTTGAGTCCCTCTTTCAGAGTTTTGAGACATGGCGCCGGGGAGATGCTCTTTCCCGCTTAGACACTTTGGAAACAAACAAAAGGAAGTCCCTACAGTTACTCACTAAAGATTCAGACAAAGTGAAGGAGTTTTTTGAGAAGTTACAACACACATTAGATCAAAAGAAGAATGAAATCCTGTCTGACTTTGAGACTATGAAACTTGCAGTTATGCAAGCCTATGACCCAGAGATCAACAAGCTCAACACTATTTTACAGGAGCAGCGGATGGCCTTTAACATTGCAGAGGCTTTTAAAGATGTGTCAGAACCTATTATATTTTTGCAACAGATGCAGGAATTCAGGGAGAAAATCAAAGTAATCAAGGAAACACCTTTGCCACCCTCTAATTTGCCCACAAGCCCTTTAATGAAGAACTTTGATACCAGTCAGTGGGAAGACATTAAACTAGTCGATGTGGATAAACTTTCTTTGCCTCAAGACACAGGTGTGTTCATTAGCAAGATTCCCTGGAGCTCCTACCAGTTGTTCGTGGTGGTAGTTCTGCTGGGTCTCCTCGTGTTCTTTGGTCCTACCATATTCCTGGAGTGGTCTCCATTTGATGAATTTGCAGCTTGGAAAGACTATCTTTCAAATGTCAGTTCTTATCTGACTAAATCACCTTATTTCTTAGAACAGTCTTTTTTTTTCTGGGAACAGATAACAGATGGGTTTTTCATTTTTAGTGAGAAAGTCAAAAATTTTAGTTTGGTGGCACTAAATACTGTGGCAGAATTTGTGTGCAAATATAAACTACTATAAAGTCTTTCAACCACACAGTTCTTTTTCTTGGTGGAATTATTAGAGAGCACAAGAATAATTCAGATTTGGTCAAGATTCCAGTCTAGTGTCTTTTAAAAATATTCCTTTAATAATGTCTTTTTTATATGTTATCCAAATATCAGCATAAAGATAAAAGTGATGTTTAGTAATCCCAACCCTTCCCTTCCTTTGTAAAGGGAGTTTTAGTATGGGCTGAGTTTGTAATGTGATAAATGGCACATGAATGTATCTGTACCTCATTTACTCCGGGATCTCTTGAGCCCAGGACTTTGGACAAGCAAGAGAGGGAGGTGAGAGCACACATGAATTCACAATGCATCCAGGACGCAGAAGCACACAAGCTAGTACCTCATTGGTACAGGTACTGTAGTGCTGAGTCATCAAGCATACTGTGAAAGGAACAAAGCAACTTTTCTGACTGAACATTTTAAAAAAGTAAAGACTATGAATATACTGGATTCCCAAGTTTGTTTAGAGGACTATTTCTCATGATGGTGTAAATCTTGTAATTTTGGAAACCAAATCTCTCCCTCCGTTCTTTTTGACAACTCTGATCTGGTAGTCCTACCTCAAGCCTCCCAAGTATTGGCATTATGGTGACCTTGGTCTTGTGAACTTTTCACTAAAGGTGACACAGCTATGAAGTAGCTTGTGTATATGGGAAGGCAGGAATTGGAAAAACCAGTTTTTAACTGGTACCTAATATTGCATTTGTGCTCACAGCAATTGTACAGCCAACCCAGTTCACAGGTGTAGTAAGATGAATCTGACAACAGAAGGGACAGATCGTTAGCACGCATAGATTATAAAGCCAGCAGGTGAAGACTCATGTCCTCTCTGCTCATAAGAGAAAAAGTACATAATTTTCTCAAGACCCTTGCTTAGAATTCAAATGAGGACAAAGAAACCTTAGAACTGCTTTTAGTTGCCTTGTTTCTGTCATGGGAAAATGGGCTCTTGAAAGGAAGCCCAATAAGTGAAACTGGGTTTTAGGGAGCAATGTCTTTACTCCATCCTTTGATCTGGTTGAGAAGAACTAAAGTGATCAGGGATGAGAGAAGCTGCTCATTCAACTTGAAAGCACAGAAAATGTGGGCAGTGGTGTCGCAGGCCTTTAGCCCCAGCACCAGGGAGGCAGAGACCGCTGGGTCTCTCTGTAAGGCCAGTTTGATCTATAGAGTGAGTTCCAGGACAGCTAAGGCTATATACAGAGACACTATGTAATGGGGTAAAGAAGTGCTGAAGAGATGGCAGCTCACCCAACCTGTAACTCCAGTTCCAGGGGATCTGACATACTCACTTAAACACATAGGCAAAACACCAATGCACATTTAAAAAGTAAAATAAAGCACAGAGTGTCTTCCTCAGTTACCAGCTATGAGATGATCAAACTGAAGGTGAGGTAAAGGTTGTTTATTCTTATCATAATTCACGATCTAGCTATTAAATTACTAAGGGGGTTCTAGAAACAAATCATGTTTTCTGTAAGTCTTTCATCAGCCATGAGGGCTTGGTAAATGTTTGTGGAGAGAGTAGTTTTCTGTTTGAAATACGGATTTACGTTAGGGTTTCATAGAGAATGAGTTCTTCAGTGCTGGAGACAGAACTAAGTGCCTCACACACATTAGGGAAGTACTCTACCACTGAACCACATTCCTATTGTAAGAGGGTTTTTTTTCCCTTGTTTTACTTTTAGTGGATTACAAGAAAGGGATCTATTTGATATCATGATATTGACATTCTGTTTCACTTGCTGTTTCCATTTTATACACTGCAAGTTCAGTTCCCAAGCAACTCACATTTGCAAACATAGCTATGGATACACTATTTGTCTTGACAATAGTTACCTTGGAATTTAGATCTAGTTTTCTATCTCTACTTCCTTATTTCTTAATCATATAAAGCATTTACAGTAGCAGGTCGAGTTAGAAGGTTTCTATGTCTGTGTTAATGGTTTGTAGCCTCTAATGAGAAACTAGGGAGAATGAACAGTAGGGGGACCTGAACACTCTGAATGTGGGAGGGAAGATACAAGGCTCTCTACAGTAAAGCAGTTCCTCTTGGTTGGTAGGCATGTTAGATGGCAGAGACCATGAGTTCAAGACAGTTGATGGCCAGATTTTTGTGGATAGAGATGAAGCTTTGTTTAGTTTCATTTTAGATCTTCTGAGAAATCATGAGCTATTACCCTCTGACTTTTCAGACTATCTTAGGCTTCAGAGAGAAGCTCCTTTCTGTGAACTTGATTCTCTTGTTGACTTCTTAAGCCAGCACCTGCTACAATCAAGGCCTGCTGCCATAGAGGTGCATTTCCTAAACTGAAACACTTGTAGAAAAACAATTGAGCTGCTAAGTAGGAGGGTTACAGTGTTTGTAGAGCAAACTGCAGCACTGGCCTGAGCAGTAACCACCCCCCCACCCCAGATGACTTCACTTCCGCTGCCTCCACAAAGTCCTCCTCACCGTGACCTGTTTTCCCACTGTGGCTCTCATGGCACTGTTGAAACACACACTGGAGTCAGGTATTCTGAATACTGAAGCACCTCTTTCATTCCAGTTTCCTGACATTTTCTCTCAAAACTGAAAGTTCTTTATGCCTAAAACTCTTCTTGGCAAAAAAGTGTTTATTCAGACTAATGTTTTGTTCAGCTAGAACAAGTAGTTATTTTCTAAACTTGGACACTTTCCGACTAAGAAGGTATTGTGGGATAGGTAATAAACCAAGACTGCCCAGGGAAAATGGAAACTGGTATAGTTATAAGAGGAACCGATTCTGTAGATTATATTCCATTGTTAATGAATGGCTTAGAACGAATCAGCTTATTTCTGGCTTGCACATAGGTCAGTGGTATGACCGGATTCCCTCACACTCTATGCATTTGTTCTTTTAGACCTTAAAAATGATGGCTGCTTTTTAATTTTTATTTATAATTATAATTATAATTTTTGAGGCGAGGTCTAATCAGGCTGTTCCTGGCCTGGAACTCTCACCACCTCTGCCTCTCGAGTGCTGGGACCGAAAGTGAGCATCACCATTGTGCTTGCCTCTCTTGCTCTTGGCTGGATCCCAAGGCTGATTTCTGCCCTGTAGTCAGGGACACACTACCTCATCCCCTGTTAAAAGTGTCTTAATGATGTGTAGGATTATTACCAACTGTGAAAGCTGTTTTTAACTTTTGGTAGGAAAATAACTTTAAAAAAAAATCTTTACTTACAGCATTTAAAAACAATCATTTTTGAGAGACAGACATATTTTAGAGTTCTTAGCCTTTACAGTAGCTATCATGAAGGAGTACAATGATTATTTCTCCCACAACACATCCCTTAGTCTCAGCTACCAATTGGAGGACAATAAGCAGTGTAGTCAAGTATGACAGTAAATTTATGTACTTATTTCCTGGTCTCCCAAAGAAGCTGAAATGTCATTTTAGAAATGGGTACCAATCAAATAAGCCATGAAGCACATCCAAGGTCCTGTTGTTACCAAACTGCTTTAATCTCTGTTCTTCATTTTCATTGGGGGAAGAAGTACTTAAATAAGAGAAATAATGGACTTTTGTTGTTTTAAATTTCAATTAAATGATGATGACCTTTTTGGCATTTCTTTTCAGAAAGTTAGAAACCTGAGGGGAAAAAACGACATCCTAAATTCTAGGAAGACACATGATAGGTGAAAAGATGTCTTGAAAATACTAAATGTTCTTTTAAAATTTAGATTTTGGAGGAACTAATTATCTTAAAAAACAGGGTTAGTAATTGAAATTGGCCCATTCTTGTATATACACATCAAGTGACTTACCCCTTTTTAATTACAAGTTTCAGAAACAGCATAGAATGGGTTTTTGTAACTCTTAATCTGAGAAAGGCATATTTAATTTCATAAGTCCAGAGCTATTTCTTTCATCTCTATTTTTTATAGGCTCTCATGTGGCCCTGGCTAGCCTGGAACTTCTGATTCACTTGTATTTGCCTCCTGAATGCTGAGGTTATAGGAATATGCTACCTCACCTAGCTACCATGTGTTGGTATATTTGGTTAAATTGGGAATTCTTCTTGTGTTTAATAGTGCCAATTTTAGAATAGAGATATGTGATCTATCTAAAGTGATATGGAAATAAGTGGTGATCTGGGCATAAGTACATTTGATATATAACTAATTGGCAATTAGCTGTAATTTTTGCTAGTCATTGGTCGGAATGGGTCTTTTCAGATGTTTTTGGATGATGGATATGGTAGAATAAGCCTGACTGGCTTCCAAGCTTCTTCGGTGTGTTCTTAGTGGTCTAATTTGCTCGTTATTCTCTCTCAGGTCCCTGGCTTGCATCTTTAGATGCCCATTCATGTGACAACACAGTACTTAGTTCAAGTTAAGGTCTCGGGATTTTAGAGTTTCTTTTGTAGCCATTTTCTGATTTTTCCTTTTTAGATTAAACTAGATGGAAAAGTATAGTTAGCCTTAACTTTTTAAAATAAGATATGGTGATGGAACTCACTAGAAGAATCATTGTCTGGCATGCACTGGGAGGTCCTGGGTTCTTCTTGTAACACTAGAGAGAAGTGTAGGTTTTCTGTTAGGTCATCCTTTCCTTATGTTTTGAAATCCCTTTTCAGTTTGGCTTCACAGGGAATCAGTTATAGTTTTGGCTCAATGGTTTATTAAAGTACATTCTACTTTTTTTTAAAACTACCTGTTACTTTCTATTTGTATCTTAATACTTTCATGATATTCTGCAGCTTTCTGACAACTGTTTTTAGATTGAATAATTTAGATCCAGACTTGGGAATAGATGAAGTGCTTTACTACTGTTAAAAATTTGTATCAAACACAATAAACTTTTTTGAGATGTGCTTTGTAACTTGATAATTTTTAGCTATTAACTGTTTTCTTTTCCAGTAATGATTTCCTGAACATGACGCCCAGTGACCATTTCAGCAAGAAGTTAATAATGATTAGAAATTGGGCAGTGGTGACACACACCTTCAGTCCCAGCATTCAGGAGGCAGAGGCAGGCTGATGTCTGTCTATAAGTTCAAGGCCAACCTGGTCTACAAAACTACACAGAGAAACCCTACCTTGAAGGAAAAACAAACAAACAAACAAACAAACAAAAAAACCAAAAAGAAAGACTCGGGATGTATTCAAACATTGTTTTACATCCATGAAACTGCACAGCTTTGGTATTTGCCTAACCAACCTAAGCCTTTTTTCACATTTTTAGAACAAACAGTAGGAAGACACAAAAATATCCTTGATGGTAGATATTCTTGTGCTATAGTGCCATCATTAGAGCAAACATGGGTGTTATTTTCTGGAGCCATGTGCTGGCTTTGTGCAGTACTTAGTGAATAAAGGGTACTTTTTTGTCTATTTTCTTTGAACCTCCTGGCTGCTTTCTTTTCTTTTTTTCTTTTTTCGAGACAGGGTTTCTTTGTGTAGCCTTGGCTGTCCTGGAAATCACTATGTAGACCAGGCTGGCTTCAAACTCACAGAGATCTGCCTTCTTCCTCCTGAGTGCTGGGATTAAAGGTATCCCTTGTGGGTTTTTTCATTTTCAGTCTGTTTTTTGACTACCATATTTTGCTTTCCAATAACAGGCAATTATTGATAAGAAGGTAGCAATAAAATGGAGTCTTGACATTTTTATCTTTAAATTTTGACCTGAAAAGGCCGGTTTAACAGGAAGGAATAAGCCATGAGTTATAATGGAGGTACTAAAAATTAGATTTAGTGGGAAACTGAAAGTATAGTGTTAATAAAAATAATAATTTAGTCAAATTGGATTAAAAAAAACTGAAAAAAGAAACCCTGGAAATAACTTATATAGTATATCAAAAAATTAGGCCAGAGTAGTTCTTTGACAAAATTGCTCCAGGAAATAAATGATAAGTCAACAATTTTGATTATAATATTAAATGTATTTGAGATGATTTGGAATCATAGTCTCTTTTAATATTTAGAGTTATTGATTTGAATTTGAAAAGGAAATCTCAAAAGGAAATCTGTTAAAAAAAAAAAAAAGTTAGGAGCCAAGCATGGAGGCATAAACCTTTAATCACAGCACCTGGGAAGCAGAGACAAGCAGATCAAAAAAAAAAAAAAAAAAAAAGGGGGGGGGGGAGGTGCCAAGCCTGGGGTGCACACCTGTAATCCTAGTATTTTGTTTGAGACAAAGGATCATGAGTTTGAGGCCATAAGTTTCAAACCTGGGACTAATGGTTTAGGTATCTATTTAACATATCAAAATGGATACTGGCTAACAGGTTCTTCCAGCAACCCTCAGTCCCTACCTGTTATAGGGTCCTCCTAGCTGGCACACCCTGTCCCCTCCCCTAAACTTCTCCAGCCCTTCCCTATACAATCCAACCATTTTGATCACCTGGTCCTTTTTTGTCTACTTTCTTTGGACCTCCTGGCTGCTGTACCTGGTTCCTCTCTGTCCCTTTTCCCTTTCTCACATGACTCAGGGTTATGTCCACTCTCCCAGATGTTCCTGCCTCTAGCTATGTTCTCCCTTTTATCTGTAATAAACTTTCTACTCCACTGTACCTAGGAGCAATCATGTTCCTTTTTATTTTTTTCATTCAAGGCCCTCATGGGCCTTTTTGTACAAACCCTGTCTTAACCAAAGAGAAAGGTATGATGCCTCTATCTGAGATTGTAAATAAATTTATATGTGTAGCTTTATTAGTTATTAAAGGAATGCTCTGCAATTAAACACTTCTTTGTATGTCTCAGGTACATATCCATAAAGCCTGATAACCGAAAATTGGCAAATGGGACAAATGTCTTGGGCTTCCTGGTGAGCACTAGAACGCCAGCCTCTGGAGACAAAAGTGAATGCTAGGTCTTTAAAAGGATAAAAAGCCCTCAAGTCCTTGGGGGGGGGGGGAAATAAAACACCCAAACCAGAAACTACCACCATACCAGCGTCATCTCAGAAGTGACACTGTTTCAGAGACAGGGAACATGTACATCAGTCAGAGTTGTACTTGGTCTGATTTTGGATATTCTCTCCTATCTGCCTTCTCACTTCCAGGCAACCAGGCCCCTGCAATACTTAGAGCTACCTGCATGCTCTTTCAAAACAACACTGCATGTGTGCTTTAGCATTGCTCCTTCAAAGCATTTCGCCATGGAATCTTATAGCTTTTAAAAAAGGGCTCTGGACTTGGACTTGCCTGATTCTGGTTTAGTCATTCATTAGCTACGTGACTTAAGGCATTAACATTTTTGTGTTTCAACTTTATCTAAACTCGGGACCCCACATAGGTTATGAGTGTGGTGTTAAAGGGAACAAAGTCCTTACTGTGTTGCCCGGCATGTGGTAGGCACTCAGTAACTGTTAATAATGATAATGACCGTGGGTCACTTACTTTCAAGCACATGTCTTTTCTGAGACCTTGTTTTCTTCTGCTCTTTAGTTTATCTGCAGTGTCAGGGATTGATTCCTCATGCATGCAAAGTGTGCTCTATGACTAACTTGTACCCTCAGCAGCTGATCATTTGGCATAGATTGATATATCATTATAAAACCATGTTTCCCTCACTTAAATATAAGTTCTTTGAAAATTTTCGAATGCCACTATATATACAGTATTGTGCCAAATTTATCAACCATTCAGTATCTAAATTTGATGAAAAGTTTGGAATAACATTTAAAATACACATAATAACTTAGTTTCTCTCTTTATATCTTTATTTTAAACACTGGGATAAACACCTAAAAGAGAAATCACTTCACCAAAAGGCATGTAGTATTTGCTTATAGTTGAGTGAAAAGCTGTTGTGTGGCAATACTTCAAAGTTTGCAATTCATTCAAGAACATCTTTTAGATATTTGTCTTAGTTAGAGTTTCTATTGCTGTGATGAAATACCAGAACCAAAAGCAAGTTGGGAAGAAAGGGCTTATTCAGTTTATACGTCTGTGGGGGTCTCTGTAAACATCAGGGCCTGCAGAGTGGCCATCCTTGTGAGGCAAGAAGGAAATCCAGTTCAACACAACTTAGTCTGTTTTTTGATTCAAATTTGAATTTGACACTGGGCAGTTTATTTTAGTTATATATTTTAGTTATATGTAAGTATAGTACAACATTGGGAAAAGTTTCCTGGTGACAGTTATCATAATAAAGCTTAAGGCGTGACTACATTGATACTCTTTTGTAAGGATGGAAGGTTTCAGGGGAGGATCAGGTGTGATCTAAGTCATCATAGAGGTTACCAAACTACAATGTACCTGTGACATCTTTCCTTAGGATGGGTTTTATTGACTGAGAAACAAAGCTAAAGATGAATGTCTAGGGAGGAAGAATCTGCGATAAAGATTATAGTCTGGGGGATTCAGATGTGTCTGGCTCTACAGATCGCATTCACTTCCAGATTTCTGGGGGGAAAACAAGGTATACATCTCTTGCTTTTCCTAGTGCTTATCTTTGATCACAGGATCCTGTGCCCTCTACATACTTCCATATTTTAGTTCATCATTAAATGAAGTCAGGACAGGAGCTCAAACTGGGCATGAACCTGGAGGCAGAAGTTGATGCAGAGGCCATGGAGGATGCTGCTTATTGGCTTCCATGTCCTGATTTTTATAGAACCCAGGACCACTAGCCTAGGGATGACATTGCCCCCCATGGACTCAGCCCTCTCCCATAGATCACTAAGAAAATGTCCTATAGGCTTGCCTATAGCCTGATCTTATGGAAGCATGTTTTCCAGTTGAGGTTCCCTCCTCTCAAATGACTCTAACCTGTGTCAGTTTGCCATAAAATTAGCCAGCATATTATACTAAATTCTAAGGATTAAATATAGAGCAGGGCAAAAATTCTTATTCCCAAGCAGCATACATTCAAATAAAGAAATTCATCACCACAGCAGAAAAAAAAGCTCAAAGTTCATCAATATGGAATAAGCAATAGAACAAATTATGTAGATCCTTAAAAAGTATGAGTTCCTGTGAAAGCCAAAGTTACATTTTAAGTTTTAATTACTTTGCCTCTGATCTACAATCCCCTTGTCCAAGGACAGATAGTTCCTGAAATGCTGGAGGCTGTTATTTGTGGAAGATAGCAAGTCATATGTTTTCACTCCCCTAAACAACTGTGTTTGACCGGATGTGCTTGATCACCTGTGGGTGGGAGGTTCACAGGCAGCAAATACATTAGGATGTTTGCTTGACCTTAATTGGATATAGTCTGGAAGGACATAAGGATGTATGCTTGGCCTTGATTGTACCTGATGGGAATACTTAAGCCGCTGTAAACCATGACTCTGGGGCCATCTTTTGGAAACCCAGAGATAGACCTGGCCAATATAGCTCACAATTGTCAGTAACCCCAGGTCCAGGGCTTCTGGCAAAACAATAATGAACAAACAAAACTATCACACACACACACACACACACACACACACACACACACAGAAACCCACCAATGACCATCAAATAAAATTAAATTAAAATTTGGCTTTAAACTGTGGAAGTGGTCTCATTTTCATCAGTGGGTTTAACATTCGATTCTGAGAACACTTGGTAGATGGAGAAAACTGACTCAGGAAAGTTGTTCTTTGATGTGCACACATTGTATACATGGGCAATTTCAAGACTGTAAACAAACAAAAACAAAAAACCCCAAAACTCCCAAAAAATATGAAGCAGAGCTGGTGTGGCACATGCCTTTAATCCTAGTACCTAGGAGGTGGAAGCAAATAGATTTCTGTAGATTCAAGGCCAGCCTGGTCTACATTCCTAGTTTCAAAGGCTAGCCAAGGCTAGGTACTGAGATACTGTCTCAAACAAAATAAAACAAGTATGTAGCAGCTTATAAGCTTATGAGAAAGGAATATCAAAATATAAGTGGAAAAAAATCCCTAGCACACAGGCTTGGTAAAAATAGTGCACACCTTTATTTAATCTTAGTACTTGGGAGGCAGAGACAGGTGGAGCTTCTTGAGTTCCAGGCCAGCCTGGTCTACATAGTGAGATTGTTTCAAACAAAAATTCTAGGGTGCATATAGGTATAGATATAGTTTCCATTTATAGGAAAATATCTATATACATTTAATGGATAGAATTTTCAGCAAAAATGTGAATCACTTGTGGAGAGGAAATTGAGTAAATGGCATTTAGGTATGGAAGAAAGAATTTTCACTAAACCATATGGGTATATGTCTATTGAAACTATACATTCATCAATATCTTCTATCTACAAATCCTGTTATAGAGACCCACCTGCAAGATACATTGGTGCAATAGCAACACAAAATATTATTAGAGTAAGCAGCCACTTCCTGATTGGATTTAAGGCCCCACTTCATGAGATGAAACTCATTTCTGACTAGTGATCAAGAACCTGTGACTACATAGATCACTGGTTGTGGGTGCCCACAAAGATGGCTGCACTCCCTCTTGGCTCTAGGACAGAGAGTTCAAAGCTGTCCTCATCAAGTCATAAGACCTAAAGGTCAAAGGTGTGGATATAGAAGGATGTTTGGCTGTCTTAGTCTAAATAACAGATCTGAATCTGAGGTGTGTCTACTCCTGACCTCAAGACTAGGAAACAAGAACTTGGAACTAAGGTGTGGTTACTGAACCCTTAGAATAAGTGAGGAAGAAAAGTCTGTTTGTCCCATATACATGATACTGTGTTCCCCTTTTTGGATAAGGTATATAATAGTGGTGAAAAATAAACTCGTGGCATTTCAGAATTGACTGATCTGCCCACCTGACCTTTGTTCCGTGTCTGTCTTTTTTTTTTTTTTTTTTTTTTTTTTTTAATCTTCTATAGCTAGCCTTTCCCTCATCCACACACCTCCACTCAGGTATGAACTTGGGGCAGCTTGGCTGGCTTCTTGATTGCAGCCCCGCAAAGACCACTCCCAACAACTGGTCTAGGGGAAAACCTAATACTATTATTCTGCTAAAGGAACTTTCCATATAGTAACTTTTATATTATTAAACTTTGCTCTTGGCAATTCTTTTTTCTTTAACCCTAGCAGAATCTCTAGTGAAAGACACTTCTAATAGTTAACTGTTCCTATTATTTATGAGAATCAGCACAAACACAAAGCAAAGTTGAAATTTATCAGATGCAAATGGTACAGAAGAAAAGTCAGACACAAGCAAACTAGGTAATTCTCAAGTTTGTCCTAAACAGCTTTCTACTACTTATTTGTTCTCATATGTTTTAATGGCAGCTCAAATTAGTCCCTGTTTTATCACAAGGTAAGGACTCTTTGTAGATACAGTGTGAATGTTTAACTCAAGAGTAAAATTAAGTGCTAGTAGCACCTTTAAGAAAACTTTTACAGGAAGAAGAGCCAATCAATTTTATTTTATAAGTCATTGAGATTCATTAAGAATCAGAAGCTGAAAATATTCAATGCCTGGTCAGAAGTAAAACTGGATTATGGAAAGAAACTTTAACAAATACAACAAGTAAGAAAATACAAAAGGCACATACTCCTATTAATGGTACCATTAAAACAGACAAACCTAAGTGCCACTATGATGATTATATATTAGATGAACTGATAGTATCTGGGATTTATTAGATCATGGTTTTCAATGTTGCTGGACAGGATAGATTTCTCTCAGTATTTTCTTATAATTCAAAATAACTTGAGGCTTGAGAGATGGCTCATAACTACCTGTGACTTCAATTCCAGGGAATTCAACACCATTTCTCTTACATCTCAGAGCACTGATGTATATACAGAGGCATGCACATAAATAAAAATAAAATAAGCACATTCACTCAATGAAGAGTTGATTGGTTCCCATATGAAAATGTTTTATTAGTCTTTTGTTCCTGCTGAACAATATTGACTTTCCTGTAATATCTGTAAACTACCCCATTTTATTAAAACTGTAATGTCTCTCTCCCTTTCTGAAAGATCCATACCTAGATATTCCAGTTAGTGTCCCACTCAATACAGAATGGATCAAAGGAGTTCACTGAGATGACAGATGTTTCCAGATGGGATAAATGCTAAAATAATTAATGAATTCTGCTCACTCTGAAAATACTTTCCCTAATGAACAACATGGAATACGCCTTTATACGGTGTGAATATGCCACTGTGATTAGTTTAATAAAGAAGGTGACTGGCCAATAGCCGGACAGGATATGATTAGGCAGGAGAACCAGAGAGAAGCAAGTTGATTGTGCTGTGTTGAAAGAAGGTAGGAACATGTGGCAGAGTAGAGAAAATATATGGGTCAATTTAAAATGTAAGAGCTAATAACAAGCCTAGGCTACCAGCCTAGCATTTATTAAGTGTGCCTTTATTTGGCATTGGTGGTCCTGACAAAAACTCCACTTACAAATATATATTTTTAAATTATGGTGATCTTTCCTTTTAAAAAGTACTGTATTATGATCTCATGAATTTAGAGAAATTTAAAAAGCTTAATTTAATCCACTGCCCATATTATGAATATGGCAACTACAGAGGGACAGGAATTTTGTCCTGTACAGTAAGGTTCTTCATTAAAATTCTATCTCTAATCTCAAAATTGTCATTTGCAAATATGAATAAGGATACATTAATAACAGCTTAAATATTTCATGTTTTAGTCCTTGCTAAATTGAGAGAGAATATTTTCTTTTAGTTTTTTTTTTCTTTTTAAATTTATTTATTATGTAGTGTTCTGCTGGACACCAGAAGAGGGCACCAAATCTCATTATAGATGATTGTGAACCACCACGTGGTTGCTGGGAATTGAACTTAGGACCTCTGGAAGAGCGGTCAGTGCTCTTAACCTTTGAGTCATTTCTCCAGTCCTGTCTTTTAGTTTTTAAGTCTAATAAGCAAACACTGTAAATAAAATTAAACAGCATTACATGCATGTCACTTACCCCCAACTAGCCAAATCACATGCATAACAAAAATTTATCTGGCGAAAAAAGTACACCAAACCCATTCTTCCCTAAACTAAGACAGAGAAAACTAGACTGGCTGTCCAACATTTGTTTTTTGATAAGGCATTTATTTTAGGTTATATTGGGTTTTTTGTTTGTTTTGGTTTTGTGAGTCAAGGTCGGACATAGGTGATACTTATGCTCCTGCCTTCATCTCCCAAGTGTTAGGATATTTGCAGTGGGATAAGAATTTTTTATGTGTCTTCACAGCTTCTATGTAATACATTTTTTGGTAGTATAAGAGTTCTCCACTATTTATGATGTTATCCCATCCCCAGGGTTCTTCATTCTGTGCTACCTGTCTACATTCAGGCCACAAGTCTCACATACCTTAAAATGTTTATTAAAAGCAAAACAAAACCTTAGCCAGGCAGTGGTAACACACGCTTTTAATTTCAGCACACAGGAGGCAGAAGTATATTGGATCTGAGTTTGTGACCAGCTTGGTCTTGATTTCCAGGACAGTCAGGAATACACAGAGAAACCCTGTCTTATAAAACCAAAACCTGAAACCTTACAGTTAAGTGTGCTTATATAGTATTTACACCTATATATTATGCAATGTGGAGGATTGCTGGGAGTCAGCTCCAAGTCAGGTATACTAGGAAAATTTCTACACTTGAGCTACACCCCATCCCTTAAATTTATAAATAAATTTATATAAATATTCATATATATATATGTATATATATACATATATATATGAATGAGAGGCCTATTTCTGTTGGTTTAGGTTTGATATTACAGGTGTTTGCCATATACTCAAATATCAAACCAATAAATAATAGTTTCTGTGGTAAAAGTTCCTTGCTATCTTGATTTGCTTTATGACTTGTTTTGTAGGTGTGACTTTTGAAACCATGGATACCACACACCCCTTCCCCACAAAAAATGCAGGGGAAGAACTGACCAAACCACTTAGACCATGTGGAGAAGGAACTAAAACTGGAAACAGAAAGGCAATTATCTGACAACAGCTCACTTGCTAGACAGAATAAGTGCCATGAGATAATGCCCTCAGTACAAAACTGTAAGTAATCTGAAGCACTTTTAAGGAGACTGGACAGTTACCAGTAGAATGTCTTCGGGGCTAGGAATGCGACTCAGTTCGTAAAATGCCTAGCAAACACAAAGCCCCTAGTTTGATCTTAACTTATACTTATATAAATAAGCTATTTTATTTGGCATAGCATACTATTTATTATTCCCCAAAATGAATTAAAATGCCTTCTCTTTTCCTAAGAGTGTCACATCTCAACGTCCATGTTTATAGAAAAATCCCTACCCTTGTGTCAGTTTGGAGGGTCAGTGACTGAAATGTGCTAATACTATTGAACTTTACTTTCTTGTTTAATAAAACATTTTTTCCCAATATTAGATAGAGGGAATGAAACTGAGGAATTAAAGTCTAAATTTGGTCAGTTCAAATGTTGCAAATTTTGCATAATTTTAATTTCTCAATCAGAAAGCCAAATAATGGAAACCGGGGAAAGTGTACCAATCTCCAGTTTCAATGAAATACAAAGATCTGGCATACTGACTGAAGAGCTGTAACAAAAAAACAGAGATTTAGCTGGGCACAGTGGCTCACACTTTTAAATCCAGTACTCAGGAGGCAGAGGCAAGTGGAGTTCTGTGAGTTCAAGTCCAGCCTGTTATACATAGCAAGAACCAGGGCAGCCAGGGCTGTTACAAAAAGAAACCCTGTCTGGGGTTTACAAACAAACAGAAATTTGAAAACCAGGAAGAGTTGTTCAAGACTACAACTGTGGCATTTCAAAGGATATTTAGCAAGAATTTCCAGAAGGTAGCCAAAAATGTATTTAGACAATAGACTTGTTCTTGAGTATTTTTTTTCTATAGTTCACTCCGTTTCAGGGGATCTAATGTCTTCTTCCGATCTCATGGCACTAGGAACACACATGGCACCCAGACATACATGCAAGCAAGACACTCATATACATAAAAAATAAATCTTGTGCTTTAGCCTCCCAAGAAGCTAGGATGACAGGTTGGTGCCACTAGGCCTGGTAATGCTTTTTTGAGACAGCATTTCTGTGTAGACCTGGCTGTCATGGAACACACTCTGTAGACCAGGCTGGCCTTGAATTCACAGAGATCTGCCTGCCTCTGCCTCCCAAGCACTGGGATTAAAGGTATGAGCCACCATTGCCCCAGATTTCAACCATTTTACAAGCTGATTTTTTTCTTCAAAACATCAAATCTCGGCTCCTGAAGGCCACATGCAATCCTGAAATGAGGATTATGCAAAAGGTAAATAGTGTGAAAGTGCCAAACCTCATTTCTCTATCCAGTTCCCAGGGCCCACTTTTTTTTTTTTTTTTTGTTCAAACTGCAGTATAAGCTTTGCCTTCATCATGCCTTGATTCCTGTTTAACATACTTCACCTATCATTGTCTCATTTCAGTCACTGCCTTATCTTCTACCTCCTCTAAGTTCTTTGAGTTTAGATCTAATTTCCCTTGAGCTACTAGTTAGCAATTGTTTACCTCCCATTAATCCGTTTTTGTAATGTTCCTTTTGTAATGTTTACAAGGATCATCTTTTATAGACAGTGAAATATAGGGTGTAAAATATGCCCTAAATAAAGATTATCTTGCTTGAAAAATGTAAACAGAAACCTTGTAAGGCATTTTGAAGTAGTATTTCAGTAATTCTGGTTATTTATGAGGATTTCAATATGTAGCATCCATTGGCTGGTCTGGAGTTTGCTATGCAAACAAAAATAGCCTTGAGATCAAAGAGATACTGAAATTTTAGTATTCCATTTTGGTCTTTTGAGACTGTGTAGTGCTTTGTGTAGCCTAGGCTGTCTTTGAATTTGTGATCCTCTTGTCTCAGCTTTGAGTGCCTAAGATTACAGTTGAGTTATACCATACCACATCTCTAGCAGCAACTTTTGATGGAAACAAAACTACATTAATTTTAATAAAATCTGAAACACTAAGTTACCACATTCTCAAATCATTTCTATACCCTCCTTTTCTATCACATATAAAAGCAATAGTCAAAACTAATAGTCATTATTTCTGTTTAGTGTTACTGGGAACTCAACATAGGGGCTTAGATATATTAGATATGCTCTCTGTCACTAAATTATATCTTAGGTACTTTTTTTTTAATTTTATTTTTGAAACTAAGTCATGCTAAGTTGCCTGGCCTGGCCTTGAACTTGCTTTTGAAACCCATGCAAGCAAGCACAGAACTTCAGATAGTCCTACTTTAAACTATTAAGTAGCAAGGCGTCTAGGTCACTGACAATAGTCATTTGTGATAAATCCAAACCCTTTGAAGAAATTTCAGATTTTGCAACCAATAAATTTGAACTGAAGTGGCTTGTAAGTTGAAATCTTTAGTGTGCATCTTTCAAATGAATTGTGAAATTAATACATTTTTCATTGAAACAAAGTGAATTTTTGCTTTAAGGACTGGAATTCTTCAAGTTGAACCTTTATTAATCCCCAAATTAGTGACTCACAAGTGGGGGCGGGGCAGGGCCTCATGTATCTGAGGTCTCAAACTTGGAATGTATCTAATGAGCCTTATACTTCCCCTTCCCAAGCGCTGGGAATACAGCTATGTACCACTAGGTCCAGCTTAATGATGCTGAAGATCAAATCTCCAGCTTCTTGCATGCTAGTCAAGTGCTTTACCAACTGAATTACATCCCAGTTTGTTCTTTTCTTTTTAAAACAGTCAATCAAGTGTGGTGGTGTACACCTTTAAACCCAGTATTCAGTAGGCAGAGGCAAGGTAGACCTCTGAGCTCCAGGCCAGCAGGAATTACAGTGAGATACTGTCTTTTCTTTTTTTCTTTGCTTTTTTTTTAAGTGATCAAATACTGGGTTGATAGGATTTACGTCAGTACAATTCTTAAAGGTTATATTTATACATGCATTATAGTTTATAAGGGTTTATAATAAGATCTTACTCATAAAACTAATAGTACTCTAAGATGGTGCACTAAAATATTGCAATTTCTATTACTGCATTAGACACCTGAAGATTAAATACTAAATGTAAACTTCAGTTAACTGCACATCACATTTCCTAATAATCAAACTAAACATTTTGATAAAATTTCTAAATACTTTAGTTTTTTTCTTTTTTTGTGATTTTGTTTTGAGACATGATCCAGTTATGCTGGCAAAACATCTACCTCTGTGCACTATCAACACTTATGTTTTCATCTAGGTATCTAATCTATTCTCCAAGGTGCAATGGAGATCATATTTCTGTTTTGTTAAGAAAAAAATAAACAAATGCAAGTTTTGTATAATGGCCAAGATAAAATTTCAGAATTGTACAGTGACATTGGATTTTCCATGTATCTTCAAATTTAGCATACTTTTAAGTATCATGTTATTATATTAAATATTAATATGGTTTTCAGATGTTGATTCTTGTCTAGCATTATAAAAATATTTAGGACATGATAGTTCAACTCCTCAAATTTGATTAAGCTTCATAGCTGGCCAGCAGCACAGCCAATTTCCAAGTCCACACTGAACTCTAGGACAGAAAAGTTTAAACTTTGTTTACATTGTTATTCCTTGGAAAAGTTACAAAGCCAACTATTTCTTTAGCAAACTATTTTTTTCTACAATGACTATTTTTTTTTCTTAGTGTCTGAGAATAAATCCAGGGCCTTGTACATGTTAGGCAAGTATTAGTCTACTAGTGAGCTTCATCTTCAACCCCCAAATGACTTTTATTGTATTATGCCCATTCCTCTTATTTTCATGTCCTTCTTTACTAGTGGGAAATCTTAAACTTCTCATACAGGCTCAATTATCATTCTAATGAAATACATCCTGGTGATATTAAAGAGATGAGTGGCAGAGACAATTGCCTTTGAACAATGTAACTTGTTAGATCGATGAATAAAACACATGTTGCTGAATTAAAATAGAAGGTACATTATCCTAGACCTTAAAAATGAAGACAAAAAATTAAAGTAACTTGCTGATCCTTATGTATAGAATCATCTAAACAATAATGGGTATTTGTTGTTTCACTTTACATATTATTCTGTAGATTCCTTTATTAATCTTAACTCCAATTATCTCCAAACTTAGGATGACTTTTCCCCCCAAAGGAACAAACAAAAGGTTGAAAATAGTATGAAATAAATTAATCTAAAAACCCCATTTTACTATTTCAGTAAGAATCCTCATGTTTTCAGTTATGAGTAAGTAAAAGCAAAAATACTGATGAAAGTAAATTAGAAAAGAAGCTATGATTACGACTGCTAAACAATTTCAAAACTCATGACTTGCCTTTTAAAGTTGCTGCTAAACATTTATTTGAATATTAGGTATTAATATCTACTATGTATCAAATACAAATATACTGTTTTCCCTATGCATTAAAATTGTTAAAATTACTATATAGTAATTTGCAGAATGAATCTATTATATACATGAAAACCAAAGCAGAACATTGTCTTATGATTACAACAGTAATCACTGTACTCAGGAGACTGGCGCAGGATTGCCATGAGTTAGAGGCCAGCCCAGGTTACAGAGTGAAACCTGGTCCTAAACGAAACAAAATAAATAAAACAGAAAATGGAAATGCAAGTAAAAAAAAAAGTACTTTTATCTAGTTATAATTTTTTTGAGAGAGGGTTTCTCTGCATAGCCCTGGCTGTCCTGGAACTTGCTCTGTAGACCAGGGTTGCCTTTACCTCCAGATTAAAGGCATATACCACCATCACCACCACCCAGCAAAAAGGAATTTTAGATAAAAGAATTCTCAACAAAGATCTCTCTATGGCTTTTAATTGTGCAGATTAAGGACTTGGTTAGTTTTAGGATGAACTTTACTAAGCAATTACAAAATGGTAAGGTAACTGCTGTATTTAGAATCTTAATGTTTAAACTATTCTAAAAGGAACACCATCTCAGGCTGTTCTGTCACAAGATGAACTGGACAGTGAGCAGTTAGGGGTAGTAATCAACTATAAAGAAAACGGGCCACAAATTGAAATCAAACCAAGAGATTTCATTTATATAATTGGAATGAGCCTTTTTACATAATAAAGTTTACAAAATGAAAAAAGACAAAAACCAGTGATTAAAGTTAGAGCATCAGTGAGTTTGGACAGCTGGGTCCTAAAACAAAAGCAGAGTCCAGAAATGAGATAATGTCTAAATGCAGTGCTAACTTGAGTGCTACACATTGAGGCTGGGAAGATTCAAACTTGGTACTTTGGGGTGGTCAAACAGGTTATAATTCAGTATAAAGAACATAAATGAGTGTTAAGGAGTCACAATGTACTGCTGCAAAACTGTTTCTTGGTGACGCAAAAAGAATGTTGTGGTTTTATTGTTATGAAAAAGTTCATTAGCCTAAGTAAGCTTGACTCCGAGTTTAAAGCTGTTTTAATAGAGAAACCACAAAGTCAATCACGATGAAATGAAAAATGTTGGTGTCCATCTTGGTACAAGGACTGAGAGTTCAAAACTGTTCTCTGCAAGTCATTAGACCTAAAGATCAAAGGTGTGGATACAGAAGTATGTTTGACTGTCATATTCTAAATAACAACAGACCTGAATCTGAGGTGTAGCCATTCCTGACTCTCAAGACTAGGGAACAAGAAGTAGAAGCTAAGGTGTGGTTACTGAACCCTTAGAACAAGTGTGGAAGAGAAATCTATTTTTTCTGTATACATGATACTGTGTTCCCCCTTTTGGATAAGGTATATAAGAGTGGTGAATTAATAAACTTGTTGGCATTTTCAGTATTGACTGATCTGCCCTCTTGACTTTTATTGTCTGTCTTTTCTTTATCGTGTATAGCTAGCCTTTCCCTCATCCACACACCCCCACTCAGGTATGAATTTGGGGCCACTCGACTGGTCCTGATTGCAGCCCCACAAAGACAGCTTCCAAAAAAACAAAAACAAAAACCTAAATATATTAATACTTAAAAAACACTTAATCTTGAGGTGGTAGAAAACCTGGCATTCCTTATCTTCAAAGTGCTCTAACATTTTAGAAAGAGCATCTGGGAATACATTTATTTTATTCTGCTACACTTTTCTGAAGAATTAAAATAGATACATACTGTCACAGATTCTCTTAGTTCTGAATTCCAACTATTATGCCACTTGATGAGAAATAAAGAACTCATGTAAGGCTTAGTCCACACATGAAATACTGTTCCACAAGTTTCATGCTTGTCATTTCTTTTATCTCATCTTTCAGCTAAACTGTGATGTTGGTGATCTATAAATTTTACTTAACTGAGGCCTGATAATTATACTGAAAGACATTTTCAGGCTAGCTGAACAAGTTGTCCTTAGTTGGCTAGCCACATTAATACTGTTATCACTGTATTCTAGTGAATAACAGATTGAACATATTTCCTGATGGTGTACAGAATTAAAAGCCCTGATCATCAAATGAACTAAGATATCCTGGGCTCAAGCCAATTCCACTGATAGCCTAGAAGGATAGGAATACAGAAGCATATTATGTTAACATAATAAGCAGGATTAAAAGTAGTTGCATAATAGGTAAGGCAGATTTTTTGGATCAACATCCAAGAAAATTTCTATAAACTATGTAGGACTTACTCTAATACTTAGAATTACCGTAAAAGGCAGAATGAAAGCAATTATCTTTTTCAGAAAATGATTTATAAGTGCAGATTTACAAAATCATTTATGTATTATGGTTTAATAAGGATCAGGAAAAAAAAACAGGCTGAATAGATGTTTATTCAGGGAGAAATAACTTACACCAGAGATGAACACCAGCAGGTTCCTGGTCCCAAGGAGGTCCCCTCCCCAGACCTAGTTCCCCCTGGTAATGTCCGCCCCTGTCCCCACCCCAATGGTCATGGTCAGTGCCATATGTGGGGACAAAGTGAATATCTCACTACATTTATGCTTACACTGTTCTGCCTGTACTCCAGAAGAGGGCACCAGCTCTCATTATAGTTGTTGTGAGATGCCTTGTGGTTGTTGGGAATTGAACTCACCATTTCTCCAGGCCCAGCAAACTCTTTGGTATGCTAATAGGCACCACAGTTAGCCTGATGTGTCCCCAGTTTCCTTTAAACCTGGCAACAAGTACTTAAAATACTTACAAAGTTTTCTTGAGTTATAGCAACACAAAACTTCAAGAGAACAAGTTGTTGTATTCAAAACCATTGCAAAGTTCTCTTGAGTTACACCAACAAATCACTTTCCAGAAAGAACAAGTTATTGATTGTATTTTTCTTTTTCAGAGCTCAGTCTGATCTCAAATCTGCTCTTCCTGCTAAGTACTTTCCAGTGCTGGGATTACAGATTTCCACTAGGGAAACGTGGCCAAGCTATCAATTTATAAAACTACATAGTACTTACAAATTTTGGAGGCTTCTAAGAAAGTAAGAATCACCAATTAAACAACATATGCTACTTAGGATTGCAAAGCTTTACTTTTGGGGTCTAAAAAGCCTGACAACTTGATTGCAGGGAATTACATGTGAAGTTGTTCTCTACCCTCCATTTTCTCACTGCCATGACAGCAACAGAGCATTCTTTGAGAACTTCTAAAAAAAAAAAAAAAAAAAAAAAAATTGAAGCTAATTTCAGAATCATTGAATTTTGGAGTTATTTGTTCAGTTCTGATAGTTAATTCTTAATTATTATTCTTAAATTCCTCCACAATAATTCCCTTTCATAAATTTCCAAAGTGGGAGTGACTGTGTGGTAACAACACTTCAAATAATTTTTTTTGTAAGTTTCAAGGATTTCTCTCTTCCTTTCAAAAACTAAATACATAATATCTATAATTCATTCCTAATGAAATTTCTTACCCATAGTAAACCAGTGATAAACCTAATAATCTATATGTACTGTTTCATAATCTTAATTTACTTACCAACAATTTGTTCGTTTATTTACCTATACTTTTAAGAGGTGCATAGTATGTTAATTAACTTGATACTAAAAACTTTACAAATGCTTCCGATTGTTCCATTATGAACAAAACACACACACAGGAATCACTTGAGATAATTTATTTACTTAGCTAAAATTCTAAAACTATACTACTGTAGCTGGTTGACAACTATCTGAGAAATAAATACTATCTCACTTGTTAAAATACATTTTGACTGTTAGGATTTAATGTTGAGGCTAGTGTTTGTACATTTCTGGATGTATTAATTTTGTACCTTAAAGTTAAAATTTTCATTTATATTGCTGGTGTCTTTAAAAGATTAATACATGTAAGTAAAGGAGGTACAAATATTGATAGAAATGTCAACAATTCCCAGATGCATTAAAGTAAGGAAAAAGGTTTAAGAACTATATAAAGCTAGCATGGCAGCACTTTCCTATGACTATTCACTCAGAGGCTGACTCTGGGGGACTGCAATTTAGAGGGCTATCTGTTGGAGCAAAATGCTGTCTCAAAATGAAACCTAATCCACCACACATCCAGATAGCAATTTGTTCAGTCCATGAGATTAGTTAACAGCATAGTAATGAAGAAATAATTGGCTTAAATTTAAAAATGTACTAGAGACAGGAAACTAGCAAGATGGCATATCTAGTAGAGGTATTTGATGTATGACCTTGGTGACCCGTTTTGATCCCTGGAACTTTTGTAAACACTGACACAGAGAGCTGAGTTTGTCCCCTGATGTCCATATAGATGCTGTTGTATAATGCCCAGACATAATAATGACAGGGAGAGGGGGAGCTTTAAAAATAAAAAGTTTAGAATTAATCATCTGAGAAATAAAATGTAACAACTTAGGATGAGGCAAGATCATGGTGCAGACTTTGAATTTCATTTAGAAAGAGCAGTGTTTTAGAAAAATTAAATCAGTGGTATATATTGATAAATTTTTTAGATTAAAACAGATGCTGAAAGGGGGGTGAGAAATAACCAGGAACTTAACTACAGTAGCAATACTGGAGGAATCAAAAGTGACTGCTAACAAATGAGAACAAATTTGATGTTTATTGGAACCATTTACTTTGATTGTTGCTAAACTAATAAAGAGGAAAACAATGAGAGCCAACAAAGTACTATTAATAAAAATCTGGTTAATAACCCATTTAAATATGCCCCCCCATGGTCTTAGATGGAGGTTCTTGAGTCAGAATAAAAACATTGTCTTCTGGCTTGGCAGTTAAGAGCACTGGCTGCTCTTCCAGAGGACCTGGGTTCAATTCCCAGCACCCACATGACTGCTCATAACTATCTGTAACTCTAATGCCAGGGGATTTGACACCCTCACAAGCATATCCATACAAGCAAGCAAAACATCAGTGCACATAAAATAAATCTATAAAACAAGCAAACAAAAAATTCTCTTCCATCTGCAAATTCCAAACAGGCAGGGACATATACAATTGTGTAGGTTGTATTAAAGTACTAACAACTGAATTTTATATTAAGCCACAAACTTCAACTGACACCAGACTTCTAAACATATCACAAGTTTTATCTTATTTTATGTTAATGTGGTAGTGGCACATGCAGGTCCCAGCTTGAATGTGGCCAGAGGTAATTTGTTTGTTCTTTCTCTATTTTGTAGGTAGGTCCTGGGGACTGGATTCACTTAGGTCATTAGGCTCAGCTTTGCAGGAATCTTTAGTAACAGAGCCATCGCTGTTAGTAACAGAGCCAGTCCCAATTTCTAAAATATTTAAATGTTAATTATAACTCTCCATTTTCTTTCATACACATATTATACTGTTCCCATACACACCACAAATGTGTTAGTTTTAAAAATCTATACATTTGTTTTTTCAACTACTCAGAGGCTCTTCTCCTGGATCTTACATGGTTTTACTATTCAACTGTCATCTGTAGGAGGCATACCTCAAGCATACTGTTAAAAGTATATTTGAAAATATACTTCCAAATAGCAATAACATTTCTATCTTGCCTACTTCATTTTTTCCCACAGAACATAGATTGTCAATTTTTTTCTTCACCCCAGTATTCATCCACTATCCACTAGTACTGTAAACTCCATGAAAGCAAGGGACTTTATCTGTCCTTGCTTTTGTTATGATCTTCAATACTGAAATAGAATTCAGTACATAAATGGTACAAATCTCACTATATCACTTAGGCTATACTTGAACTCATAGAATACTGCTTGCTCTGCCTTGAGAGCCAACACGTAAGGTGTGTGTAGCCATGCCTGGCTATTTTTGTTCTGTTTTGGCTTAATGAGACATAGCTGGGAATACATGTGGGTACCATATCTGGCTTCAAATATACTTTTAGTGCTATTTGACAAATATTTAATATTTTCATGCCACCACAAATGAAAATATAAAAGTTATGAAAACCTTTAATTATTAAAATACAAATTCTCTAAAGAAACATTTTAAACTTTCTCTTATATTTTAGCACAATACTAGACTTCATTGATTCACACTAAAATGACATTTTAAACTTTGCATATGGAAAGTTTACATATGAGCATTCCTAAATTTGAGACTAAATGACAAAGTAAATGAAACCACAATTTTCTAGAGATATTATTCACCAAAGGCAGATGTGGGAGTAGGGAGAAACCTCATTAAAAGATGATCCTCAGGACACATTAGTAAATTAAGGCTGAGGAATACTCAGCACAAAAATAACTTCAATAGTTTTCTCTTTTGGTATTGGGATATTTTAGTAGTAGAGCCCTTTTGGAGGTCCTGAGTTCAACTCACAAGCACTAGAACAAACAAACAAACAAACAAACAAGGAGAACAGAGAAAAGTGAAATGCCTGGGGTATATTTTATAAATACACAAGAACACAATCTGATGGAGGAGCAATCTGTGTATTAAAGGGTTCAAACTCCTAGAAACAAACATACTGTAACCTATCCCCTAACTCGTAGGTAGATAGAAATGTACTGATGATGATCATTTCTTCTTCAAGATAAGTAACTAGCTAAATTACCTATCCCCCCCATCTCTATTAGATGAGAGACAGCACACACAAAACTGTTTTCCACAAAGGGAATAATATCCCTCTACAAAAGGGGGAAAACCCAAACAAACCAAAAACAGAAAAAACAATTCTAAATAAAATATTAACTTGTAAAATTGTGTGTGCAAAACCTTAGAGCACAAAAGAATGCCCATATGTGATGGGAGATGTTATTCTGTATATATGTTTCTCATACTGGTTAATAAAGCCCTGTGGCCAATAGAAAACTAGATAGGTGGGGCTAGGAGACTAGAAGGAGGAAATCGGAAGTAGTAGGGAGGAGTCAAGATGTAGCCTGGGGAAGGAGCAGGACGCCTGCCGCGCGGCTCCCTGATAAGACGACCACGTGGAAGTACTTAGATAAGTAGAAATGGGTTAATAATTCAGACAGAGCTAGCCCATAAACAATAATGGTAACTGGCCAACAGGATTATATCAAATATAGTCTCCTGAGTGTTATTTGGGGCACATGTGGTTGCAGAACCATGGCAGCAGGACCGGAAGGCCGGCTGGGAACAACATGCTGTAACATAATGGTGTCAGAAGTGCTACAAATGGCGCCCAACGTGGCTATAAGAACTTTCACTTAAAACTAATAAGAGCTTAAGAAATGTTTTAGAAACAAAGGAACAGAGACTAGCAAGACTTCTTAGTAGCAGCATTTTCTCCGTTGTATTTGTTTTGTTGTAGACAGAGATTTGCGCGGCTCCTTTAAGGGAGGTTTCCAAAATTAGCATAAGCGGCAAGAAAACCGCCTTGCTTTTAAAGAGCTCTGCTAACAATTCATTGGTGTGTACGAGAGCTGCAATGAAGGTTTACACTGTGTTTTAAAAAATACGCTGGCTTGGGAGAGAAAAAGAAACGGGATACAATGGTTTAAAAAGAAAAAAGGAATTAAATGGATGGATGTAATGGCACACGCCATTAATCCCAGCACTCGGCAGACAGAGGCAAGCAGATCTCTGTGATTTCAAAGTAAACCTGGTATGCAGTGAATTCCAGGACAGATAAAAGTTACACAAGAGAAACCCTGTCTCAAAATATGTAAAAATAGAAGTAGAAGAAATAGAATAATAAAAAAGCCACGTAAAGATGGAAAACAGAGAAATTTTGGATACTATACGTGCTTCTGTTGTCTTTAAATTATTTGATTGCTGAGAAAACAACTACTGATAAAAGAAATGCTGCTGGATTAATTCAATTTATATATTTTAAAAATGCTTTGACTCCAAAATTTAAGCATAAGGACAAGTTACTGGGGAAAAGGATTTCTATTTTTGTTTCCACAGAAAATGAAAAGCTACAGATTCTTTACAGACTTATATGGTTTGATCAAGCCAGACCCCCTGAAACAGCTCCCCAGGTGATCCAACATTCAAAGCAGTTGAGACAAAGCCTTGCAGACTACTGCCAAGATTTCTGCGTCTTCTTTGGAACCCCATGACAGCGCCCTATACCAGCAGGAAGTAGTTTGGAAAGAACGATGCCCAAATTCCCAAATATTGTTTATAAATGTTTGTTTTCATTTATATGGGCTTGGTTATAAATGGTTAATGACACAAGCAATCCTTGTAAAAGTAAAAAAGGGAATTAAGGTATAGATATGAATACTTTGCTTTGGAATGGATTTTCTTTTATTGATACAATTTAAGGTCAATTTTATGATATGTATATTTCTCCTCTTGTTTAGGTATTGTGTTTATATAGCTCATTGGAAAATGTAATGTATAATTTAGTACAGATTATAGAGAGTTACCTATGATAGTTAAAACTTGGAGTTAAGTTAGTTAGGATTTCTAGATATGCAGAGATGGATGATATATTTGAGATGACTAGGCATTCTTCAAACCTTTCAAAGACCTACAGAATATGGCATTTAAAATGATTTAAGGTTTTTCTTGACAGTGAGGCACAACTGCTCCTGGTAACACCACCTACAGAAGAAAGGAAGAAGGACATCGAAGAAAAACATTATGGAGTTTGCTTCTAATATGGCAAGACTAGCCATTTGAGCAAGGTACTTCTCTTGTCTAGACTGTTTGACTTTATGTTGTAGAAACTGGACATGCAGGACCCACAAAATGTGACTGCTGATGCAAGATGGACATTGCTACAGATTCCTGCTTCATGGAAGAGGCTGCCTGACAGCCAGATAGTCTACAGGACACAGAGAAAAGTGACTGACAAACTGTCAATACAGGTGGACAGTTTAAAGTTTCCTGCCTTGTTGAGGAGTCTGGACACACACTATGGCCTATGGGCTGAAGATGGAACATTACAGAAGAACTTCGGGTGACTGACCAGGCAATGCATTGTCTCTGTCATTTCTAGAGTTTATCTATTATCCTTCTGTGGTCTTTGAAGGGATTGAAGACAGATAGTTATAGTTTTCCTTAGTTAGGATTAAAGACAGACTGGCGGGCTGCCGGAAAACAACATGCTACACATATGTAATTATTTTTTCTTTGAAAGTGACTATGTTATTATTAATGTAAATGGGTATAACTTTAATTTTGCTACCTCTAGTGATATTTTATGATCTAACAAATAAAGCTTGCTTGAAGATCAGAGTGCAAAGCTAGCCACATTAGTTAGCCACAGAGGCCAGGCAGTGGTGGTACACATCTTGAATCCCAGCACCTGGGAGACAGAAGCAGAGGGATCTGTTAGTTCAAGTCACCCTGGGCTACACAAGATTGAATTTGTTTAAAAGAGACATAGAGCTCACTTTGATCTCAGCCTTTAATCCTAGCACTAAGGAAGTGGAGACAGGAGTGATGTAGCTGGGCAGAGAGAGGATTACAAGGCAGGGGGTAACGAAAGGTGCAGGCTCAGAACAGAGCAATTTAGTCACCACCACCCAGTGCTTAGTGGCTTTTCTACTGCTGAAGAGACACCATGACCAAGACAAACTTATACAAGAAAGTTTTTAATTTGGGGATTACAATTTCAGAGGGTTCGAGTCCTTGACCATCACAACAGCAAGCAAACAGGCAGGGCACTGGAACAGCAGCTGATAACTCACATCTTTATGTGCAAGCAGCAGCCAGAGAGGGAGCTAATCAGGAAGTGCTATTTCAGACTTCAAAGCCAGGCCCCCACTGACACACTTCCTCCTATGTCACACACCTGTACTTCCAGTTTCATCAAATGAGGACCAAGCATTCAAACACATGAACTATGGGAGTATTCTTGTTCAAAAACCACAAGTCCCCCTCCTCCCACCTGAATCAAGGGTCAAACAAATAGCACATGTTATAACACCAGGTTACAACCTAGTCGGATTACACTGAGATTTCTTTGGTTCTTGTTGGTTTGTTGCTTAGGCTGGGCTGGAGCTGAGGATGACTTTCAATTCCTGATGGTCTTCTCACCTTCACTTGCCAACTGCTGATATCATAGGGATGTGACACTATTTTCTTTCTGGCCACATTATTTAAAAATTTAACCATTTTTACAACTGAAAACAAGAATGAAAAATTTAATGTAAATATACTAGCTACAAACAGTTCTTTACATCTGAAATATAGATATGTATTGGCAAATGTAAAATGCAGGGTTCTTTTTTTCTTGCCATTTAGAAGAAACCTCAGACAAGTTTAGGATTATACATATACAAAAGAAATCTAACTTCAGGATTGTTGTGAAAAAAATTGGATAAACCATAAATTCATTCAGTGAATACTTCTAAGCATATTTTAATAGAACAAATTATGTATCTGCAATTATTCCATAATTGTTTTTCATATAATGATTAAGATGAAAAAGGAGTTCAATGATTAAAACAAAACTTTATTATGATTTCTATGGATATCAGAGAATAATTTTATAGAGCTTGTTCTCTCATTTCGCCTTTATGTTGATTACAAGGATCAAACTCCAATTGCTATGCTTACTTCAATGGCCCATAGTGATTTGGAAAAGAACCAATATTATTCTCATGTAAAGGGCAGTATTTAAATTCTAGCCATAATATGCATCGCTTACTACTTTAGTTATAGACAGCCCCATCAGAAAAGTTATTGCTCTTAAATGTGGTTCTTATAGTTAAATAAATTAGTTAAAACTAACTTAATTTTACCTTTAAATGACAATTAAGTAGTAGTCCCTTTAAATACAATTCCTGAAAAATACCTCTGAAATACTTTTAGGATCTCCACAGCCTATAATATTAGTTAGAATCCATTAAGAACCTTTAATCTGAAAAGGTAAGATGCTCCTTGTAGGAAGTAATGACAGTTAACATTTTTTTGTAAAGATTTATTTATTTATAGCTTATTTATTTATTTGTTTGTTTATTATGCACACAGTGTTCTGTCTGCCTGTATACCTGCAGACCAGAAGAAGCACCAGATCTCATTATGAATGGCTGTGAGCCATCATGTGGTTGCTGGGAACTGAACTCAGGACCTCTGGAAGAGCAGGCAGTGCTCTTAACCGCTGAGCCATCCCTCTAGCTGACAGTTAACATTTTTAATAATGACTTAAACACTCCAAACAAGTAATACAGACTAGTAAAAAGAACATTTCCTTTGAACTATAATTAAAATATACTTGACTATATTTACATTTATAAAAATTAATAACTAAACTACAACTTGGCTTAAATCTGAAGTTTTAACTTGTTAAAAAACTTCTGCTAAGAGCCAGGCAGGCAGTGGTGGAGCACATCTTTTAATCTCAGCATTCAGCAGGCAGGGGCAGGCAGATCTCTGCTAGTTGGAGGCTACAGGGTTAAGAGCCAGGACAAACTCCAAAGAAACACAGAAAAACCCAAACTGAAACAAACAAAACTTCTGCTAAGAACTTAAGAAAATGTTTTAGTAAAAATAAGAAGAGTAGATTATTATAAAGTTAGAAGACATAAGAACCTAGTATGTTATCTTTTGTAAACTAAACTTTGGTTTGTTTCCTCAGTTACCCAATAAAAAGATTGGTCATCTCTAAGGATTTTCCAATATATACTCTACCACTGTAGTTAAGAGACTCTAGAAGACACCCAACAATTAAAATATATTCTTAAACCACAGATGCAGTCAGTGTTCTATCTGTGGATCCAACCAACCACAGATTCAAAACATTTCAGTGGCCAGGTGTGGTGGCACACAATTCTAGTTAAAGCACTTGGGAGGCAGTGGCAGGAGGATCTCTGTGAGTTCCAGGCCAACATTGTCCATATAATAAGGCCCTGTCTCAAAACATCAAACCAATTAAACAAAATGTTTTTGGGTGAAGTGCTGCATTCGTAAAGTTTTTGTTTTCTTGTCATTATGGGAATAAGTAATACAATTTATCTGTGTAACATAACATTGCATTACACATTGAAAGCAATTAGAGATGAGTTTAAGTATAAAGGTGTATGCACTGGTCACAAGCAGACATTATACCATTTTTTCTTTGAGACAGGGTTTCTCTATGTAGGACATTATATCATTTTACATAGGGCACTCAATAATTTGCAAATCTGAGTATCCATAGAAATCCTAGAACCAATTCCTCATAGACGCAGAAATAATTACATGCTTTTTTTTTTTCTTTTTTTTTTTTGAGACAGAGTCTCATATAGGTCTTAGACTTGCTCTGACTCTCCTGCTTCCACTTGCCAAGTGCTAGGATTACAGATGTGAACCTGGTATGTAGTGGTGAGGCTGAAACCCTTAGCTTTGTGCATGCTAGGCAGAAGCATTCTACCAACTGAGCTACATTCTCATCCCCCAGTTACATAGTATTAACAGATACAAGTAGAAAGTTATTAATAATATTAATACAGAATTATACTAAACAAAATCATCAATATAGAAAATGCAATCATAGAAATTTGAAAACACATCAGTAACATCCATATACATCAAATTACAGTTGTAGAGTATGGCCAACCTTACTTCAGCAGCACAGTTAATACTGGAGATAATTTAGAATGTTAACGCCAATATTTACGTGCTGCTAAGGCACTGCTGACATTGCTATCACAGCCACTATGAATAAAAAACACATTTATTTTCTTCAGAAGATCAGATCCTTGTATTTTGAGGCAGCACAATATGGCCTGCACCTTTTCAAAATCCACAAACCATTATGTGCTGCTACTTTACTCCAAGGTTTTTTGTTTTTGAAAACACAATAGCACCTAAATAGTAATTTACAAAGAGTCTTTAGGAAAAAGCATAAAATCCATGTTTAAAAATGTAACACTGGTAAATACATAATTTTATAAGATTTGAGTAAAATAAAATTTATGCTCATATCATAAATTTAATAAAAGCCTACTGTGTACTTAATATAATGCTGTAATTTATAGTAATCATAAAAACAAGAACAGCAAACCATTTTCTGGGCAAATTTAATAAGACTATGATTTATTAACTAGACAAACTTTTGAATGTATTTACCAAATGAAGCAGTTATAAAGGGTGGTTTTTACTTTATTAAGAGCAGCATACCTTTCAAAGTTCAAATCATACGATAAGGCTTTATGTTTAAGGAAAACATGAAACACACAAAAACTCAGTTTCAAGAAATTTATGCCAACAAAATACTTAGAAAAAGATTAAAAGTGATTTATACTAAATGCAATTATGCATGGATACACACACACACACACACACACACACACACACACACACACACACACACACACACACAAACCCTCAAAATATATAGCTCCCCCCAATCCATATATGAACACTCAAGATTTATCTCCATATTGAAATGGTTACTGTAAATTCAGTGTCATTTAATATATATTACCCAGAATAAAATGTCAATTTGGTTTCCTAAAAGGATATAGAACAGGAATCCTGTAGCTCAAGCCTAAGTGACCATTTGTTTGTTTCTCATTAAAATGGCTATTCCTTTAAAGGCACACTGTTTTCTATTATAGGACAAATTTGTACAAACAAACCATGAAATTTTCATCTCTAGTTTTTTATAGGCATCACAGCCATATTCCATTCATTCTAATTGTTTATAAGCAGTCATATTCCATTAAGTTTTATATTTCCTCTACTATTAAAATATAGATAGATCACTTGTGTATATAAGCAACTATTGTTTCACCCATTTCTCTATTATTGCCTGAAGTTTCAACACAATTTTATACATCTATTCAAGATATATCTACACATACTTCAGTTTATCAGTGTCCTAGTTTGCTTTCCATTGTTGTGAAAAATAACTTGGGAAGGAAAGGGTTTCTTTCATCTTACAACCTAATGTTCATAATGAATTCAGGGCAGGTACTCAAATTAGGAACCAGGAGGCAAGAACCGAAATCAAAGGCCATAGAGAATGCTGCATACTGCACTGCATGCTTTCTTTTATCAACCAGAATCATCTATCAACCCATGCGTGAGGGTGCCCACAGTGGGTTGGGCCCTCCCACATCAAGCATTAATCAAGAAAATGCTCACGAGACATGTCCATAGGACAATCTGATGAAGGCAATTACTCGATAGAGATTCCCCTTTATAGATGTCAGTTTGTAAATTGCCAAACTAATCAGCACAGTTACATGAAATTTTAGGCTCTCCTCAAACCTAATATCTCATTAAATTTTAAACATACATGGCTATTTTTCACTTAAGTATTTTAGTGAATATCTACTCATGTTACCATTATCCCAATTGTTATACTATAGTTGGCACAATAAATAGTGCACAAAATATAGTTTCTCTTTAGAAAAGATGTAGAATGACCTAAATTATAAGACACAACATTATGAACTGTTCAAAACCACATACCATAATCCCAGCATTTGGAAGATAAATGATGGGAATGATGATCTAGATTTCAAGGTCATCCTTGGCTACATAGTAAAACTGAAGGCATTCTGAGCTACATGAGTCATTGTTACACACACATACACACACACAGTCCAACCCCCATTATTATTCTTTATCCCTGTATAGTACATATATACATTAAATGATTATTCCAATGTCAAATGGATGATTTCAAAATCAAGTCAATTTTTTTGGGTGTAAAATCTATTTTTAAAACAAGCCAGTCAAACTTGAAACAATATGAGTATATACATTCATGCTCATATTTCATAAATAACAAAAAATTCACAGCAGAAAATGTCCTTTATTTCTAAAAACTAGTCAAACACATATAACAAAATTTAGCACTTTATGCATTTTAAGGATTTCAGTTTTTGTGGTATTAAGTGCATTCACAACCACCAACCCTATTACTTGAAAATTTTCACTTCCAACTGATATACCTTACTCATTAAACATCAACTGTCCATTCTGCCTACTCTTAGTCCTAAGAAATTAACTTTCTGTCCTGTCGCCTGAATTTGCCACATCTTATAATTGAAGTAGAGAGGAATTTATACTTGAGTTGCTTCACTTATTCAATATTTAAAAGATTTACTCTAAAGCCACGTGTAGAATCTTTCTGTAATCCCTGGACAAAAAGGTATGTTATCATAACCAACTTAGCATACTCCACCTAGTGCATGAGATTGAACTAAGGTCTTCTCGTTTACACAGCAAGCGCTTCATTACTCTCCAGCTCTGCTTAGAACAAACAAAACCTTTTATTTATGCGTGTGTGCCTGTTTGTCTGTATATGTGCCATGTATGGGCAGGCAGTGCCCGAGTTCAGAATAAGATGTCTAATCCCTTGCAACTAGTTATAGGAGGTTGGAACCACCTGATGTATGTGCTGGGAAGGAAAGCTGGACCTTTTACAAGAGCAGAAAGTGCCCTACGCTTCTAAGCTATTTCTTCAACCCTTTTTGGTTTTTTTTTTTTTAACATGTCTATTTATGACTTATATATGTATGCATCACTGTAGACAGTGGAAGTCAAAAGAACTTCAGGCTTTTGCCTCACCTTCTACCTTGCCTGAGATAGGGTCTTTGTTTGATGTTACCATGTACTACTGAATTTGGCTTATGTGGATTCTAGGGATCCAAACTCAGGTCCTCTATGTAGCAAGCACTTTGTTCGTTGAGGCACTTCCTCAGACCTCACTTTTATTCTCATTTTGGAGCTTTATGAAATTTTTCTTTGTAATTTGTTTTTTTTGAGACAGGATCCTACTCAGTCAACCCAGGGTGGCCTGAAACTTGCAATCCTCTCGCCTCAGCCCTGCTCCCCAACCTGGCACTACAGGCATGAGACACCATCTCTGGGGACAGTATTTCTCTATGCCTCAGTTTCCTCTGTGTGTGTTTAAATTAATTTGTGTGTAGGTATGAATGTCACTACCATATACATGTATGGAGGTTAAAGGATGTCTTGTGGGAGCTGGCTCTTACTGTTCAATTAATTAATCAATTAATCAATCAATCAATCAATTAATTAATGCATGCATCTTTGCGACAGAGCTTTTCTGTGAAGCCCTGGTTGTCCTGGAATTTGCTCTATAGACCAAACTGGTCTCAAATTCATAGAGATCTGCCTGCCCCTGTCTCCTTGTGCCTCTGGGATTAAAGGTGTTTGCCACCACAGGCCAGCAACTTTATCTTAAGGGAGTTTCAGTTTTAGACTTTTTATTCAGCTTTTGATTTATTTGGAATGAATTTTTATGCATGGTAATAAGGTGTAACTTCAGTCTTTCTTGTATGTCCTAGTTTTTCTGATGCTAAAGGCTGCCTTTCCCCTTTAATATGGGACTTACTCTATCTTTTGACAAAAACCATTTTTACTATTTCATTTCATAACAAATTTTCCATTCAAACTGGACTAGCTTTATAGCAATCAACTTCTAATATATCCCATGCCATTTCTCCATTCCTATACCTCAGGTCACTTGAAATATACTGTCTTTGAGTCCTCAAATCTCTGTTTTCAAGTGTGCCAGCTAAAAGAAAAGGTATGAAAATTACTATATTAGAATAAAGATAAAAGTTACTAAAAAGATTTTATTTTGTATCTTAATATTCAGGCCTAAGGACTCTTAATTTTCTTTACTGGTTTTTTGATATAGTTCAGCATTTTCCTTATGTTCTTAGAAGAAAAAATAATTCATTCTGAAAGGTGAGGTTAAAAATAAATGTCTTGCTTAAGAAGCCAACTTAACTATACATATGAATATGTGGAAATCTTTACCTGAAATTAATATTCTTTGTATATGAAGACAGAAGAGCAATTTAAAGATAGAGAAAACCACAAATTGTCCAATTTCCCCCTTCAACTCTCTTTTGTTTCCATTCATATTTTAATTTAGAAATGTTTACTTTTTTTATCTTGTAAGACTTCTAATAATTCATCTTATTTCCCTAAAGTGTCGCACTTCACAAAATATTTAAGAGATTTTAGGGATGTTGTCTAAACTATAACATCATTTTGACTGAATCAGAATGATGGGTCAGTTTTTGAATAATAAGCAACAGACATGCTTGGTAGAACATAATGATAGAATACAGACTTTGAGGGCAGAGCCCTAGCATTCTCTCCTTTATGAGCCCTTATTATGGCTAAGTTACACTAGTACACTGATCTTGCTCTTGGATAAAATGTGGCAAATGCCTATCTCATTTAAATCGTATACCTTAAACCTATGAGCACATTTAATAGTGACTACATGTTGATTAAATGCCTGTTCACAACCTAAATTCTTAGTAAGGTCTGCATTTCTGACAAACTCAGTGTTTCTGGCAACTATACATACACTAACACAGTTAACGACAATGAGTTAGTATTGTTGCCTACTCCAGAAGTAACCTATTCATAAAAGATCTTTGGCTACATTGACCACATTGGCTCTACTTCTACAAATGGTTTTACAGGGCTGCTATGAAATGCTGCAGGGTAAAGTGGAGCACAACTGATGCCGTGAGAATACTTAATTTTGCATTAAAACTTAAATTTCAAGGTTGCCATATAAGGCATTTTTTTCTTCCCTTAATGACAGTATCTGTTACCTTTCACAGATAAAAAGTTCAGTTTATCTGTAACTACTTTTTTTTATGTTTGGTATACACTCCTTTTAAAGAAAATACTTAAGATAGGTAAAATTTCCTCCTTTGTAGCATAACAAGCAGCAGTTTATACTACAAAGATATTTATAACACAAATAAATTAAAAATAACAAATTTTTCAGTCCACCTATTACATATAATTACAAAATTAATTTTTACAAAAAGCAAGAATTTTCATCACTTGCCTTATCACTGATTCTAACTTCCCCAATAATGAACATTCCTTTTCCCTCTCTAGTATTAAACCCCAAATTTATATTATTTATAATTTAACAACTGACAATATTTTAAAAACTGATATGATTATGTATCACTATTTTCTTGCTAGTCTGACGTACATGAGAAGTAGATCTATCTTTTTTTTTTAGCATAATATTGAGTAGGTTTCCTGAATTAGGAAGTAACTGGTTTCTGTAGTCATTAGATTACAGGATTATCAATACTGACAGAACTGAATGTGAATTTTTCTTCCTATTTTGTTTCTTTATTAGGTCAATATCTTAGTATCTTTTCTGTTTCATATTTAAAAACAATATATGTAATATTCTTTTTTCGTTTTGTTTTACAAGACTGAGTTTCTCTAGGTTGCCATGGAACTCACAGAGATAGCCTGCCTCTGCTTTCCCAGAGGTCTGCACCACCATCTCCCGGTATAATATTCTTAAAAGCTGACAACAATGCGCACTCCAAGATTTTTAAACTATCAATGATATGTATTTTTAAATTAATTTTTTTGTGAATGTATATGTGCAAGTATGCCTTGAGTGTTTGGGTACCTGCAGAAAAGAAAGTGCTGGTTTCCCTTGAGCTGGAAATACAGTTTGTTGTGAGCTGCCTGATGCAGGCTGCTGTAGGTTCCGGTAACCAGATATGGGCCCTCTGTAAGAACAGCAAGTGCTCTTAACCAAAGTAAATCTCTCTGGCCCCTCAAATAATATATTTTAAATTTGCATAACATAAATAGATAATTTAAGTTTATGTAGCTAAAATGCAATGGGGGAAATAAAAGCATTTACAAAAAGAAAAAGCGAGAAAACTGTGTCATTTTGCCTTTCTTAAGCGACAAAAATTTTCTATTAGAACTTTAAAAAATGAGTACAAAATACTACTATTATTCAAATGAGAGCACTTAACATATTGATACCATTATGTCATTTCTAGGACATCCATATTCCACAGATGAAGAGCTAGGAAGGCAAAGTGCTTGTCTAGGTTCCTTTAAGGCCTTGGTTCCATCTCTAGCACTGTAAGAAAACAGAAATTTAAAAAGCCACCACCATCAACAAAAAACCCTTCTTATACACTGTCTGTAAAAGTTATAACTTAAAAGAAATTATTGTGTTAAAAGAAAATATGGTATTAAATGAACAGTAAAAGAGAAAGGTAGATACAGGCACATAAAACTACATGGAGCCATTTAAAGTAGGTCATAGCTGGAGTCTACAGTAGGAGTTAGTATTCATTGGAAAACCATTTTTAGTAACTTAAGTTGAAGGAAGGCTGAAGCTGGCTTCCAAGGGTTCAATTAAGGAACCCAAGCCTGGACTGTATACGATTCTTTAGGGTTTTGCAAATGTTTTCATTCTAATTTTCCAGAGATAAAAATAAGAAAGAAAAATTTTTACAAGAAAAAACAAAAAATAAAAACCAACCTGTAGCATTTTGCTACCAGAAAAACAAAGTTTTCAGTATTTATCTTACTTCCCTGTGAGCCCCTCCCTCCCAGAGGGAGGGGGACATTCTCACTACTGAGTCGAACAGCTGATCATCTGTGATCATAAGGTCATCTAACATACACGGGTTTTGTATTACTAATGCAATGTGTGAGACAATGGAAGAGAAGCATCTGAAGCACTAACTTTCATTTAAATGGGGTCACCTAACCCTTAACACTATTAGGAACAGAAACTTGAGTCTGAGTCTTTTTTGAGATGCAAAATTAGCTAAAGAAGTAGATGGAAATTTAATTTCAGAGTCTGGAATACTTTCATAGAAATAATTATCTGTGTGCATTTAACATGACTTTTTAATATGCCAGTTTTTCTAGAGATATATTAATTTCAGCTAATCTGTTAGAATCATTGTGTTGCAATTTATAGTTTTCCAAATTTAAATGAGTCAGGAAAAATTTTAATGTGTGCAAGTGTGTGTATGTGTGTGTGTGTGTGTGTGTGTATACAGAACGAAAAGGGATTTCCTTTGCTGTTTTTCCTTTCTCCCGAAGTTTTAAAAGCTAAGTGTAAAAAGCTTCTCACAAAGAAGTCTCAAATTAATGTAAAAAAACAAAAAATAATTCTCAAGAGGCTACTTTCAATCTATAAGACTGTAAGATCAATAAACTTCAATAATGATAATAAAAAATACCATTTACTACGGCTGGAGAAGTGGATGGCTCCTTGGTTAAGAGTACTTCTTGCTCTTGTAGATACCAGAGTTCCCAACACCCATATGGGGGCTCACAACAAACACCCTAGAATTTCAATTCCAGGGGATCCATTGCCCTCTTTTGGCCTCCACGGACACCACACACAGTACACATATATACATGCAGTCAAACACACATAAAATAAAAACATGCAAGCCTTAAAAAAAGATCTTTACTTATTTGTAAACTTTGGAGAAATGGTTTAATATTGTGATTCTTAAACTTGGAGATAACAGGGCCTTTCTATAAAATACTTTTCACATTAGTAAAGTTGCCTAAGACAATGAAATCATTCTTGTTCTAAACTAAATTAAAATCAAACATCAATGAATAGAGACCCGAGGAGAGATTTATGCTATTCTAGGATAGACAGAAAAATACTCACAAGCGAATGGAAACATGACAGCAAACAGTAAGTGTTTGTAGAAATAGTGGTAGCTCACTGAGGAGGGAACTGGAAGCTTATACTTACAAAATAATTGTTGGGATACTTAGAGGGCTGTTCTAGTAATATCTTCATTTTACCATTGTTAAACCTAGGAAAAAGAGTGAAGACTTTAAAATTTGAGCTTATTATATATGCAAAAACATTTTCAGTTGATGTCAGCAGTCACTGTTTTCTGATTCTTTCACATTACATAATAGTCACAGATTACAACTTACCAGCAGTAGTGTTTACAATTTCAATCCAGTGCATTGTCATTAAGTCTGCAAAATGTGTTTTCCCAGTAAAACTACCTTCTGAATATATAAAACTCGAGTATGTCAAATGTAGCAAACACTGCTGCTCTAGTGTTTAACTTGGAGTATGTTAAGTTCTGAGAACATCACAAAGTTTCAAGTATTTCACATTAATTCAAGGTCACATCCCAAGATATTTCCCTTTCTTCTCTTCATTCACAGCACCCCCACACACACACACACAAAGTCTACACACTTCCCTATTACAAGAACTCTAATATAATGTAGAAAACCACAAAGAGCTTACAATGCATTGGAAAAACTAATCAGTGGGAATAAAACATTATGCTATGACCACAACAAAAGAAAATATTGTTCAGAAATTGCCTGAAAAAATAAGTGAAAGTAGTGATAAAGGAATTGTTTCTATAAGAGAAACATAGCAGGAAAATATACTACAGACCAGCCTTTAAAACATTTTAGTAACTTCAGTTAGTCAACAATATTTTACTTCTATGAGACACACACACACACACACACACACACACACACACACACACACACACACACACGGTGTTCCTATTATTTGAGACAGTCTTGTTAATATGGTCCAGCCTGGCCTTAAACTTGGGATCCTCTTGCCTCATGTTCCCAAGTGCTGGGATTACTGGAATATGCAAACAAAACTACATACAAGTACTTATTCAAAGAATGCACAAAATCTTCATGCTTTTACTAGAACATTCCAAGTATATATTTCTTGTAGATTACTTTCTCATAAAAAGGTACATTTCTTTTTATTTCAAAATAATCTATTTCAAAATTCACAAATCCTCCCTTCAATAATACTTACATGAAATCTCCACCCCAAACATAGCTCTACTGTACTCTTAAACAATATCCCAATTATAAATAAGATCTTGATGTACCAAGCCCTAGTCTCATTCTTTTAAGATGTAACTACAATCTTGAATTTGGTATTTATTTCCTATGCTTGTTTTTTATACTATAACTACAAATTTAACTGTTATATACATAATTTTCCTCAAAGGTTAATTTTTTTGCTGAGTACAGTCATCCAGAATAATTTATACAACTCTTATTTTAATGGCTATGCAGTATGACTATGTCACATTAATAAGGGGTGTACTATAAGTTCAACTGTATTATTATGACATTGCCAAGTGCTCCACAAACCAGAGAAAAACTTTTGTATTTCCCCTAACATGTGAAAATATATTTAAGAAAAATAGGGCTGTGGTGGCAAACACCTTTAATCCCAGCACTTGGGAGGCAGGGGCAGGTGATCTCTGTGAGTTCGAGGCCAGCCTAGTCTACAAAGCTACACAGAAAAATCCTGTCTCTTAAAAAAAAAAAAAAAAAAGGTGGGAAACAGAAAATATAATTAAGAAGCTACTTCTGTAGAGAAATGAACATTTATTTTTTAATGTTGAGTTTTTATCTTATTCTTGACCTCTATTGTATAAATGGGTGCTTTGCCTGCATTTATGTCTGTGCACTATTTGCATAGCTAGTGTCCACAGAGGCCAGAAGAAGGTATTGGATTTCCTAGAACTAGGGCTGGGAGCTGCAATGTGGGTTCAGGGAATTGAACCTGGGTTCTCTGCAGGAGCAATAAGTGCTTTCTCCTAGTAGTTGAGCCATCTCTCCAGCCAACTGCTCTCAACTTGTATAACATTAACATAGGGCCAAAATTTATACCAAAACATTTCACAAAAATAAAAGTTCTGAAAACAGATTGTTCTTCATATGACTAAGGAAATACCAATACTTAGAAGAGCTGTAGAAATGAGAAGATTCCTAATTAGATACTGAACTTTGTTAAATCCAAGATAACCAATAGCCGGGATATGGTGGATGAGCCATGTCATGGTTTGGTGTGAACAATCCTTTCCACCCCTGCCACTGCCACACCTCATTTGTGATGCTTCTTAAAAAAACAAACAAAAAAAAAACCAAACAAAAAAAACAAAAAAAAAAAAAAACAGAAGAAGGGGGGGGATCCTTTAGAGCTTGTAAAAAACCATGAATTGTGGACATCTAGAACCACAATTTTGATTAAGCAAGTCAGGAAAAATACTTTATTTTAGCTCATTCTAGTAATCAGTCCACAGACATTCAGCAGGAGTCAATCAGGGCGGCAGATATTTCCAACAGAGGATTATGCATCTAACTTTTAGGTTAAGCATGTGTAATATTAGTATGTCTATCTGTCAAACTATATCAACATATTAAAAACAGCAGTAGTCTAAAAAAGCAATTTCAATTTATAATTTCATAATGCAAGAATAGACTGTGGTCTCAATTATGAATTCAGATAAATAAACACACAATGTGACAAAAGCCATTTTTGTTAGTAATACCAAAGAAATGACATTCTGAGTTTACTATGACTGGTAAAGCAAACTTAAGCATGGAGATGGATCAGAAGTGATTTTAGAGCTGGAGAGATGGCTCAGCCATTAAAGGCTAGGCTCACAACCAAAAATATAAGAAGCGATTTTAATGACGATAACCAAGGAGACCAAGGAGCAGTGATGGTTATCTTTTAAAAATACAACGGCAAATGTGAGACTTTAAATTAGGGCACTGGCTAACACAAAACTAAATGTCACTATTTAGTTTTATCAAAGTCTTATAAATGAAACCAGAACTTTAACAGAACTTTTACCTAGAACTGTAATTATGCAGATAAAAGGGAAGAAAAACATATGTAAGTTATGCAAGTTTGTACAAATAGAAGTATACACATCTATAAAACTATATTACTTGAAATTACAAAGTAATTTCCAAAAGATGTAGAATTTGATATGGTAGATTTTTAAGAACTCATAAAAGTATGACTAGAAATATAAAATAGTTTAAGGGTTTTCACCTATGGCTTGTGTTGGTTCCACTTACTGACAACATGAAGTATAGAATGTTTTTATTATAGTGAAACTAACAATAATTCAGCTTCTTTATATGAGGCTATACAAGGAAGATATGTTTCAAAGTGAAAGAAATATTCCTGTTTGGCCATAGCTTCTCTTTCTCACATAAATATACATATATCTGAATTTGTGGCACCAGCAACCTAATTACTACTAAGTTTTCCTAGTCTATTATCTTAAAAGTATAGATTTTTCAACTCTCACAGGTGAAATTTCCTGAATAAAAATTGAATATAACAGCACTGAATACGCCGTTTAAAAAAAAAAAAAAAAAAGTGCAAGAACCACAAGTATTTACTATCCTCTTAAGGACACACCAGGAAGAAAATATCTTTCAAAGAGACTAATCTTCAAACCACACACGGGAAACCTTTCCACTTGGGTGCAAAACTATGATCATACCCTGAGCACTCTGCAGAACAGATAGCTGACAAGCAGCAGTGATCACCCAACTCCAGTTCTCATAAGGGACAACAACTACTATGGTGCTGACACTTTCTTCTTCACCACTGATGCCCCTACTATTTAACTATCTCAAGAAAAGTACTTCACAACAATTCACTTGCCAAATCCACTTGTATCATTATTTAAGAAGGAATTTCAAGAGGGTAAGGTGGAGAGAAAAGACAAAATTAATATTTTCGTTAGAGAGGGAACCTACAATGCATCTAAAAAAGCTAGTAACACATAACAATTTCAGCTTCTAAGGTTACATTAACTCAACTACCAAAACTTAAGAGTTCTATTTAAGCATCTGTCAAGAGTGAACACACAGACTTCACTAGTTGTACAAATTCCAATCAAGAAATAAAATTGTACTTTTACTCACAAAATATCCCTGGCTCTCTCCCAGGCATCATGTACTGAATCACTATCATATGCTGACTTAGGTACTCTCAGAAAAACAAAACAAAATAAAAAAAAAAGAAAAACAACCCCCCCCCAAAAAAACCAAGCAAGCAAGCAAGCAAACAAACAAAATCCCCAAACTCTAAGATTCAAGCACTGGGTATATAGCTCAGTGGTAGAGAGTATGCTAGTACAAGACCTTTGGTTCAATCTCTAGAACAGCAAATAATAAAGTACAGTGGGTAGGGGTGCCTGCTACGCAGTTCTGACAATCTATGAGTTTCAACTCTGGAACACACTGAGGTGCAAGGAGACACTTGATACACAGTTGCTCTCTGAACTCTGTGCATACACCACCCCATCATACACAATAATAAAATTTTCAAAATCACAACTAATCAAAAATTTCTAGGTGTAATCCACTTTAAATGTGTATTATGTGTATTAGAGGTAAAGCCTTAGTTAAACCAAAAATATTAACGCTTATTCTGTTAAAAATGCTTTAAATATAATAAAATGTTGTCTACAGATCTAAAAGTTTAAATGCAAATCATCTTTCAACCCTGTAAGCATTGCCTCAGAAATAAATAAAACAAAGTTTGGATGTTATTAAAAAAAAAAAATCAACACAGATTAGAATTAGGCATTAAATTTAATAATAACTAATATTGAATGTTAGTTTTAAGGTTAAAAAAATTAAGTGTTAAATAGTAACAACATAGTAAATTTACGTATTCTGCAAAACTACAATCTTTTATCAAAAATAACAAAGACTTTTCCACTTAGCCATCAATGAAGAATGTTAGTAATAAAAAATATACTCACACACACAAAAAAACCCCAGGATTAACAAGGCAATTTTGAATATATTTATTTAGTATGAAAAGAATTTAAAACTTAATTTATAAAATTTAGACATATAGAAATGGTAATGGATTGATTAATTACAGAAATCACATTTGAAACACACCACATGTTTTCTTTCAAGTGATTCTGATACCAAAGTAATATTAAATGTCTAAAGTGTGGTTCATAGTGCTGAGAACAGAAATTCTACTTCAAAGCCATTTTCAAAAAATTTAAAGCCTTAAAATTAATTAAATACTGCCTATTGAAAAAATGTTGATCAGAAAGTATCAGTTCTGATTCATTAAGCCTTACTTGAAGAAAAATAATACAAATAAATTAGGAATATTTGTTACTTTTAGAAAACCACAAAATACATAAAGGGAACTGCTTCAAATAAACAATTACAATGTTTGTTAATTGTGTCTCTTGTTTAGCAAATCTTTGCGATACTTTAAATTGTCTATCAAAGAAAACTTGATTCCACTGACAAATAACTTAAAATATAAGTCATGGTTATGAAGTAGCATTATATAATCACAGTTAATAATTTAAGGCCCTTCATCACCAGATGCTAAATTGCCCAATCCTAGTTTATTAAAGTATTCTTTTTACCCTAAGGTAAATACTTCAGTAAGACAGAAACAATGATAGCACAACTGTACTTTAAGGGCAATTATTTTTTCTGGAACCATGATTATGCCTTTAACTGCAAGTATAAATATTATATTCAAAATATAATTCTATCACTGGGAAAAACTTTTAATTAAGAAATTTAAATCAACACAATAAATATCTTTCCTCAAATTCTTACCTAATAAACTATGTATTAAAAAAGAATGGGAGAGATTCGCAAATTTGAGGTATTTCATGTCCTTTAAAGGGTGGTTAAAGAATGCCTATTCATACATAACTGTAACAGTTTTTATTATTAGCCAAGTTAAGGTTTCTTACTCTATAAGAAGTAACCAACTATACAAAAACTTTTAACATCTATACTAATGTTTTTAGATACTAAATTATTTAACAAGCTAAATTTGTATGTAAATAAGTCATTTTATACCTGTAGAGAGAACAATAACATGATAATGTCAAATATTTGTGTTCAGTAAATTATAAAACCCTCAGGTAACATAAATTTTGAACTCTACTTTTAGAACAACTGTGCATTTAAATCTTTATGTACACTATAAACTCATATATTGCTTTCTCCCTCATTTAACTTATTAAAGTTCTGTCAACTACCTGGATTAAAAGTGGCAAATTAAACTTCAAATTTTTTGTTTCAGATACTCCATTTTCATGTTAATATTAAGATAAAAAGGAGAAATTTTTATTCATTTTGCATCCATTAAAACTGTTTTGTCATAACATTTAAGATCAAACTTATAAAGACATTCTATACTTTGCATTTATCTGAAAAAAAAATCACCATATAATATGACATCAATGTAACATAAAGTATCAGAAATTCACCCTTATTTAAACTCTGATTTCTATTTCATCTCAACTATTAACAGATACGCTTCTGGCTTGTCTATTTCATAACTATCAAATTCCAGCATTTTAGTATTTTAATATTAATCTCAATATTCTAGCATTCTTAAACACACCTGGGAATTTGTTCTAAAATGTTTATACTAATTAAAGTTAAAAACAGTTTTATGAGCAGGAAAATTATAATTTACTCTTAAGATTAAATTATACTTCTTAAGAAAACAAGTCTTTGGGATTTTCTGTTACTTACATATTTTTAGTTAAAAGAATCTAAAGAAAATTAGTTATATTTTAGCAACTCTCAGTCTATTTAGCAGATATTACTAAAACTTATGGCTAACACTTTACTAGAAAAAAGCTAACCAAGTAAGTAATAATGTTCAGTAAATTCATTTTTATTATATCAGATTACCATCTAGAAAACAAAAATTGTTTAAGCTGAATATTATCTGAAATGCTTAACTAAAACTATAAAAATCAAGTAAAATAAACATTAGAAAAGTGGTCTATGATAAGTACTTTGGAGGTTAAGACAATAGTCAACAGAAGTTTAAGCAATCTATAATTTTATCATTAGACTGCTATAACTTTTAATATTAACAATGTTCTGAGTATCTGTAAGATACATGTTTCTGCTTAAGAAAGTAGGTTTCTCAGTTTCAACCAAACTGTGACTTTTGGTTAGGAGAGTACTTAGAATACTTCAACTTTTCTTAAAATATTTTCATTAATCTTATCTAATTTTTACGCTCTATCTACTTCCCCACTTGTCAAACAGCCAAGTACCAAATTCCACTTGACTTAAACACTTCATTTTGTAAGAATAAAGTCCACTACATAATTAAATACCTTACATAGCACACTGTAGTAACACCCTTAGGAAAAAGGAAAATAAAACATCATGTATACTTTGGCAAGAGGCGGGGGGAAATATAAATTCAGGTGAATCTACTACAGTACTATAAAAACATCAAATATACTCTTAAACATCTGAATTTTAAGAAGCAAGAAGCCTATTTACAAGATTTCTGTTTATTCTTTACTTGTTGATTTTAGATCACTTAAATGTTTTAGCATTACTATCAAATCCAATTACATCACAAAGACATATTTTGAAAATGTACTAGTACAAAGCAGATACACTGACATATATTTAAAATATCAGCACTAAGGAGAAGGCCAGGGCAGGAAAGTCAGTAGTTTCAGGCCAGCTTAGGACGCATAGCAAGTTCAGGCTGGTTGTAGAGTTAAAACCTTGACTTAAAACAACAAAAACCAAAAAACCACATTAGTATACCTTAATCCTCTATTGTGTTCCAATGCATTATGCCAGTATTCAGTCAAAGAAACTTAGGTGTTTTCCAGAATTGGTTCTCTTCTAAAGGTTAAAATCTGCAATAAAAATGCCATGTATTATTATATGAAGACACTCAACAGATAGAAATATCTCTTGTAGTTCTAGTTGATCTCTGAACAGAGTTAAATCTTGAAAATAACCCATCTTGCAATGCTTAAAGAACTTCTACTATGAAAATGTTTTTCAAACAGAAAATAACTTGATTAAGAACACCTGTGATATGCATTATCACCCAAAGCCTCTTCAAGCAAATCAGATTAAGTTTCTGCTTTCATTTCTCTTCATTTTCAAAGCAGCATAGATTAGTATGCATATGTAGGCAGCTTTGAAAGGACTAAGGAAGATTATCAAAAATATTCTTCATTTCTAAAGCCCATATAGCTTAAAAATTATGCAAGGGATATGGATAAAATTTGACTACTTTTCCCCTAAAATTACTAAATGTATCAATTATGACAATTTACCATTATTCTCTACTTTAGTCTTGCTACACCTAAGTGAACATTTCCAAATATTTTAATATTACAGTTCTAACCAATTTAAAAAATTTAAAATGGACCACTACTAGACGAGTCTTTTAATGCTTCCAAATAGAGGTGAAATGCAACTTTATTTTTTTCATCTGTTTCACTTTTCTGGATCCTAATGACTTAACTGACAACAAGTACATTAAAATATCAAATTATTAAATTACCAGAGGGATAAATGTACTGCATATGAATCATAATGCTTTGTGGGAGTTTTCTACTTTACTTAAGAATAGCTGATGAAAGAAAAGAAAACCAAAAGCCCCTTTATTTCTCTGTTGTTAAATTTTGTTTAATGGGAAAAATAAAAACTCCACGTCATCTTATGTCTAAGAAACATCAGTTCAAATTACCTTATCTTCAAAAATTGTAGAAATTTTTCCATAATATTTTTCAAAAGATAAAGATTTTCAAATATTTGAGTACCTTGAAATATAGGATTACAAATTTAAAATACAAAGAAAGTGACAGGAAATCAAATGTAAATTTTAATATAATAATATATGTTTTGAAATAGTGTAAAAATACTAGATACAAAAGGTTTGGGTATAAAATCTAATGTATATGACTAAAAGAAAAAGTAAAACTCAAATTTATTACAGCTTACTATTTATGCTTTGAAAATATCACAAATCTTTCCTGTGTAACCTTTCTTTGGTGAAGTAAGATGGGTTTAAATAAAAGCACACTAAACTCACAACTTCAAAAAAATTATTAAAAATAACACACACACACGTTTTTACTATTAACTCTATTATCTGAAATCTGTTTCAAAGAAAAGTCATTTAAAGCAACTTTTATACAGGCAAGAAAAATAAGCAAAAAAAGTTACCTACCCAAAAGTGTAATTTATGAGCATTTATACACACTAATAATCAGATATTATATATTAGTAATATATTTTAAAATAGACATCATGCTTAAGACAATCAATTTTAAAGTTCTAATATTGTAACCTCTTAAAATAAAATGCTTAATCTCATTTTCAACACTTAGTTGAAATAAAGTGGTAATTTATTACTGATTTCCTTTGGTTTTATGACATTTGAGACCACAAAGTTACAGCAAGTCCTAGTTTGAAATCTAATTATATGCCAAAATTAATTGCAAAGCATACAGTGTTTCTATGTTTGTGCAGTTCAGACTAACTATATAGCCTTACAAGTCTTTCTAAAATTTGTTGTCCTAATTATGTTAATTATCTGTTTCTCATAAAAGGGGTTAAAAAGAAATCAATGTAGAGATTAAGTGTCATTTAAACAAAAGAAAATAAAAAAGACAAAAGCATCTTTAAGGTCGGTAAGATTTGAGATGAATTTTTATAAAATTTCCATAATTGTAGCTTTATAACCTAATTGTTAAAAGCTCATTAAAAAATATTATTTTTTTTCCTTTCTGTAAACTCAATCAGCTGACCAGCAGCAGTTCTATATTGAAGGTTTCTTCAACATTCTTAACAGTCACTACACATAAACACCTGAATAATAGAACTAAAACTGTACACAGACTTCATAAAACCAAAACTAAAAGACAGCACATAAAGGAGGAGGAAACATGGAATCTGGAATGTGAACACTACTTTGAAATTTTTGTTCTTAGGTGTGGTTCCTGATAAGCATTAAAACATATACTAGTCTAATCAAACACAAAAACCTTAGGCTATATTTTCTAAATGTACAATGAAGACAACAGGTTTTGTTTAATCATCTAAAATTAGACTTTTAACTGTAAATAGTATAAAGAGCAAATAAATGAAAATAAATGCTACTAGGGAAACTGGGACTTTTGTTCCCTCTCCCCTACAGTATGTAAATGTAGCGCCAGGAGAACTATGATGGCAGTACCATTCTCCAGTGCTGTTTTCCCGTGGTAATAAATGACTTTTGCAGCCTTCACAACAGAATAGAAAATGAGAATAATCAGTTTCTATAGAAAAACACAGATAACTGCATATAAACATTTAAATAAGTAGGTATATACCTACTGGAATTGTCCCTTCTGTCTAGCATGATATAAGACAGAAATATTTTGAAGGTTATGGAATTTATTTAGCTGCGAATATGTTGTAAAGCTTTAAGTGAATTAGTTTAAATAAAGGCTCAATTACTTCTTTCAAAACGTTGGTAAAACAAAAACAGAAGGAAAAAAAAAAAACCTTCATTCAAAACATCCTCAAAACAAAACAAATCCTATAAACCAAAGAAGTGCCAAAAATGTATGGTTTGGTAGAATTTAAACCTTTCCCCACTCTCATAATTCTCTCCCAGCTACATAATTTGAATAAAAATTAAAATTCATAAACAAACCAACAGTGAAAAGCAAAAGTCATTGGCACTTTAGATATAATTACATATAGAATAGAAACGAGATCTACAATTTTATTAAATCAAATTTTACAGATATTTTATGAAAAGATTCAAAATAAACAGATTTAGGAAAAAAAGGATTGTGGGTCCAGTAATAATTACTATGAAAGTAATAATTATTATGAAATTAATACAAAATAGAACACACTTATTAATAAATTAAAATGTTTTCATTTGGATATCTAATAATGTATATTTGTCTTTAAGTGAAAATAGAAACCATGTTTCAACATTTCAATTATTTATAAAATATAAAAATTTTAAAGTTCCCTTCAAAATCATCTACTCTCAAAACCACAGCTATCAAGATGCAACTAAAAGGGAATACTGACGGCTGTTTCAAGCAACACCAAACAAAAACTAACTGAAACCAATCAAATAAAGCAACACAAATGGGCTCCTGTATACATTTCCTCATAATGAATTTGTCAGAGGAATATAATAATCTATAAGCTCATCTGTGCATACTTACCTGTTATACTAATAATGAAGAAACATTAATGTCTTGTAAATTAAAAATTTCAAATCATGAAATGATTTGAAACTCAGCAATGGCTGAGTTAGGAAAACATTTTAAAAGTGTTGCAAAGTTTTAAGAATATACTCAATTTTTATGAAAAATGTAAAACAGATAATTTAAAGTTTACTTTCAACAAAATTAAAACAACAATTTTCTCATAATCTTCATCCAATAAATACATGAAAGCTAAGATGAAAAATTTCTATCAAAGGAAAAAACAGCGCAGATCCTTTGGCACAGTTTTCAACCAATGAAGAACAGAGAGAAATAGGTCTTGTTAACTGAAAGAGCAGAAAGTTTTCTGAAAATTGCTTTAGTTTTACTTTTTAATACACATCTCGGAACCATATGAAAGGCTTTTATGTAAGAAACAACTCTATTGGGTACCAACTTTGTTAAAAAAAAAAAAAAAAAAAAAAAAAAACCAAAAAAACAAAAACAAAAGTCTCCGTTTTTACTTTCCTGTATCAATTTGAGTAGTTCTCTGAGCAAACACAGTTTTTCCGTAGGTGGAGAATTATCAGCTCCTAGGTCCACATTCAAACCCCCCCAGTCCCGCTCCCTTCCAGCCAATCAGGGGGTAAGAAGTGCAGCATTAGGGAGCTCCGTTAGACACGATTTGAAAAACATCACATTGAGCTCTTAACTCTCCTGGAAAGATCTAAATGAGGGCGGGTCCCCAGTCTTCACAGACAGACACCAAATCCTGGATTCTGATCCAATTCCACGGGAGAAAGCTCTGCAGGGGGCCTGCCCGGAACAGAAAGAGTAGGTCACCGAGGATCCCAGGGAGCCTTACTCCTCTCTGCGAATAACTCAGTAGCTGCTGCAAAAGCATCTCCAGAATGTTCGGAACCCAGATCCGTGCGACCCTGATGTAGAACGTCACATTAGCTCAGCGGCAAAGGGTTAATCTAGGGGTGCTGTGATGGAGGGAAGGGATCAAGATCCTCCAGGGGTTTAATGTGGGCTCTTCACAAAGCCTAGTGCCTGGAGAGTATCTACACTCAAAGCTGTCACTGGCTTCTCCAAGAGTTGTCGACTCCGGGTTGACAAAAAGCCAACAGCTACTAAGGAAAAAAAGCCCTAAAGGGAACAACCCCGCTTTCTCCCGCCTCAGCGTCAAGAGTTCCCAGGAAAAGGTGAGAACTGCAAAGATGACCGTTAAGTCGCCGGAGCAAAGGCTTGTCCGCTGGGGACATCGAGTTTCAAACTACTTTTCCTTGGGACGCGCGTTTCAAGGACTGGGGGAGGGAAAAGTCTTCCAAGCGCGCGGCGGAAGGGAATTGCAAGCTGGAAGCCCCATCTTTCCTCTCACCCTAACACCCCCCCAACCCGAGAGCGAGCGAGCGAGCGAGAGAGACAGAGACACACACAGAGGGTTCCGCCGGGAGAGCAACGACAAAATGACCGAGCTAGCGAGTGTCCAGCATCTATCCGTCCGCCGCGTCCCGACCCCGGGCCGGCCGGCGCCGCCTCTCCCCCGCGCTCCGCCGCGCACACCGGGTACCGCGGGCAGCCGCCCCTCCGGCGCCCCAAGTTTCCCGTCAGGAGCCGGCCTTCGCCCGGCCGCCCCGAGCTCCGGGGAGGGGCGCGCCTGTCAGGGCGCCGCGAGCGAGTCTGAGGCGCGCGGGCCTAGCGCCCCGGCCGGTGGCGCTGACAGGTCGGGCGGCGGCTGCTCGGCCGCGTCCCGCTCAAACTGCGCCTCCCCTCCCCCAGCGCCGCCGCTCCGCGCTCCCGCCAGTCGGCCAGACGCCGCCCGCTCGCGGGTGGACACCCAAGTGACCCCGGCCTCCGGGGGGTCTCCGGCACGGGGGTGGGGGCAGAAGCGGAGTCCCGTGCCTGCACCCCTCCCGGTCCGCCGGTCCCCCCGCTGCCACCTCCGGAGACCCGCTTGGCTACTACTTCAGGCTCTTACCGTGATTTGGCGACGCTCCGTCCGACTGCCCTTTGGTTTTAAGTTATTTTTTTATGATTTCTCGGCGCGATCCTGGCGTCGCGCTACGCTCGGACAGGTTATCCCTTCCGTCCCGCTAGATTGATGAGATCAGGCATCACTCGAAAATGGCGCCGAAAGCGCTGAGGCTCCTCATTCAAATTCGTTAGAGCCAACCCCGCCGCCCCGGGGCATGCCGGGAACGCGGGCTGCCTCCACAGCTGTCTGCCGCACCCCCCCTCCGCGACCCTGTTGCGCATGCGGTAAACTTCTGCCCCCACGCCCCGGCACATGCGCAGAATCGTCGTGGCGCAAGGCGCTCCACTTCCTCGGTTCCAGTCTCCTGTGTCTTGTGCGTGCGTGTGTGCTAGCTTCGCCCTTGTGCCGCAGTGGAGATGTTCACCTTTCAGACACCACTCCTGGGACACACAAGTTCTCTACCTTTGAGAGGGAACAAATTAGGGTCTATCTTAAGCGTTTCGAAAGAAACAAACAAAACCCGCCTTTAAGTAAACTCCTAACCACCGAGGGTGCCGCCTCTGAGGCTTGCATGGCTGTACAGGAACTTAAAGCGCGCCGGTACAGAGACCTCGCCCTCCACAAGCGCCTCACGGATCTGCCGCACCTAAGCCTCGAACCACTTCACGAGGTAGGAACTTCGCGGTTCCGTCCGATGACCAGTGCGCAGCTGTCACACCCTGGAGCACCCGCCATCTCCCTCCTCCCTTTTGACTCGGAGGCGCGCGACCCGCCCACCGTCCTCCAGCTTTTTACCGGAGCTTTCGATTCTGGTTTGGACATGGCGATGTACAATCTTTTGGACGTCACTAGGATGCTTTTCAAAAAAAATTAATGGTGTAGTAAATTATGGATTCACAAAGATAGGTTTCCGTTGTACGAAGCCCTGAGAAAGTTTGTAAGAGCCACGGGGTACTGATAATATAGTGCCTACTGTAGCAAGCGCTTTGTGGGTTAGACGTTTGCATTGCCCACAATATCTCCATGAAGTAGTTAGTATTTTTGTTTTACAGATGATACTTGATGTTCAGATTAGAAATGCTGCTGTCTTAACAGCTGGTGAGAGTACAGGAGCTAGGCAAACTGCCTTTAAAACGGCTCTGTGACAGGACAAGATTATTTGCTTGCAAGACATCCTCCCTGCCACTTGGGTAATTAAGATAAAATTTTTAAAAAATAAAAACTGTCATTGCTCTTAAGTGACTACAGTTTAGGGTTATGTTTAGTTACGGTTTCTTTAATTCTCATGGAGTTTTAGAAAAATTATTTTCTTTTATGACTGTCTTATCTACACATATGTATGTGCATCCCATATGTGCCCTCAAATGTCAGAAGAGGGTGTGAAACCCCATGGAATTGGAGTTAGGGATGGTTGTGATCCACAATGTAGGTGCTAAAACCAAGCCTGTCCTCTGCAAAATCAACAATTGCTACTGAGCAATCAAATGATTTTTTATAAGAATCCAGCTGTTTAAAAACCAGGAATAATGGTTATAACTACTCTAGTTTTTATTATAAACAGCTTGTGATGAATCATAACTTAAAAAATACATCTTTTTATAGAGTTCAGGCTGACCTAGAACTCAACTTTGTAGCCCACACTGATAATACTCCTACTTTAGTGTCTTGAGTGTTGGGATTATAGGTTTGTGCCACCACACCCTTAAAAAGTGTAAGTTTTGAATAGAAAAAGAAGTATCCTGTTATTATGAGTGTTAAAACGGGAGACCTTCTTAAGAACTAAAGAGTAAGGGGTTGGAGAAGGCTGCCATGGTTTGCATTATTGAGGTACAACTGGAAGAGAATGGATTTTAGCAATCAGATCAAGGAGTGTCATGCTGAGCAGTGTCTGCATCTACATTTTGCTCAGACTAAAATTGATGTGGCCATCTCTTCTTGAGTGTTTGTCCAGTTTTGTTTAAAATCTTATGTAGCAAACCATAAATCCTTACTGAGTCACTAAAATGGGAGAAACCAAAATCTAGTCTCAGAGTTCTTGTGCCTGAACTGAAAGCCAGTGGAGAAAAATTACTTTCCACCACAAGAGGGTGCAAATTCCTGGGCTAAATTTCAAACGGAAAAAAATCTAAAAATCCTTGGAAGAATATTCAATTTAAACTTTAAAACTACAAAACATGCGACACCTTACCAATCTAGAGAGTCCCACTGTTTAGGTAGTATTTAGTATTTGGGTACCAGGGTGTAAATTCCCAGCTGTCTTCTAGAAAGGCTTAATTATCTGTGTCTTGTCCACAGATAATTTTTAGCTCTGTGTGTGTGTGTTTTAGCTCTGTGTGCTCCTGTAATAGAGTAGAATCCAAGTCATATTTAAAATCTGAAGCTTTTACTTCTATAAACTAGAATGTAATTACCAGCAAATGAATGGTAAATGTGGATGTTTTGGAAAACAAGAATTGAAATCCCAGTGCCCCCCCCCCTACCGTTTCTAATAAGTAAGCTACAACTGAGGGAATGCTGGCTTCAACATGTTAACTTAGTAAAAACATCATAATTCAAAAAGAAACAGACATCAGAATCAGAAAGCATTTTGAACAGTAACTTAAAAACAGAACACACAAGCAAATTGTTTAAAAACTATTCAGCAGTTTGCAGTTTTCTTTCTTTTCATCCAACAGGCTCTCCCTGTGTGGTTCTGGCTCCCCTGGAATTCACCATGTAAACCAGATTGGCCTAGAACTCTGCTTCTGCCTCCCCAGTGTGCCACTATGCCCAGCTTATTTAACAGTTGTCAAGACCCCTTTATGTTTCTGTTGTTTCTTTAAAATGAACTCAAAGACACCCCCCAAAAAGCCCCATCAAATCAGAAATAATTTCAAATTTATAAAGTTACAAAAAGTTAAAAGATCATCCATGTCATTTGCTGCCTCTTGTAGGAGGAGAGGTTCTTTCTCTCCAAATATACATATTTTCAATCCGACCTCCCTGCCCCTGAAATTTTTTCAGGCAAACAGGGGGCCTGGCTGTTCACTTCTATATTTCTGGGAGTGTATTTCCTGACAACTCGCTAAACTAAACTTACATTTGAACATATTTTTTACCATTGTGTTACAATTTTTGAGGCTGGCCCTTTATAGTGTTCTTCCCTCCCTTACAGGAGCCTGTCTTGGGACAGCTGATGAACTTAGTTGTCCTATTCTTTTTTAAGCACCCTTTGCTTTGGAAAACTTTAAGCCTTTGTCTTTTAAGTCCTTGATGGATTTGAAGGAAATAGCTTCAAGATGTATTTGATGTTTACTCACAATTAGATGGAGATTTTAAGTTGTCAACTGAAACTGTACAGATTCTGTTAACTGTTTCAGAGTAGCACATACATTTGACATTGTATCCTATTCATCAGAAGTTTCCTTCATGTCCAGCATTAATAATTACTGAGACAGTTTACATGATGGATGCAAAATGACTGAACAAATCTATTAGCCTCTCCACATTTTCAGCCCACAGCATTCTGTTGTGAACAAGGCCTTTGTGTTTTCCCTACTTACCTATTCATTATCTACATGAGTAGATCTGAATTTCTGCATTCCATTTCTGTATTTGCCTGTTCTCATTTATCTTTGCTCTAGAACACATGTGCATGCACCCATGGACACAAGCACACACACACAATCTTGGTTTTTCAAGACGGTATCTCTGTGTAACCCTGGCTGTCCTGAAACTCACTCTGTGGACCAGGCTAACCTCAAAATCAGAGATCCGCCTGCCTCTGCTTTCTGAGTGCTGGGATTAATGGCATATGCAACAAATGTTTTTCAAAATTTAGATTTTTTATATGTATGAATATTTTGCCTGTGTGTATGTATGTCCATCATGTGTGTCTTGTGCCTTTAGACATCAGAAGATGGTATCAGATCCAATGGAACTGGAGTTAGAGGTGGTTGTGAGCCACTCTGTGGGTGCTGGAAACTAAACCAAGGTCCTCTGCAAGAACAGAAAGTGTTCTTAACTGCTCTGCCATCTCTCCAGCCACTCTACCTGTATTTTTATTTAAATATTTGTGTACTAATTTTCATAATCACTTCAGGTAAGTTACATATATAAGTATTTAGATATTCAAATTGTCCTATGTGTATCTAGTAGAAGCATGTCTATTGTGGCTTCTATTAACATTCCTCCTCCTCCTCCTCCTTCTTCCTCTTCTTCTATTGTGGCTTCTATTAACATTTCTTCTTCTTCTTCTCTTCTTCTTCTTCTTCTTCTTCTTCTTCTTCTTCTTCTTCTTCTTCTTCTTCTTCTTCTTCTTCTTCTTCTTCTTCTCCTTCTTCTCCTTCTTCTCTCTTACACCCTTGCTTGTATAACGAGGTAGTACATCTCATACTTACCTTGTTTTACCCTGGAATAAACCTTTTTGTCTAAGGAGCCCATGTCCTTTTTAAAAGGCCTGTTTCCACATTAGTGGAACCAAGATTCAGTTGCTTATCGATACTGGATTATCTGCTTCTTGGAGCTTGTAGGAGACAGAGCTGAGAAACATGTGCATGCATATATTTATCTGCATTTATGATCACAAATGTTTATACAATATGCAAAGGATATAAATTTAAATGATCTTAAATATAAAAGAAAGACTACTATAGTGACATTTATAACATTCTGGATAAAAGAAATTAAGTCATAGCCACATCAACAGTTCATGTAGTTTCCAGTTCTTTTTCAGTCATTGTCTCTATATAAAATTATATAGTATCATAGTTTATTAATCCTTTTTCACTTAACATGAATGTATGAGTACTATATAATTTTTACAACCTTCATTTTAAGTTGCTCTGAAATATATCATTAGAATTTTCTATTTCTGAACACTTAGCTTATTTCTACTTTTTTTATTATGATTCTGAAGTGAAGATTTTTATAATATGCCCAGTTTAATTTAATGTTTTATTGATTGGGAGATTTTGCAAAAGAAGAAATGTAATTTCTCACTGTTGGTTTTAATATATTCTCATGCAGAATGAAACAAACATTACCAGAGTTTAAATTAGAAATGGAGATAGAGATTTAGTTCAATAAATAGTGAAAGACAAAGTTTCTAAACAACTATAGCATGAAAAATAAAGAGGAAAATAATGTAATACATGGATATGGGTAACTCAGAAAGCTTTTAAAGGAGGTGTAATCATGCTGTGTGTCTCAAGACACCTTGGAAGAAACTTCCCAGACGGGACTGGAATGAGTTATGCTGGTATAGGAGAGAAGGAAGAAATGGGCCATAGAAAGCATTCTAAGTGGAGTCATTCGAGTGTAAGAAAGTGGACCAGTAGGGAAGAACCTGTCATTTCAGATAGCTTGATAGTTTGCTGTAATCTGTAGCTTGGGTATCTTTCAAAGCAACGAGGAGGGTCAGCCTGCTCAACTGGATAGGGGTTAGACCATGAATGGCTTTATGTGCCACTTTTATATTGATGCAATTGGAAAATCTTAAAGCAATTAATATGTTTTAGAAATTTAATTTAATTTTAGAAATTTAATGTTTTAGAAATTTACTTACTGAAGGGCTGGAGAGGTGGCTCAGAGATTAAGAGTATATACTGCTCTTTAAGAGGACCTGAGTTCCATTCCCTCAGCCTGCATGTCTGGCAGCTCGCAACTGCCTATAATTCAAGCTCAGCATTGCATTCACATACACATAGACTACAAATACATACAAATTTTAAAAAATGGATCTTTAAAACAATCCCACAGAATTTTCTTAATGGGGATACTAGAGAACAGAGAGGTGTGGCAGAAACCCCTTTGGAGACGCTGTATCTAGGCAAGAAATAATGAGCACTTGAACTTGGGGGGGGGCAATGAGAGTGAAATGAGGTATAAAACAAAAAGGAATTATTTGTTCAATATACAGGCAAATATTCCTAAGTAACTACTTAGCGCTTACTCTATGCTGTGTGTATTTTGTATTTTTGTTAGATGTTGAAAATGTTAAAGGTGAAGAAAATAACCACACCGTTTCCTCTTACTGTCTAATCTAATGAGAAAAAACAGGAATTAATGATCTTATAAATTACAACTCTCACCAGTTATAGGAAAGTACAGGCACCGTGAAAACCTTACACTATTGGAAACTAGCACCAGGCATAAACAATTTTGGGTATTGGGAGGAAGAGGTAAAGGTACCATAGAGGCATTCGGAGGCCAAAAGGCCTCAGTTCTTTTTTCTACCATGAGGTTTTGGTAAGAGAACTTAAGTTGTTAGGTTTGGCAGCAAGCATTTTACCCACTGAGCTATCTCTCTGGCTGACCAGTGGAGATCTAGTAAGTTCTTCCTAAGAAGGGGCAGGGACTTATGGGAGAAACAGAAATTAGCTGAGCCAAAAGGGAAGAAGAACCATGCAGGCAGTGAAAGAGACAATGTGTTAATGTTCTGAGCCGGGAAGGCCACTGTGATTCACTGTCCATCTGTGAGGAAGCACAGGTAAGGTTACAGATGCTTAGGAGTCTTTGGATATGGAGAATAGAAACAAGGAGGACACAAGAGTGACTCCTAGGGTTTTGGCATGGGCAACTGAGTTGCTTGGTACCATTGCCTAGTAAAATTTCAAAGTTTGGAATCCTGCCTAGGGGAAAGGATCAGGGCAGAAATCATACTGGAATATATTTATTCAGCATTAAATATATTAGTAAAAGTGGGGGTGGGAGTTGAATGTGAAATAGCTAATAGTAAGTTGGTCTTTTGTTTGATTTTTAGTAAATTGAAAGAAAATCTACTGGGTTTATTGGCATCATCAAAAACGATGCCTGATAATATTGAAAAATGTTTATAAATCCAAGTTTGATGTATAATTCAGATGATTACAGTGACTTATAAAAACAGAAAAATACAAGGAAAACTTTCAACTCAAATCAAGGGTCTTATGGTTATAGTTTAAAATATGTTTTAGAAAGCCAATCCAAAGCTGTGCACTGTTGACACTGCCAAAGTGTGCTGTGAAGAAACTGGGTGGCCTCAGAGCAAATCCCATGATTCCTAAACTTTGAAAGATACAGTCATATTCTCGAGAATAGTGTGCATGTGAACAGGCCGTGGAGTCTCTGAGATGGATGTTCAGTCATGGAGATTCTGAAGAAAACCATAGGAAAAGCTAATTGTACATATGGCTAGCTGAATAAGGCCTACCACAATGTTCAAAGGTGGCTGTGTCTTTACCTCTGGAATCTGAACACAATGTAACAAGTCAAGAGAGAAGTCAAGATGTGATTGAAATTATCCTAGATTATCTTTGTAGACCCTGTATCATTACAAGGTCTCTTGAGTGTGGTAGAAGGAACCATGAGAGAGGGGGCAGTGATAACATGAGAAAAAGGCTCAACCAGGTTTTGGTGATTTGAAGATAGGAGGATGCTTGGAGCCAAGGAGCTCTAGAAATGGAAAATGGGTTTCCTAGAACTTCCAGAGGAATCACAGCTCTGCCTTCATCTTGGCTTTGTGGCATTGAGACCAACTTTGTATTTCAGACCCTCAAAACTATAAGGCAATACATTTTTTGTTGTTTTCAGCCACTAACTTTATAATCGTGTAATTGTACAGCAAAGGAAACATGCAAACAACCATTTTGTTTGTTTTTTTAAAACACTTATGTGTATATATGTCATGGGGAGGGAGCTCATGCATGCCAAATGCATACAGAGGTCAAAAGACAAGGTGGAGAAGTTGATTCTGGGGAGCAAAATAAGGCCATCAGCATTGGCAACAAGTGTCTTTACCCACCAAGCCACCTTGTTGGCCAGCACACCGCCATTTTCCATGTGTTGTGTGGCTGTGGTAATATTTAAAATATAAATAAATGAAAATGTCCGCTTAATTAAGTATTTTTGCTGTACTTCTTTGTTTAGAGAAACTCATAGGGTACTTTTAATTTCTTTTTTCAAGATCAGATCTCAAGATGAACAACTATTTAATTAAATATAGCATCTGTCTATCACCGAAATTATACATCTAGAGATCACATAGTAATTTTTGGTAGGAATGTGGAGAGCTTGTCCTGTGAATTTACTGATTTTTGTATTCTACTCAAATTTGAGATTTATTTTTGGTTGATATTTTCTTTGTTCAAATAAGTTAGATTTTTTTTTCCTTGTAGCTAATGGATACTTGGAAAGGAATCCTTTTTAGAGGATATTTATATGGTATGGGATTGCATATTTTGTCCTGTGGTGGAAGCAAATGCGAGTGTGTGAATATACGTATGGAGAATGAAGGACACACTGGGTGCCATTCTTTGGGCCCATCTACCTTTTTTGGTTTTTGAGCCTGAAACTAGCCCCAGAAATCTGTTTCTACTTCCTATGTGCTGCATTACAATGACTGAAATTATTATTTTTTTAATATGGGCTCTGGGTATTGAACTCATGTCCTCAGGCCTTCAAGGCAAGTACGTTACTAACAGAGCTATCTCTGTAGACTTAGAACTATGTTCTTTAATCAAGGACCAGATTAAGATAACATTGTTTAGGTGTAGATTTATTGTACAAGTGGGATAGACTTGTTTCATGAAAGATCAATGTGCATACTTTACCTTTTGTCATTTGACTCCTAAAGGTGATTAGACTCAGTTACATGGTGTGTATGGGGGGGGGAGGGGTTTACTTATGTGCAAGGAGGTGTTATTTCTGTCTTGGGAAATTAACCTTGCATTGCTTATAGCCCCAGTTTCTAGAAGTGAAAATTTATATGAACAGCATTTCCAACTTTGTGCAGTGTACAGGCTAAGGGTTATTTTTTCTTATCTTTTCTGTATGCATCATTTTGCTTTCATGTTCATCAGCACAAATCACCACGGACTACTACTAGTAAAATTCATTATACTATTACTACTATACTATATACTATTACTATATTATATTAATAATTAATATTTGAGGGCTAATTTTCTATACTCTCCACCAGTAAGGATGACTAATCGGGGATAAGCTCCTTTGCTTCAGTTATCTTCTTTCTGACGTGAATGTGAAGGTGCTGACTTTGGGTGAAGCAGTAAGCAGTGCTTTGAAACACTGCCCTTTAATGTAAACATCTTGAGAACTCATTGAAGAAGGAATGGAGCCTACTCAGGTTTGGAACCACAGAAACCTAGAGTTAAAACACACCTCTTTCTTACTGTTGGATCTATTGTCCAAGTACCCCAAAGCTATAAGAACAAATTTGTCCCACTTACGTGTAACAGCTCTTTAAATATGACCATTATTACTTTCAGTTCTATGACAACTGAGTCACCACTTGTTAAGCAGCCTTAATGGGCTCTTTAATGCTTCCTTGGTTGTTTTATGATTTAACCCTTCACAATCTAGAGTTTCTTCTGGTTAATTTAATCCTCTCAAAAGGTGATAGCTAGAATTATATATGTTCTGAAATATATACTATTAGTTAGCATTCACTTTTTGTCCCATCTATTAAAATTTCTATATTTGGGGAAGTAAATTTAGATGATAAAAGAGGCTCTTAAATAATAAAAATTAATCTGTTCTTGAAAATGTATTTAAAAAATGAAGCCCTTGAGTATTCTCACTCATGTGGCCCACTGTCAATCTTATTGACAAGTTTTAATTTGTACTATCCTGTTGCGTTGAATAAAGTTACCTTGCTACTTTTGCAAAAATAAAGTGGTGGGGATAAAGATGTTTGCTGCCAAACCAGATGACTTGAGCTTAAGTCACCTTCTCCTATACTGTGCATACATGTACACAAAATAAGTGTAAAAGAAATTAATTGGGGAATAAAACTTTATGCTAAGTAGCAAACTTCAGATTATAGCTGATGACGGAAAGATTTCAAGATTTGGAATGTATCTGAATGTTGAGGAGGACAGGGAAACAGGAGTCTATGAGCTTGACTTTCTTATTCATTTTTAATAAACAGAAATGAAATTGGAATTATGGTTTCTGGGATCCATGACTGAGAATATGTGACCAGTTCTTTAGAACTGCTGAGTTGAGTGCTGCCTTCCTATCACCACTGTGTTAGGTTTATTAGAACAAATCTGTGAGGAATCTCTTACTGTTTAAAATAGGTTGACTGCTAAAGGCGGCTCCGAAGAAACTTACTCAAACAGGTAGGTTTATGAGGAACACTTTTTTTTTTTTTTTAAATCATAAGAGCCTCCATGTAAATTTAGTCCTTAAATTTTTGCTGTTGATGTTCAATTACTTGATGACCCCATACTGTTAACTTTTAACGCCCTGTTAAGTCAGGAAAATAGTTATGGATAGTATATCTAATTTTAGAGAAACTAAAACCTGAGGTAAATCTGACAGAAAACATGACTGTATAACACATTTTAATATATAGTTTAGTGGTATTAGATATATTCATATTGTGAATAACCATCATTGTTATTCATCTTCATCTAGCAAAGTTAAGAATAGTCATTAAGGCTATTGCAGCTCAAATTGTTTTTTTTTTTTTTTTTTTAAACAAAAGTAAGGTTACTAGATGAGTGAACAAGTAAGTGCCTTAAAAGCCTGGCTCCAAACTAGATTTTCTTCAGCTTTATGTTTTGCCCTAAATTTAGTACAAATGTTCCATTGGTTTTAAATATAATGATTATAAAGTTTTCTCAAAGTCTGAGTGTAACCATGGTATTTTAGGAAGAGCCCCATGTTTTTTTTTTTTTCTATCCCAGAAGCTTTTAATCCTCTGGGCACACAGAAACAGTCCCACTCCCTATCCCTGCAGTGTTTCAAGCTGGACTCTTAGTGGCAAGGTTCTAGGCCATTTTGTGGTTGTATGACATGTCCCTTTTAGTTTCCTTTACAGCGTAGCCAAGGCTATTTATAGAAGGCAGTGGAGTAGACTAATTGATGCTTATCTCGCTTGAACATGAGTGTGTCACAGAAACTGAGAAATCAGAATGAATGTTCAGAAGCATCCCTTTGTATTATCTCATACTTCATCATTACAAGTGCATAAAACAGTCTTACTGTGCAAATAGAGTGATTTAATTTTATGGCTAGTACCATACCCTACCTTCTAAAGAGTAGTGATATTTTTCAGCTATCTATGAGTAAGGACTTTTTTTTGAGACAGATTCTCACCTTGTAGCTGAAGCTGGCCTCTAAATCATGATTCGCCTGCCTCAGCTTCCTAACTACTGAGATTATAGGTATGTACCACTCAGTCTTGCTTTGCTAACTGTCTGGCTGTAATAACTTTATTCTTCATATCCAACTGTAACATCAGGAGACTGTGGCCCATGCTGATAAATGACGGCAATGCTATAGGTAAAATGTGGATCCAACCTCCAAGTATATGAGACAGAGCCCTTTATACTCTCATGAAACTACTCACACCATCCAGTGTGTAACCAGTCTCTTCCCTTCCCCTAGCTCTTTCCTTCTCCCCAGTCTCTGCCCATCCCCTCAGTCGCCCCCCCTAGTTTCTTCCCTTCTCCTTAGCTCCCCAACCCCCAGTCCCTTCCCCTTTGGCTTTCCTTTGTTTTTCCTCCTTTTTTGGGGAGTGTAAGTCTTAAGTACCTCAATTCTCATAATCAATACAATAAGAACTTTTAAGTATATTTAAAAGCCTAAGAGGGTAGACCTCACATTGACCACATTACCGTAGGAAAGACACACAGACAAAACCGTGGGTGCTTCCCAAGAAATAAAGCAGAGCATGAGAGTGTTCTTGTTCCTGAAGCTTAACACATCAGGCATAGAGCTCAGACCAGGATAATTTCAGAAAAAAAATTAAGAGGCATGAACGTGGTATTGGACATGCGAAGGCTAGAGTAAAAATATTATTAAATAACTCTTTCATTGGCAGAAGAAAGAATAAGGTCACAAAACCATTTATCGGAGTTTTCTGATACCTAGGATATCTAGTAATACTCTAAAATACTCAAGGATTTTATTACTTCTGAAACGAAAATTTAAAAATTAAAGGGCAAAGCCTAATCACCCTGTTTTATTCTGTAAGGGAGATTCAGTTCCAGCTGGTTCCAGTTCCAGGCCAAACAAAGATTGCTCCTCTGTGATAAATATCTGATTCAACAAAACAAAAGTGCTTCACACACTGTGTGTATCCCCTTCTTGAAAGGACAGCACCATAGGTGCTAACACTTGAGAAGAAAATGTTAAGCCTGAACTTGTCTAGAGACCAGATTTTGTTCAGAACATTAGGATGTGCCATGAGCTACAGGTTTAAGAATAATTTTGTTGGCTTGTGCCTGTTCAGTGGTCTTGTGTCTGCACATGGAAGATTGGATAGAATTTAATTTTAGTACTGGGATCTATTTGGGATAGCGTTATTCTTAACATTTAATTAAAAACAATAGAACTCGAGAATCTGGTATTAATAAGTTTACACATACAGATGGAATCAAGCAAGGATCTTATGAGATGGTTTCCCTAAGTTGTGACTGTTTCAGGTGATTCATTTTTTTCATTTTTTTAAAAAAATAATTAATTTTGTGTTTGTTTTTGTAAACAGGTTTTCTCTGTATAGCCCTGGCTGTCCTGGAACTTGCTTTGAATACTAGGCTGACCTCGAACTCTATTTCTGCCTCTGTCTCCTGAGTGCTAGGATTAAAGGTGTGCAGCACTATCTATGCCCAGCTTCCTTTTTTATTTTATACATTTTTTATTAAAACAGAATTATATCACCTACCCCTTTCCCTTTCCATCCTCTAGGCGATTCATTTTTAAACCACTTGGAATCTGTGCAGGAGACAGTAAAATTCTCTTGGTTTCTGCAAAATTTGTTTTGGTAGGATTAACAATTTTTTTTTCTTCTAGATTACTTTGTAAATGACCATGGTATTTTCTAGGTGCTAAAACAGACTTAGAGGGGTTAAGTTGCAATGTTTGGTCAAGCCTGTTCCCAGTGTCCCTGTTCTAGGGTCAGTTAGGAAACCTGAAATTATGTCTATTTTCACTTTCAAAATCAGAAATGGGATCAAATATGTTCTAGGGTTAGCTAGGAAGCCTTTTGCTTATCTAAATCTTAACCTTAAAAGATTACCTTGCTGCATCTACTTAGCCATTGTATTATCCTCTGGACAGTGAGCTGTAGACTGAACTCTGACAAATTGTTAAAACCAAAAGGATCAAACTTTTCTATATAATTGCATCCCAGAACAAAACTTAAAAGTATTTATAGAAATAGGAGAATGTCTAGCAACATGCCCAGGATCTAATTAAAGATTACTGGGTACATAATGAAGCTGAAAAAGTGGCCTATAATGTGGCAAACAATCAACCAAACGAAAATGACCTTATATGGACATGTGTGCCTCAATAAGCAAAAAGGAACATAAAACAGTATTATAATAATGACATATGTGTTTGAATAGTAGAGATACAGGAATTGGACCCAGGTTCTCTGCAAGAGCAATAAGTGCTCTTAACTACTGAGCCATTACTCTAGCCCATGCTCAGCTTTCTATGTGAATTCTGGAGATCCCAACTTAGTTCCTTGTCCTTGCACATCAAGTACTTTACTGATGGAACCATGGAACAAGCCCATAGTCAGAATTTGACATCTGCTTCAATAATTGTTAGAGCAAGCAGAAACTTAACATTTTTTTTTATTCTTCTGGAGCAACTACTAACAATAGTAAACTAAACATTCTCTTCAAAGTGGCATGTGAAACACATAGCAAGTCATCAGACTATGGCGCTGTAGCTACGCTGGCCTCTATTTGTATAGGATATGAACAAAGAATGGTCTTAATATTGTCAATTTATTTTTACAAAGAAAGAAAATATATGGCAGAGTCTATATGTGTCCCATAAAACTTAAATATTTACCAATTGAACTTTTATAGAAAAATTTACCAGCCTATATTCTAAGCCATTAAACATGTCTTTGTAAATTTTAAGGAATCCAAATAATGAGAAGTATGTCCTCTGACCATAATGGAATTAAATTAGTAGTAATCAGTAACAGAATGTTATATGGAAAATCTCAATATTTTGAACTAAAATACTTCTAGATAACCTAGTGATTAAAAAAAGGAATCCAGGGTAAAATTAGAAGGCATTTTTGGCCCAGCAGTGGTGGTACACGTCTTTAATCTTAGCACTTGGGAGGCAGAGGTAGGCAAGTCTCTGAGTTTAAGGCCAACCTGGTCTACAGAATAACTTCCAGGATGGCCAGGGCTACACAGAGAAACCCTGTTTCAGGTGGAGGTTGGGGGAGGTATTTTGCATTTTGAACTGAATGAAAATAAAAACATCAAATTTTGTGGTATTCCACTAAAGCAGCACTATGTAAGGGATGATATTTAAAAATAAAATACCTATATCAGACCATAATCTCATCTCCTAACCTTATTAAAGCAGAAAAGTTAAACATACAAAGAAAAAGGAAAATCAGTTAATTGTATCGATGAAACAAAACCTGACATTTTTTATATCAAAAAATTGATAAACCTTTAGTCAAGCATGATTAGGAAGACAAAAAGGAGAGACAAAAGAGAAGAAAACAAGAGAAAAGACATTAACAATATGACTAGTGGTGTAGTGGGGCATGTCTATAATCCCAACACTTGGAGGTTGAGGACAAGAAGTTAAAAGTTAATTATATTGGCTCTGGAAGCTAGCCTTAGCTATAGGAGACCCCTTTCTCAAAACAACAAAAAGTAGTAAATAAGTTATATTATAACTTTACGTTCATTTAAATGACAAGGGATATTACAGACAGTTTTGGGAGGTAGAGAACTTAGATGAAATTATTAGATGAATTATTAGATCCCTTGAAATAGTTATTCAGAAGCTCATTCAAGAAGACTGACATAACCTGAAGGGCTGTGTGAAAATTGAATTTATCATTTAAAACATCCCCACAAAGACATTCATGGATTTTTCCAAACATTGAGGCTAAAATGTACCAGTTAATGTACATACTTCTACAAAACTGGCAAGGAGATTACTTGCTAATTTATTCTTAGAGACTAGTCTTATCCTGATACCCAAATCACATAAGGACATTACAAAAGAATTACAGGCTGGTTTCTTTCACAAACATAGATGTGATAATTTCAAAGAAAATGTTATAAACCCAAATTCAGCAATATATATATACAAAGGATAGTATTATTACTAGCTGATATTTACCCTAGGAATACATGGTTTGTTTAACAAATTCAGGGCTGGTGAGATAACTCATTGTGTAAAGGGGCTTGTTGCTAAGCCTGATAACCTGAGTTCAGTCCCTAAAATCCATGTGGTATGTGGTGATATTTCATTTATGATATAACAAATAAAGCTTGTCCGATGATCAGAGTGCAAAACTAGCCACACTAGCTAGCCATAGAGGCCAGGGAGTGCTGCCACACACCTTAATCCAGCACTCAGGAGACAGAGGCAGATGGATCTCTGAGTTAAAGGCCACCTTGGGCTACACGAGAGTGAATCAGTCTAAAAGAGAAACAGAGCTCATGCCTTTAATCCCAGCACTAGGTAGGTGGAGACAGGAGTGATATGGAGTGAGAGAGGAATTCAATGACTCTGAGGTTTTGTGGACAGCATTATAGTCTGAGGATTCAAGAGGCAAGACTGCCCATTTCGGTCTGAGGTAGAGGTAAGAGCTAGTAGCTGGCTGCTTTGCTTTTCTGATCTTCAGCTTTAACCCCAATAGCTGTCTCTGAGTTTTTATTATTAATACCAACTAGAATTCATGATATATATATATATATATATATATATTTTTTATAGGAGAGAATTGATCCCTACCAGTTCTCTGACCTCCAAGTGTAAACCCTTAAACAAGCATGCGAGTGCATGAGCACGTGCGCGCGCGCGTGCGCGCACGCACGCACACACACACACACACACACACACACACACACACACACACGACATAAAAAATTTAAGTTCATCATAGTAAAACACTGATTACTGAGCAGGAAAGACCTCTAAACCACCACCACCTCTTAGCTGACTAGTAATAGAAAATGCTGTGATTTGGATTCATAGCCTCCCACGAAAGCCTTGTGATGCAGGTATGACTGCTGGAAGATGGTGGAGCCTTTCAGAGTTGGGGCCAAGTTAGAGGAAGTTACATCACTGAAGGCACACCCAGAAAGTGGGTTCTGGCTCTTTCTTGCCTGTCTCTTTGCTTCCTGAAGTGAACAGAACAGCACAGACAGACACAAAGAGGTCTACAAACTCTGTTTAAAAAGTCTAGAAATAATCTTCTATCCAGTGATGCTTCCCCTCTAAGATCAGGAATGGTACAAAATATCTGCTCCCACTCAAGATCAGTGCAAGCAGTCAAGAAACTGGATTAAAACTGATGAAATCCACCATCCCTGAACATCCCCAACCTCTTTATTATCCCCGTCCTAACCCTCTCCTCGAGGAATTGCCAGTTGGCTATGGCTAGAGCTTAGTTTGCATGTTTTAGAACGCTGTAATTGGAGAATCATGTGGTATGCATGTAATTAGTCTGAAACTGATAGTTCATCTTATAATCAAAGTTTATATGGAGCCATTTGATGTTCATTCCATCCCCTCTTCAGTCCTTAGAATTTCATTCAGTTTCTCTATTACGGTAACTGTCACATGTTTATCAAAAGGTCTGATTGCTTACCATCACTGGTTCACTCTCTCCCCCTCCCTTCCTCTCTCTCTCCCGCCTCCTTACTCTCCACATCAAGATATCTCTCCAGTTTCTCAGCTGTTGGTGGCAAGATTTTACAACTGTAAGGTTACATTCTTTGATCATTTCCTTGTTTTCTTTCTTTCCCATGGATAAAGATAAGCCATTGCTAAACTTCCTCCTTCTTTTGATTACTGCTTCCTAACAGCCTCTCGCCTCTTGATAACCCACCTTCGAGCCTTACCTCACTAAACCTCTTTCTCCACCAACCTGTATAGGCAGAAAATACTTTGATCAGACACTCAAAAGTGTAGCTGGATGAATAAGGAAAACCTGCTTCATGGGGAAAAAAAGTGAGTAAGTATTATAATGTCTTTTTCCTTCAGTGACAACACCAGGAAGGAAAAACAGAAGAACAGAGCCTTTAGGGCCTAAGGTATGGACACAGACAAATGCTGAGCACAAGGCTGTTTCTAGAAGGGTGGTTATACACTGTAAGCTTCCAGCCACTGGGATGGTAAAAGGGGACAGAAGATTGAAGGTTTTGCTTATCCCATACCTCAGCTGGGATTCCTTATATGGGCAATATTTATTTTGCATTATACTGTGGGTCTTAAAGTTCCTAGAAGAAGAGAAAACCATGATGCTGTAACTAACAGCTTAGCTTGATTTACCAAAAGACCATTACCACTTCCCTTCCCTGCTTCTCCTTTGGAAGGATCTCACCACACAGCCAGATGGCCTCCAATTCATTATACAGCCCAGGCTAGCCTCAAACTCATTGCTCCTCTTACCTTAGTCGTTTGAGTGTTGGTATTACAGATGTGAGCCACTGTGCCCATCTTCTTTCTAGTATTTGTGCCTATCAAAATGCTTAGGAAATAACTACCTTCTTCCTCTTCTGCAGTTCTGTTCATTTCTGTGTCTAGTGTGTTGAATATATATGTACTAAGCAAGCAGTCAACAAATCTTTTTTTCTCTGGTAATCTAAGTTCATTGTTGCTTTAAAATTAGACACACAAACACACACACTGTCTTACATATATTTACATGATTTGTCTGAATTGGGTGTGGTGGTGTGCTCATGGAAGGCTAAAGCAGAAAGATTATGAGTTTGACGTCAGCCCTGGATCTATATGAGACTTTGTCTAAAAACCCCTTTGATGTTTCCCATATTTTCCCATCCTAGTACATTTCAGTTTTCAATCACTTCATATACATTCTTAGCAATTACTTGTAGCCTTTACTTCATTTTCATATTACAGTCTTAGCAGTTATTTATAGCTTTTACTTCATTTTATATGTCTATCTTAAACCTTTATTTTCTATAGTTATACTTCAATTGAAAACAGTGTTTCTAGTATCATACATATTGTGTGCTACAATGTTGTATGCTCAGCAGAAAAATGGACACTGACATGGATGGTGGTGGTGCTGCCTGTAATTTTAGCATTCAGGTGGTACAGGCAGGAAGATCAGTTCACATCCAGCCTTGCTTATATCATGAGATTGAGGCCAGTCTTGGCTATGTGAGATACTGTCTTAAAAAAAAAAAAAAGTAGACACTATCAAAGAGCTGCTGCCTCTTTGTCTTCTAAGACATTTTCTGACTTTGTGGTCTTTCAAGGGAACTTAGATACAAAGATTCTATAGTTTTACTATTTTATTCATGTAACTTATGATTTTGAATAAATTGCTCCCTAATGTTCAGCTCAAAAACAAGATAGTTTACTAAAGGAAAGCATATAGAGTTATAAAAGCATTTATATGTTGGTAACAATATTTTCATAAATAAATACAAAACTGTACATAGGTAATTTCAGTTTTGGCATTTTTATAGACATCTTTTTGGCAATCAGGTTACATGGTTAATATGAATAATTAGCTTTAGGAAAATCCCTAGTTTCTTATATACAAAGAAACAAGAGATATGACCCTGTATCTCTGCAGTACTTAAACTATCCCTTATTGCCTTGTGACAGAACACAGCTAGAGGGTTGCTGAGGCATCAGAATAGGATTATAAAAGTGTAACTCATGTTTTCCACAATAGATTTTCAAGTCGTGCTCTGGCCCCCCTTTCCACCCATTGTCATCCAGCAACAATCAAGTCAGGCAGTGAATTCTGAAGGCAGTTCTAGTGATGGTACCGTAACAGCAATCCATTGGTCATATCTCCCTCCACCATCAAAGTGCCAATACTTAGCGTGCTTCACAGGTTTCCCCATAGTGTGGTGGGCTGTCAAGAGTGCTGTCATCATTCTGTGTCATGCCTAGTGCATAGAGAAGCACACATTAACTTGAAACTATGGAGAAGAGAAAATATCAACTTTAGAATTTTTTGTTTATGTAACAGACTCTCTGTTTATAATTTCAGAAATTTGGCCATGTAATACTTTTAAAAACTGAGTTGCAGGATAGTTTGAGGATTCATTTATTTATATTTTGTAGCCACTACCCAGTTGAGAGTATGTATAACGGTAGTGATGGTGGTAAACACCAAAGCAAATAACAGTTCCCAGCTAGACATCATCAAAAGCCATGTTCTCACTTTTTGGCCATATAGAGAAACATCATATGCTATTTTCTCAGTTAGGGATAGTCATTATTTGACTAAATTATAGTCAGTGGAATGCAAATGGAATGATGTCTGTTATTTTGAGACACACACCCCTGAAAGACTTTCCTTCTGGGCTTAGTTGGTATAGTGGTTGCCTAGCATGCTCAGAGCCTTGGGCGTGATCCCTAATATTGCATACATTGGCTGTAGGACATGTTGTTAGTCTAGGTACTCAGGGAATTCCAGGTCTTCCTCAGGTATACATCAAATCTAGGCTGGCCTGGGCTACATGCGATCCTGTCTCAAAAAAGAAAAAAATTAAAAAAAAAATCCTCCAAAACTCTCCTTCCAACATACTACAACAGAAGACCCCGAGGAAGTCTTAGAGTATCCATTTCTAAAAGCCTAAGTGAAGAATGGTCTCCAAAACTCCTTACTGAACTATTGATTCCCTTCAGGAAGAAACAAATTTGAAGCATAGTTTATTTTTGAGTTGATCTATTACAGCAATTAGTCTACCCTAATTCTGTATATAAAACTGACATGCAATGTCCTTAAGTGCACATTTTTGGTGGGCAGCATTTATATTATAACATGTGTGAATGTATTGCCATGGTTTAGAAGCTGTGGTTATGTGTGAACGAACATTCCTTCCAAAATCAGCTTAGCCAAACTGGCTCCCATTGCTCATGGGTTTCATGGTGGATGAGCACCAAGGAGTGTAAAGGCACTTTGTGTCTTCGCAGACACAATAGTGAAATGATATTCACTAGAAGCCCTGAAAGGAAGGCTGCAGAGGTGGCTCAGTGGTCAAACACTAGCTGTGCTCTTCCAGAGGACTGGACCTCTGCTCCCAGCACTCAGTGAGCAGCTCACAAGCGCCTGTAATTCTAGTTACAGGGAATCTGACACATCTTCTGGCCTCCACAGGCACTGAAATAGACTCACACATACACTTCATTAAAATCATTTTTTAAAAGCCATTTAGAAACAAATTTAAATCTTAAAAAAAAATCTAAGAGGAAAGGTAAGATGAGGTCCTAAATCAGGTCTTTTTCTTGTATTTGTTTAATATGTAACCATCACTGGTTTTGAGTCTATAACAAGAACGTTAAGAGCCTCCTCTACTCAAATAGCTACGTTGGTGAATTGGAGCATATTTTTCTCAAGTATAAGGATATTTTTCTCAACTATTCTAACAAGTTGGATTGTGTGGCTTCATAGTTCCCTTTTTTCACTAGCATTCTGTAGTATATGACTGCAGTGTCTTGATTGTGCTGAAGTCATTTTTAACTTGAATGTTCCTTCAGATTCCAAACTGACAGTAGAGAGCTGCCAGTAGCAACTTCAAGATTTAGAGACACTGTGCTCAAGAGAAAGTATGTGCTGGCCCATGCTAGTGTGTGAGTGTGGAAGTCAGAGCATGGTGTCTGAGAGTTGATGCTCTCCTTTTACTTTGAATTCCCGAGACTGAATGATGAAGCACTTTTTAATTTTCAGTAAAAATAGAAGAAATTTTTTTTTTTTTTTAGATTTAGGTGTTTTGTCTCCTGGGATGTTGAGTAAGTATCATGTATGAAGCCCCCTGGAACTGTAAGCCCAATTAAACAGTTTTATAAGTTGCCTTGGTCATAATGCTCTATTACAGCAATGGAAAAGTAACCGTTACAAGCTCTTTTCTAGATAAATTTGCTCTTCACAAATGTTTGGGGACACCCCTCCCAGCCCCCTGCCACCAGGATTATAGACCTAAGTTTTGTTTCCTGTCTGTGGAGGTTCATTCTGCATCCAAGATCATCTCACCCACACTTGCCATGTTTCTGTTTTGTGGGCCTTTCGGAGTCTTAGAATTAGTGTTCAGTCCCTGATCCATCTGTTGAGTTCTGGATTCTACTTCATTGGTTTAGCCAATAACTCCTCTTGAATGTCTAATAAGGATTTCTGAATTAATCATCATCATCATTCATTCATTCATTCATTTTTCTCTTTACCTTGTCAGATGTCACAATATTACTCAGATGGCTAGGTTAAATGAAACCAAAAATCTAAAATCACCATTCACTCCTCTTTGTGCCAGTTTACTGTTGCCTGTTAGCAATACACTCGTTTAGATTCTGTTTCTGTGTTGCTGTGGTTGGTGCTCTGAAAAATCTACTTCTACGTTTCCAACTGAATTCCTTCTGTTGATGGGTCAAGGAAGAATAAGGAGAGGTAAGCACTGCTTTGTTTCTAGTCCCCCAGAGCATCACCCACCCCCATCCTCTTAAGTACAGCGGCAGCAAGTGGCAAGCACTCTCCCCCCATACCCGTTTTCAGTAACTGCTACTAGAGGTTGCTCCATTACTTTGGTAATGTTTTCCTTTTCAGTCCTATATCTGCTTGACCAAATCCTTCTCCTTCCTCTATTCCCCTGCCCTGACATGGTCTTACTATATAGACCAGATTGATCTTAGACTCAGAGATCCTCCTGCCTCTGCCCTGCCCCCACCCGACCCCCACCCCCAATGCTGGGAATTAAAGATGTGTGCCAATATTCCCTGGCAAGATACAGTCTTTCTACTCTGTGGCTACTCTTGAAATATTTAGCAGCAGCCATCTGAATGTTTCTCACATTTAAGACAAACTCAAAATTTTCTATGGCCTACAATATTTTGTGGTTAAACCTATTTCTCTAGTCTCATCTCCCATCTTTTCTCTTGTTAACTCATTTGACTTTTTAAAAAGTTATTATTGTTGTTATGAGGATCGGATCCAGGACTTATACGTGCTAAGAAAGCACTACCACTGATCATGGCATTTAGCCTGTGTCTCCTCCCTCTGCCTTGAACACAATGCTTTCCCTTGGGCCTTTTCGGATGCTATTCTCAATAGGTTGCCTGGGCCTTTTCCTAGTATACAACCTTTTTTTTTTTTTTTTTTTTTTTTTAATTCAGTTCTCTCAAATTCAGATTTATAGTCTTCTAACAACTCTATCTAAAGCAGTGGTTCTCAGCCTTCCTCATGCTGTGACCCTTTAATAAAGTTCCTCATGTTGTGGTGACCCCCAGCCACAAAACTATTTTGTTGTTACTTCAAAACTGCAATTTTGTGACTGTTATGAATTGTAATGTAAACATCTAATATGTGATCCCCTTGGGGTCACGACCCACATGTTGAGAACCACTGGAAGTTATCTCCTGCCTTCTTGTTTTTTATCTGGGTTCTTCTCACCACCACTCCCTGTCACACTCATCTGTTTTGTCACTGCAATATAAACATTATAGAGGCAAAGGTGCCTGGCACAGAGCAGGCCCTCAGTAAGTTTCAGGAAACAGGTAAAGTTAAGGAACTGCAGGTTTTGTAACAAATGCAGAAGGAAACAGGCTGAAGTAACTACAAAGGAAACACTATCCAAGTGACACAGTAACAGTTCCACTCATCTGGTATATAACACAATAAATGAAATTAAAACATTGTACTTTAAGATAGAATAGAAGAGAATTTCCCAAACTAGGGAGCGAACTAGATCTGCAGGAAACTTTCAAAGAAAATGGGCATGTAATCTTCAATTTTGAGGCATAGCCTGGTTAAGCTACTTGTGTTGTTTCAGTAAGATAAGGTCTCATGTAGTCCAGGCTGATGTTGACCGATCTCTTGATCCTCCTGCCTATATATTTTGAAAGCTGGGATTCTAGGCATGTGCTCCCATACCTGGCTGTGGATAAGCAGATGATTTTAAGAAATGGAGGAAAGCCTTTTCAGACCTCTGGGCAGAACACACAATTGCTTCCAAGAAAGGAAGACATCAGGCCTACCTCATCCTTTCTCTAAGCAACATTCATCAGAAAGCAAACTAAATAAACTGCAGTTTTCAGCAACCCTAAATTGTTACATCTAAGTAACTGCCACCCAAGAGTTAACGAAAAAGTAGCCAACACAATGGTTCAGTGAGTCAGTGAGTAAAGGTGCTTGCTGCCAAGCCTGATATTGCTGTTTGATCCCCAGACCCACATGGTAGAAGGAACAGAACTGACTCCTCCTGCAAGCTGTCCTCCACCCTCCATGTGTACAACACAGCACATACAAACACACATGCAAGTAAAATATTGTCATAAAAAATAAAATGCAAAAGGCATATATATCTGTAAACACACACACACACACACACACACACACACACACACACACACACACACACACACAGAGCCAATACAGCACCTGGGAGCCTCTGCTGGGGGAAAAAAAGCATTAGTGAAGAGCAGCAGAAATGAAGAAATGAAGCATTGACTCAGGAAGTAGGATATGAGAACTACGGTTTGCTGAGAACATCAAAATTTTAAATATAGATCAAAGCCAAATGACCAATGAAATGACGATTACAAAAAAGAACCAAACATTATAAAACACCTTGTAACCATGCTTTTCTTGAAGGTGATTCTAATTTTGAAACATGCAGATAACAGCATTTTTTTTTTTTTTTTACTTTCAATATGAAGTAACTAAGGTCATTTGTGGCACAGAAATATTTTCCTAAATGCTTAGCAATTTCTTTCAGTTTGTCTTCAAACCCACATCCATGAAATTTTGATCATATTCATAGAGAACACTTCAAGGCTTGTGATTAACATAAGGCCTTGTTCACATGATAAGGAAATATATATTTTGAAAAATAAACTGTAGGACCTGGGGAGATGGCTCAGCAGGCAAGAACATTTGCTATCCAAATAAAAGGATGTGAATCAATCTCCAGAACCCTTGTCAAACTGGGCGTGAGCAACACCCCTGCTGACATGTAGAGATAGCAGACCCTGGGAACTTGCTAGCCAGCCAATCTTGCCCAAAAGGCCAGCTTTAGGTCCAGTGAGAGATTGTCTCCCAAGTCAAGTTAGAGAGCATTAGAAGCTATCCCACACTCTCTTCTGAGCCCCACATGCCCTTGCACTCACAGGTACAAACTGCAAACACTCCAAATTGTATTTTGAACTCACAGAAAGGTAAAGGAAAATAACATAAGGAGTTTGGGTTATTCTATTTAATGAAGTTAGACCATACTTAGGATAGTGTGCTTTTTTTTTTTTTTTTTTTTTTTGGTTTCTCTGTGTAGCTTTGGAAGTCTTGAAACTCCCTCTGTAGACCAGGCTGGCCTCGAACTCACAGAGATCTGCCTCTGGAGTGCTGGGATTAAAGGCGTATGCCACCGGCGCCCAGCTGTATGTATGTATGTATGTGTGTGTTGGTATTGATGAGTTCATTTTTGTCCTTCATTATATTTTTAGAAAAGTTGGTCAGTTTTTTTTTTTTTTTTTACAGAGCTCATTCTTTTCCTTTGGCAGTTTATCCAGAGATGCTATGAGCAACAAACCAGTGTCATAATTTTCCTTGTTTTTCCACAAATTGTCAAAAGTTTTATATACAGACTCACCCAATCCGATGCCTCTCACAAATGGTGAATCCAATGCAGTTGTCTCCTTAAGTCTGTAAAACAGTTCACACCATGAGCTTTCAGTACTCTTCAAGATTCCAGGACTGATTTCAGTGACTGGAGAGGCTTCTGTAACTGTAGGTGTTGGCAAATTGAAAAGCCTATTCCAGATACTTTAAAAATTCATCCTATACTTCTGTTGCTCTAGAACCAATTCTGGTGCCAAAATCTGTATTAGTGAGGGTTCTCTAGAGGAAGAGAACTTACAGAATGAATCTGTAAATGTGTGTGTATATGGAATGGTTTACAGGCCTTGGTCCAGCTAGGCCAGCAATGGCTGTCTACCAACGGAAGATCCAGGAATCCAGTAGTTGCTCAGTCCATGAGGCTGGATGTCTCAGCTGATCTGATGCCAGTGAAGGAATCAACTTAATCAACTTATAAGAGAGAGGAAGAGGAAGCTGGCAAAGAGAAGGGGCAAGCTTTCCTTTCCTATGTCCTCTTTATAGGGTGCCAGCAGAAGATGTGACCTATATTAAAGGTGGACCTCTAATTATCTGGATTAGATGTGTATCTTCCCATCTCAAAGATCTGCATTAGTAGTGGATTAGAAATCATTTCATTTCAAATGATTTAACTAAGAAAAAAATCCCTCGCAAGTGTACCCAGCCATTTGGGTTTTAGTTGATTCCAGATGCAGTCAAGTTGGCAACCAAGAATAGCCATCACACTAGAGTAGCAAGCATTCTGGCCCATGGAACAACAGCATGTGCTAATCTATGGAGTACAGTTCGGTTGAGGCTGTCCCTCCTTCAGACTGCATTATGTCATCTAAAAGTGTTTACTTAAGCTCCCCTGGGCTGCCTCCATGGTAGCTGTGAAGCCACAGGGAAGTGGAATTGTTTGGGCCCTGATAACAAAGTATGTTAATGTAATCTGAATGCTGTGTTCATTAAAAAGAAGAAGAAGAGGAGGAGGAGGAAGAAGAAGAAAGAATCACTGCTGTAGAAGAAACTTTAAAAACAAAAAGTTTTTTTTTTTCAGAAGCTACCTAAAAAAAATCATTAAGTGACCCACAAAGGCTCATAATAAATATCTATTTGTCCACTATATGGATATAATACTTGACTTTTAAAAATCTATTTTTATTTTGTTTAATTATATGTATTGTGTGTGGTGCATGAGCGCACGCGCGCGCACACACACACACACACACACACACACACACACACACACACACACAGGCACCATAGAGGCCAGAGGTAACAGATTTCTTTGGAATTGGGATAACAGACAAATCAGAGTTTTCCCAGTATAGGTGTTGAAAAGCAAACTCCAATCCTCTGGAAGAATTGTACATGCTCTTAAGAGCTGAGCCATCTCTCTAGCCCCTGAATATACTTATTCTAAAATGTCTATATTATGAGTTTATAGTGCTTTTGACTCATAAACATAATTATGCAACTACAAAAGTATTTTGAATCACCTTTAGGAGAACATGAATTTATTAAAGTAGCCCAGCCATTATTTCTATCTCTAAAATGGAAGCATATTTAACCTAACACTAAAGATACACAAATAACAGAAGCTTAAGGAGAATTGTAAAAAATATTTACCTTGATTATTCAAAGAAATGTGCTACTTGTAATTCCCTGGACATAGTTAAGCTCATTTACCAAGTAATTGTTGATTTTAAAGAAAAGTAATTCAGAGTGTACTATAAAAATGGGAGACCACGCAACTCTTATGCTTTCTTTCCCACTGATAGTGTAAATCTTTCCCATTCTGATTTGGAGACAGTCATAGTCTATAGTACATTTTGGCCTTGAACTCATGGTAATCTTCCTGCCTCAGCCTCCCAAGTGGATTGCAAGCACTAAGCACCAAGCTTGGCTCTTTTTGGTATTATAAAGGGAGCAACAGATTTGTCTTTATTCTCAGGTAGCAGGACTGATGTTACAGTAGCCATGCACTAAGGACAATACTGCTGTTACTTAGCGTTCTCCTTCAGAGCTCCCTCCTGCCCCAGACTTTCTCCAAGTGCGAGTATCCTAGAGTTCCTGGCTAACTACATAGTCTCAAGGTCTTCTTAGCCTCTCCATGGCTTTAACTACTACCTACATTTCGGTGACCCCAGAAAGCCAGACTTTACCTCCAACACCCCTGGGAAAGGCCTCCCATAGTTAAAATGATGTGTTTCTTCTCCTGCCCTGAGGTCGGAGCCTCCTTGCCCTCCCAGAGACCAGAAACTGTATAGCCCTTGCCTTCAAATAGCTAATGACTTCTCTTGGAATCATCTTCCCAGTTCTATTGTCTCTGTGCACATGGCAGAGGTTTTAGCAGGGTCTTTCTTAGCTCACAGTTCTTTGACAGTCCATGTTTTAAATCTGGAGGACCCTGACAAGGCACACGTGACCAACCATCTTCCTGAGGCTTTCCCTTTCTTAAAGACTCTGAGCTGAGGCATCATAATAACTGGCTCACAGAGTAACCCTTTGAAGCTCCGTGCTAAATTTACTGTTGATTTGTAGAAGAAAGAAAATCACTTTTTTTTTCCTATCTCAAGATGATATCTGTTCACCCTGAAATGCTAAAAATAAAAATTCCTCGGCATGATTACTCTGAATAATGAAGGACCTAACTATCAATTTGTCCAGCTTCTTTCTTAACCCTTTGCAAAGCCCTCACCCACCATCCATCCCACATCTATCTAGCTGACGACAGGCCCCAATGTGCACTCTGTTTTGTTCTCCTTTGGACACTCTTTCTTATTCTCAGCTGATCGACCTAGCTTTGGCCACCCAGGGAAACATCGTCCCCCCCCTTTTTTTTTCTTTTTGCAAGAGACTCCCTAGGTCACACTACTTAAGGGAAGCTATGCAGGCTAAAAAGACTTAACTCTTGCCTTCTGGCTGGCAGCTTTACACTCTTTCTAACTTATGCCCTCTGGGTTTCTAAAGCTGGGGCCGAAGGAGAGTGTAGGATGTAAGAATTAAAATCATGAAACCCAAACAAGCATTGACTTGTGTGGCATCTTTACACACCAGTGAAGAAATGCAGGCTGCAAAACACACGTTTTTGTTGCACGTTCTTGGAAGAAATTGGGTGATACACACGATAAACGTGTAATTCTACCAGGCCCGCCTTTTGATGCTAGGTAAGTGTCATGCACACCGCCCTGTTATAGACTGTTGTGTTGGGACTTTGCAGCGTTAGTTTTCCATTACTTGTTCTCTCTGTATTCCATGCAATAGCTGTCTAGGAGAGCTGCTAGGTCTTTACTCCTGGTTCAGTAACCTCTATCCAAAAGCTTGCTAATGGTCATGACAGTCCCCAAATTCTCCATTTATTCTGGAAAAATGCTCTATTTACACTGTTCTGAGTAGTCTTCTCCTGACCAGTGTCTTACACCAGATTTTTTTTTTTTTTTTTTTTTTTTTTTTTGAGACAGGGTTTCTCTGTGCAGCAGCCCTGGCTGTCCTGGAACTTACTATATACACCAGGTTGGCTCTGCCTCCCCAGGTGCTGGGATTAAAGGTCCACGGCACCACCGCCCTACCTACAACACAGATTCTAAGAACCAAATGTTTTTCTTTCATAAGACTTTTTAATTGTTGCTTCTTAACAGAGATATTTGCAGTAATAGGGCGAACCAATCCCAGCGAAGCGTATTTCCCTGCTCTTAAGTCACCTACCTATAAATAGCGTTCACCGAGCTGAGTCACCAAAACCCAGAGTTTCCTCAAAATAGCTCTTAAGGACTTCTGGAATCGAGTCGCTCCAGTGGGGAGGACTCTGACCACACACCCACCAGGCTGGGCCGTGGAGCCCAGCCACAGGATGGATTCCTAACCACCTGGCGCCCAGAGGGCGAGTCCAGCAAGTGAGACCCTAGTCCCCCAGACTTCGAGGGCTGGACTCAAGATCCTGCTGGTGGCCAGACTTGGCCTTGACTGTACAGAGTTCTCCCCACCCTATTGGAGCTCAGAGCGACCGAGCGGGGGGAGGGGGGGGCGCTGGCACCCGGCACCGCCCTCGCCCACACTACGCACAATGGGGCAAATCGAAGGGCAGTCCAGCTAGAGTTTCAGACCCCTGCGCTGGCCTCTGGGCTGCAGCCAAACCACCTGATGACCTCGGACTGCTACCCACCCCTCTGAGGGTGCGGGAGGCTGCAGAGCAGCCCTGGGGGAAAGAAAACGGAAGTGCCACCCCCAGCAGGCAGGGTGGTGACGTCACCCCTACCGCCAGCCTGTAGCGGGGGTGGTTGCCCATCACGTGATCCACGCCCCTCCAAATCCCGCGCGCTAACTCCCCCCCCCCCGCCACCAGTCAGACTCCCACCTCTCCCGCCTCCTCTCCCCAACTTTCACCCTCCAAGCTCCCGCACCGCTGTCAACAGTGCCAGCTCCGCCCTTTCCCTTGCCTCGGCGTCCCCTTCACGGCGATGCAGTGGGCTTCGGAGCTCAGGTCCTCGCTCCCGGAGTGACCCCTCTCCCACCCTGCCCCCCAAACTCCGGGCGCGCAGGGCGCCGTGGCGGCGACAGCGCTTCTCCACTCACTCCTCCCACTGAGGACCAGGCGGACTCTGCAGGTCTGCGCTCCAAAGGGAGCCAGAGGCACACACGGCCGCCCCGGAGCCCCCGCCCCTCACCCTGCGGCCCGCCTGCACCCCCGCTGCACTCCGAGCTTCGTCTCTCACGGGGGCCACGCACGGCTCGCCTTCTAGAGCCCCCCACTCATACCCCCTCCCCGTGCGCGCTGCTGGGGTTACAGATCCTTAGACTGTTGCTGCTGCGCCTCGTTCTATTTTCTGCTCCCCCCCCTCCCCGCACGGTTGCTTTCTAAAAGTGGAGGCTGGAGGAGGGAGAAAAAGAAGCCAGCGTTAAAGGGGGCGGTGCGCACTGACCTGTCAGCGGCGGAGGAAGACCCCCGGTCGGGGCGAGCTCTCCAGCTAGTGGGGGCACTGGAGCGCAGGGCTCGAGCGGAGCGGCAGCTGCGCTCGGCCAGGTGTCCCCTAGGCCGGTCTGTGCCGCCCCCTCCCTCGGCGCCGCGCTCCCCGCCCCAACGCCGGGGACCAGGGAACCCCCCAGCTCGATATTTTGTGCAGTTTCAGCAAAGCTCCGAGGAAGTTGGTCCTTTTGTTCCACTATTTATAGATTGCGTCAACATTGCGAAAAGAAGAAGGCGGAGCGGTGGCCCCTCCCCCGCCCCTCGGCCGGCTCCCTGGAGAGAAAAGCCCCAGCACACGACCTAAGTACACAGCGCGCCAGCCGCCCGCCCCCGGCCTCCTGCTCGCCACTTCCCCCTCCCCCAGCCTGGGCCCGAGAGCTGCCAACCCCGTCACGTGCCCTCCCGGGAAAACCAGCTCCCGCGGGCTGTGCGCCTCCCGCCCGGTGCCGTGGCAGCGGCCTCCGCCCAGCTGCGCTCCCCAGCTCGTGGCTGGGGTCGCGAACCCCGGTGGTGCGCACGACCTGGGTACCGGTTCTCTCGACACCGATGGGGAATCCTCGCACCCACGCCTCGTGCGGAGTGGCCCCGAGCGTCCTGCGCGCTCTTGCGTCTCTATCCCCCTCGGTCTCTGGGAGCGCCACCGCCTTGCTTGCAGAGTGCGCGCGTTTGGGCCTCGCCTGGGAGCCCATGGCCTGGACAAGTCCCTCTGTCCCCTCGTGCGGCGGCACCGGCGGGCACTGGGTGCTAGGCCTCGCTCCCCGCACTGATGGCCCACAGGCGTGAGTGGTGCGGGGGTGGCTCGCAGCCGCTCCCAGGCAAAAGCGCGGGGCGCACGAAGCGCGGGAAGGGCGTTCTCCCTCGCAGGTGCAACTAGCTTTGCGCTAGCTTTTTTTTCTGGTTTTTCCTAGCTGCTTAAAGACCGAGGAGTTTGCAGATCCTATCCTTGACAAGAGGAATACAAGTATTGAAGACTTACTGTTCTGCCACAGGAGTAATTGAGGCAAAGCAGTAAAACTTGCCTTTAAACCCCGAAGACGAAGTGATAGGTCCCCCATACCCCAAAGTGAAACTGAGCTCCCCGCTGGCCTAAAGCCTTGGCTGAGCTCGGTGTAAACAAGAAGGGCGGTAAACACGAAAGGAAGGCCTTACAATAAGGACAAACTCTAGTGGCTAGTTTAAGCGTAATTAACTTCCGTAGTTTCTGGTTCTTTCCCGAAGTGGTTGATTTAGAACGCAGTTGGACTTTGCAGGATCAGAATAAAATAAGTTAGCCACCAGATCTCTGGCTCAGGAACAACAGGCTGAGCTGGAATGGGGACAGGAAACGCTCTGGACCTTTCCTGGCAACTGGAGAGTGGTAAACAATTTAGAAGGACCTCCACCCACCCCCAAGTTCGAACCACCACCCCTCTTGGGCGGGCCCCTACACACTGTGGGGCTTCCACGTTGAAAAGAGGGACGGGTTCAAACCTGGTAGTGCTTTCCCAGGACTTAGTTGGGGAGGCCATAGGTTTTCTTTACGTTGGGAAACCTTTCCAGGTTTAGGCCCGCTTTCTTTTCCTTTTTAAAAGAAGACCTTCGATTCTAAGGCTTAGAGCGTGAGTTTCAAGCTTGTGTGTGCGCTTGGTTAAGAAAGGAAGCGAGACAATATAAAGCGAACTTTCGTAGTGGTCGCTTCCTTTCCAAAGCTTGGAGCTGCAGGCCTGACAGGCTTTGGTCGCCCACTCCTGGTGGTTTTTAGAGTCAAGGGCTGAAGCTCATTCTTTCTTCTCCATTGTCTTTGCAATTTATCCAAAGGCCCTAGCTACTCACCTTTCTGCCTTTCTACCCCATTCTTTCAGCATTTGGAAAACAAACCTCTTAAGAAAGCAAATTCGTTTCTTTACAGTTTGACTGCAGTAGTATCTACAAGTCACGTTTCTTTGCATTTAGTAAACAAGTTAAGGCCTCCTGACCCTCCCCACCCCTGCCAGAGTCGGAGTTTGACAAGGCATGGTCATGGTTCCCGTCCCCTGTCTCCTGGCTACGTCTTAGTGTCTCAGCTATTTTGTTAAGACACCCGCTTCCCGCCCCCACTTTGTTCTTTTCGCGGTCTTTCCAGCCGGAGAAGAGGGAACGAAAGTAAAACGAAAGCACTCGGAGCGTATCAGTCACAGCCACTTCCCTTGGGGCGTCGTGGTAGGCCAAAGTGTGGGGTGGCAAAGATTGGCCGAGGTGGGGGGAAGCTGTTCTTAGAGGAAGCCCAGGAGTTGCCAGGGTCTGTCCTGGGCTGCGAGGCTTGCCCTACCTCCGGAAAAGCCGACATGGATTCTATATCAATCTTGCATGGAAAGTGTGCTTGTGGATCTTGAAGTTGAAGACTGTTTGGGACCCTTCAGAAATGAAGGGCTGTGGCACAGAGCGAGTTTGGCTTCCTGTGGCAGATCCCTTAGCGGAGTCTTGGCTAGGAGTGGAGGAGCGCGGCAAGGTCGCGCAAAGGCCTCTTGGGACTCTAGGCCCACGGAATTCTTGCTCCGCTGAAATTGGATAAGCACTCCGCCCACACGCAAACAACCAAAGTTCTATACAATTTAAAAGACTTAACGAAACTCTAGGGGCATCCCTCTCCACTTCATGGGAGTCCCTGCAGCCACAAAGACGGCCTGGGCAGGTTTGGAAGAGGCAGGTGGGCGGCCTTATAGACTGCAGACTTTAGCAGTTGAGGGAAGGCATCTTCACGAGGTGAAGGTAACCAAACACAACTGGCGCGCTCAGGAATGTCAGCTGGTGTCAATCTGGTCAGCTAAAATGTGTCCTGACTTCCCCCACAGAGAGCCAACACAGACAGATTCGTCTTTGAGCAGCTCACACAGTCTTCCCTCTAGCCCGACCCCCATACTTTCCTTAACATACACTTTTATTTTATTTACTAACACCTTTGTTGTAGCAGTCTCTGTGGGTCTGGACAGGTGTTAGAAAGACCTGCAGAGGCTAAGTGAGTCGAAAGTGGAAACCGTTTTCTCGAGGGCTCGGTTTGCTCACCCACACCTGATGAAGGACTTAGCCGAAGGCCATTACCCCTCCAGCTGGTCGAGGCGCTTTCGCACTGAGGTCATTCGCTCTGTAAAACTGGAGACAGGAGTCCTGTATGTAGTTGCATTGTTCGGACTAGGCTTTACCAAAAATTTATTTAACCACATGACTCCAGAAATGGCCTTGTCTTTCAGAGCAGCGGAATGGAGTTCTCTAGGTCGAATCTTGGGGGAGGCAGAGTTGATTTCCACCTAATGTTTTGTCATTCCAAAAGATGGGTTGGTTTTTATTTCTACCCTCATAACCACATTGGTAAATATCAGACAGCCCTAACCGTGAAAAGAAGGGCCCACTCTACCCACATTTTTCTTTATATTGGTGAGGCCAGATACCCATGAAATAGACACTCGTGCTCTTATTAGCCTTCCCTCATTTCTTAAAAATAAAATTACTCAGCAAAAGCTGGTTTTGACTCAAGAGATTATAAAAAGGTCTGCGTTCACCAAGCTAGCCTTTTAGTTTCATGTATGGCTACTTTTCTCTTTTGAAAGTGACATTTTTAATGAACGAGTTCCATAAGGTGTTGCTGCTACAGTGGGCGCCTGTAACTGTGAAGTTGCTCTTCGGTTCTTTCTAAACAAACAGCAAGCGCATGAATGCACGTGTCTTTTTTAAAAATTCTGCATTCTCCGTTTTAAATAAAAAATCACAACTGATACTTTGGCTGAGCTAAGATTATTACTTAAATGCACAAACTTCTATCCCTTTGTACAGTTCCTAGAGTCATCGAAAGTACTCTCCTTTGAGTTTGCCACAGGAACCCGCAACAGAGACCTCAATGTCGAGTCCAGTTTGGAAACAAATCCACTCCTCTCGAGGTGAAATGGGAGCATGCCCAAGCGATGTATCTGGCTTTAGATTTTATGAGGAATACGATCTGGAAAAGGGAACGCCTGTTTCAGCATGCTCTGTTAGAGCCCTCTTAGAATTCCTGCTGCAAACAGTGCGCCTGGCCTCGACCCACAGGGCCTCAGGCGACCTCTGGGCGCTGGGCTTTCAGTTAACCCCGTAACAGCTAGCCCTTGGCGTGGCCTCAGCTGGGGTCGCTAGCCGCAGCTGACTTTTCAACCAAAGGAGAAAGTTTAAGGTTGTAGATCGGGTGTCCTGAAAGGGGCTGGAGAAAGGGAGAGGCTGCGGTTAGTGCCAAAACCTCGGACACCTCGCGCTCGCTCCGAAAATTCCCCTGGGGGAAGCACTAGTGTTCCCGAGACTTTGCCAAACTCTCCACAGTCCTGGGGTAACGTTCCCACGCCCGCCCACCACCGGGTTCTTTCACAATCGAGCCTGTATCTGGAGAGGATTCGGCGTGGGCTAGGGGCTAGGAAGAGGTACAGCAGCGGAACCCTCTGTTTCCCGCCCGCTCAGCCCAGGAAACCCTGAAGCGGTTAAAAAAGGCGCGACGCGGTGGGGCGTGGGGAGGGTGACACGGTTCACTTGGTGTGGGGGTAGGGTCCGGGGGCGGGGACCAGCGGGGGGCAAATGGTGGTAGCTGGCCTGAGTTTCTGCTTCTAAGGGCTGCTTCCTGGGAAAACGCGGGAGGCAAAGGAGCCCGCAGCTGGGAACCCAAAGATTGGGTTAGATCAGGAGAGTGCTCTGGCAAGGACAGGCTGCGAGGGAACTGACTCCCTGGTGGGCTTCTCCCGGGATCAATCTGGACCGGCGCCAAGCCCGGGGCACCGACGACACCAAGACGCCTTCAAAGCCCGCTGCTGAGCTTTGCCATTCAAAGCTTCAAAGCGGGTAGAGGGAGACTCCTTGAAAGTCGCACCCCTTGTCTTGCGTTCTCTTGACCCTCAAAGAGGGAAAGGGGACTCGGTGACCAGAAGCTCAATTGAAAACAACCCAGAGTTTCCAAGTTTGTAAAGTGACCCAGGAATCTTGAAAACATTACTGAACTATGCCCATTTTCCCTCCCAGAAGAAATCCAGAGCAAGCCCAATGCCAAGCCTCCGTGGCACACGAACCTTACGTGTCCACCCCGCCTGCCCCTGCGGGCCGCTGGGCGCTAGCAGCTCCTGGGGCAGCAGGGTGTGGGGTGAGCGGGGCTCAGGGCTGGTCACTGCCAGGGAATCACAACAGGAAATGCTTCCTCGTGCTTTCGATCACCCTGTCAAAACATTTGGTTGAATCTCGGAAGAACTTTTTTTTTAGAAGTCCAGAAAAAAAACAAAACCCAGCACAAATAGAATCACTATCAGACTTGCATCAGACAACCATTCTCCCCCCCCCACACACACACTATAGTGAGACACACACATCCCCCCTATTAATTGTAGGAACTGAAAATTTGAAAATCTATTTGCTTCCTTCCCACCTGATTCTCTCTTCTTCCTCTTCCCTGTCGCCACTATTACTTTCTGTCTCATTTTTCTTTTTCAGGCACTTGCTTCAATCATACTCCCTGCAACATTCTTAGCCCTCTGGCCTTAGAAGGCTTCTATGACGAATATAACACACCCTCACAAAAACGACCAGCGTTTTGGTTCTTTTTAATGCACAGCCACAGAAAACTGTGCATCGCTTGAGTGTGAGCGCGTGCTCTCTTCCTCCCTTCCCCCAACAGAGACGTGTTCCCAGTAACAAGTTTATTAGGGCTTTATTTTTACAGATACTTAAAGGGTTAGGAGAAAATCACTATGTGCTAAGTCACAACTCCACTTTTAAAAAAATATTAACACTAACGGTGTAATCAGTTTTTGAAAAACCTTAAATATCATTAAGTATAGATCTTCTCAATAACTTTGGCTATTTTCCACTTCCAATAAGGAAGTGTTAAAAACGAAATTCTTGTGAATAAAATAAAATTATGTAAGCTGTATATCTTAGATTTGGAGGAAAAAAGATGAAATTTGAAGGTTTTTATAAAAAGACCTTTTATGGATGGGCAGTTATTAATGTGAAATAAAATGTATATCAGATACCTGCACATAGTAGGCGCTTACTTAGCATTTAGTCTCCTTCCCTCCTATTATTTCTTCTTGCCTTTAGAAATGTTGGCAGAAGATACAGACTTGCCAGAGTCTAAGGAAATTATGCTAAACTTCGATTCTGGTTAATGTAATCTCCACTCACATAAAAACTCACAAAATTTATCCTGGGAACTTTAATACGATATTAAAACTTGATGGAAAGAGCCAGGAAGAATAAAAGCACTGTGATTACATACATATAAATCTGAAACACATTAAATTAATTCAAATTTTTCAGTGGCAGTAATAGTAACTATTACCTTTTGATTCCCTTTACCTATTTCGTAAGGAACGAAATTTGTGTGTTGTCACTCATTTCTAGCGTCTCTGCTAGAACATCCTTCGCCCAATGCTGACCTATCTTAACCTTGTATCTGTTAGAGTGGAATTTTTATCTTTAAACTATTTGGCTGATTTTCTTTTGGTAGAGGTTTATATGCATTTTAAATGCATAAAACCAGAAATTGGAGAAAGCTTCTAACCCTCACAAGCGGGAAAACCATCTACGTGCTCCTCCTGCTCTTCGTGCGGAGGCACTCTGAGGCTGGGAGCCGGCAGAAGCAGCATTAGAACATCGCTCAGGGCCACCTAGTCCTGGATTATTTTCTTTTTCGGCCCATTCAAGGCAGTAAACAGGCATGAAGTGAGATTCCTGGCAACTTTGCACTGCTCTCTAAATAGTAGAGAATTAATGCAGTGTGCCTTTCTTTTTTCTTTTTTTCTTTCTTTTCTTTTTTCTTCCTTCCTTCCTTCCTTCCTTCCTTCCTTCCTTCCTTCCTTCCTTTCTTTTTTTGCAGGCTTTCTTGCCTCCAATAGTTAAATAATAAAGTGTTCCGCCCCACTCCTTCCAAATGACTGAGCGGGTTATAGCAGGTGACCTCTCTGTGCAACAGGTCTCAGTGCCCTGGATCCAGGCTATACTATTCGGGAAAGAATTATCGAAAGTAACCAATATGGAACTCTTTTGGAGATGCCTGCTTGGACGCGGTGCATTTGTCTCAAGCACTTCGCCGAATTTCGCATCCTCTCTCATAAGAACTTGGGGACATCAATGTTTTCACACACGCGCCCTTCGAACGAAATCTGTTCACACACCGAGGGGCGCAGTCACAACCTCAGAACCATCTCTTTTGAGAGGCTCGCTAGTTCTAGAAAAGTACACTACACACCAGCTTTCTGCTCTCATCTCGGGTCTCCACTCCAGAGGTCTGCAAGCCCGAGGCTGGGCTGTAACTTCTCTGAAGTCCGGTGCGGGAGTTTCTACTGCGCAGAGCGGTGAGCGCGGCGCGGAGGTCATGGTAAGTTCAGAGTAGCATGTCCGCAGCAGAATTGGAAAAAACCCGAAACATTTGAGTCATTCTGGGAGCTGTGGTCTGGGGCTCACGCCGGAGCCCTGCCGAAGTCCTCAGTGCGCAAGAACTGGGGATGCCTGTGCCTGGTTCAAACTAGAAGATGCGTAGGGAGGGCCACTACATAATCACGTGCGGTCAGTTGGGGTCCCAGCAGCAGCATGACCAAGACATTTTCTTATTTTTGCAAATTGAGATTTGAGCTCATTCCTGGCCTCCACTCTACCTCTGCAGCCCTGGTTGTCCTTGAAGGGCTTCCCACCAGAATACATTAGAGTACGGAGTATGAAAGAGTCGCGGCTGCCTGGACTGCCTTACCTCATGACCTGGCACCTTGGGCGCTCCGCTGCCATGCAGATATCCGTACGGAGCCCAGGGCATTAAGAAGCGACAACCGAAAGAAACCCACACGGGCTTCCACGCAACGACAAAGAGCTGCTGGTTTTGAGCGGCTTGGCTGAGAGTGAGGGGCTCGCAGGGGAAACTGCTTCTTAAACTCCAGGAATTCTGGTGGGAAGAAGGGAGAGGGAGGGAAAGAACTCTCTTCTGGTGTCTGTGAGCCGGTCTTGGCCAGACAGCAGAAGCACTCAGGGTGAGGGTCTGAGGAGCTCAGGAGCACACAGGAAGACGGGCTGCTAGACAAGACAATCCGGTGGCCTAGGTCTTCTAGGTTTTGGGGAAAGTCTGACCTAAAAGCCTCTCTAGCACCGAGGGCTTACCGGTCTGAGGGCTACCAGAAAGCCTCAGGCACCAGACTAAATTTAGGTAGAGAACTCACAAGGGTATTTCCAGGACCCATTAGTCCCTGGGCAAGGGTTAGCTCAGGTTTCTTCTCTGAGGAAGAGTTACCTAAGTTTTCCCAATCTGCAAACAGTGAACTTAAGGCCCACTGCCTTCTTGGAAGCCTGTGTTCAGGACTGTTCCAATACCTACTTCTGGTGAGGACTGGTTGCAGGCCTACTTTCCCTAATAAATACACTGAAGTAAGTGCTTCTTTATTGAGAGAGAGAGAGAGAGAGTGTGTGTGTTCATCATGCTGCTGGGATAACCAGGAGATGTCCTGTCTGTGTTGGGCAAGCAGGCTTCCCTGTCCTCAGAGGCCTCTGTGGCCCACTTGGAAGGGAGACCCCTTGCAAAACCATGAAAATATCCAGCAGACAGGACTGCACCCCCCCCCTCTCTCTCTCTCTCTGTGTGTGTGTGTGTGTGTGTGTGTGTGTGTGTGTGTGTGTGTGTGTGTGTGTAGGGACAGGGCATTAGGATAGTTCTTGCCTGGTATTAGAGGTCTTGTGTTAACAGGACACATGGTGAGCCTATCTAGAGGTGGAGAAAATAGGGCCAGAGCTGAGGCCAAACACAGATTGAAGTGCATTTTCTTTGGACAGACATACTGTATTTTAGTCAAGTGGCTGCCCCCCCCCAACTTGCCAAAAGGAGGCAATTCAGCTATCAATGATAATACTTGTTAAGCTATGGCATGTGCATTTCGGGCTTGGGAGAGTGGACATGGTAGGTCTTACCTTCACAGAGTTTACAATCCATTCTTGTTTTTTTGTGTTTTTCTATAGAGAAATAATGAAGAGTAGTTATGAAAGGGGATAGATAGGTGGGTATGACCAGGGGTGGAGTGAGGATGGCCAACTACAATTTGGTACCCTTGGAACACAAAGAGCCGAGGAACTGTGTGGGGAGCAGAGAGGGGACACAGGGAGGGTTTGCCTGGATCTGAGAGTGACTTGGTGAGTTGGGCCTGAAAGCTTCAGAGTAGTACAGGAGTGGAGGTGGGGGCTGTGGTGCTGCAAGGCTCCCCCAGCTGTGCTTTCCACTACCAAAAGCAAGCAGAAGGAAAGGGTTTATTCCATCTTCCAACCTTCAGGTCATAGCGCATCACCGAGGAGAGTCAAGGCAGGAACCTAGAGGTGGGAATTGATACAGAGGGGGCTGCTTGCCTGCTTGCCCCCCTTGGCTTGCTCAGCCTGCTTTCTTATAGAACCCAGCATCACCTGAGAACAGCATCACCTACAAGGGGCTGGGCCCCTCCAGGTCAATTATTAACTAAGAAAAGGCCCTACAGACTTGCTTTGCTTACAGGCACTTGCATGGAGGCATTATCTCAATTAAGATCCTTCTTCCACAATAATGTCTGGGTTTGTGTTTAACAGGTTTCAGGAGTGTGAGGAAGGCAGCTGGTCACCTCTCAGCAGAAGGGAGATGGCTCACAGGAAGTAGGGGTGAGCTACAAGGCTGGTTCCAGTGACTCACTTCCCCCAGGGAGGCTCCTCCTGTCAAGGGTCCCACAAGCTTCCAAAGGATGGCTGCAAGCTGGGGGGAGGGTTCAAATGCAAGGGCATGTAGGTATATTGTGGGTGTATGTCACATTCAAAACACGACATGGTCAAAACAAAATAAGCGCCACCACCATTACCACAAACTCCACCCAACTGAACACCCCTCCCTCAGGCCCATTTTCCCTGACAACATTGAAAGGGTATGGTGTCCTCCCGCAAAGACAGTACACACTAAGGCAGTTAGAGAGTTAGCTGTGGTGTGGGCAAGGCTGGGTATAGATAGCATAGGTTACAGCATATTATAAAATGTGTTGTAACAGGTATCAAAAATCTTTTTAGATCTAGGAACTATATTGAGCTGTGATCTATCCAGGTTGGTTTTGTGTCCTGTTTCTCAAACTTGGAGGACATCCAGAAAACTTGTTAAAACTGTAGAGGCAGATTTTCAAGAGGCAGAGACTGGATTTTCCATTAAAAAAAAAAGTCCCTAAATCTTGTGTATGTTGGGGGCCAGAGGCTGAAGGCCCAGAGAGCATCTGATCGCCTGGAACTGAAGCTACAAGTAGTTGTAAGCTGCCCAAGATGGATGTTGGAACTGAACTCAACTTGGATTCTCTGCAAGAGCATTGTATACTCTTAAATTGCTGGCCAATATTTTCCACTCCCCTCAAATGAAACTTTGAGCAAAAGGCTAGTATACAAAAAATAACAGCTATGGCTGAGAGTGGTGGTAGGGAAGACCAAGAATGCTTTGAAGACTTTTAGACAGAGGTGTATTATCATCAGACTATGAGGGACTAGCCTTTCCTCCTTTTTATTGCAGACCTGGCACCATGTCACCACCCAAGAGGTGTGTTCTATTTAACAACTGAATAGATAGATGAACAGAATAGCATCATTTTGAATCAAGTTGTAATCAAGGAACAAAACAGTAATGCTTTCATCAGTTAAGATCAAAGGCAAGATAATCCCCCTGGTGGTTCATTTTCACTAAGAGATTCTTAGGCCACCCACAGTCTCATTTACTTAAACAAAAACTCAAGAGGCACTTGGTTCTTATGGTCTAATTTCCTATAACTGTTTGCTGATGCTAACTCAGGAAAAGAACTCAGTTAAGGCAGAAAACCTGGTGAAATTGAGACTGCATCTTTTGGATGTAGGATAGCAGTAAGGCTGTTTTGCTAGGACAAAAGGAAAGAAACCATTCTTTGTAAGAGCCACAGGTGCCTGATTTTAAAAATAAATTCATGGTTCACCTGCTTATACAACTATGTTTTCATTGTAGAAAGTTTGAATAATATAGAACGTCACAAAGAAGAAGATAAAGGTTACCTTTTACCTTAAATGATGTGTATGTCTGTATGTGTATGTGTGCAGATAGGTGCTCATGTAGTCAGAAGAACTGGATCCCTTGGAGCTGGAGTTGCAGGCTTTTGTGATCTGCCTGAGGTGGTGCAGGATCCCAGCTTGGTCCTCTTTTTCAGAGCAGTGAGCATTCTTACACTGAGCCAGACCTCCTGTCCCCAAGTTTGCTTCTCAGGCTATCATCTAGAGTAGTGGTTCTCAACATTCCTAATGCTGCGACCCTTTAATACAGTTCCTCATATTGTGGTGACCCACAACCATAAAATTACTTCCATTGCTATTTTGTAACTGTCATTTTGTTACTGTTATGAATTATAATGTAAATATCTGATATGTAGGCATCTGATATTAGACCCCCAAAGGGGTCAGAACCCACAGGTTGAGAACTGCTGACCTAGAGGTAATGCTATTGGTGTCAATCTCTCTTTTCTTCTTCTTCTTCTTCTTCTTCTTCTTCTTCTTCTTCTTCTTCTTCTTCTTCTTCTTCTTCTTCTTCTTCTTCTTCTTCTTCTTCTTCTTCTTCTTCTTCTTCTTCTTCTTCTTCTTCTTCTTCTTCTTCTTCTTCCTCCTCCTCCTCCTCCTCCTCCTCCTCCTCCTCCTCCTCCTCCTCCTCTTCTTTCTCCTCCTCCTCCTCTTCTTTCTCCTCCTCTTCCTCTTCCTCCTTCTTTTGTGGTTGATCAAACTCAGGGTTGCCTGCATGCTAGGCCTGGTCTTCTCATTTGTATCTTATAGTGAAGTGTAAGCAAATTTATTGCATAAATATACTTTTAACTTTTATAGCTTTGTAACTTATGTTGTTAATTTTTGCTCAATGACATAGTTTTAAAATTTCATAATCTAAGAAAGAAGGCGTCACATTTTATTTTTATTTATTTTTTGAGACAGAAACTCACTTTGTGGCCCTGATGGCCTGGAATTGGCTAGGTAGTCCAGGCTAGCCCTGAACTCACAATAATTTGAATGTTAAGGTTAAAGGCATGTGCTACCATATACCTATCTGGTACCACACTTTTTCTAACAAGATTCTTGTTATTAAACGTTTGTGCTACTTTCCAGTCCTGTTCTATCGTGGTGATGCTGCACTGAGTATCCTTTGCTTATTGAGTGTGTTTTTGTCTGAGTACTATGGCAGACATAGTCTTTCATGCCTTTAATTCATGGGGTCAAATTGCCTTCAGGGATGCCCACCCCAAGGTAGTCATTGCAGACAATTCATGCAAGTTTTGTTCCTCATATCTAAGCTCATGCCCATGTGATTGCATCTATTACCCTCCTAGCTTTGGGAGGAAGTTGAGGTTTTAAAGGCCCGGTGTAACTATTTCCCAGAATTTACAGTTGAAAGTCCATCTTAGTATTTTTTTTTTTTTTTTTTTAACAAAGCATCATAGTGCAAGGGAGGCTGATAGGCCGGCCTCCTGTTTGTAAATCTCACAATATCCTAAGTCCTGAAAGCATCTCTCTTGAACTCAGGGACTCAGCCTCTACCCTAATGGGAAATGACCCCAATCTCCACTACTGTGGATGACATCTACTGCCTCTAAGCAGCTGCCTCTGGCTGCCAGTTTGCTTTGGGGATCTTTCTAGAAGTTATATTTATTCTTGTGCAGGCTGAAACTTTGTCATCCTCCTGATGGGAGTCATGAGAGAATAAAGAGTCAGAAAGGTCCTACCTAAATCACACAACAATGAGAGCTCAGCATTTGTAGTTGGAAACTCTCTCTCCCCGTCTTTCTCAGTTTCATCAGGGCTAGATATTTTCTTTTCATGTTCTGACAGGAAGCGAGAGAGCAAGTGAAAAGGGGAGAACTTGGGGAATTTTGAATAAGGAGCTCACATGTAACTGATTTCATCAGGTATAAACACACAGAGACACACTCTACTTGTTTAAAGAAATCACGATTTCTTTTCTTTTCTTTCCTTGCTTACGAAACTGAAAACCTGGCAGAGTTTTTAACTTGTAACTTGGCAGTATTGCAAATTATAGACAAGAAAAGCCAAATTGGGTGAAAATTAAAGGTCTCTCTGCACCCACCCCCCCACCCCCCGTTGTAGGGAAAATCATGCCATTTGCACACATTTCTGTTGTTTTCTGCTTGATTTCTAACTACATTCACTGGCACCACCGGAGTCCGTTAAAGCTCCCTGGGGAAGGGAACTGTGGCCTGGGCCAGGGTGTGGCTCTTTGGCCACTGTTGCCATGCCGTCAATTTTAATGGATGCTGCTTTAATTGTTTTGGAATATTGATTGGAGAAATATGCAGTGTGGTCTTATCCGAGCTTTCCCTGTCTATCCTAATCATGAATACATAAATAGACTCACGGCTTGGGAGGTCAATATCAAATATGTTTACAAATCTGTTCCCCCTCTCTCCCCCTGTGGGTGCCTGGAACATTCATGGTGCCTGGGATGTAGTGTGAATTCTATACCCTGTGAGTGTTTGTGAAGCAATGAAAAAAAAAAGTTTTCTTTTCTATTTATTTATTTTTAGTTGAGAAAGGGGCTCAGGTGGCTCTGGTTAGCAGCAACTTGCTGGGCAGCTGACGATAAGCCTGAATTCCCCAATCATCCTACTTCTCAAGTGCTAGGATTGCAAGCAAGTTCTACCATTCTTGGCTGCTCTTTCCTTGTAAAACCATCGCGTAGTAGACGGCCTTCTGAGAATTTATCAAATATTCTTGTTCCCACAAGTACCCATCCCTTGAATACCCATTTTACTTATTTTCCCAATGGGGATTCGTTTTCACTTTGTGCTCTCCTCTGTTAGTGGTTTTAAGCTTGTCATTCTGTGGTGTGTTAGCAATGCTGTGAGCCCGGCCAGGGTGTGTACACAGTGCTGTTTTAAGAGCAAAGCGGTTTGTTTCTGTGTGGGACAGTGTCTTATTGTGTAGTCTCATCCTTACAAATTAAATTAGTGACTAGAAAATAGCCAGTAATTCCTCTTTTTAAAATTAATTAAGCAATACTATTTACTCAATACTTGAACTAAGCAAAACTGTCATTTCTTTTTTCTTTTCTTTCTTTTCTTTTCTTTTTTTTTTTTTTTTTCTTTTTTCAGAGTTTCAGAACTCATGAGACTTCCTGCTTCCTTTTTTGGTCTCTCTCCCCCCGTGATGTGCCTTAAGGGGTGAAAATATGAGGGTGGGGGTGGCTCAGCAGGCCAAACATTCAGGAAGTCAGGAGAGAGATGTTAGCTTGATTTCCTAGGCGATGTAGATTGTGTTTATTATCTGGGCTGGTATAAACTCCTAAAACCCTTGTGCTTAGTTTCACATTTTAGCAGGGAGATCGGATGGGAGTGTAGCACTTGCCATGTTCGGACTCTCTGCTCAGCCGTGCCTCTGCCTCATTTTCTGTTTTACTTGTTATAGTCACGGTAAGCAAAACAAATGTTCAGAACTGGACTCTCTTTCACTACTGAAACTGTGTTTTTGCATGTGGTTTGCCAGTTTATTACTGGTTAAAATATGAGCTAGATTGATTGGTGAGTATCCAAAATAGAATTGAATCTCGTTGATTTGTTTAGCAGGCATTTTATGACATTGTAGCTATTGCTGTGAACTGGGATGGGTTATAAATAACCATTGTTGGGGCTGGGGAGATGGCTCAGCAGTTAAGAGTGTGCATTTCTCCAGCAGAGGACCAGAGCTCAATTCTCAGCCCCCGTAAGAGCAGCTTACATAGGATCCCAGGGGATTCAATGCCTATGGCCTGTGAGGCAGGGCACTGAACTAACATCCATACATCCATATGTGCGCACACACATACACATCATTAAAGAATAATAAAAATAAAACTTAAAAAAAATCATGCTCGTTGCTCTGCAGCTTTGCATGGGTAGAGAATGTAGGATTGTGCATGAATGCAAATCTAGTGGTGTAACCTGTGTTCTCTGTTGAAATAAGACCCGTTGCTATGCTGAGTCATGGCTTACTGCAATGGCTAGTTTATTATTTGAGGCTCACTTAATTGTGACTTACATTTCTTCTCCTCTATTTATTCTTTGTTTTTTGCCTCCTCCCACCTCAAACTTTGCAACACTGTGAAATGAGGCCATGACATTTGCTTGTAAAATAGGCATTTGTAAAGCCGGGCATTGGTGGCACACGCCTTTAGTTCCAGCACTCAGGAGGCAGAGGCAGGCAGATTTCTCTGAGAAGCCAGCCTAGTCTATAGAACGAGTTCCAGGATAGGCTCCAAAGCAATATAATAAGATCTTGTCTCGAAAAACCAAAAAAAAAAAAAAAAAAAAAAAGGCATTTGTATTTCACCATTTGGGCTCTGCTCTTGCTATTGCTTTCTCAGGCTTGGAGTGTTTTTGTAATATTGGGGATAGAACCCAGGGCCTCATGCATGTAAATGCTCTATCACTCTACCAGCCTTGGTCCAGAGGTACTGGACTCATATTTGGGCCTGACAAAAGCAACACTTGGGGAGAAGACAGGCCCTCTTTTTCTGCAATGTCAAATTGCATGATGTGGATGAATTCTTAGCAGGCTGGCACTCTGCATCTGTCAATGACTGCCCAGGACTCATCCAGAGGTTGATGCACCAGGAAGAAAAACCAGGCATTAAGCCCGTACCTTTTAAATAGGAGGATGCACTAGAACAGGAGACATACAGAACTCGATCCAGATTTTCATTAGTGAGGATGAAAGTGCCTAACCCCCTGGTACAGCAAACTGAATACAAGGATGGTACAGCAAACTGAATACAAGGATGAGGCTTACGGATTTTTTTTTTAATTGTCTTGGGGGAGTGAATGGGGATGTTTGGTGAGAAAGGGCATGGTGAGGCCAGATGCAGGGCAAGTTTGGACTTACTTTATGTCTGTGATAAAAACGGATCTTTTGCCACTAAGCCACACATCCCCTCCTCCTCTCTGTTTGACCTTTCATCTTTGAATTTTGGTCACAGTCTTTGGGGAAAGGGCAGGGGAGGAAGCAGAATTGACATTTATTCCAGTGATCTGGATTTTAATTAATTAAATTCTACTTGGGGGAGTGGCTGTGCCTGTAGCCATTTTACAAGGACGAGTTTCTTAATGAATAGCAATTCTTCAAGCTTGCTCTGGATCCAGGAGGGGATATGAGGAGTAATTAGCTCTGAAGGCATAGTTGAAAGTATAAAATTTGCGCTCAAGCCAGGAACTCTATTTGCATATCAAATAAATGGTGGGGTTATGCTCGTGTCTCAGAGTCTCTGGTTATCCTAATCAGTAAAGAAAACGAAACCAGATGTTTTCATTTAAGTGTTGAATTGTGTTAGTATTAAAATAAAAATCAAGCTGAAGTATCGCTCTAAACCCAGTCTAATCATTCCTCCAGATAGAATTCTCTGAAAGGCTCGTGGCGTTTTGAGAGTGGAATCCAGCTTGTTGCAGGATTTTGCAGTTTGCTGAGACTGCACACACATTTCATCTGTGAGTTCCTTTCCTGTCATTGCCTCAAGTACTGTTTTTGTTGTGGCTTCAGTGACTCTTGCTCAAAACACAGCAGCACTGAGTCATGGAAAACACTAGATAGGGCTGTTAAAAGAATCCATTCTTGTCTGTGATCATCCATTAATGAAGATTTGTGCTTTGGGAGAGTGGTCCTCTCCTGTCAGGCAGCCAGTCTTCAGGAGAGAGCGCACATCAAGGAGGACTAGATGTGTGTTCGTCCCTAGAAACTGGATATCTTAAGCTTCAGGGCAACACTGTCTTGCAACTAAAAGGGAACGTCTGGACGGGAATAAAGTTTGTCTAGCACAAGTGGGGCCGTGTTCAGTCACTAGTACTGAAAAATAAAGAAGAAAGGAAAAAGTTGATGTCCACGGCAGAGATGCTAAGAGCTAACAGTGCTTGAAAAACAAATTCCACGAATTAACCGAATGTACAGCTTTTAAAAACCTGTGTGTCTTAAGAATAATGCTTACTGCCTTTTTTCTGTTATATAGCAATCTGTGTTCATTTCAAAGTTTCCAAAAGATACACACACACACACACACACACACACACACACAAACAGAGAGAGAGAGAGAGAGAGAGAGAGAGAGAGAGAGAGAGAGAGAGAGAGAGAGAGAGAGAGAGAGAGAGAGAGAGAGAGAGAGAGAGAGAGAGAGAGAGAGAATGACTTCAACTTAGAACAAACCACTAACATTTTGATACATTTTAATTCTCTGTTTCTCTTTTACGGTATATGTGGTTTATGTTTTAGATGCCAGAATCATAGTGTTCTACTCCTTTGTTTGATTTCTATCACCTTAGAAAACGAACGTTATAAACTGCTTGCCATATCCTTACTCTGGAAGAGTTTAAAAAGCTGATAGTCCATTCTGAGCTTTCGCTTTGTGACTATGGATATCAGCTGCATTAGTACTGCCTTTTTCTTAGGAAAGAAAGCCTACTACTAGGTGATATCTGGGGAACAGACAGGTAGTACCCCATTTGTGTGTGTGTGTGTGTGTGTGTGTGTGTGTGTGTGTGTGTTCAGGTTATGACAACAGAACACAGCAATAACTAGTCATAAAAGAACAGCCATCATGGCAGGGCAGGAGCAAGCCCAAGCCAGCATGCTTGTGTTTGATTCCCAGCCCTGTACTGATTGCTGTCCAGAAATGCCATGGGCAGGCAATACAGCTCCTGAAAGTATGTGAATTGTAAATAGCAAAATAAAGGAACAGTTTGGTATAAGGTCCCAACCCTCCATGACTGTTTTCTTGATAAGATGACCACAATTCAAGGAGACAGAAAGAATGACTGAGCCCTGCTCACATTATCTGAATAGTCAGGCCCTTTATTCCTGTCATCTGGGTTTCTCTAGCTCTAGAAAAATGCTGGTGTTGCTTTAGTTTACAGTTGGAGGAGTTAGAGAAGCCAGGCTGGGGGACAAGTACAACAAGCCCATCCTACATCTGGAACTCCTGGATCTTGCATTGCAATGGAAACATCCCTGTCAGGAACTTTATTTTTGGTGCCACAGTGGGAGGCAAGGCCTATATGTGCTATCATTGCTGCCTGAACTGTCTTCCCATCCATGAAAGTTGGACAGAGACAAAAGCAAGATTTGGATTTTGACACTATCTCTCTCCTCATCCATCTGGATTCTTGAATTTCATTATGCTACTCATACCTTTAGTCATTTATTTTACAGATGGCAACAATTTGTTCTTGACAACTGATTCAAAATACCTTTCCAATCAGTGGCTAAGTCCAGAATCTGCACAATACAATGATAAAGTAAAGACATGTTCCAATTATGCTTAACTCACAAGCATATGCGGGGACAAGCGTATGTCTGTCGATAAAGCACTTGTCTTGTTCCTTAAGAATAACATGAAACGTGGTTGTATTTATTTATCTTGATTTTATGTGTATGGGTGTTTGGCCTGCATTGGTTTCTGGGTATCACCTCCATGTAGGAAGCCAGAAGCCAGAAGAGGGCTTCAGATCCCCTAGAACTGGAGTTACAGATGATTGTGAGGTGCCAGAAATCAAACCCAGGTCCTCTGCAAGAGCAGCCAGTGCTTTGAACTTCGGAGCCACCTCTCCAGTCCCTACAATATGATTTTGATTTAACATATCTTGAAAAGAATGCTTTCTGAGAAAACTGCTGTGTGGCACACATGCCTGTTTCTTTAAGGAATGGGAACTCGGCCACTCTTAAACACGTGGGTGTTTTGAGGACTGGTTGCCCAGGATTTAAATCAAAACTGCAGTGTGCTTCAGAGCCTCTTTGGGACAAGGAATAACTACGGGCTGTCGCTTGATGAGAGATTGGGATAGAGTTAAACCGGGTGCCTTTAATATTTGCATCTGTCATTTGATGGCTGATGAATTATTAGAGATTTGCATTCTTCTAAGTCAGCCAGCATGACCCACCGTTTCATTGCAGCCGATGGGGTGACTTGCACAGTGTGTTTTCCAAAAGCAAGCAAGACAGACTTTCAAAAAATTTACAGCGTGATGTCATCCAATGGCAGTCTTGAAAGGATAATGAAGGAGATTTCTGCAAGAAATTGTGGAAAATTCAGAATGAGACCTTTATTCCCCAGATGCTCTTGATTCCACGGACTGTTCCGGTGTCTTGCTCCTCAGCGTTCACTCATCACCCAGCCTTGCTCGTCTAGATGCTGCTTCCAAGTTCCCACTCCCACCTCCCGTCTCCTGCACTGCTGGGCTCAGAGTTCTCTTCCATTGGGGACTTTTTCCTCCATGGTTTTTAAAAAAATTACATTATTGTTAGTTTTTAATTGTGTGTGATACATGTAGCGGTCAGATGATTCTTTGCCATGTGGGCTAGAAGCCAGGTTTCTTTCTTTAACTGCTGAGCCATCTCCTCTGTTATGTTGCTCTGTGTCTAACACAGCTGTGCCCTCCCCGCCTCCTCCTGAAGTTAAAGGTCATTTCTTTTCGTCCCCAGCAGCCAGGTCACAGCAGGTCACCAGTCTCTATAACACAACCCTCATATACTTGAAACATTTACTAGACCCTCTTCTCAAGGCTGACTAAGCCCTAATGCCTAGCGTTTCTGCAGGCAGCCGAGCTGCTGTCAGTCTTGTCTTTTCTGATAGATTCTCTTCTTGCTCTTGGTCCTGCTCTAGCCCTAGACCATTCAGATGCACAGTGGGCTCTCCCAGCCCCACTCCTCCAATGCCTCCAGTTGTAAGCTAAAGTGGCACAAAGTCATGTTCAATATGTATTTGCTGAATGAAAGAATGAATGGGGCACAATATGGAGATTCTAAACCATATATTGTATGGGGTGGTCTTTAGTCCCAGCACTTGGGAGGCAGGGGCAAGCAGATCTCTGAGTTCAAGGTCAGTCTAGTCCACAGAGTGTGTCCCAGGACAGTTAGTGCTACACAGAAAAACCCAACATATATCTATATATATATCTACCAACATTTTCTCTTTTTTGTTTTTTAAATTAATTTTTATTTAACCAACATTTTCTATAATTGATCTGTGAGTAGCCATTTTTTTCTGACATACACATATCCTGTCTTTCAAAAACTTAAAGGAAGAAGCAGTTTTTGTTATATAAATAAGCTATATAAATTGAAAGAAAAATGTTTGAGGACTTCAGAAAAGTAAAATACTCCATATATTTTAGGACTCATCCATGTCCACAAAAATCCGTTGACAAATGGTGGAAGGGTGTCTGATCTCATGTGTGTAACTAAAACACCAGAGAACTAGTAATTTATACTGGGATTCCCCCCCCATGTTTTTTTATGGTATTGGCATGGAGTCTAGGGCTTGCATACAGAAGTGCTCTCTGACTGACACACATGATAATAATAATTTTATATTTTAATAATTTTGTATTTTAAGACAGAGTCTTGCTAAGTTGCCCAGGCTGGACTGAAACCTGCAATCCTCAGCCTCTTGGGTAGCTAGAAGTACAAACCTGGATTTCCATGCCCAGCTAGGTGGAATATCAAGGAGAACATTTAGTTTAATGAGATGAAGGAATTTTTCTAGTCTTCTTGACAACACCAACTTGTGTTGGGATGACAATGATAGATACATTGATGTAAATGATACCTCAAGAATGTAAGCATCATCACATAGAAAAAAATATCCCAGTGTGTTATTTTTAATGGAAATCTTGCTTTTTGAAATTGAGCTTGTTTTCTATATATAACTAAGAGGGGTGGAGGTCTCTGCCCATGTCAAGGCAGACAGGGATCTGCGGAGGTGAGAATGAAAACTTGGTTCAGACAGGCTTCATCAACCTGGAGCAAACTTCATGGAGTCTGATGCCAGTATTTAAACACAACATAACTTGGACAAAAAGTTTCCTGGTGTAATACAATCCCTCATGCGCAAGGAAACATAATTACATTGAAACTCAACTCAGGGTACATGTCATTTCTTCCAAGAAGAGGGGTTCTAGAGTTGGGCTACATGTGCCAGTTTAAGGACATGAGGAAGGGTCTGGCCTGGTCTCTGTCATATAGATGGAGTAGAGGTCATTTGGTTATTAGTCCTAGAGGGTCCTAGTTTGGGGAGCCTCTGCCTATACAGATAATGTAAGGGTCAGTTAGACTATTGGGTATCTCCAAGTGTTGGTGTGGGAACTGGAGGGGGTCATTTAGATTTCTAGCTACCTCCAGTCCTGGTTGTAAGAGCTTGATTTGGCCTGGCCCAACAGATAACACAGATCACCATGCTATTAATCACTTCCTAGTCTCAGTTTTCTGGATGAAAGAACAGGTTATACATTCATTCCTTTGAGAGGACAATCCTGTGTGGTTAACACTCCTAGTCTCCTTGGAGATCTGTAGACACAGGGACCTTCACACTCCCAACATGTAACCTAAGAGATCTTGACATTTTAAAGACAAGTTTTCCTTTTGGAAATTGTAGAAGATGTGTTATCTAGACATAACCCATGGCATTTTGCCTCCTTGCTTCCCCCACCCCCTTTCTTTCTTTGTGGATCCTTTTTCTTTTGTTTTTGTGTTTTTAATGGTAAATAAAACAAAACAAGACAAGAACAACCACATCCCCAAAGCCCAGGAGTCAGGGAGATAACAGCTGGTTGATTTCTTGCCACACAGGCATGAGGGTCTGAGTGTGGAGCCACAAAGTCCAGGTAAGACACTACGTGCAGAGTTTTGCATCTGTCTGAAGAGGCAGATATTGGCAGATGCTCAGAGTTCACTTGTCACTCAGTCAATCCAAGTTGATGCACAGCAGTGTCTTGGTTAATTTGTGTGTGTGTGTGTGTGAACTTGACACAAACTAGAGTCCTCTAGGAAGAGGAGCACAACAGAGAAAATGCCTCTGTCAGATTGCCTATAGGCAAGCCTGGATTTCTTGACATGGGAAGGCCCAGCCCATTGTGAGAGGGACCACCTCTGGACAGGATGGTCTTGGGTGGTACTAGTAACTAGCATTCCTCCGTGGCCTCTACATTAGTTCCTGCCTCCAGTTCCTGCTGCCAGTTCTCATTCTGACTTCCCTTCACCATGGACTGTGATGTGGATGTGTAAGTCAACACTTTCTTCCCCAGGTTCAGTGAGATTATGTACAAGTGCACACTCACAAACATCTATATGTAAATAGCAAAACTCAAACAATACCCAGACATTAATATTAAATTTACCTTTCTAACTGTGTGTAAATGTGCTCACATTGTGTAACGTCCTCTGGAACTGTACTCACTAACTCCCTTCCCCTCAGTCTTTGGCAACCCCTTTCAGCTTTCTGTTTGTACGCTTTTTGGCCACTTTATATACTTCATGTGAACAGAGCCATGTTCCATTTGCCCTTTTGTGATGAGTTTATTTTACTCAGCATAATGGCAGCGCTAGCTTCATACATGCTGTACAATCTGACAATATTTTCTTTTTTTCATAGGTTGTTTAGTATTCCATTCACATGAAAGCACCACATTTTCTTTGTCTATTTGTCATTCGTATGCATATTTGGGTTGCTTCTACCTCTGGGCGATTGCCAAATAATGGTGCAGTGAATGAGGAAACCCTGTTATCTACTTGACATATTGATTTCATTTCCTGTGGGTTTTGGTTCAGTTGTAGGATGGCTAGGACTTAGATGGTTGTAGCTTTTATTTCTTGAGGAACTTCGATAGTTTTCCATTGTAACTGCACTGGAGTTTCAACTTCTCCCCTTCCTTGCTAGCTTTTCCTTTCTGTTCTTTTGGCTGCAGCCATCCTAATTGATGTGAGATGGGAGATAATGTGATTTTGATATTTTGATCAATTGGTAACCTCAAAAATATTCTTATTACTTGTTACCTTTTGTACACTTTCAGAAAAATTTAAACAATATTGTGTGTGTGTGTGTGTGTGTGTGTGTGTGTGTGTGTGTGTGTGTGCATGCTTATGCCACAGTGGGCATATAGAAATCAGGGGTCTTGCAAGGGTCAATTCTCTCCTACCATATGAGTCTTGGGGATCAACCTAGGCCACCGTCCTTGTAGGCAAGTGCTTTTAACTTCTGAGCTATTTATTTACCTTTTGTTTGTTTGTTTTTTGGAAGAATGTCTATTCTTTGTCCATTTTAAAGCTGGGTTACATTAGTTACTATTGTGTAGTTATTCAAGCTTGTCATATACTCTGGATATTAACTTACCCTTATCAGACATCTAATTTCCAAGTAGCTTCTCCCATTTCATTGGTTTCTTTGTCACTTTACTGCTTGTCTCCTTTGATGATCACACAATTTTAATTATTATTTTGGTTTTAAGTACTGACAGTTTGAATAATGACTAACAAAATATTCTTGGTTATCCAAACATGTTTATGTAAGTAAAACAGCAATAAAGATTGACACAGCATCAGACTTTGATCATGGAGACATGCATAGAATGTACATCAATCCAAGTATAAGCCCTTGTTCCTAGACAGTTTAGATGAGAGATTGTACTCTCTCTCTCTCTCTCCTCTCTCTGTGTGAGATGCACCTGTTTTTTAAAAAAGAGTCTCTCTCACTGAACTTGGAAATTACTATTTCATTTAGATTGACTGGCTAGGCCCCGCCTCCCCTCCCTCAGTTCCTAGTTTTCAGTTTCTTGTCACCATGTCAGGCTTTTGTGTGGGTGCTGGGCCACAGGCTTGCATAACAAATGCTTTGTCCACTGAGGCGTCTCCCTAGTCTACTAATTTAGTTTTTATTCTAGAGATTTTTTCATTTCAACTATTTTAAAATGGTTATTCTATCCGTTTGTCTATCAGTCTTTCTGTCTATCTACTTTTAAAAAATGGTCTTGAAGCATTGGCTGGTGTTGAACTCACTATGTAGTATGTAGTATGTAGTATGTAGTATGTAGTATGTAGTATGTAGTATGTAGAATGTCCTTCAATTTCTGACCCTCCTGCTTTTGTCTCCCAACTGAAGCTGTAGGCTTCTACCATACATGGGTACATGCTGGACATGGAACCCAGGCTTCGGATGTGCTTGTCAGGCCCTCTATGAATTGAGCTGTATCACCAGATCTAAGACAATTACAAACTTTACTTCAGATATTACTTTATAAAGTATCTTTAAAAAATGAAAGTAGGGCTGGAGAGACAGCTCAGTGGTTAAGAGTACTGGCTGCTCTGCCAGATGACCCAGGTTCAATTCCTAGCACCCAAATGCCAGCTCATAATTATCTATAATTTCAATCCTAGGGGATTCGACACCCTCACACAAACATATGTGCAGGCAAAACACCCATGCACATAAAATAAAAATAAATTACTTTTTAAAAAAATGCCTGATTAAAAAAAATGAAAGTAGCCTTTTACTGTACAACATTATGCTAACGAATGTGACATGTGTGCCCTTTCTTTTTTAATCATTTCCTTTGGTGTTCCATTCAAGCATTCTTTTTTCAAAGAAGTGGCTGCAATGAGGACACACTTTGCCAGCTGAGGAGGAGCCTGGTGTTCAGTTTCCTGTGAGCCCAGGTGTGCCTCTTCTCCCCCTGTAGAGGCAAGTGGGCTTGCTTTAACTTGGTGAACATCTGAGAGACGCAGTCTAGTGTTCTTGGGCTTTCTGCAGTCTTTTACACTGCATTGACCTGTGGGTACTTCAGCATGCAGGAGTAAACCAGAGAGGGCCAAGAGGCAGCACAGGCTCCTTGCTTCCCTCAGGATTACCACGTAAAGCTTGGCTTGGCTAACAGTCTCTACATGCCCCTTTCAAACCAGAACACTCAACGTTTAAGGGGTGTTTTTGTTGTTGTTGTTGTTTGTGCTTTTGTTTTTCAAGACAGAGTTACTCTGTGTAACAGCCCTGGCTGTTTTGGAACTTACTTTGTAGACCAGTCTGGCCTCGAACTTACAGAGATCCATTTGCCTCTGCTTCCCAAGTGCTGGGATTGAAGGCATGAGCTGCCATGGCCTGGCTGTTTTTGGTTTTAAACAATCTGTTGGCATGCTATCCTGATTCCTTAAAATAAATTCAAAAGAACAAAGCTAGAATACTTGACACAGGTCCATGGGACAGGCAGGTCTTGTGCACAGGACGTTTGCTCAGAACTGCAATGCTGTCAAAAGGATGTGTTCAGAATGCAGAGTTGGCCTAATAAAAGATACCAGACTACAGTGTTTGCTTTGTTTGTTCTGCGTGACTGAATCTGATGTCATCATTTCATTTTCATCTTTCATCGTAAAAACCGTGAAAGCAAGGTATTTGCACATTGCTTTGTCTTAAAGAGCCTGAGTAGCAGTTTTATATGGAATTCTGAAAGTGGCTGTCTAATGAAGCATGCAGAGCCCAAAGTGGGAAAATGGAAATAAATCACATCAGGGTGAACAACAGTATAAAAGCTAGAACCATTCACCTCAGGACTTACTTTAGCTCCCACAACAAAAACCTCTACCTTTAAGTAATTGTTTGACACATTTAGCATGGGAAACCTGAATGTTTCTTCCTGGTGGGTGTCAGATCTGATGCATGGTATGTTGATATAGATTCATGTGTTTAGGCCCACTGGGCTCATGGGAGAGTTTCTCATAGGATGCTGGTACATGGCTGGTTTGTGGTTTCTCTGTCTGTCTTTGCACTGCACATCCTGCTGACTCTACTTATAACGGCAGAATAATAAAGTGTCTGTGGATTATAATCATGCTTTTGATGTATACTAGATACCTTGGCTAGGATAATAATAAGTCAGGCCAAGCCAAGTATAGTTTAGCTTTTAAACAAAGATATGTCTTTACCACCTGCTCCAACGAACACTGTCTTACAGGATATAGAGGCTAGGGTGATGGGAAATTAGTTTTAAAGAAGAATAGAATGATATATGCAGTTCAAAAGCAGACATAGAGACTATTAAAGGGCCAGCATCTTGACCCAAGTGACATCCAAGCCTTATAAAAGCCTTGTGCTTGCTATGTTGATTGTTGCTAGTTTTTGGCCTTTGCAGTCTTCGGGGACTCTGCTGGTGTGGATTTCTCATTTAGCAGAGAGCAGTTAGCTGCACTGTGCACTGCTCTATGGAGCCATTGTGCTTCATTTCTATTTACCTCATCCTTGTGGGCAAACATCTGCTTTTCTGTCTTGTTAGAACTGCAGCTGGATTTCTGGAATTCTGTGGCTGTCTGGTATTTTCTTTTGCATGTTAATAAGATTACATTGCATGCAGGGTTCTTGCTTTCATTTCAAAGTAACTATCTCTCTAATGCTGTAGATCATGAAAATTGTATACGTTTATTATGAAATGCTTAGGTTATGAAGAGTAGAAATATTAAGAGCAATGGCAAAAATCCTAGTGCATTAACACTGGTAATATGATAACATATTGGCAATCATCTCTATGGGTGATTCTCCAAGCATATGTATTTACATATAATGTAAATATACTAAATATTAATCTAAAATTAAACATAAATATAACGATGTAAATGGCATACAAACCATCTAGTAGCCTTTTCCCTCACTAATACCTATATATTTACATCATTATTTTAATGGCTGCATTGTGTGTATTACATTTAAAACACAACCTTACACTAGGTAGACCTTTAATCATTAATGCTAGATAAATAAACACTAGCTTCTTTACGCAACTTCTGGGACTGAGATGGAGCTGAATGGTAGAGTATTTGCTTTCCATGTCTGAGGCCCTGAGTGCAATCCCCAGCACCACAAAAAAAAAAAAAAAAAAAAAAAAAAAACGAAACAAAGACACTCAACCCCAATCTCCTACTCCTGGACATGGGTGGTCTCTGAGATTTCACTATTAAAGATCATACACCAGTCAATGCCCCTTTGCCCCTTCTATTCAAGTAAAACTTGTGAAAGTTGACCCAAAAGCTAGAAAACAGTAATGTTTGTTGGTGAATGCTCAAATATGCCCAAGCCATCCATTCTCCATTATCAACAAAACACGGTGTCTGTTTCTACACATTCTCTCCAATGGGCTTATTGTTATCAGTCTTTTTAGAATATGCTATTCTGGAAAAAAAAAGTGCTTACTAATTTTCCTCACATTATTGCTGTTACAAGCAAGGTCAACATCTATTTCTGTATTTGTCTAAATTTTAAAAATACATTTCTGGCTCTTTGCCCAATGGTTTCTTTCCTTGAAACCCCAGAGACCTTTTTTAATAAGGTCATTTAATTTATAATCCTAAACTAGAGTACAAAATACTGCTCCCACCCTCTCCCCTGCTCCCACGCAGGAGTCTGCACTTAGACTCAAGTGCTGGGCAAGCATTCCACCACTGAGACCTCCAGCCCAAAACACTTCTTTGTGTTGAGAGTGCTGACAAATGAATGAATTGATCCACAGTTTTCAATGTCTGAGGAGCAAAAGGAAAATAATTTAGAGATTTTACGTCTTAGTTCAATGTCTCTGTCTGAAAGATTCCTACTAAAAATCAAGAGATTTATTTAAAAGGCAGTGGTTCTTTGGAGGTAAAAATGAGGCTATGCAACATCTGATTTTTTTTTTTACTTTTCCTTTTTTTATTATTAATAATATAATTTAAAAATTTTACATGTCGATCCCAGTTTCCTCTGCCTCCCTCCCTCCCTCCCTCCCTCCCTCCCTCCCTCCCTCCCTCCCTCCCTCCCTCCCTCCCTCCTTTCCTCTCTCTCTCCCTCCCTCTCCCTCCTTTCCTCCCTCTCCCTCCTTTCCTCCCTCCCTCCTTTCCTCCCTCCCTCCCTCCCTCCCTCCCTCCCTCCCTCCCTCCCTCCCTCCCTCTCTCCTACTCACTAACCCTTTTTTCCCCATCACATGCACCCTGACCACCCTCCCCTCCCATCCCCCACCCCCATTCCACATGTAGGGCTATGCTATTCAGCATGTGGGGAATCAGTGTTCAAATCGCTGGCTTTACATTTCTGTTTGTTTCAGCTCCTCGGTGCTACAGCAACCATGTAGTTTGGGGGTCAGAGGTCAACCTCAGGCGTTGCTCAGGAGCCATCCATCTTGTGTGCTCCCACCCTCACCCCTCCTCCAGGTACTGGCTGATTTAATGAGAGGTTTGTGAGTAACAGCTGTCCTGGAACTTTTGTGCAAAGGCAGACGAAGCAGGCCCCATCTTTAGCACTAGCGAGCATGTTCCTTGGCAAAACATCTAAGACCTGAGGGTCCAGTAGTCTTGACTCCCAGGCCACAGACATCCGGAAGCCAGGGAGTAGGGAAGGAAGTCCAATACCCTGCGTACAAGATGCTGGGGAACATGGCTGGCCAGTCCCATGACTCGCCTGGAATGTCAGAAAACTCCCGATAGGAGCCAGGACCCTAAAGCTTGGGGTGAACGCAGGGGCCAGAGAAGGGAGCAGCTCAGTCTTCTGGAGCAAGTGAAGAAGGTCTTCAAGTTTGAGACTGCTCTGGGCTATATGGTGAGATTCAGCTTCCCTGCACCACTTTCATGTCTGTCACCTATGGCCACAGCCAGGGCCACCCCCTGAATCACACCCTAGTCGTTCTCAGTCCACATACACAAAAGGCTGTCATAGCCCTGACCTGCACTCTGCTGGGATGGTAACCAACTGGTTGTGGTGGTGATGGAGATGAAATTTAGGCTGCCCAGAGGGTGGGCGCCAGACTTTGCTACTGACTAGCAGCTTCGAGGCATCAGTCCCATTCGCTGTACATCTCCACTGGTTCTGACAGTACCCAACAGATTTCCGGAATTTCTCTAGTCCCGCCTACAGGAGATGACTCTGGTGCCACACAAGCCCAGTTGTCAGCGCACCAGTCTTCTCCTGGAGGGCAATGAGGGTCAGAAGATGAACCCAAACTCCCTCTATGTTATGGTGAAGGCTCAACCAGCATCTGGGAGATCCCACCTTATCTTTTGAGAGATCTTTCACTAGGACCCAGGGATTGCTGATTAGGCTATGCTGTCTAGCCAGTGAGCCCCAGGGATCGTCTGTGTCCCTGCCGTCACAGCGCTGGAATTATAAGTATGCACCTTTTCATCCAGCCTTATGTGGACCTTGGGATCAAATTCAGGTCCTCACTTTACAAATCGAGCAGTCTCTATAGCATTCTTTGCCTCAGCATTACCCAATTACCTCCCTAATTACCACTTGTAGTAGCTTGAATGTAACTGCCCCTATAATCTCATCGAGATTGGCAATATTAGGTGTGGCTTTGTTGGAGTGGGCATGTCCTTGTGTGTCACCGTGGGGGCAGTCTTTGAAGTTCCCTCTTCTCAGGATACAGCCCAGTGTGTGAGTAGACTTCCTGTTGCCTGCAAGATGTAGGACTCTCAGCTACAGACCTGTACCAGGTCTGCCTGAATTCCACCATGCTCCCTGTCATGATGACAATGGACTGCACCTCTGTACTATAAGCTGCCTCTCTCATTGGAGTTGCTGTGGCCATGGTGTCTCTTCACAGCAATAAAACCCCTAAGACACCCCTCTTTCCTTTACTCTCCCAACACCTCCTACATCCCCAAACCCTTATTCTGTTTAAATTATGTGTACCCAGCTCAAAACATGAGGCCATGAACCTAAGTTTCTGGGCGACAGTAGGGACTGGCATCCAGTGGGGTGGCTGGGTGCCTCTTGGGGCACAGCTGTGCTCATCTCTTCCAGAGGTCCCTTTGCACCTAGCACTTAGCCAGTCTTGACAAGTGTTTGTGGGGTTTTTACACTAAGGTGGTCTGTTGGGACCAGGGCCTCTTTCTACTCAGGTAGTGGCATCAGCAGGTAGTTTGACCCACTGTATTGTCCCGGTCAGCTGCTTTCTTTTCAAATTCATTTAAGGGGAAAAAAGTGGGGATTCTTGTGGGAACTGTGTAGTTTACAGATGTCTAACTTTCCCAATTCTAAATAGTGTATACCTTTTAGAAATTACGTTAAATGCTGTCTAAAACAATGCCAAAGTTACTATTTAATTAGTTATGTGTCCACTCAGTGACATTAAGCACATTGTCATGGTTGTCACCACCATCAAGCTCTAGAACTCTTTTCATCCTGCAGAAATGAGATGGTGGCCCCTTTAAACCCTGGTTCCCAGTCACCGACAACCACCATTTTATTTTCCATACAGAGGGTTTTTTTGGGTGGATATTCTTTCTTTTCAAAATAAGAGAAAGATCTATGTATCAGGAACAGATTTAGGAAAAGTCCTACCTGGGCACCCAGTCAGCTAGTCTTACAATTATACATCTTGAAATGCTGGTGCTGGTGATTCTCGCTAGGGGTTTGAAGCCATATGAATATCTTATTAAGGATTATGCAAAACACCCTCCTGCAAATCCTGATATTATTACGCTGCCTTCCCAAACTTCAAAGCATCAGAAAAGATTTCTTTTTTTTTAAATGAAACCAGATTCAGCTGGCTACCCCACTTGGCTACAGAGTGCTAAAGAGTCTGAACCCGATCCTGCAGCCTCTGCGTACACAACACTGCCATTGACTCCGATGAAGATTTAGACATGAAAGGATTCCAAGATCAGAAGGTCAGCTCAATGGGTAGCTGTGTCTGGTTTAAGCAATCCAGTTTTTTTTTTCCTATTGATAGTGAAAACATTTTATAATTCTTTTTCAAAAATTTCCCAAACTTTTACAAAAACAGGCTACTTGTGAAGTGTGAAGGCATCTGATTGAACTGTATAACAGAATTCCACAGCAGAGAGCAAAGGAGGAAAAAAAATTCCCAAACTGTGGTGATTTTGGTTAAATCAATTGTAGTTGGAAAAGAAAGAACTTGATGCATCAGCAGAGGAAAGAATTCTTTTGTGAATGGTTTGGTTATAAAGTGAATGTGGAATAAGTTAAAACGAAAACCTGTGAGTTTTTATTGTTGTTCCCTAGCGGCTGATGCTGGCAGGATTCATACAATTTTTGTATTCCATGATATTTATAAACTAGGAAACAATGCAACAGTGTCTAAATTGGATAGATGTGCAGATGTTTAACTGTGGAATATTTCTTTATACTGTGTGAGTATATGTTGCTGTGATTGGTTTAACAAAGAAGCTGACTGGCCAACAGCTGAACAGGATGAAGTTAGGCAGGAGAATCAAACTGAGAATGATGGGAAGAAGGATGGAGAGAGGAGTTGCCAGCCAGATGCAGAGCGAGCTATGTGACAGGCTATAGATTAATAGAACTGGGTTAATTTAAGTTGTAAGGGCTAGTTAGTAATAGGCCTGAGCTGTCAGCTGAGCACTTATAATTAATATTAAGCCTCTGCATCAGTCATTTGGAAACTGGTGGGTGGGACAGAAACTTCCTCCTACATTTAACTACTATTTATTTATATATTAGTGATTTATGATTGTTACTATTATTTTTAGATTATAATGTATTTATATCATTTCCCTACCCTTTAATTTTTCAAACCCTTGCACTCTCTCAAATTTATGGTCTCTTTTTCTTTAATTACTGTTGTATACATATACAGATAGATTCCTAAATTTATAAATGCAACCTACTCATTCTGTATAATGTTATTTGGATATATGACTTCAGGGCTGACCACTTGGATTGGATAACTAATTGGTGTGTTCTCCCTTAGGGAAGACCATTTCTCCCACTCAGCATTCCTTAGCTGTCTTTGTGTGGGCTTGAGGCTTGTATGCTTCCCCCTTCCACGATACTTTTCTATTAATGTCATTTGTGTTTAGTTCATGTTTGGGCAGTCTTGTTGGCAAGACTTTGTGGGTATAGCTTCTCTGACTATATTTTTAATTAAAAAAAATTGTGTATGAGTGGTTGTGCACCCATAAATGTAAGTCTGTGCACCATGTGCATAAAGTACCAGCAAAGGCCAGAAGAGGGCACTGGACCTTGGTCTGACTGGAGTTACAGAGTTCTGTGAGCTGCCACACAGTGCTGGGAATTGAACCTGGGTCCTCTCAGAGAGCTGCCAGTACTTTTAATCACTGAGTTATCTCTCTAACCCTTAACTGTTATTCATTAACTTATTTGAGAATATCTTAAAAATACTTTGAAACTAGAAATAATAAATGGTAACTTTTTAACTTTTCTTTTTTATTTTGTGTGATGGTGTTCTGCCTCCATGTGAGCTTGTGCATCATGTGCATGCAGTGCCTGTAGATGCCAGAAGAGGGCAGCAGACCCCTTTATTGGAGTTACAGACAATTATGAGCTGTTGTGTGGGTGCTGGGAATCAAACACAGGTCCTCTGGAAGAGCAGCCAGTACCCTTAACCACTGAGCCATTCTTTCAGCTTTCAGGAATGGGATTGTTAAGGAAAGTCAGATTCTATATATGAACCTTTTGTTTTCTCAAATCACTTCTCAGGTAAATTTTCATCAAGAGTTTTCTCTAGCTTTACTTGGAATGTACAAATTTTGATTGGCAAATGGTTTCTATGACTGGCCCCTTAGGAATAGCTCTTGTAATAGTATACACACACACACACACACACACACACACACACGTGTGTGTGTGTGTGTACAAAGAGTGCTGTGTTGAACTAATGTAAAAATCATATTATATAATCAGAACACTGATTCAACGTTATTAGAATCTTGATCTTAAGTGTCCTAATTGTATGAGCAAGTGAAAGATTGATAAGGGGCTTGTCTGAATCACTTGCTTGCATTTTCATGCAATTGGGTTTGAAAGTCCTCTGCCACGGGACAGGATTATTGCAGTGGTGGTTCTCAGGGTTTGCTTAAGGACCAGTGAAATATAACAGATACTTCATCCTATGTTCTTGTAACCCTGTGAGTCATTTTTTAGTTCCATCATTGAAAATGAAAAATAGTGTGTCTCAAACAAGAGTTAGCCCTACATTGAAAGCTTTTCATGTGTGTAGTTTAAGTCCACAGAGAATAGGGCTCAGGAAAGAGATGAAAACACTCACCCCAACCCCTCCTTGTCTGGGTCTACTCACATCTGCCAAAAAATATGATGCTATCCATCCCAAGTGGCAATACGTAGGCATTTTCTCACCTTCTGGAAGGTACCAGGTTAAAGATTGTAGACAAAATTTTTACTTTTTTATATTTTGGTGTTGGTGTGCATGTGTGCAAATTTGTCTGGGTAGTTTGTATCCCTAGGCCTATAGAAACCAGGTATTTCTTTTCCCAACTATTATAACTTTTATAAGGAGAGTTTTATGTTCTTTGTATGTTGATGGTGTATATGTATGCAGATGTATGTGTATGTGTAAGAGTGTGTGTGTGTGTGTGTGTGTGTGTGTGTGCATGAGTGTATGTGGAGGCCAGAAAACAATGTCAGGTGCTATCTTATTTTTTTTAATATAGCATTTTAATGTTTATTTAGTATGTGTGTATATGTACATGTGTATATGCATACAAATGTCATGATGTACATGTGGAGGTCAGAGATCGGAGCATAGTTTGAAGGCCCGATTCTCTCCTTCCACCATGTGGTGTTTGGGTACCAAACTCAGGTCTACAGGTTTAATGGCAAGCACCGTAATCTGCTGAGCCATCTGTTTACTCCCACTCATCTCGTTTCTTTCTTTTTGTCTCTCTCCCTCCCTCTCTTCTTTACTTCCCATCCTTCCTTCCTATCCTTCCTTCCTTCCTTCCTTCCTTCCTTCCTTCCTTCCTTCCTTCCTTCCTTCCTTCCTTCCTGTCCTCCCTCCCTCCCTCCTTCCCTGATGTAGGTAGGCTCTTTCACTCTCTTGTAGCTCACCAAGTCTAGGCTGACTGGGCAACCAGCCCCAGGGATCTGCCTGTCTCTAACTCCTAGCACTGGCTACCATGCCTGACCTTTTTTTTTTCTCCTTTCTTTCTTTCTTTCTTTCTTTCTTTCTTTCTTTCTTTCTTTCTTTCTTTCTTTCTTCCTTTCTTATTTGTTTTAAGGTGGGTTCTGGGGATTGAACTCAGGTACTCATGCCCACAAGGCAAGAGTTCCCTAGTCCTTATGTTTTATATTCTAAGTAATGGTAAAATTGGTTTGTTGAAATGGATCTAGAAAAGCCCCAGGGAAATAGTAGACTGAAACGCAGAGTGGGTAGGACTGGTTTTCTAGCTATTAGAGTCAAGCTCTGAAATTGCTTCCTTGCTGTGATTCTGGCCACTGCCATCAGGAGTAGGAAGAACAGCAGGAAGCACCATTTCCATGGCTGCTACAGTGCTAGTATGTTCCTGTAGAGCTCAGCACGTTTGCCTGGCTTGCTAAGCAGTTCTCTGAGACTCATGCAGGTGTTAACCAGGAAATCGAGAGTAGGAAGGCTGGTCCTGAGAACACATCTGCAGCCACAAAGCATGGGACTTTGGCAGTGTGACTCAGCATAAATATCCCAGAATAAAGTCTTTTTATTGGGAACGAAATGATAGAAACAATGGGAATAACTCCTGTAAAGAGGTCTCAAGGATAATTGAAGACAAATGTAACCTATTTCAATATAGCCTGAGTTGGAGTTTGGGCTTCTCAGTAGCTTTTCTGGGCAATTAAAAAGACTCAGCAAGGGGAAGGGGGTGAGGGGGGAGCGTCATAGCAAAGCTTCAGTCTCTTGTTGGAGGCCAGCTAAGGCACTTGAGGCCCGAAAGAATAAAAGGCAAGCTCAGATTGAGCCCAGTGAGTGAACAGTGCTTAGTCTCAGCCGCCTTGACTGGCTCCCGGGCCTTTCCTTGTTTTTGCATCAATTAGGAAATTTATGTCTTGAGAAGGAAGTGATATTTTTAGAACTAGATCAGTATTTCCAGTACATTTATTGATGATGGTGTTTGCATGGCCACATGGTGAACTATTATCATCATGGGACAGCAACTTTTTTTTTGGTATGCAGATTAACTTTTCAGATAAGAAAGTAGCCGTCATTGGTTTATTGAAATTTCTCTTGACATCTTAGCTGTGGTTCATCCTCAACTTCCCTCATGGAAGACTATATTCTCATGTCCTTGAGAGAAGAGATGGAGCCCTGTGCAGGCCAGATGGGTTCTCTCCCTTGAGCTTACATCACTAGCACAGTAAAGATGCATTAAAAAATGAAAATAATTTGGCAAGATAGGAGAACATAAGATCACATTAGAGTTGTGAGTCTTTGCTCTGTTTCAGAAACTATGTTTATGACTTTAAGAGTACAAACTAGTTGGTGTCCCTAATTTCCATGGGTTCTATATCCCTGGGTTCAACCAGTTGTAGACTACAAATATTTGAAAGGAAGAGGTCACCTACACTGACATACATAGACTCTTTTTTGGAATGTTACCTAACAATGCAGTGTAATAATTACTGTAAATGGTCTAGAGATGATTTAAAGTGTGTAGGATCATACAAAGAGGTTCTATGAAAATACAAAGAGCTGAGGATTATGGTATTGACAGGGTTCCTGGAACCTGTCTTCCACCTAAGGGATGATTAGATTCTACTCTCAAGGAACTTAAAATTTAGTGAGAAAGACAGTGCACCCTTAAATCTGTTAAATAATGAAAACAGCAGTATATAATATGTGTGCTTTAGTAATCTGGGGGAATAAAAGAGCAGTGGGGTGTTTTAGAATTTCTGTAATCCGTTGTTATTTCTCTGGTGGTTGATGACTCCGAAACCTCATGACAAGTGGTTATGGAAGACAAGGGAAGCTGGTTTGTTTCTTACTCTCTTGTTTATACAATATTGCTTTGTAAATCAGTGTCTATGGAAGTTTGGATACAGATAGGAAATTTGTTTTTGGAAATGAAGATTAATGAAGCCCACTGTGATGGAATATTGTCCACTATAGGACTTACTTTTAGTTCATCTGTCCATCCAGAGACCCCGGTGTCAGCAGGTACTCTTTTGGCCAAGGCCCAGAGGCTTATCTTTTTAAAAGTTTATTATGGTGATTAACGTGTGTGTGTGTGTGTGTGTGTGTGTGTGTGTGTGTGTGTGTGTGTGTGTGCGCGCGCGCATTCAGTACCTGCAGAGGCCAGCATAGGGTGTTTGGTCCCCTGAAGCTAAAGTTACAAGTGATCATGAGCTGCCTGATGTGGGCGCTGTGACTCAAACTTGGGTCCTCTGAAAGAATATGTCCTCTTCACTGCCAAGTCATTTCTCCAGCCCTCCAAAGGCTCATCTGGATTTCAGTTTTCCAATGAAATTCAATTAAGAGGCTGTGCCAGGCAGGAATCAGGAGAGCCAAAGATGGATGCCATATTTCCTCATTGTTTCTTTCCTCAGTGTGTTTGTGACTCATCCCTGATCCTCTCCTGATGCTCCTCCTCTCTTCTTTTATAAGTATATTTATTTGGTCCTGTCATGTACCATTCCTATGTTCCTCCTTACAGGACTCTTTGCACACCACCTACTCTTTCATTTTGAACAAACAAAACCAGAATGGGTTAAGAAGCAAGTTAAGGACACGTTGCTCTTCCAGAGGATCTGAGTTCCGTTCCCAGCACCCACATAGTGGCTCACAATCATCTGTAGCTCCAGTTCTAGGAGCTTTGTTGGCATCTTCTGGGCTCTGTGAGCACCAGGTATGCACACAGTGCAAGTTTATACATGTACACCAGCATCTGTACACATAAAAATAGAGATAAAGAAAATAAAACTTTAAAAAAATATGTAAGGAAAAAGATGTAGCCTCAACCTTCAAGGAGCACGTGTAGAAGGGAAAGTAATGAAAACTGTTGAGCAGTTTGATCTGCCATTCATTAGTATCTGTGCCCCACTTAATCACCATAAGCTTCTGAAGTGGGTGTTGCTGCTGTCCTTGTGCAATGAGAAGGAGAGGAGGCAGAAGCCCGTCTCAGGTTGTGCTGCTATTCTACGCACAACCAGGAGGTGAACATGAGGTCTGCTGTCTCCTGTGTACACTGTGGTGTGCTCCGCATGCTCTCTGCTGTCTCACACAGCTACAGGATTATGAAGGAAACACCTTAATATCTCTAAGCCTCAGATTACTGATCAATACAATACAGATAATAGTGTTGGCTTCAAAAGGGTCTGCCGGAAGCATGGGGGAATCCCTTGCATGTGGTAGCCTGGATAGAATGGCATTACAGCCTGTAGACTGTATTTGGATCTAGCTACTGGGTGATGTTTCTCCCTGAGCTGCAAGATTGTAGGATTCCTTTGGAGGGTATGTGGTGGTTTGAATGTAATTGGTCTTCATAATCTAATAGGGAGTGGCATTATTAGGAGGTGTGGCTTTGTTGGAGCGGGAAGTGTGCCACTGTGTGTGGGAGGCTTTGAGGTTTCCTATTCTCAGGAGACTGCCCAGTGTGTGAGTTGACTTCTTGTTGCCTGTAAGATGTAGGACTTTCGGCAACTCCAGCAGCATATCTGCCTGCATGCCGCCATGTTCCCTGTCATGATGATAATGGGCTGAACCTCTGAAACTGTAAGGGAATTACCCCAATTAAGTGTTTTCTTCATGAGTTGCCATGGTTGTGGTGTCTGTTCAAAACAGTAAAACCCTAAGACAGGGTACCCAAGTCTGAAAAGCGAGGCATTTATCCAGCTCGGGTAGCACAAGGAGGGGAGAGAAGTAGTTATTTCTATATGGCCTGTAAATGAAGGTCTACAACCACCTGAGTCAATTTTGCATGTCTCTTGGAGCTGAAGTGAATGGACATTTTCCTTTGAGTCATCAGCTTTATGGGCAATATCCAATAGAATAAAAGGCCTCATGCTACTCTTCTTGTGAGGAACCATATTTACTTTCTCCCATCCTTGATGGAAACCAATTTGCCTTCCTGGAAGAGAAGGCATTTAAGTTGTGTTGAGCTTACAAGGGGTGGGACACAATGACTTGCCAGTCTCACATCTCTTAATGGCCATTCATGGGGTAGTAGAACAGCTTTGCTACAGAATGTCCCTTTCCATGTATGTGTATGAGATACACCCTTAGGGTGATTAAGAAAAACAGCTGACATTGACTTTTGGCTTCCACACACATATGCATATACACCTGCACACATTCATGTATAAACATGCGCACACATGCACAAACACACAAAAAGTGACACAAAAGTACATGTAAACTTGGACCACAGAAGACCACACCCCACACTTACTTGCATATTCAATAGCAGCAGTCATACAGCTCCGTGTAGGGAGGAGGCAGCAAGCTGTTGGAGGAGAGACCTCAGTTCTACCATTTATGAGCTGTGTGTCAACAGCAAGCTCCTTGGCCTCTCTGAACGGTTGTTCCCTCAGCTGTAGAGTTTTGAGGATGGTAATTTACATGTCATTTTGAGATTTAAAAGCATCTCACTGTAATTCTTGGTCTATGGGAGGTGCTAAATATTATTTTCCTTGACCTTGCTCTGCTGGTTTAACAAAGCTTGTTTTAGGTCAGAGACACAGACAAGGAAATATTTATCTTTTCAAAATGAATTTTGATATGAGTATTAGAAGAGTTGGGGCTTCCCCTGAAAGTCTTATCTTTAAATACACAAAAAATGCATCCCTGTAATACTCTCCCTCACTGCAGAGCAAAGGAAGAAGTACTCATAGCTGCTGTGTGGGTTCCAGCTCGGTATGTCCTCTGTGAGTATGCACTCAGTCACATTCACTTGACATGGTCCACGGAACCCCTTACCCCGAATCACACTGTTTTTTTTTTTTTCCCCACAGCATCCTTCCATCCAAACCACTGATGAAGGAAATCCAAACAGATTATAAATGAAGCCCACCAATTTTGGATTTCTATGAAGAGCAGGAATCTGAGAAATATGGTTTATTGTAGGGTGTCCCAATGTGTGCCACAGGACTCCACATTCTTCCTGCCACACATGCCCCTGCCACATGCAAATAGAGGTAGCCTCAGTGAGATGGGGATGGCACGGGAATGGCACATCAGCTGCAGTGACTTGTGGGCAGGACAAGTCTCATACTAGACCATGAGCTTGATTCTTTGAGGGGACTCCTGAGATCAGCCTAACAGTGTCAGCCAGCGTTGGCACAGTGGTTGTTTGTCACATTTGTTGAATTGATTTATTATCTACAGTCAGTGGGAGTAAAAAGAGAGCCTTTTAAAGTGCCCAAAGGGTTTTCCTTGTTGAAAGCAAATTGCAGCTTCTGATTAATATCCGCAATAATTCCGTCTCTTGCCCTACTGTTCTGGGGAAGGGGGAATCAGAAAAGTCCACTTTGCCTGTGAGCCATTCTTTGTCTGTGAAAGAAATCAAGGCAAAGAAAGTCCAGGGATGTTTAAGAAGTTCATATATATATATATATCTGTGAAGGGAAGAAAGGAAGGAAGAAGAAAGATAAAAGAAAGAAAGAAAGAAAGAAAGAAAGGAAAAAGAAAGAAAGAAGAAACCCCAAACCCACAAGTAGCCTGTGAGCTGAGTGAAGGTCTGTGTGGTCTCTAACTTGTAGACAGTGAGAAAAAGAAATGTTCAGAGACTGCTTCTGTCCTGATCACTGGCACACATGACTGGTTTTTATTGAGAAGTGATTGCTAGTTAAACAAGAAAATGTCTGTATAATTTGTCCTAATAAATGATACATTACCTATTAACTGTTTAGGAAACCTGTGTGTATATATCTTATTTGGTGACTTCTTCTGCCTCCTAAACTATTCGGTTAAATTAACATACTTAAATATCATCAAGCAAGCCCACTCGATCTGGTCAACATCTTGGTCTCTAGGTAAGGTTTTTGGCACACATGTGAACCCCTCACATCCACTGTGTGACTAAACATACTCAGTGGCACTTCCCATGTGCCAGCCTGTGGGCACTGGAGGATGGAAAGCAGGCTGGTGCTGCCCATCTTCAAGCTTATAGTATAGGATGGCTGTCACTGCAGGGTAGAAAGTAGCACTCCTAGAATGTATCATCTTGGGGCATTTCTTTTCTTACTCCCTAGGAGGTTTCCAGTGACACAAATGCCCCATGCATTGTCCTTTGGGCCACTTCAGCCTTGATCAAGTACTTATAGAAAAGAAGAGGAAGAATTTAAGAGAAAGATAACTGCTCAACTTGCTGTATTTTGAATGCCAACTTGGAAGTGGAGTGAAATATCTAGTGAATGAATTGATGATTTTTAAGGTCCTGAATGACACAAACCTTTGCATCAGCTTTGCTTTGCATTGAGGTCTCAGGACACATTTTTTTTTTCTGGCTGGAAAAGAGTGCTGGGGTTGCACCTGCCTTTATCAGCCCTTGGCACTTAGGTCTCTGGGGCCACTGAATTGTGCTCTTTACATATGCAGTAGCATCACCTGTGAGACACTACAGCTGAGCATCATCTCTGCACTTTGTCCACTCTTCTGCTACCAGCAGGTGTCATTATGGAAATACAAAAATACAATAAATTTGTAGGAGCTCGCTGTGAGACAGAGGAAGAGCTTTGGATATTCAAAACAATAAAAAATGGAGAAATCCCTTGTTACAAACCCATCATGGTGCCATGATTAAGTATATTTTGGCCACGTCCACAGCCATTCCCTTGCTGGGACAGGATTCAAGGCACATTCTTAATTTGTTTATAGTACACTAGGCCAATATTTACTAAGATCTACTCTAGGCTCAGAGTGTCTGAAAGTAAAATATAATTGTTTAAAAGTTTTTATTTTATTATTCTGGGTTTAAAAAGTTATTTTTGTGCAAGAACATAATGTATCTTGTAGTGTGATGTTTTACTCGTCTGGCTTTTTGAGGGGCCCACCGCCCACTCCACAGAGGCTCATTCTTAGTCATGAATGCCCAGCCTTAGCTTGGCTTGTTTCTTGCCAGCTTTTCTTAAATTATCCTGTTTAGCTTCGGCCTTGGGGCTTTTATCTTTTTCTTACTTTTGTATATCTTTCCCCATGGCTGGGTGGGTGGGTGGCTCCTAGCGTCCTCCTCTTGCTTCCCTCTTTCCTTCCTTGCTTCCCTCTTTCTCTTCCGTTCTCCTTCTATTTCTACTCTGCCTGCGAGTCCCGCCTATCCTTGCTCTTGCCTCCCTATAGACCGTCCGACTCTTTATTAGCCCATCAGGTGTTTTAGACAGGCACAGTGATACAGCTTCACAGAGCTAAACAAGTGTAGCATAAATAAAAGACACACACCTTAAAATAATATTTCCCAAGAGTACTTTGTGTATTTCCTCTTCTCATTAAGAATAGTTCCTATACTTAAGGACATGATGCTACATGACACCTGGGCAGAACAAGATACATTTGTGAAATAATTAGCTCATAGACTAATTTCATATTTGTTATAATATGCTGAACTAAAAAAAATTATATAAAAGCTGAAAAAATTCCAGCTGGGAGTTTGTCCATTGTGGGGTTCCTTTTTTTTCCCTTCATAAGATAAGGGCTCATTATGTAGTTCTGGGTGGTGTAGAACTTGATGTGTAGACAAGGCTGGCTTGGAACTCAGAGAGATCCACCTGCTTTTCTCTCCCAAGTGCTGTAATTAATGGGGCGTGCCACCATGCCTATGTGCTAGCTTTTATGCCTTTCAGTAGGCTCACTTCAAACTGATTTGGAACTAAAGCTTTCATTTTTTTTTTTCTTGTTAATTGCTATCACTTATTTTTCTTCACACAGCTAATTCTTACTGAATTCTAGCAAATACTATTATTTTTCAATCCAAATGCCCAAACAGAGCAATATGAAACAAAAATGTACAACTCTACCCTTCCCACAACTCCCTGAAACAAACAAACAAGCAAACAAACAAAAATACCCCCAAACCAAACCAAACCAAACCACACCACACCAAACCAAACCAAACCAAATATCAAGTTAGTTTTGTGTTGGCCATCTACTGATGGGCATGGAACAGACCCTTAAGTATAGTTAATATACTCACTGAAACTCCATTGGAGAAAATGAATTTTCCCTTTGCAAGTGGTTGTCAACTGCAGATGGCTTCTTTGTTGGGGGTTGAGAGCCCATGCCCACTTCTTCCTCTCAGTGCTGGAACCCAGCCTAGCTTGAACCTGTGGATGCTGCCACAGTTTCTGTGAGTTCACATGTGTCTCAGACCTGTTGTGTCTTGAAGACACTGTTTCCTTCGAGTCATCCATCCTCTCTGGCTCGTATTATCTTCCTGCCTCCCTTTCTGCATAGCGTTCCCTACCCCTGACTGGAGGGCTTTGATGAAGACATCCTACTTAGGACTGAGTGTTTCAAAATCTCTCACCCTCTGCACATGGTCCACGTGTGGGCCTCTGTGTTAGTTCTCACCCACTGTAAGGGGAAGCTTCTTTGACGATGGTAGAGCAAGGCACTGGTCTATGGGTGAACCAAAATGTCCTTAGCAGTTATTTTATTGTTATGTTCCATTAGCAGAACAACAGTATTGATTTTGTCCTGAGTCCATGGCCTATCTAGTCTCAGGTTCTTGGCTACCTGGGCAGTGTCAAGCATGGGTTCCATCTCATGGAGTAAGCCTTAAGTCTGATCAGATAGTGGTTGGTTATTCCCACAACATCTGTGCCACTATTATATAACATGTCCTGCAGGCTGGTAACTGTTTTAGATTGAAGAGTTTGTAATGGGTTAGTATTTACATTTCTTCTCTGACAGCATGCACGGTACCTTCCAATACCTTGAACACTAGTCAATAGGGGTAAAACCTCTAGTTAAGATACTAGTTTGACTTTTCCGTGTTTGATGACATATATAAATAAGTACTTCAGCAATAGGGCCTTATCACCAGGTTGTGGAGAACAACCAATAACTTTGGCAATAGCCTGGGTTGTTTTGGGGTTTCCATAGTCCCCTTTTGACCAACAACCCAATTAGATGTCGCCTACTTCTGGCAATGGAGGTTTCACTTGGTGGTAAGAGAAGTCTAGTTGGGACATTGTCTCCCTGTTATTTGGTGACTCCATTTAGATTTCTTTTGTATATGTATATATTATATTTAGAAGCTTCTATGTTAATAGGTTTCCTCTTAGCCATTCAAATGGCCCTTAGTATTGTCTCTTGCCATATTCCTTCCTTACCCCTCTTTTCCACCCCCTCCCTATTTAATCCTTCTTCCCCAGTCATCATTTCTCCATCTATCCATCTATCTCCTTTCTTGGGATATCCTCTCCTCCCTCTGGTCCCTTACTTGATACCTAACCTCTATGGTTATAGATACTGGAGCATGAATATAAAAGGCATCAGAGCTAATATCCACATATAAGAGTGGATACAGTATTTATATACAGTATTTGTCTTTTTGAGTCTGGGTTACCTCAGGATTATTTTATTTCTATCTCATTCATTTATCTGGAAGTTTCATAATTTCATTTTTCTTAACGGCTGAATTATATTCCATTGGGTAAATGTACCACCTTTTCATTATCCATTTCTTGGTTGATAGGCATCTAGGGTGTTCACAATTTCTGGCTATTATTAATAGAGACACAATGAACATGAATGACTATGTGTCTCTGTAGTAGGGTGTAGAGCCCTTTGGATATATGCCCAAGAGTGGTATAGCTGAATCTTGAGGCAGATCAGTTCCAAACTTCCTGAGGAACTACCACTCTGATTTCCATTGTGACTGTATAAGTTTGCATTCCCACCAGCGATGGGTGAGCTCCCCTTTCCCCAAATCCTCACCAGCATGCTTTAATGTTATTCTCACTGGTATAACGTGAAATATGAAAGTAGCTTTGATTTTCATTTCCTTGCTGATGGAACATTTCTCATTTCTCATTCTTCTCTTCTCCTCTTCCTCCTTCTTCCTTCTTCTCCACCTCTTTTTTGTTTTTGTTTTTGAGACAAGGTTTCTCTTGGTAGCCCTTCTGTCCTGGAACTTGCTCTGTAGACCAGGCTGGCCTTGAATTCAGAGATTTTCCTGCCTCTGCTTTCTGAAGGCTGGGATTAAAGGCTTGCACCACCACAGCTCAATTTATCAAACATTTTAAAATTGTTTCTTAGCCATTTGTGTTTCATCTTTTGTGAGCTCTCTGTTTAGTTCTGTATACCATGTTTAAATTGGGTTGTTTTCTTTGTGTTCAAGTTTTTTTATGTCGTTCTTTATGTTTTAGATATTAGCTCTCTATCAGATGTATAGTTGGCAAGGATATTCTCCCATTATGCCACTTTGAATGATTGTGTCCTTTGTCAAATAGAAGTTTTTCAGTTTCATAAGGTTCCATTTACTAATTGTTGGTCTTAGTGCCTGGTTTTCATGTTCTGTTTAGAAAGTCTTTTCCTATGCCATTATGTTCAAGACCATTCCCCACGTTCTATTATATGAGATTCAGGGTATTTAAATGCCCTTGTCTTGAGGCTCTTGATCCATTTGGAGTTGAGTTTTATGCAGGGTGATTAATATAGATGTATTTGGATTTGTCAATATGCAGCCATCCAGTTTGACCAGAATCATTTGTTGAAGATGCTGTCTTTTTTCCCCCAATGCATGTTTGTCTTTTTGTCAAAATTCAGGTGTCCATAGGTGTGGTGTGTGAACTTATGTCTGTGTCTTCATTTCAATTCCATTAGCTAACATGTCTGTTTGTAGGTCAATACCAAGCTGTTTTTATTACTATAGCTCTGTAGTACAACTTGAACTCTGGTATCCTGATAATTCATCAGTCCTTTTATTCTTAGCTATCCTGGGTGTTTTGTATTTCCACAAAAAGCTAAAAGTTGTCCTTTCAAGTTCTGTGAAGAATGGTGTTGGAATTTTGATGGGAGTTGTGTTGAATCTGGAGACTTTGGTCGGATGGCCATTTTCATTATATTGATCCCACCAATCCATGAGCATAAAAGTTTTGTGTTGTTCATTTTCTAATATATCCAATTTCTTCCTTCAGTATCTTAAAGCTTTTATTATGCAAGTCTCTATCTTATTGCTTATCATCTTGCTTTCTTCATGGGACTTCAGTATCACAGGTGGTCACATATTTACTTGAATAAGGAAAACATGAGTTTCATGGCTTTGGAGTAGCCCTTCATTTGCTTAGCTATAAGAAGAACAAGGTCTTCTGGAGAAATGGAGATGATGATAAAATCGACCACCCCACTGTCTCACTCTGTGCAGCCCTTGCCTCCCATTTCTTCTGTAGGATCTTACATCCTTGTCCTTGATCCCTAAACTTGGAAATCTTTTGTAATGCTATAATTTGCCCTCATTGGTTCCCTTTTTATTTTTTCTCCAGTGAATAATTCAAGTGTCCTCAAATTTATGTTTTAAAAATGTCCCTCCAGGATTCCACAGTGAAAAATGAAGGGTTATTTTACCACCAAACATGACATGAACTCTATCCTTGCTTTGATTTTGGAAGCTGACCATAATCTGAAGCAATTATCCTGATCTCCAGCTGGGCCTGAGTTCTCCTGTTCTCAGCCTCCAGGACCAGGAGCCTCTCACCGCAGGATGGTGGGTAAATGGCATGACCTTCAAAAGCCCATGCTGGCTTCTCACATTGAGAAATGAGGTTCCCCCTTATGACAGTCCCACATGAGAAATGCTTACAATGTTGAGCATACCTCAGATGCTGAGTCTGTTGAAAACACAGCTTCAGCAGAGGAGTGGCTCATGCTATTCCCATCTGGCTGCAGGCTCTAGCTGTAGTAACTTTCCAGACTAGTTTTTCCAACCCTGTTCTTGTTCATTGTTATTGCCCCATTGTTGCCTGGCCTCTCACCCAGGGAAGACCATCACTCATTTTGCGATCACTTGGCTGTGCTGTGCTGTGCTGACAGCAATGGGAGGCTTGTGGAGACTGCTGCTGAACAGACCTCTATCATGGCCTCTATGCTGGACTGTCCTGCTGCTGGTGGAGTGATGATGTCTGTCAGTGGCTGGTGGGCTTTCTAGAAGAGTAGGTGCTTAGTGCTCCAGCTGAGCTTTTAGATGCTTTGTATGCTGACACTCTTAGCACGTCCCCTGAACTGGCCACATCTGTGTAGCCTGTGTCCCTGAATGAACTATCCTTTCTCTAAAAATGGAAGCAGCCTCGTCTAATTTCTAAGTGCTTCCAGCTTTGGGTCCTGTCTCCTCAAGGGTCATTTCTACTCTTCATGTGGCCCAAGCTATCATGGAAAAACAATTTGTGACTATTATTAGATATTTTCATTGGTTAACTCTCTCTGTGGCACTACGTGCTCTGGAGGCAGCTTGTCTGCTCTCTACCTTTAGGGTATTTCTGAATACCTAAGGAAAAATGGTTTCCTTGGATTTTAAACTGATATATTTGCTGATGAAGCCAAGCACCCAAATTGTTTTGAATGAATGGTGTGTGCTATCAATTCTAGGGTTACAGTCACTACCCCCCTTGAGAACTGGGTCCAATTCCATAAAATATGAATTTAGCTATAAAAATGAAAATTGCAATGAAATTTAATCTTGTTTGCACTTTCATTGGTGAGTATTTGCTGAAGCTTGCAAGAGAATTTTCCTTCATATTTTCCTCGGAGTATGAATGTTACCCATGGCACAAAGTGTGATCCTTATATTTTTTTGATACAAAATATTGTTGTTACCATTAGTCTCTAGTCATTCTTAGAGACAGACTCTTGCTGTATTGTACAGGCTGAACTCTGAACTACCGGGCTCAAGTGGTCCTCATGCTAGTCTTCAAGTAGCTGGGAGTATAGGCATAGTGCAACCAATTACTTAATTACTTAATTTTTATGATGCTGGGGATTGAACTGGTGCCATGCTAGACAAATACTCTACCTCCAAGATCCACCCTCCACCCACCATGCAGCCTTTAAGTCAAAGCTAGAGCCTGGTCTCCAACAAACTCATAGTCAATTGTTCTACCGTCCCCCATCGGAGGCAAATTTGGATGTCTTGGGCCTAATTGAGAGATGTAATTTTCTAAAGGACTTTCAAGGGCAACCCTAATGACATTTAATCTTAGTCCTAAGTGCTAACTTTATAATTTAACTGTCATCCAAGATTATGACATGGTCATGTCTAGGTTCCTCTTTATGGAGACTTTTGGGGGAAAGGATCTCAGTTGTTATTGACATAGTGTGTCCAGTTCCTCTTTATGATAGCTTCTGTGACAGGGGATTCACAGACTGGCTATATTTTGTGTTTTTTTTTTTTTTAGATTTATTTATTGTGTTTTATGCTTTTTACTGCTATATTCTGTATTTTTTTTAAAAACTGTATGTATGTATGTCTGTGCACATGTATAACTTGTACCCACAGAAGTCAGAGGAGGACATTGGATCCCCGGAACTGAAGTTAAGGATGGCTGTGAACAGCCATGTGGATGCTGGAAACTGAGCCCAGGTCTTCCTGAAAAAACAGTCAGTGCTCCAAGCCACTGAGCCATCTCTTCAGCCGCCATCCTTCCAAGCACCAGGACAGCTCTCTAGCCCCTGTATTTTTTTTTTTTAAGTCTAAAACATTTGCTTTTTTTCTTACGTGCTAAAACTCAGTTTAAGCTGCTTTTGTTGCCATTTTTATATTTTCTATGTGGTAAGGAGGGCTCTATTTCAACTTTCTATTGGTCTGGGACATTATAGAGAGAATGTACAACTGTGCTTAAGGACAAGAGGTTAGACACCTCCCACTGTGCTTTTCTTGAGTTAATTGATAGAAGCTATCTGCCACAAGATACTAATTAAGAGTCATAAAAATAAGAGGTGACCAGACTACACATCCAGAAACAGCAGGGTTGGAGAGATTGCTCAGCAGTTAGAATGCTTGCTGCTTTTACACAACATCTGTTTTTGGTTCCATGAACCCTTGTTGGATGCCTAGCAACACCTGTAACTCTGATTGCAGGGGATATGACACCTTCTTTCTGGCTTCTGCCTGTGTTGGCACCCATATAGGAAGCATAAACAGACACAGACACAGACACAGACACAGACACAGACACAGACACAGACACAGACACAGACACAGACACAGGCACAGGCACAGGCACAGGCACAGGCACAGGCACAGGCACAGGCACAGGCACAGGCACAGGCACAGGCACAGGCACAGGCACAGATAGACACAGACAGATGCAGGCACAGACAGACACAGGCACAGACAGACACAGACACACAGACAAACATAGGCACAGACATAGGTACAGACACAGACACAGACACAGGCATAGACAGGCACACACAGGCACAGATAGACACAGGCACAGACAGATACAGACAGACATAAGCACACACACAGACAGACACAGGCACAGACAGAGAGGCCAGACAGGCACAGGCACAGATAGACACAGGCACACATGTACTTAGATAAAAATAAAAGAAAGATCTAAACCCAAGCCTTCTACTACCCTGAATGTTGTAGACTGAAGGTTGCTACAGTCATGGAGAAACATGTGTTACCTGGCATTGGAGAAGATGCTATAGCCTGGAGTTAGGCTTTGCCTACCTAACCGAATATAACCTGTGGAAAACCATGTCATTCTAGGAAGCAACAGTTTTGATCTGAGGTTCTGTGAATGTGAGTATTTGCTCTGAGTTTTCTTTTTACAGGAGTTTACATTGAGATTTTTACAGTGAGTCCACTCAGGAAGCTTCTGATGCCCATTTTCCATGCACAACAATTTTTCTGGCATCTCTCTTGCTCTGCATATCTGCCTGTGGCTCTCCCATCCCCTCCCTGTCTTGCACAGATCTCCCCTGGTGTATGCAGTTCCTGAAACAGGCTCTGCCCTGTGCTGGTGGACTCTGTTTTGAGGATTCATTGCCCTTGGTTTGAACATTCTGCTCTCACTCATATTTTTTTTTTGTTTTTTTGTTTTTGTTTTTTTTGTGTGTGTGTCCTGCTTGCTCTCACTTGATATGAAATGACATGTTAAGTCAGGTCACCTGAGATAATTGCATATTGCTTTTTTGCACGATGAAGTACATGATCCAAAAAAATTTAAGGAACAAAGCATTTGTTTTAGCTTGCAGTTCCAGAGGGAGAGTCCACAATGGTGAAAAAGGCATGGCAGTAGAAACAGAAATCAGAAAGATCACATTTCATCTACACATAGGAAGCAGAGAGAACAAACAGGAAGTGGGGCAAAGTTGTAAAACCCCAAAGCCTGCTGCGGTGACCTTCTCCCGGAAGGCTTTACCCCTTAAAGGTTCCACAGCCTCTCTAAATGCTGCCCACGATTGGGGATGAAGTGGTCTATTACACGGCTGCCTTCGTTACTTTTCTTTTGCTGTGAAAAAACACTATGCCCAAGGCAACTTATGGAAGAATTCGTTAGCAGCTTGATTATAGTTCCAGCAGTATAGTCCATGCCCATGGTGATGGGGAGGATGCCACCAGTCAGGCAAACATGGTGCCAGAGTAGTAGCTGAGAGCTCATTCCCTTATCTTCAACGTAGGAGGCAGAGAGAAGACAGCTAGCTGGGAATGGTGTTGGCCTTTGAAACCTCAAAGCCCCTCCCCAGTGACATATCTCCTCCAACAAGGTCACACCCCCTAATCATTCCCAAACAATTCCACCAACTGGGGATTAAGTTATTCAAGTATAAGAACCTTTGGGGACCATTCTCATTCAAACTACCCATAAGCCTACAGTGGACATTTCTCATTCAAACCATCAGTCTGCAAACAAAAACCAGGTGAATTTCTTCTTGATTAAGTCAGTAAGGCATCTGGAAAGGGTGCACTCTCTACCAATCAATAAGCTCAGGATAGATATTTTTCACTCTTTGCCTCTGCTTCCAGAAGCCATATGAAGGTATTGGCTTGGGGTACATGCACCTGCCTGAAAGCTATTGTAGTGATAGTGTGCTGAGTTCCTCTGCAATCTGGAACAACTTCTACCCAAGATCACACTTTGAGTTCCTGCTGGGATGTGAGAGAAGGAAGGGCTGTGGTTCTGCAGGAGGGGTAAGTGGATAAGAAGGAAAAGGCTACAAAGTCTTTATCCTTTGAACAACTTTGGTGTAGAATCATTTGTATTAATGATGGTTCTATAGAGAAACAAAACTAACAGGTAGGTGTGTGTGTGTGTGTGTGTGTGTGTGTGTGTGTGTGTGTGTGTGTGTGTGGTGTAGGGGGGTGGTGATATTTTTTATAAAAAATCCTCTCACCTCCCTGGGAGCCTGAGAAGTCTGTAGTGTGAGATGGCAAGATGAAACCCTAGGATTGCTAGTGGTATAATTCAGTGTGCATGTTGGCAAGCTTAATCCTCAGGAAGAGCTTGTTTTTTCAGCTTGAGTCTAAAGGCTGGAAAAGATAGATGTCCCAGCTCAAAGGCAGTAGGGCAGAAATAATTCTCTTACTCAGCCCTTTAGCTAGCTAGACAAAGCCCAGCACATTAGGGAAGGCAATATGTTTTACTCAGCCTACCAACTTTTATGTTAATTTCATCCAGAAATGGCCTTATAAACACACCAGAGTAATGTTTGGCCATATCCCTGGGTGCCCTATAGTCTAGTAATGTAAAAAGTAGTTGACCTCTCTCTTTTTCTCTCCCTGCGAACACACACATACACACACCACATAAAATTAGAAAGTCTGAGAAGAGAAAGGGGACTAGCTAGTAGGTAAGAGACAAGAGAGGGTAATGGGAGTGGATGTGATAGAAAAATCTTTTGTATGTGTTTGAAATATTATAATTAAACCTATTATTATGTATAATTAATATAAGCATAAAAGTTTGACCTGTAGAATAACTATCAGCATCCACAAATAGTGTCAGAATTTAATTTCCACACATTTATTCAGTTATCATTTGTGTGATTAATATGATCATGCTTTTAGAGTTCAGGGAAATGCGAGGCATGAGAAAGTACAATCAAATTATAAATAAGAATTCCATAAATCTCTAGATCTCCCTTCTTTTGTGTCATTTAGCCCCACAGTACACACCACCCACTGCAATCAGGAAGTTGTCCTTTCATAGTTCTATGAAAAGGTGGTATTTCCCCCCATCCCCGCCTCCCACACCAAGGTGCTTACATTTAAATTAATTCTCAACAGGTCACTAGCTTCAAAGCAACCATTTAGGCTGGTGTTTCTGAGAAGCTGATCACAGCATGCTGTGGTCTCTCTTACCATCAGCCCCATCTTACCTGAGAAACCCTGGAGCTGACTCATCTCAGTAGGGTGCTTCTTAGTTCCTTGGGTGGCTTGGAGCTCACTGTGCAGACCAGGCTCGCCTGGAACTCCTAGAGTTTTACCTGCTTGTTCCACACCAGTGCTAGGGTTAAAATTGTTCTGTTTCAGTGTATTTCTTTAGCTGAGAACATGACTAAGCAAAGGCTGTCAGCTGGTAAAGTTACATGGTTCAGCACAGGAAAATAGTGTTTGGGTGTGCAGAGCATTCTGCGTATGGAACTCCTTCTTGTGTTGGTGGCTTACGGAAGATGTAGCTTCTAGATTCCCTAGTCTAAAAAACCAGGAGGCAAAACCTACTGTAATTGGGTTTCTTCTGTGAAAAATCTTCTCAGAGTTCTTGATCCAGCAGCTAGTTCAAAAGAAGGGGCTTGTAAGGACTTGAGGACTGAGAAAGATAGTCTTTTCTAGAAGTTTCATTCACAGCAACATAAACAAAGGAAGACATAATACAGCTGCAACATACCAAGTCAGAACCCCCCCCCCCAAAAAAAAAAGATCTGAAGGACCAGCTTTCCTTGAACTCTGCGGCCATTCCTACTGCTGTCCCTTGTGACTTCAAATCAGATTTTCTACTTCACCTCTCTTTTCCAGCCTTTCTCCCTCTTCTTGGTGCCTGCTTGTGTATCCTAACTGCTCTGCATCTTGTTCTAGCTGTCCTTGAGTCTAGAGGTCCAGCTTCTCAACATTAAGCTTATTTTCCTTTCTAGCAGGCTGATGAGATCTTTGGCTTTCCTCAGTTAGGCTCTCTCTGTAGCTGACGATGACCTGGAACTCATCCTGGTTCTACTTTGTGAACGTGGGGTCTGTAGGCAAGTGCTACCTTAGCTTGGCTTATACGGTGTTGGGGATTGAACCCAGGCTTTGTGCATGCTAGGCAGGCCCTCCAACCCAGCACTTGAAATTTAAAAACCTGTCACTTACCACTGCTAACTTTGGAAGCAGAAAATTAATTTTTATGATGATTTAGGAAACTAGATATAATTATTTAATAACAATTCTCTTTCTAGACTTCTTGTTCAGTTCAAAATTTTGCTCTCCTTAGGTGTTCACAGTAAGTCTCTAAAGACAATGCAAAACCTACCATTAACACACATAGCCTCTAATAGCAATGTTAGAGTTGATTTTGTTTTAGCTAATCTGCCACTTAGTGCCTTCCACCATTTTAAGGGCAAACTAGAGTTGATTGGGAAATCATGTGATTAAACTCAGGTGGCCGGGCCTAGCAGTTGGGTTTGAGTAGGTAGCATAATATGTCATTTTAGACAGGGTTTCAGATGAAAAGTCTTTGAAGCTCTTTAATTGCTAAAGCATTTGAGACGTTATTGGAATTAAGGAAAAACTGAAAAATTGCTTGAAAACACCTCATCTAAAGGAATTCAGAGTTAGTTATCCTAATTATTGCCTTTTTTTGTGTAGCCAATGGTCAGGTCACCAAGCTTCAACAATTTCAAACTTATGGTCACACAGACAACCCTGGTTAAAATCTATGGAACACTGAACAAAGAGGTATGAATGTAGAAAAGTGAGTTGTCACAGAGCCAGGTGGGGACAACAGGAGTGGGAAGAAGGAGGTAAGGGATGGGGGTACAAGTAATCAGAAACTGTCAAAAAACAAATTCAGTCAATAAAAAACAAGGAAACACACAAAATAACATAAGTATTTTCATTATAGTGAGGAAAAGTAAAAAGAAAGAATTAATTAACCTTGTATAATTAATTGGAATAGTTTTTTTTTTTCACTAACAATAAAAACTAGCTCTTGCTTGCATTGTTGGTGTCCCAGGACTAATACAATGCAACCCTTATAGAGTCTAGAGGCAAGTGAATTTGTGAGACATAATTGGAGACGAAGTAAATGCAAAAGCAAAGTGTGGTTTGTACAGTGTTTGCATGCATAGCGCTCCTGGGTGTAATTTGCATGTAAAGGAAATAAAAGAGCAAGAAGAACATTCAGACTGATCATCTGTGAAGGACTTAATTGAAAACAGTTTTCTGCTTTTAAAAAGTGATTTATTTTAAACATACCTTTAAAAAACAAAAGACTTACCAAAAGACTTACCGATAACCATTTTAAGCGTATTATCTCAATGTGGGATTTCAGTAAAAGGTCAAATCTTATAGAAGTATTTTTGGTATGACTCAGTACTGATCACAGATAAATTTTACCCAGAAAATGAAATTAGTTGAGCGTTTTAAAGTCCAAGCACTTATTTAAAGAGGCAGTCTTACCAACCCACCTACACCCCCCCACCCCCCGGCCCCAATGTACACACACACTGAAATGAAGACTCCAAGGGGAGAAGTTTGGTTGAGGGAGATGGAAAATGAAAACAAATTTAAATGGTCCTGTGCAAGCTTTCTTCACACAAGTTAGAACTGACAGGCAGCAGAGGCGTATGTATGCTCCTCACAGCAAGCCTGCCTGGCACAATCCACTATTTTTGCGGTGCCATAGGCAAATCGGACTTCCTGCTTTGTAACTGCCCTGAATTAAAGGGTTGTATTTAGCCCAGAAGTGCAAGCGTGGAACTTCAATTTCTGTTTAAGCCTTGTTTAGCAGTCCCAAGGAGCTAGCTCCCTGAGGACCCTGCCTCGCATTTTTAATTTTTTCCTGGATCTAGCTCCTACTTTTATTATTGCTAGGCAGCGTTCACAATCCTGGCCATGCTGGCAGTCCCCTGGGCAGATGGCCTGACTCAGCATGGGAGAATACTGTGCCATCCTTGCCTAGGAAGAAGCTCTGACCCAACCAGTCCCTCACTCACTGACCTCAGCTAGTCCAGAGATTTGTCCGAGGGAGGGAAGGAAGCTATAGCAGTCCTGTGAATTAAATCTAAAATGGGCATCAAGTAAAGAGCAAGTGAGCCCCAGGTCTTCGAAAGGCCTGCTTGGGGAAAGCACTGAAACAGCCTAAAGCAGAAGACCCTACACTAGGGGCGAGCTTTGATCCGCACAGGGGCTGCAAGTGCCGGCTATGGAAAGTTGGTATGTCCTCTCATCATTGCCCCACTGAATGGGAGCCCCAGTGGCTGTTACGGTCTGCCATCCTGACAGAGTATAGACTTCATATTGCTAGGCTAGGAAAAGCTCAGATTAAAATATCAAAATACTGGTTTTATTCAATGCACATTGCTTTCTCCCAATATATTGTTAAAAATTTGTTTATCAGGAGCCACTGCTAAGTGTGTCCAGCAGTATAAGAGCCCCTGTGGGACACCTCTTTAGCTTCTTGTCTCTAACTCATTCTCTTTTCCTACCGACATTGTACAGTCAGCACAGTGGCCAGCAGGCCCTAGAGGAGTAGAGGCGACTGCAGCCTCTAAGCCTTACCCTTGTTTGTACATTCAGCAGCAATTGGTCTGAGAGGTGTAGATTCTAGCCCCTTTCTGCTTTTCTAGTTTCACTTCGACAAATACTCATCCTGACTCTTGTGCCTTGAAAACAGCCTTTACTGTGTGATCTGTGGGTAGAACTACTGGCCGGTACAGGGTTAGGCTCTGCTTGCTCAGTCCTTACCACCTGCTTTTTCCTCACTGAGCTCATTCAGATTTTGTTTATGTTGGTAGCAACATGTCCAACCCATTGGACTATTGATAGGTCTAGGCCAACCGGGATCTGCCATCAAAGATAAGGATAGTGCCTTTGCAGCTGGGGTGCCTGGGGAGCCCAGTTCTGACCAATGAGACTTGAGCAGAAATCCACTGGGAAGGAGGGAGAGGGAGGAGCAGGAGAAGGCAGATTCCCAGGGGAGCAAAGGTTGTGCCATGGATGAAAGGGCGCAGAAATCATGGTGCTCTTGGTCTTCTTCCATCTTGGCTTGATTGCAAGTATATTGCCTGGATCTGGCTCAGCCATTTTATGTCCATGAAGTTATAAGTTCATGTGTGAAGGTAATAACCCTCCATCCAAGTAAAATACCATCATTGGAGGATCCGATTGCTTGGCTCAACAGTGTTTATCAACAGATACTAAAACACAGATGTGCAAAGAGAGTATGTTCAAGGTTTTTTTGTAACTGACTTCATATTTTTCCTGAATCTTTAAGGTGGGAAGTAGTGGTGCACATTATAGTTTTGTGGATTAAACACATTAGGGATTAACTGTGAGTCACTAAGAACGCATCACTGTTGCATTAAGAAGGAAATAAGAGCACTTCCCCCTTGGAGTCATTTAACCAAGAATGAGTATAAATCTGAAATCTCTACTTCATGTCTTCTGTCCTTTGTCTGTCTGTTGTATGAGTCTGAAACTGTACCTTCCTGAAAACTGTCTTGTGTCTCTGTCCCTGTGTCCATATGTCTCCGTGTGTCTGTTCTTTACAAAGGGGTTTGCTCTGGATTTGTGAAACAGCACAGAAATGATCACAAGGGGGAAGGTATGAGGGGTGCTTTACAGAAATCTTTAACAGTTTTACAAAATATTGCATCAGTGGCTCCAATCCATCCTGATTTAACAAGATAATTGACAATATTACAAACATCATTGTTTATCAGCCAGTGTAAATAGAAATGTTATGTTCTGTTATGGAACATTATTTTGAGATGTGTTACATTTGTTTATGCTGGGGAACATTTGCTTTAACGATGTAAAGATGTGACACATTCTTTTATGCTGCACTTGTTTAACTCTGTGAAGCTGTGTTACTTTGCCTGTCTAAAACACCTGATTTATCTAATAAAGAGCAGAATGGCCAATAGCCAGGCAGGAGAAAGGGTAATCAGGGCTGGCAGGCAGAGAGATTAAATAGGAGGATCAAGAAGCAAGAAGAGGAGAAGGACACCAGGGACCAACCACCCTGCTACACAGCAAACCACAAAGAGGTACAGAAAGGTATATAGACTAGAGAAAGAAAAAGCCCAGAGACAAAAGGTAGATGGGATAATTTAAGTTAAGAAAAACTGTCTAGAAATAAGCCAAGCTAAAGCTGGGCATTCATAAGCAATAATAAGTCTCCATGTTTATCTGGGAGTTGAGTATTGGGCCCCCAAAAGAGCCCAAAAGACAAAGAGTTAAAAAAATAAAAACAACTGCAATGTTCAGCATTTATAGTGGATCTTTATTTTAGGAGATTGTTTTCAACATCTATATTTGATGCTTTCAGCAAATGATACACTTGCAGTTTTTCTGGGTCAGGGGCATGGAAGAGAACATGACTTAAGATTGCAGCTAAAAAAAATAAAAGTTGATTGCATGGGAAACCCAAGCCAAGTCAGTTTGATCATTACATTGTTCTCTTAATGTAAGTGAAGTAAACAGGCCTAGTCCACAGTAGAACATCAATCTTGTCTTAAAGTAGCCTCAGGGTGTATCATTAACTTTGGCTGTGAGGTCCAATAAAAATTCTAGTCTCAGCAGGGCAGTGGTGGCACACAACTTTAATGCCAGCACTTGAGACAGAGGCAGGTAGATCTCTGTGAGTTCGACGCTAGCCTGGTCTACAGGGCAAATTCCAAGACAGCCTGTGCTACAAAGAAACCCTATCTTGAAAAACAAAAACAACAACAAAAAATTCTAGTCTCTTACAAAGTAAAAGATACTTTCAAAATATTGCAAAGTCACAGAAGTTGATACTTAAATCTATCAATTAATGATCATTAAACTTACTTTGAGTATATGGCTAAGATGATGATTTGAGTGAATTCATAAGCAGTGGCATCATCTAAATGACTACAACATGTGCTTTTATATTAAACCACAAAGGTCCCCTTTAGTCCACTTCCCAATTCCCTCTACAAACTTTGCCCTAGAAAAGAAAGTTCCTTACTTAGAGGTCACATTTTACCACCCCACTCATTCTTTGGTGATGTGCGTGAATGGGAGTAGAAGCTGTGTGAGTGGAATGGAGTTTTTTTCTTTTTCTTAGCCGTTTGTGGAACTCAAGGGTACTAGTCATGGTCCATAAGATGGATGGACACATGTGTTTTTCAGTGGTTGTCAATAGTGGTATCCTGGCTGGATAGTATGCTCCTGCTGTACCAAATAATCTCACAGAGAAGCACAGGGTCTGGCTTGTGTATGATGCTAACTGGGAATTGACTGGTTCATACTAGATGACCCCTGCAGTCAGCTGTTTCTGCTCTCCTTGGTTCCAGCCAACCTAACACACTTATTTAAAGTTCAAGCCAGCACTTACATCAGCATTATGCCATTGCTTACAATTTTCAGCCTAGAGGATTTTTTACTAATTTAAATGAGTAGTCTGGTGATCAAAGGGAGAGAGTTCATTGTGTGGGCACCCAGCCAAAGACACACATGAGGGATTTTCCTGGCATTTCCTCTGGCCACAGGTATGGAAGGAAGAAGCATCCGGAAGGATTGATAGCATGAGAGTAAAGATGGGGGGAGAAGTGGGCATCTGATGAGGCTGCAAAGAGGTTGTGATGGGCTGTGGCATTTCAGCCCATGTTTTAGATGCATTCTGAGGCCTTGCTGAGAGGCAAGAAGAGACCTGGGTATATGATCAGGACAATAAGAATTCCAGCTCCTGATGTCAAGTCATTTTCTGCATGTGGACATGCAGTAGATTCACCCACCCCCACCTTGTCTGTGAAGGTGACATCAATGTGGCCCTTGGTGAGTGTAGATGTATGACCCTATCGGTGTTTATGCCAAGAGTGGACTCAGGCATAGGTTGTTGCTAAAGACAACAGCTACCAGAAGAGAGGGAAACAGACCTGCTAAGTAGCCTCCATGGCCCCTGTATCTCCAGGGTAGGCCTTACTGAGCGGTGGTGAGGCACACCACTTATAAATTTTGTAAGGAAAATAGACATTTTTCTTTTTGGTCCTGTTTGAGATTCAGTTTCTTCAGAGAATCTGTTTGAAGGACCACCCTGATGCTTCTAAGACAGCAGGGAGGAAGCCTGTGGCTTCCATGACCAAGATGATGCTGTGCTGGTTCCTTTGCCCACCCATCATCCAGCCAGGCTGGGCCCCTCTGCAGGTTTCACATGGGCAGATTCAACCGAACACAAATATGAAATATTTTGGTGGGAAAACTGCACCTGTGCTAAAAATGTATTGACTTTTTCTTGTCATTAATCCTAAACAATATAGTAACAGCTATTCAAATTTATTTGGGGATTCTAAGTCATCTTGAGGTCATTTGAAGTATGGAAGAGGGTGTCTGTGTAGTGTCTAACTAGATCATGCTATGTGGGATCTTCAACATTTATAAATCTCTCTCTCTCTCTTCCTCCTCTCTCTCTCTCTCTCTCTCTCTCTCTCTCTCTCTCTCTCTCTCTCTCTCTCTCTCTCTCTCTCCCTCTCCCTCTCCCTCTCCCTCTCTCTCCTTTTTGTGTTGGGCAGTTAAAAGGTCCTATTGGAATCAGCCTCACAAGAAATAGCCTCATGTTTTCAGACTAAAGTGCCAATTTTAGGTTTTCTTAGTTATGCAAATCAGCTGTCATTCAAGTGGGGGCACTAAGGACCCAGGAGGGCCTGGTCAAAGCTGCCATAGCTACTTTGGGCATCTGGGTGGAGATTCCTGTATCTCACTTGGGCTGAATTCTGCTTCCATGTGCCAATGTCCATTTTTGCTGAGAGAATAATACCAGTGTCCCACATGAGGCCTCCCTGTTACGGGAGGTTTTTCCTTCCCGCCGGCTCCATCCCACCTGCCCCCGGTCTGGGCCCACAGCCACACCAGCCCCAAATAACACTCAGAGACTCTTATTTGATACAATCCTGTTGGCCAATGACTATCATTGTTAATGGGCTAGCTCTGCCTTAATTATTAACCCATTTCTACTTATCTAAGTATTTCCACGTGGTCGTCTTATCCGGGAGCCGCAGCCGGCATCTTCTTTCTTTCAGGTCTACATCTTGACTCCTACCTCCTACTTCCTCTTTCCTCCTTGTCTCCTAGCCCCGCCTATCTTGCTATCTCATTGGCCACAGTGCTTTATTAACCAGTATGAGAAACATTTATACAGAATAACATCTCCCATCATCTCCTCTTTTCTGTCTAAAGTAAAAAGAAGGGGTTTAACCTTAACATAGCAAAATATAACATACAACAGTTATCAAATAAAACACAGTTAACAATATTTAGTCCATTAACATTTTGTAAGACTTAAAGAAAATATCATCTATCCTATCTTTGTGAGTCTAAAGTCCTATATGTAACTTATCCTTAATCCTAACTAAGGAAAACTATAACCATAACTACCTGTCTTCAACTCCATCAAAGACCACAGATGGATAATATATAAACTCTAGAAAAGACAGAGACAACTCATTGCCTGGTCAGTCACCCGAAGTTCTTCTGTAATGTTCCATCTTCAGCCCATAGGCCATAGTGTGTCTCCAGACTCCTCAACAAAGCAGGAAACTTTAAACTGTCCACCTGTAATGGCAGTTTGTCAGTCATTTTTCTCTGTGTCCTGTAGACTGTCTGGCTGTCTGGCAGCCTCTTCCATGAAGCAGGAATTCTGTAGCAATGTCCATCTTGCATCAGCAGTCACCTTTTTGTGGGTCCTGCATGTCCAGTTTCTACAGTATAAAGTCAAACAGTCTAGAAGAGCAGTACCTTGTCCAAATGGCTAGTCTTGCCATATTAGAAGCAAACTCCATAACATGTTTCTTTGATATCCTTCTTCCTTTCTGATGCAGGTGGTGTTACCAGGAGCAGTTGTGCCTCACTGTCAAGAAAAACCCTAAACTATTTTAAATGCCATATTCTGTAGGTTTGAAAGGTTTGAAGAATGCCTATTTATCTTTGCATATCTAGAAATCCTAATTAACTTAACTCTAAGTTTTCATTATCGTAGGCAACTCTCTAATCTGTACTAAGTTATATTTTACATTTTCCAATGAGCTATAAAAACACAATACCTAAACAAGAGGAGAAATATGCATATCACAAAATTGACCTTAAATTGTGTCAATAAATGAAAATCCATTTCAAAGCAAAGTATTCATATCTATACCATAATTCCCTTTTTACCTTTAAAAAGATTGTTTGTGGTTATAGCCATTTATAACCACGTCCATTTAAATGAAAACAAACATTTATAAACAATATTTGGGAATTTGGGCGTCGTTCTTTCCAAACTACTTCCTGCTGGTAGAGGGCGCTGTCATGGGGGTCCAAAGAAGACGCAGAAATCTTGGCAGTAGTCTGCAAGGCTTTGTCTCAACTGCTTTGAATGTTGGATCACCTGGGGAGCTGTTTCAGGGGGTCTGGCTTGATCAAACCATATAAGTCTGTAAAGAATCTGTAGCTTTTCATTTTCTGTGGAAACAAAAATAGAAATCCTTTTCCCCAGTAACTTGTCCTTAGGCTTAAATTTTTGAGTCAAAGCATTCTTAAAATATATAAATTGAATTAATCCAGCAGCATTTCTTTTATTAGTAGTTGTTATTTTCTCAGCAATCAAATAATTTAAAGACAACAGAAGCGTGTTTAATATCCAAAATTTCTCTGTGTTTTTCATCTTTACGTGGCTTTTTTATTACTCTACTTCTATTTTTACATATTTTGAGATAGGGTTTCTCTGTGTAACTTTTATCTGTCCTGGAATTCACTGCATACCAGGTTTACTTTGAAATCACAGAGATCTGCTTGCCTCTGTCTGCTGAGTTCTGGGATTAATGGCGTGTGCCACTACATCCATCCATTTTACTTTCTTTTTTCTTTTTTAAACCATTGTAACCTGTTTCTTTTTCTCTCCCAAGCCAGCGTATTTTTTAAAACACAGTGTAAACCTTCATTGCAACTCTCCTACATACCAATGAATTGTTAGCAGAGCTCTTTAAAAGCAAGGCGGTTTTTTGCCGCTTATGCTAATTTTGGAAACTTCCCTTAAAGGAGCCACACAATTCTCTGTCTACAGCAAAACAAATCCAGTCGAGAAAATGCTGCTACCAAGAAGTCTTGCTAGTCTCTGTTCCCTTGTTTCTAAAAACTATTTTTTAAGCTTTTGTTGAGTTTTAAGTGAAAGTTCTCAGTTCTACTTCTGACACCATTATGTTACGGGAGGCTTTTCCTTCCTGCCGGCTCCATCCCGCTTGCCGCCAGTCTGGGCCCACAGTCGCGCCAGCCCCAAATAACACTCAGAGACTCTGTATTTGATACAATTCTGTTGGCCAGTTACCACTATTGTTTATGGGCTAGCTCTGTCTTAATTATTAACCCATTTCTACTTATCCAAGTATTTCCACGTGGTTATCTTATCCGGGAGCCGCAGCCGGCATCTTCTTTCTTTCAGGCCTACATCTCGACTCCTCCCTCCTACTTCCTCTTTCCTCCTTGTCTCCTAGCCCCGCCTGTCTTGCTATCTCATTGGCCACAGTGCTTTACTAACCAGTATGAGAAACATATATACAGAATCACATCTCCCATCACCTCCCTCTCTAGTGTGGACAGTGGCTTCACCTCATCTGAGGCCAAGAACACAACTCTTTGTTGCCCCTGCTTTTCCATTTACAATAGGAGGGTGACAGCTCCGGCCTTCCGGATTTGGTGAAGACTTAAAAGGAGGCCATACTTCGAAGTGCTGGGTCATTGGAAGTGCTCCGTGCTCTGTGACTACTGCGAGACCTCCAGATACTCAGGAGATAACACTTCTGTCAAGTTGTGGCATCTGTTCCTGGGGACAGGCTGTGATCGGCTGATACGACCTTGGATTTGTTTGTTATTTTATCCAGTTAATTTCTGTGGTGCTAGGCTTCACAGGCCTTGGCTCTTGAACACTTTTTACTGTGCTTTCCCATCATATTCTTCCATGGTCTCCCGGTCAGGAGAGGCTAACTGCCTTGAACTGTTGAGTTTCCCTGACTACCCAGCTTTGTCTCTTTCATTCTCTGTCTTTCAAAAAAAGAAAAAAAGAAAGAAGAAAAGAAACCAAACAAACAAAACTATCAAGCAACAAAAAATTCATTCCCCACTAAAATAAAGATCAAAACAAACTGGCAAAAGAACAATAAGACAAAAAAAAAAAAAAAGCCAGAACAAAATACAAAATGAAACAAAAAGTCCACAGAAACACCATTGAGTTGGTTCTCCTGTGGCAGAACTTAGTTACTAACCCGAGTTTGTGGGGCTCCCAGGACTCCTCTGTTAGTCAATTTAGATACTCAGACTGTTTTATCCTACAGATTTAGCAGAGGCCAAGACCCTTGTTTGTGGAATAAACTAGTGGGACTGGGGGAGTCAGGAAGTTGCATTTTGGGAATATGAGGTTTTCTGGGGACAGGATGGCTTAGGTAGGATGCTATTGTGGCCATGCCTGAGAGCAGAAGACAGGTGAGCGAGATAGATAGGATGGAGGGGAGTGGAGGAGTGGGTTTCTGAACTGGGCCCTGCTCAGCTCCAGCATTATAGCTCTCTGCAAGGAGTACATGCTCTCCCTGGGGAGGAAAAGGCCCCTCTTGTGGGTCACATGCTCTGACTTGTTCTCTGTGGTTTAAGAGACTGGAATTTTAGAAACAAAATCTGCTTCTTTGTTTAGTCTCAGTGGTTCATGACATTTTGCTTCTGTGGTATTGAAGGGGCTACAGAGAATTATAGTTAGGTAGGGTACCAGATCAGGTACCAAACTGCCAGCCAGGAGCAGCAGGGACGACTGTCTCCCAGTGAAGTCAGGGGATGGAGGCTGCCGTGTGGAGTTGGGTCCAAGCTTTTGTTTTGGCTGGTGATGGTGTCTTCTCCCTGTCTCTCGTTGTTTCCCTTTCATGCTTGTTTGTTTTGTGTCTAAGAACTTCCCTTTCATAAGAGCATCAGTCCTGTTGGATTAAGGGCCTACTCTATTCTAGTATGACATCATCTTTTACCTAATAACAACTGCATTGACCCAGTTTCAGGGCACTTTGATGCTTTCTCCAGTCACAAATGGGAGGGTCGTCTCTGGATACACCTCACACAACACATCAAAAGCCAGTTTCCCCCAGATCCTGTTTCACGTTGAGTGGAAACATGTCTGATACTGTCAGCTGTCCCTCCTCTCTGTTTGTGGGCCTGGCTTCCACTCCATAGACTTTTTCGTCTTTGTGTGTGTAGTTAAGAGTGTGCAATGGTCACGATGGCTCTTTGAATGCACGGGTCTGAAGTTGGCAAGCATTATTTTCTTGTGGGTCATTCTTGGGGTAATTATACAAGAATATATCAATTTAATCTATAAATACAGTTTAATGTTTCTGTAACTTTCAGATTGTAGGATAAGTTCTGGAATTCCTTACAGGAATTGCCATCATCTGTAGACAGAATTGATTAAGTCTGATGTCATTCTGTCCTAATTTACTTTTTGTTGGGGTGATAAAACACTCTGATGAGGAAAAGTCAGGACAGGAACCTGAGGTAGGAACCTGGAGGCAAGATCCACGGAGGGATCCTGCTTACTGACTGGCTCACTCTGGCTTGCTTGCTCACAAGTTTTCTTTCTGTTGCTGGGATATACACCATGATTAAAAGAAACTTGGGAGAGGAAAGGGTTGTAGTCTGTCACTGAGGAAAACCCAAGTGGAAACTCAAGGTAGGATTTAAAGCAGAGAGGAATGCTGCTTACTGGCTTTATTCCCTAGGCTTGCTCAGCCACCTTTCCTACACACCGAGGCCCAGCTGCCCAGGAATGGTACCATCCACAGTGGTACCATCAATCTTCAGTTAAGATGATTTCCACACAGACATGTCCACAGGCCAATCTGATGGAGGCAATTTTTCTGTTGAGGTTCTGTCTTCCCAGGTGGCTCTAGTCTATGTTAAGTTGACAGCAAGGGCTAACCAGTATAGTCCTTTGGCTGCATTGGCAACTACTTCTTTCCTACATTTTTTGTTTGTTTGTTTGTTTTAAAACCTAGTAGCTCTAGTAGCTTCCCGTCCTTTCACACATGTTTGTCTCAAGCAGTGGTTATCTTCCTTGGGAAAACCTGGACCTGATAATCAAACACTTCATTTGAAAAGGATATGTGATGCTCATAAGATCCCAGGGCCCCTGAAAACACAGTTAAATTTAAGAGACCCTGGAGAACTATCAGGAAAAATTTCTACTTTAATCTTATTACAAATTCCTTCTTCTTTTCCTCCTCCTCTTTCCCTTCCTTCTCCTCCCCCTCCTCTTTCTCCTTCTTCTTCTTCTTCTTTTGGTGTGGTCTTGCTGGGTAGTCTAGGTTGGCCCAAGACTTACTAGCCTAAGCTGACCTTGAACTTGTGATATTCCTGGTTCTCATTCTGTCTTAGTCAGGGTTTCTATTGCCGTGGTGAAATGTGATCAAAGGCAATTTGTGGAGGAAAAGATCAATTTCACTCACACTTCCATGTTGTAGTCCATCATCAAAGACAGTCAGATCAGGAACACAAACAGGACAGGAACCTGGAGGCAGGAGCTGATGCAGAGGCCATGGAGGGCTTATTGGCTTGCTCCCCATGGCTTGTTCAGTCTGCTTTATTATAGAACCTGAGATCACCAATCCAGGGTTGGCACCACCCATAATGGTATGGGTCCTCTCCTATCAATAACTAAGTAAACAAATATCCTATAGACTTGCCTACAGCCTGATCTTATGGAGGACATTTTTCTTAATTGAGCTTTCTTCCTCTCAGATGACTCTAGCTTGTGTCAAGATGTCATCAAAACTAGCTAGAGCAGCTTCCCAAGAACTGAGATTATAGGTGTGTATCTCCATGCCTGACTAGAGTGTGGTGGTGTAATCCTGAGCCTTGCATGTTTGAGGCAAGTGCCCTACAATTGAACTACCTCAATATAAGCACCAGGATAGAACACATTTAAAAAACTTCCTTTGATTAAAAAGTTATACTGAGAATTTACCCACAGGAGATTATTGGACAAGTAAATGTAATTTACATATAGAAATACTTACTTCAGAAAGCCCCCTATCCCTGAGGTTGAACCTAGGGCCTCATGCATGATAGAAAAGCACTTGACCACTGAACTCCATGCCCAGCTCTTATGTTTTTTGATACTAGTCAAACAGAGAAGTTATTTAACACCCAGGCACAAAGGATAAATTAAACAGTTTATGTTGTTGAGGCTAGATGTTGGAATGCAGCCATTGACACACTGACACACTGGTATAGAACACATCAACATTGGTATTATGTTTCTAAGGTTATGAAATAGTATCATATACAAATAAATACTTTTTTTTGAGACAGAATCTTACTTTTAGCTCAGACTGACCTCAAACTCATGACTCTCTTCTGCTTCTTTCTCCTGAGTGCTGGGGTCACAGGCATGTACTGCCATGCCCAGTGATAAATAAAACACTTTTAAAGGAAGGAATATTTTCAGACACCCAGAAAAATGTGTAGGAAGATTTATAGAAAAATACTGGCTATGTATGATTAGCCCAGGAGATTTGGTTATTAATTACATAATAAAATTACTTAGCCATGTTTTCTGATTTTTTGGGGGGATATTTTAAGACAGAATCTCATGATATGGGGCTAGCCTCAAATTTCTAGCATTCTTCTTCCCCATCTTAAACTGCTGGGATTATAAGCATCATTTTCTGATTGTTTTGCAGTATTTTTCTAATGAGTGTAACAGTGAGTTGATATGATTGCCTTTGAAGTTCCTGATGGCCACTTGTCCTAGGAAGGTTTTCTTTTCAGCTCCATAGGTATTAAGCAACTGGCTCAGTGATGAACCTCTATGCCTCCATCAAGAGACTCACAGCAGGCAAAGCCACAGGGAACACCTCCTGCTCCCTAAACACTCCATACCTGCTCTACCTGGTTGACTGATCTCCTCTGGTCTCCGGACCCTGATTGACACTTCGGGTCTGAGCTTCTGGATGAGTCTAAAGCCATCTATCACCATTCCAAAAGACCACCTTTGCCATCTGCTTGTAAGGATTTAGAAGCATATGGTTCAGTTCAGAGCACCAGCATTCCAGGATGCCTCAGAATTTCCACATTTCAATACCTCCATCAAAGCCTGCCCGATAATGGGAGATGGTTTAGAATTCATCTCTGCCCCTAGATGCTATGATCTCTGTACTTGAACCAAGACAAACCAACGAATATTTTCATTCTTAGAATGTGTGTCAAGCTGCTCCTTAAATTATTTTCATTGGTTTTATCTTATTATTAATCAACAAAACCAAGAATTTATGGAAAGGTCACAATGGTGTTGTCTTATAGAACCCTTTGGAACAACTTATTTCCAAACAATCTCTAATATCTGATTCTCTATGCCCTTTAAAAAATACCTAAGCTCTCAATAATTTTATTAACGCTGTACTTTTTCATGGTCTTAAATTCTTTTAATGGAGGGAATGCCAGTTCATTGCTCTTCCTTTGTCTTAAAGGTTTGAAAGCTCTGTCTTCCCTGTAAAATGTGCTGAGAAGAACAGTACCTCTACTGATAACACAGTAACAGGCACACTGCTAGCAATTCTCCTGTAACTTTCCAAAACCTATTCATACAAATAGAAATTACTTCAGGCCATCTTCAAATGAATTTGCCAAAACTACAAATAATTATTAAGAATTGGCTTCTAGCATTGAATGGCCCAGTGTTGAATTTTTATAGCAAGATGCCGTCTTTCTAGCCAGGAACATTTGACAATGTCTGTAGATGGTTTGGATGCTATAATGGGGCAGAGGAGAGCTGCTGACACCCCGAAGAATTGCCTGGTTCTTAATGTGAGCCAGAAGGCTGAGGACAGCTGGGTCAAACTGTCAGCTTCTAGAGGCCTACAACCAGTAAGTGTTTCTACATGTTGATAAGTAGATGCATAAGGTGCCCAGAACATTTCTCTCCTCCGGCACTGGCCAGGCTAAAAGGGAGGAGCAAGTTAGGGTACTGGCCACATTTAGACAAAGAATGTCTACTGCATTCTGATATTTTTAAAAAGGTGTTAAATGTTTTTTTCTTATTTGTAGGGAATCAGCTGAGAGAAAACCTTATAGTCTTTGCTTTTCTTTACTACTGCCTGCTATAACTACTCTTGGAAGTAGTTGGTAATTTTATTGTCTAAAATTCCTTTTTTCTTGTCTTGAGATAACCATTCGTGTGTGTGTGTGTGTGTGTGTGTGTGTGTGTGTGTGTGTGTGTGTGTGTACACAAATGAACGCTGGATCATGCATAGAGCCCACAGGAATAAGTTGGCTGTCCTGATCTACCAATTTACACTTCCTGCTTTATTCTTTTGAGACAGGGTCTGTGATTGAATATGGAGCTCACCCTTTCAAAGGCTGCCAGATCAGAGAGGTCCTGGGTCATCCTGTTTTCATCCCCAGCACTGGGGTCAGGGTGACTGACACCATGCAGCCACATGTATATATAGCTTTTTAAAATGTGTATATAGCTTTTAAAAATGTGCCCTTTAGAGATACAAATGCAGGTTACTTGTATAGCAAGCACTCTTACCCACTGAGTTCTCCAGGGTAACCATTCTTATGTCTTGGATTTTATTTTCTTATGTGTATGTGGGAAGTACATGTGTGCACACACACACACACACACACACACACACACACACACACACACACAGAGAGAGAGAGAGAGACAGAGAGACAGACAGAGAGACCAGTGATTGATGTTAGGAGTTTCCATGACCTCTCTTCTCTGAGGCAGGGTCTCTCAATCTACTCCAGAGCATGTAGATTCAGCCTTGTCTGCCTAATCTGCCTAACCGGATTGCTCAGGAGTTCTCTACCTCCTGAGCACTGCAATTATTGCAATATGGCATCAGGGGCAAGCTTTTACATACGTCTCAGGACCCAAATCCTGGTCCTCATGTTTGCAGGACTGCTGCCTTAACCACAGTGTCACCTCCCCAGCCTCTTTCAGCTGCTCATAGTGGACTGCACCAGGACTTAGAATGAAATCTTTTTACCAAGCTTTGTTTTTGTTGTGATTGTATTGAGAGTTCCTGCCCGTGATGTCACTGAATGCTCTCCTCAACTTTAGGCTGTGGTACTTGCTTACCTCTCTATGCAGCCCTGCTTTGATTCCCAGCACCACCAAAACACACACATCAACAATCTCAAATGGTTTCACACAGCCTGGCTACTCAGTTGGAAAAGTCCATGGGTTGTTACTTTGTTTCTCAGAGACAGGCTTAAAGCTGTTTCCGACCTATCACTTTTGACTCAGTGCTCTGCGTTCATGTGTGTTTTTCTCTCAGTTTAGTGTTGCCAAGAATTTATACTTTTTCTGGTCCCAGTGTTCTTTCATTATAGTTAATGAGTTGTTGTCTGTGTTTTTAACAGTATTTCATGACATTTACTAAAACTTCGGAGTGTTTTATATTATAAGTAGAAGCGATTCTGCATCCCACAGCAAAGGTATTCAGTATCGTGTGATGTCAGGTAGCCATGCCTATACAGTTCAAACCCTTCACAAACACTTATTTCATGATGTATTTCTTATTGGAAGCACCACGGATCTTTTAGGAGAAGTTAGGGGTCATGCACTTGTGTGTGTGTCAAGTCAGGTTTATAATTACTTCACTTTGTAACTTAATCTAGAAGAGTTAGCAGTGTGGAGGTGTCATGCATGACAGATACAGAGGCCTTGTGTATAACGTTGTGTAGCAGGTCCCCAAATATCTACAGTGCTTTTTCATGGAGAGAGAAAATCAGTTCTCATTTCATGTTAACAGATGTTTGTGTGTGAGAGAGAAAATAAAACATTGGCCTAGTCTATTTCACACTATCCCTTTTAAATCACTCTAGTAATATAATATACACATTATATTTATCTGTGGCCCATGTGTAGCCGCATGAATGTATCTGTGCATGGGTCTTGCACAGACATGAGTCAGATTTAACACCTGCATTTCTCATAAAGGCATATTCAGATAAAACCCAAATCCAGTATCAACTCTGAAGTGCTTTAAACCAATCTTTTATTACAAAACCTTTGAATTTACAGGAAAGCTGAAAGGATCCTATAACAAACAGCCCTCCTGGAGCAACTTTCACTCTGTAATTGATGTTTTCACAAACTTTATCACAAACAGATCTACCAACACACCCCATCCATTTATCAACACATCTCATTTTGGGATATGTTTCAAAGTAAGTGTAAGACTTCAAAACACGTTATCCCAAGCCGTTTCGCCATGCATGTCATTAACGCCAGCTAAGTATTTCTGTTTTTCCCTTCTAGGCAAAAAGAAAACAATCGATATACAATGAAATGCTCACATACACTGTGGGCTAACAGAATTATGATAAATGCACACAGCTGTTGACCTTCCTCAGGACTGGCACAGGACGTCGCCGCTCATTTCCAAACGCTGCCTTTGTGCTCCTGCTCAGTCATCTCCACCCTGTGCCCACCAGGCAATTGTCCTGATGTCTTGCCTACTATGGAGTGGTTTTGCTTTTTCAGAATTGACAGCTAGACCCATGCAACTGCATTAGGGAATAATAATAATAATAAAAAAAAAAACCCAAAACCAAACCAAACCAAACCAAAACAAAACAAAACAAAACCCCCTTTTATTTATTGTTAATGGTGAATTTCTGGCTATATAAAACACTCCAGGTTCTTGGTCGCTCAAAATTAAAGATTTTTACCTAGGGCAGAGCAGTGACTGAGTGTCCATTTGACAAGAGGAAGCTTCTGGAGCAGCTAGTCCTTTTGACAAGCAAGAGGTTTTGGAAGAGAAGCTGGTTTTGAAAACACATTTGTAAGAGTCTGGCTGAAGGCTTTCACACAGACCCGCTGGGTTGGCTGCACTCGCAACGGGGGCGGGGCAGGGGAATTTTCCAGTCCAACACCAGGGAAGGATGGAAGGTTCATCTTGAGCTTCCTTTTCCTCGCTGGTTCCTTTCTCTTTAACTCATTCTGGTTCCCATCCCCTTCTGCACCCGCCCTCAGTGAACACTGGGGTCTGGGGGGTGTTCCTTCCCAGAGAGTGCAAGGACAGTTCTTCACTCTTACAGGGTGACTCTCTCTGAAGGTCTGGGGAGGGAGAGCAGCCACGTGGCCTTGGTTGTGAGTCAGCAGCTTTTCCATCCCACCTTGTGCCTAGGCGGCCTCCCTCCCTGACTGGAGCACAGATGTCCCTAGGGACCCTGTCCAGTGGGACAGGGAGAAAGGGAGGACCGGGACTGGGCGTGCCACGTGTTCATGAGTGTGTACACTCCACTGAGCTCGTTCTTACAAAGCCTTCCTGGACTCTTAAAAAGCATTTAGAAGTGTGGCTAAGGCTTCACACTCCCTGGGGAGCAGAAAGGGGATGGGCTGGGGTTTGGTTGGGGTGATAGGGAAGGACTGGGGTGGGGGTGGGGGTGGTGAGGGAACATGGATTGACAAGTAAAACAACCTTGTTTCAAATTTAAATTAAAAAAAGAAAAGTGAGTCTGTACAGGAAGGCATGGCACTAATTCAAACTGGTTAAATTAAGTCTAGAATGTACAATGCAATTTTCAAAACATTGTAAACCTACTGAAGAGGGGTTTTCTCTTTTAAGTTTTTGTTTGATTCTTGTAAACAGTCTTGCATACAGTACAGCTCTTCAGTGTGCAAGCTCAGGAAGCATAACAAATCCTGTCCCCAGGAGACGACTGTGTCTCTCCAAGCTCAAGTTTTTTCTACTATTTTTAGCTGTGGATCCATATACACTTTTGAGTTAAAAGCTGTCCTATTTCTGTCTAGGAGTTTGTTTTATAAAACCACATACTCTTAGATGATGATGAGAAACGTTGTTTCAGGATGCATATATTGTGAATTCTGTGACTTTCCCTTGATTTTGAACAAACATCCATTCAAAACCCCTGCGATTTATTTATTTTCAAGTAGTCTATTTGCTTCACAAGATTTATTTTGGTAGTCACTAAAAAGTAAATTCCTGAAATCTCATATTGTGTAGAAATATCTCGGGAATTCTGTCTGGCTTTAACAAGGAGTTCTGTCAGGTTCCCAGACGTGGTATATGTCCTGAGGTTAAAGTAACATATTGTTGAAGACATAGTAGAATATGCTTATATGCACTAGAGACTGTGTTGTATGAGTATATCTAAAGAATATGTTGTATCGTATTTTTACCACCAGTTCTGGATTCAGTGACACAATTTGTAGTTAGTCAAAGCCTTTAGTGAGGACAGTTTACAGGTGCTGCATCGTACACATTTCTCTTGTTTAACAAATCTCACCATGCAATCCAAGTCCTGCGCTTGCTAGATGTAACTGAAACCACCTGCCCTGCAACCTTCAGACACATTGTATCTCTGAAGCAGAAGCTGGTCCCTAAGGCAGTTGGGGGTTGTGTTTCCTCAGTGGGGTGATTTGTGACTCATCTGGCCCCTTGTGAAAAAAGGTGGACATTTCCTGAAGATTCAGTAAGTATTTTGACTTCTCTCTTCTAAGAAGCGTGCAGTGAGAGTGTGTTCTCAACCATAGAGATCTTGAATATACTAGGTAGAGCAACTTTTCCCACTGGCCTTCTCCACTGTCATAGTGAGGTATCTGTACCAATAGTCTTTCCTCCAAGGCCATTTTCATTATAACATGGGTATTTTCATTATAACATTGCAAAGCTCTATCATGGAAAGGAGGCTAACCCCAGAGCCTACCCAGTCAGTCATAGTGTTTACCTAAAATTATGGGATGAGCTGTACGTAAGCATTTTTTGTTCTAAGATGAAATGCTGGCCAACAACAGATGTCTTATAGTCTTAGGTAACTATAACACCAGGAAACGTCTTTTCTTTTTCCCCCTCTGTAAATCTTAAGAATCAGGATTGAGTTCTGCTTCAGTCAAGTATTGCCCAAATACTTTCCTGAGAGTAAAGTGGAATTTCAGGGTGGTACCTGGTACAAGCATCTGAAGATGCTAGTGGTCTGCCAGGAACAAGATGCTGTACACCGAAGTGTTGGGAGAATAAAAACCTAAACTTTTCTTTCTTTCTTTCTTTCTTTCTTTCTTTCTTTCTTTCTTTCTTTCTTTCTTTCTTTTGATTATAAGAATGTTTTTGTCTACATTTTCTATATATTTGTGTCTTAGTTTAAAAATTTGATCTTGTATAAGTAGAATTCTAGCCTTTAGTAGCTAACTAGACATAGCATGTTAACTTTAAAAAAATCTTAATGTATTAACATTTCACATTTTTATTGTTAATGTATTAACATTTCACATTTTTATTGTTAATGTATTAACATTACTTTTTATGAAACTCACCACGTGAACAACTTTGAGAACCACTGGTATTTTATAAATAACATTGAATTAGTGTCCGAAGGGTGTGTATATGTGTATATTCATATACATATCACATCTATTAAGCCAAACAACAGTAGCTAACCCACTAGGGCCCATGGCATCCCCACTCATGGGGTTTGAATGGGTTTATAGCAACAGGAGTGAATTCTCTCCTGTTAAATGGTCCAAAGACTGAGCACAAAGTGTTGGTTATCCTTATAACTGACTTGGCCACTATTGTACCAGTGGGCACATCTTGCCTGGCCAATCGGTATTGCATGCAAATCCACAGCTGCGTAAGATAGTTGATAAAAATGGTGTCTCAGCTATTGCTAGTACCTTCTAGCAATGTAAAGGACAGGCAGCATGGAGGAAGCTTCCAGGCAAGCACCAGCCTTCACTAACAGGGTCTCACTATCAGGTTCTGGTGGGCAACCGATAGCAATGGCAATTGTTTGTAATGTATTGGAGATCTCAGTGGCTCTCCCAACCAACAGTTTGTAGGGAGATAGCCAACTTCTGGCATAGGACTTTTATTTAATAACCCTTGGCTAGTTTTCTCTACCCCTACAGGGTACAAGAGGAGTAAATTCTAATTTTGACATTGTCTTGGGTAGTCCTGGGAAGTTTCATGCTCTGTGTGTGTGTGTGTGTGTGTGTGTGTGTGTGTGTGTGTGTGTGTGTGAGAGAGAGAGAGAGAGAGAGAGAGAGAGAGAGAGAGAGAGAGAGAGAGAGAGAGACTGGGAAAGAGATACTTTGGAGAGGCAGAGATCTGTAGGGTAACTGTGTCTTGCAGTGTATGCAGAGTCTATCTGCTTCCCATGAATTTGTTCTTGGGTGTTTTGTTTGGTTTGTTTTCCGGCTTAAAGCTATTCTGTTGTGGTCTCACCTGAGAGTGCTCATCTATTTATCACAGCATGTTGTATTAAAGAAACCACAGAGAGGGAAGCTCAGCAATGTATGAATTGCACAATGCATGGTGGTTACTTTTCCTTTCAAATAATCTATTATCTTTTAATGGAGTCATAAGTTAGAAGAGGGTCATTATGCTATCCACATATCTCTCTTGCACCTGAAGGACTGCTGCAGTGAATTATTTTGGATTTGGTTTGTCTGAATCCGTCTTTGTTTAATTTTAATTGTTGAGACACACTTAAAAAAATTAGTTATAGAATTTAGTTTGTAGACTTTTCCTTCAATGCTTTAATGTACTCCATTACTTATGGTTAGAAATCAGTGTAACCCACACTGGTCTGGTGCTTGCTCTGTAGCAGTGGACTGTGAAGTTGCCTTCCACATGCTGGAACTGTAGCATTTGATGCCTTTTGTACCTCACCTTTGTGACACAGCAGATGTCACAAATGATGTATGTGGTACTTCACCTTTTGCTATGCAGCCTTTTTCTTTGGATATTTTAGACTTTTTCCTATCAATGGGTCTCAGCAACTTGATTGGTGTGCACATGTGTGCGTATTTATTTTGTTTACGACTCATTGAATTTGGTGGCTACAAAACCTTCTAGGAAAATGGTTGGCTTTTTGTAAGAACAGAGAGTTGTATGATATTTTGGTTTGCCCTGTCCAATTCCTCTTTCTCATGGTGGCCCTGAAAATTAACAGCCCATAACACAGTGAAATCAACAACATTCTAGCTACTAGAAAAGGCAGAATGAGGTTGTAGTTCCTTCAGTCTCAGTCCTGGAGAAATCATCTGACTTATCTGCTATGTTCTTGGAAAACCGGTCTTCATGTGACTTGTGCCACTTGTTATGAACAGCTTTTTCCTTGGAAATTTTACTCAAAACATTGAGAGATAAACACTGAAACTTCAGATTCCTGGATTGATAAATACCAATTGTAGTAAACAATGGTCAAACCACAGCCTGAAAAGAAAAATCTGGGGACTGATGCATCCAGAGGCCTTTTAAAGGCTCTGTCTAACACATCTCTAGAGTTCTTAAAAAAAAGTCCCACATATGTTCTCAGGATTGTGTGTGTGATGATCTCACACAGATCTCTCTCTGACTCTTGGATCATGAGGGTTTGTGCAACCAAGAAGTGAGGAAAGGGTAGCATTGTAAACTGCTCCGTTGAGTACTGAAATCATGCCATACACACAGTTCTTCAGCACAGACCAGAAAACACACCAGTTTCTAGCAGCCAACAAAGCCCACAATGAATACAAACCTCATGGAATTTGCTTCAAAAGTCACTGAACCAGGACCAGAAATAACAAATACCAACAACCATAAACTGTAAGTAAGGAGAAGAGTTATATTCCACAGTTTGATTGTTGTATGAAGTCAAACCTCCATTTTCAACAGACACTTCAGAGGAATGAGAGGAGATGAGAAAGCAGATGTTAAATGCAGGAGAAAAATCCATAGATTCTGAATGTCAGAAGCCCAAAGTTTAGGCTTCCTAGACAACTACTGTGAATCAGTTAAATATACTCAGGGAACCTAGGAGCACATGAAGACACTAACTCACTGTAAGATTCTATACAAAAGAGATATAACATATATATATATATATACATATGTATGTATATATATGTATAAACACATACATACATATACATATATATATATATATATATATATATAAAGGGCTGAGGACATAGCTTAGTGTATAGCACTTGTCTAGCACAAAAATTAAAGAAAAAACCTAAATAGAAATAATCGAGGTGAAAAATACAATAATGGAAATAAAATATTTGCCAGAGGACTCAACAAGATGAAACAGACAGAGGGCAGAATGAACAAACTTCAGGATGGGTCAGTTGGGATCATCCAAAAAGGAAATGATGGAAATAGTGCCCAAGGCAGCAAAGTCCTACTTCAAAATGAAGGTGAATTCACAATAGCCCACGATACATAAATACTGAGACAGGCTGTTGCTAGAATTTTTTTTCTTTAAGAAATACTAAAAAGAATCCTTTCAAGTAAAGTAAAACAACACTGTATGGTATTTTAAGTTCAAATGACAAAATAAAGAGCATCCACAAAAGTATCAGATACAAAGGGTGTTTGGTAATGACTGAGAGGTTGGCCAAGGACATAGCTCAGTCAGTAAATTGCTTGCCATATGACATGATGACCTGAGTTCAGTCCCACACATCCAGGTTGAAAGTGGGCATGGTGGCACATACTTATAATGTCAGTGCTAGGGAGGCAGATACAGGAGGATCCCTGGAGCTGGCTGGGCAGCCATCAGACTTGGCAAGCCCAGGTTCCAGTGAGAGATGCTGTCTCTAATAATAAAGTACATGGCTCCTGAAGAATGAGAGTCAGTGAGAGTTGCCCTCTGGGCTCCACACACGTGCACCTACACATACATGTTGTCTTGGAGTTTCTATTGTTGTGAAGAGGTACCATATCCATGGTACCTCTTATGAAGGAAAGCATTTAACTGAGGTGGCAGCTTACAGTTCATGGGTTCAGTCCATTATCTTTATGGCGGCAATCAGGCAGACATAATGCTAGCTATATCTTAACCAGAAAGTAACAGGAAGTGGACTGAGTATCACACTGAGTGAAGCTTGAGCATATATGAGACCTCAAAACTCACCTCCACAGTGATACACTTTCTCCAACAAGGCCATATCTACTCCAACAGAGCCACACCTCCCAGCAGTGCCACTCCCTTTGGGGGCCATTTTCTTCCAAACGACCACATGAACACATACCTGCATATATATATATATATATATATATATATATATATATATATATATATATACACCTCTCTCTCCCTGTATATATATATATATATATATATGCATATATATATTTAAATAAAGTGAAAAGGTCAATCTATCAAGAAGACATAAAAAAACATAAATATTTGGGCATCTAAGAATATCACAAAATATACAAAGCAAAAATAAAGTGAATTAGGAAAATCTAAGAAAGTAGTGAGAAGTTTTACTAATATATTAATACTGAATAGAAAAATTAGGCAAAATATCAACACAGAAAGATTTAACAACACTAATAAAGAAATAGTTCTAGCAGACATGTATAGAACACTCTAGCCAACAATAGCAGAGCACACATTCTCCCAAGGGAATTGGAATATTCTTTGTGGTAGAGTTTACGTCAAGGCATGTATTTATTGATATAAAACTAGTACAGATAATTTTAAACAAATTGAGATATTAAGAAGCAGATTCTGTGACCACATGGAACAGAATCATGAACACAAAAAGTCATAAAGCTCACAAAGATGTGTGAGCAACATACCCCTCAATATGCAAAGGTTTTCCTTTGTAGGAAAGTTTCTGATTGTTAATTCAGTGTACCTTAAAAGCATAAATGCATTCATGTTAACAAAACATAACCAAACCAAATTGAGCAAGGGTTACACACCATTGCCAGGTATGATGTGTCCAAAGGATAAAAGGCAGAAATGATATGATATCTTATGAAAATTAATTAACACAATGTGTCATATTAATAGAATAAAGTAAAAACCATCATGTATCATGTTTCATCTCCATACAGGCAGAAAAACCATCTGATAAAATTCAATACCCTTTCATTATGAAATAAAGTAGAAATATAAGGAAACTTGTTCAGACTGGTAGAGAACCTGCATAAAAATCCCATTGCTAACATTATTTACAATGAAACGTTGGGAACTTGCCCTCTAAGGCCAGTAATAAGACAAATTTGTTCATTTTCACTGTTTTTATTCAATACTATCTTGAAAGTTCTAACTAGAGCAATCAGGCAGGGAAAATTTTGCATGTAGTAGTAAAAAATTAAAGCGATGTCACTTTAGGTGGCGTGGTCTTGTGTTTAGAAACCCTAGGGAATCTATAAAATATGATTAAATGTGAGTGAGAAATGTCTCCCATAGGCGCAGGTATTTGAACACTCGGTCCCCAGTGGTGGTGTTGTGTGGGAAGGTGGAACCGCCCTGCTGGAGGAAGTACGCCATTGGGAGTGGGCTTTGAGAGTTCTTAGCTTTCTCTGTTTTGTGTTTACAGGTAGGATGTGATCTCTCAGCTTCCCATTCTGCCTGCTTCCGTGCTCTCCCTGACTTCTGGCACTCCCCATGATGGACTCTCACTCCTCCGGAACTATAGTCCAAAATGAACTCTACTTCTTAATAATCATAGTAATAGAAAGGCAAACTAATACAGAGCCCTAATAAACGCAGATCATTAAATTTATAGGCCACAAGTTGGACATAAAATAATTTCTATTTTTATATAGTAGCAATGAACTGTCTAGAACAATTTAACAAAGTAACTTCACTTAAGGAGGACCAAGTATAATAAAATACTTACGGATGATTTTCACAAAGGAAGTTCAAAGCTTATATTCTTAAGCCCATAAAACATTGTTGTAAAAAATTAAGGGTAACCTAAATAAAAGGCAGCCAGGGTGTCTTAGGTTCATATTATTGTAAATATTGTTTTTATAAAATGTTAGTGCAATCGTTATCAAAATCTCAGTTTTATTGGTGGTGTGGCAAACCAGTAATCCTAGTGCCAGGAAGCCAGACATGAGGATCTCTAGAGATTGCTGGCCAGTTGGTCTTGCCAGATTTGTGAGCTCCAGGTTCAATGAGAGATCCTATCTCCAAAAATAAAGTGGAAATTTATAGACTTGCAGCCTCCTCATGCACGCATGCATATCTGTATCTATGCATGTACTTATTATACATGTGTTCATCACACAAATGTGCACATACTTATGTCTTACATGTACACAACACACACATACACACACACACACACACACACACACACAGAGAATAAGCAAATGTAACTTTAAAAAATAAGGGTGGGGGGCTGGAGAGATGGCTCTGTTATGAGCAGGTTTTTCCAGCAGGCCACCTGACCCACTCTTTGTTCCTCCCCGCTAGCCACCTGGTCCCGCCGCCACGCACGCCCCAATAACAAGTTGAGACTCTGTATTTGATACAATCTTGTTGGCCAGCTACCATTATTGTTTATGAGCTAGCTCTGTCTTAATTATTAACCCATTTCTACTTATCTAAGTATTTCCACGTGGTCATCTTATTGGAGAGCCGGCTGGCATCTTCCTTTCTCTCGGGTCTACATCCTGACTCCTCCCAACTACTTCCTCTTTCCTCCTCCTAGTCTCCTAGCCCCGCCTATCTAGTTTCCTATTGGCCAACAGGGCTTTATTAATTAACCAGAATGAGAAACGTATTTACAGAATAACATCTCCCATCATGGCTCCATGATGAAGAACACTGCCACAGGCAGCTCACAACTACCTGTAACTATAGTTCTAGGATTATTCAACACCTCTGCCCTCTGTGGGTTCCAAAACTAATGTATACATTGCCCACATGCAGACTACACACATACACACACACACATTCAAAAATAATAAAAATATTTTTTCAAACATAGAAAGTAAGGACACCAAAAGTACAAGCAAGCAAGTAAACTGCAATAAATAAAAAATTAAAACTTTCAAACTTCAATAGACACTATTAGGATAGTTAAAATAAATCCCCCAATGAGAAGAAATATTTTTTAGGTACTTTCACATCCAATAGAGGCAAATTGAGACTATAGAAGGAATAGTCATAATTAACAACCCAAGGACAGATATCCCAAATAAAAGTGTGCAAAATTTTTTAATAGATAATACCCCAAAAAGAATACTGATTATTAATGAACAAATGATAACTATATTTGATATTGGGGAATGAAAAAAATCACAATTCTAACATACAGGAGAATGGCAAAAATAAAGATAGTAACATGTTGATGAGATTGTGTTACTAGAGGTTCTTTGTCCCGGCTGGTCCAGCTGCTGCTTCAGCACCAACACAAGATGCTATATTAGTTATGAAGATGTAGGCCAATGACTAGGGCTTCTTATTGGATCTGTGTCAATTATTAATCCATAACTATGAGACTATGTAGTTCCATTTAGTCTTTGCTTACCAGAGAATGCTTGATGTGTCCTTTCTTCCAGGGCTCACATTGCAATTGCTTTCTGCTTACATTAACCAGAATTCTCCTCATCTCCTAGTCCTGCCTATATCCCTGCCTTTATTTGCCAGTGTTTTCTCATCAACTAACAAGAGAAGCATATACAGTAGGACTTCCCCCCATCAAGATTGTATGAAGTTGGAAGCCATGTGCACTGCTGGGAGAAAGGTAAATATTTGGAATACAGACTGTGTCTCAGCAATTTGAACAGAGTACTATGCAATCTAGCAATTACACTTTTAGATACACCCAGTGAAATAACAATATTTATCTACATAGTAATTTGTACATGAGTGTTCATAGGCTACTCATTACTCTTGAAATAGAAACAACCCAAAAGGCTGTCAGATGATAAAGAAATAAACCAAATATTGTGTATCCACATAATGGAATAGTATGTTAGCATAAAGAAGCCATTCAGTACTGATACTGTACTTAGGTAATGCAGAATACAGTAAGCAACATTGAAGCAGACACAAAAGGCTATGTATTATAAGACTGTATTTATCTGAATATGTAAAATTAAGCAAATCTGTTGAAACAGAAAGCAGATAATGGTCGATGTGGATTTCAGAACAGTGAAGTGAGCAACTGTGTTACTGAGGTTTCTTTTGGAGTGATGAAGGTATTTTGGAATTAATTAGTGGTGATGGTGGTGCAATGTGGTGCATGTACTGAAATCTACTGAACCACATACTTTGATGGGTAAGTTTGATGGCTTGTCAGTTACAGCTCAGTTAAGAACTTGATCACTAAGCCTCAAAATGAAGTTCATCAAAAGCAAGTGAAGTCTGAGAAACTATACAAACCAGAAGATCCTAAAGTAACCTGATCACATGAAATCATGACATTCACAGACAAATGGATGGAATTAGAAATATGATACTGCCTGAGATAACCCAGACCCAGAAAGAAAACTATCACAGATCCTCTGTCATTTGCAGCTCTGACTTCCAAATCAGCCAATGTAAGTGTATAACCCATTGTAACTACAGAAACTACAAAAGTAAAATGAGACTTTGGGGATGATGAGGGAGGAGCTTTAGAGAAGGGAGTAGCATGTCACAGATGCTATGAAGGGGGAAATGGGAAAAACATGGAGGGCTTTAACTGGGGAGAATGGACAAGAGGGAGGGAGAAGGAGGGAGGAGGAAATAAATAATACTAAGGATATTTGAAAAGGCCACAGGGAAGCATATTATTTTATGTTTACTTAAAAGTACATGTGACATATATATATATGTATATATATATATATATGTATATATATATACATATATGTCTCATATGGTACATGCAATTATACCATTAGGAGTTGTGCTGGATAGTTTTATGTCAACTTGATACAAACTTAGGTCATCTGAGAGAGTGACCTTCAATTAAGAAAATACCTCCATAAGATGAAGCTGTAGGCAAACTAACTTGTAGAACATTTTCTTAATTAGTGAACGACAGGGGAGGGCCCAGTCCATTGTGGGTGGTGCCATCACTTGGCTGGTGGTCCTGGGTTCTATAAGAAAGCAAGCTGAACAAGTCATGGGAAGCAAGCCAGTAAACAGAACCCCTCTATGGCCTCTGCATCAGCTCCTGTCACCAGGTTCCTACCCTGTGTGAGTTCCTGTCCTATCTTCCTTCAGTGATGAACAGGGGTAGAAGTATAAGCCAAATAAATCCTTTGCTCCCCAAGTTGATTTTGGTCATGGTGTTTTATCACAGCAATAGTAACCCCTAAGACAGGGATGATAGCAAGCCCCCCACCGCCCTGAAAAATGGTCATAGATTGTCTAAAAACATCTCTAGTCTGAGGCATGAGAAACCTCCTTTCAAGTTGTTGGGTCCGGGAATCTAAGAGACCTCTCAAAACAATATTGGCTATTTTCATTGTCTGTGGTTACCTCCCAGAATTAGAAAGTAAGTCCCTGTTGCTGAAGACACCATCAACATTGGACAGAGGATCTAGAAGAGTTGAGTTGATCTGACCTGAGGACTAGCTCTCATAGTATCTGAAGGTGCTGTGCAAGCTGCCAAGGGAGAAAAGCAATTAGTAGTCCTTCCCAGTTGTAAAGCCTATGAACCACAGCAATGACAAGGGTGGCAGGCTATCCTTCAAGGTGCAATAGTGGCATTTATATTATGGGGGTAATCAGCAGCTCTCCAACTGGACTTAAGGCCCATTCACTAGGAGGAATTCATGCCTGGAACTGTACCCATGGCTGATGAGCTCATGGAACCTAGAGGAGAACCTACTACTGCTGTCCTCTCAGACAGCTATGGTTCCTAAGGGATTTCTAAATATCTTTGTAGCCACAGATAAGTGCAGCTTTCACCCCTCATCAAAGAAGCTTCTTTCTTTGATGAGGCATCAGATGAAGACCACTAAAACAACCACAACTGGTCAAAAAGTAGAAAACAGCTGACTGCATGTGCCCAGTCCCAAATGATCCACCTAAGGCTTGGGGAGCATTGTAGGAGAGGGAGGAAAGGTTGTAAGAGCCAGAGAATTGGGACATTTTCTGTGAGAGTGAGAGCCTGATATACAGTAGGGAAATTGTACCAATGAAATCTCAACAATATGGTTACTTAAACAAGACCTGAACGATGCCAACCCCAGTTGACATGCCAACAAAGATGGGGGAAATCTCATGCCATAGACCAGTGGTTCTTAACCTGTGGGTTGTGACCCCTTTGGTGGTTGTCTGGCCTTCTCACAGGGGCCACATATCAGATATCCTGCATATCAGTTATTTACATTATAACTCATAACAGCAACAGCACAATTAAGTTATGAAGTAGCAACAAAAACAATTTTGTGGTTGGGGTTCACCACAACATGAGGCACTGCCCTGAATGAAGAACTAAAGGCATTGTGGAGAGAGGCGAATCCGTTTTCATTTGGTGTGAACACTCTAATTGGTTATCCAATCCTAAACCACCCTCCCTAAAGTCATATGCACAGGTGCATCACTGAATGGGCTTGGCAGGTTGTATCTATATATTTATGTGCATGACACATGACAAAAGAAAACAAATAGAGACAATGCAGGGAAGCATAAGGAGGGCTTGGAGCTAAAAGAAGGGCAATAGTAGTAGGGGAGAGTGGGGGCAGAGTATAGTAATAGGAGATGGAAGATGGTTGAGAATATTAGACACGTGATTGAAATATAATGAAACCCATTAGTTTTATACTTAGTAAGTGATAATGAGTGAAAAAGAACTAGGAAGAAAATGACAATAAAATGAAATCTGATTTGCTGGGTGAAATCCTAGATTATCAAAAAGACATTAGGGAAAAGTGAAAGAAATAATGATACAGACTTTAATTGATGGTGTTTCAATTGTGATTAATTGGCTTGTTAACACCATGCCGATAACAGGAGAAGCATAAGGTAAAGTGTGTGTGAAGTTTTTGTACAATATCACAATAATCTATCAATGCTCCAAGACAACATTTACTTGGAAAAAAAATAAGAAATGACAGAAAAATGAAACTAGAGTATATTGGATGATTAGACATTAAATCCTAGCGATAAATAATATCGTGAAGTTCCTCCTAACTGCACTCCCTGTGATTTCTTATGTAGTTTGGCCATTTGGAGTTTGGGCTGTGTGGTTCACTAGTTGGCTTCTTGGTCAGACTGGGTCTCATTGTAGACACAAGAAGCGCTTAGAGGAAGGTGCATTCTCTAGCCTTGTCTCCCAATTCCATGCGTAGGCTGTGCTGTCAGTCATTCTGTGGAGTTTGTTTTCTGTCAGTAAAGGTGATATACCCTGCTTGTGGTAGACATTTTCTGAGTGCTGGTGATGCCGAGCATCTGGAAGAGGCCAAGAAAAACTCAGTTCCAAACTGCACTTTCAGTAGAGCATCACACACACGCGTGTAACTGAAAATGAGCGTGAGGAAGAACAGTATTCTTGGATCGTGTAAATAGGCGCTCTCTGAGGCTAGAGACCAGAGTACAGTCCCCAGGGAGTGCAATATGGGCTGAGAGGAAGTGCCAGTGGGAGCGACTCAGAAAGAGAAGGACACACTTCCTGTAGAGGGAATGGCATCTGGAGCCCCTGTGTCTGAGGGAGCAAGTATTTTTGGAGGAACTGAAACTTTTGGGGGAACAGAGCCCCGAGGCATAGGGGAGACGCCAAGGTTGTTGCTCAGGTAGCGGATGGTTGAGTTGGGGACTAGGAAGGGGTTCAATGACATCCAGAGGTCAATGAAAAGTGTTTAATATGACAAGGGTCTTGGTGAGATTCATATAAGTCATGGTCTGAGCACAGTGTGTAGGATGGGATTTAGGAAGCAGTGTTGGAGCCAGGAGGCAAATGAAGCCTCTGGATAAAGGAAGGCCTGCTGGTAAAGTCATCTTGGAAGAGAGAGAGAGAGAGAGAGAGAGAGAGAGAGAGAGAGAGAGAGAGAGAGAGAGAGAGAGAGAAGATTAGAGCAAAAAAAATTCAACAAGATAGCGATGGAAGAGACAAACAATATAACTTATAGATGCATGAGCCATGGATAGCTATACTAGAAAAATTCACCCAAGTATTAAAAAAGCAAAAGACAAAACAGCTATATAAGCAACCCATGCTTGTGTGTGTGTGTATGTGTGTGTGTGTGTGTGTGTGTATGTGTGTGTGTGTGTGTGTATGTGTGTGTGTGTGTGTATGTGTGTGTGTGTGTGTGTGTGTGTGTGTGTGTATGTGTGTGTGTATGCACATGCGCATGCTCCACTGAGCTAGGTTGGGGGTCAAAGGACAACTCTGGGGGGATTGCTTTTTCTTTCCGCTGCTCCTCCAGGTACTCCAGGCTAGCTAGCCTCCAAGCTTCAGGGTGGTTCCCCTGTCTGTGCTTCTGATCTCCTGCAGTAGTGCTGGGATTGTAGACACATGCTAGGGCGTCTGTTTATTTTATATGGAATTAGGGGACAGAGTTAGACTCACAGAACAAGCACCTTTTTACCCACCGATCCATCCCTCTGACCCTCCTGACTTTTTAAGGACTATTGTTTCTAGAAGATAGTCAGTGCAGTTTCTCAGGAAGCTGCTTTGCTCTTTTATCAGATTATACAAATTGTGTCCCTCATAATTTGTGTCTGTTTCTCACTTTGCAATGGCGGCTGAGTGTTGTGAAGTTAGATGCAAGAGAGTGTCAATGAAGCTCTGAGGCCAGCCTGGTTGGGTTGCCTCTGACCTTAGAGAGAAAGTCAAGACATAGCCCAGCTCAATGACAACAAAGGCCAGTCACATGGTCAGTCGTGACCCTGCCTACAGACCCATACCACAGTGCACACAGCTGCTGCCTGGCTGCATAACAGAGACTTCTCAGAAGAAGCATGTTGGCTGTTTGAAATACAGCCTTTGCAAAGTCCATAGGCTGTATTTTCTTTATTATTATTATTATTTTAATGTATAGGCATGCTTTTATGGGTTCGGAACATTTTGCTGAATGACTTGGTAGTGCACTATTGGCAAGCAATATGTTTCCAGATTTAGATTATAAGAGAAAAATCAGCCAGGGGTAAGTTCAGCTGCAGGCCACTGGGTTCTTACACTACAGTTCTCTCATGGAGCCCTGGGCTACTTTATCCCATGGGGACCAATTCTGCAAGGCATATTCAGCAGCCATGGCCCTAGATGCTTGCTTTTATGGCTCTCAGCCACATTCACATTGGGGCTGTGTTGTTGTCACATTGTATACATTATTCTTAATATCAGAATGAAAATTGGAGGACATATTAAGAATTGGCATGCAAAAAATGGGCTCATTTGCCATGGTCATTTTCCTCTGAGCTCCAGGAGGTAAGTGTAGGCTGTAAACAAAGGAGAGGGACATTAGCCAATGTTTATTGACTTTATTTCAGACTGTGCATCTAATGGGTTGGGTTCTTGGTGGTGGGATAATTTGGAGGAGGCACACTGATGCTCTCTGATAAACAGCTTTCTGCAAGGGCCAGAGGCTTCCAGACCTTTTAAGACTTTGATGAAAATTGCCATTTAAAACTGATTTTAGATGTCCTATTTGACTAATTTTATTTTTAATAATGGGGAAGGGCTAATATGAAATTTTAATTTTAAATGGTGGCTCTCAGAAAATTTGCTATAATGACAAATGTTTTTTATTTGTCCTGGAGATGCCAGGTGTTTGTGTGCCCATTCACATCGGCCCCTGTTGTCCTTAGCAATTATGTTTTTTAAGGGCATAATCCCACTCTGTTTATCTCCCCACTCCCTTTCTTCTAGACCTACCTCAGGTACTAGACCTGGGTGGTTTGCTGCCTTCACACTCGGGGATATTTCTAGCCACTACCTTGTTTAATCAGTTAGTTACCAGGACAAATGTTTTATGTGCTGTTTAGAATGAAAAGATGGAAGGCAAACCTTGGCGGGCTAGCTAAGATCATGGGAAGACTGACAGCCAAGCAGCCATTTTGTCAGGTTTAAATTTAAGTGATGAGGAAGCCAGTTGGTGAGGGGAAAAATACAACTGAAATGTGGAGAGAGATCAGATGAGAAGTGATGGGGGAAGAAAGGAGGGAGGGAGGGAGGAAGGGAGAGAAGTTGATACATTGCCTGGGATCCTGATGGTCTCTGAGCCAAGTCTAGCTTGTTCATCTTTAACACAAATTTGATTTTCCTTGTGGTCAACTGAATGGGGCACAATCAGTACCACCAACAAGCAGTTATCTTTATCAATGCTATCTGTCTAAGTGGCTGGCAATGGTTAAATCTGGTAGGTGGTCCAAATCCAACATGCAGTCAACCCATGAAGCTGGTTTTAAGTCATAATGAAATTCAGAGCTGCTGCTTTGGGGTTGGTCTTGGGCTACAAACGCTGGTTCCATGGCAGAGCCAAGGCATTCCTATATGAGTGTGTATTTTTTTTTCTCTCATCTTGAGGTGAACCATCCTTAAAACTGCTACCTTTTGGCTTACTAGTTGGCTTTCACTAAAGCACACCAACTATGATGAAGCCTACCTGAGTCCTGGGTGGGCTGGACTGAAAAAAGGGGGGGTGTGAAATGGAGCGAGGGTGTGAGCAAGTCCCTGATGACTAAGACAGAGCCCATGTAGGAGTTGATTCAGTAATAATGTGCCTCCCGTTGCAGCCGAGTTGCTTGCAATCCCCCCACGCTTTTTAGCAAACACTAGTTTGAATGTCAGAGTGTGTACAGTTGTTCTCTGAGGCTGCACTAAACTTGACTCTGTGGGAGAATCAACCTAGACTTCCAAATGTGAACAGGTCAGCATATCAGTTTTCCACTCATGCCCAGAGGATGTGTGGGTCTCACCCAGGAATAAGATGCTAGATGTCACTTTAAGGCAAACCAAAATGTTAATTTAAGAAGGATCTTGAGACAATGGCAGATGACAAGGTAGACAACCCTCTGATGGAGCAGGGGTGGAGGGATGAGGCATCTCAAGATTCAGTCTAGTTTGGGAAGACTCTGTAATAATTTAAAGGCAACAGGGAATCTACTTTAATGTAGCCAAAAGGAGGTTCTGGGTATTGTGGCTTGATATGAGGACTACTATAATGTGCAGATGATAGAGTGATCTAATGATTAAGTTATCAGAAGCTGACTGCTATGTTTAAACAGTGACCCTATTTCAGGAGTGACTTAAGCCAGGATGGCCAAAGAGAAGAGCAGAAGTCAGGAAGATTCCCCAGTCCTCCTCAGGGGCACAGTGGAAGACTATGTTCTTAATGCCAAGCCTGGTGGTCACATGAAGTCTCTCTTGGAATGACCCTGTGGGTGTATGCAATTCTGGCCACTCCTTTAGTTTGAAGAGAACTCATTATGTATTTACCAGGAAAATGTTATGTCAGGTATCATGTGACCATGGGGACAGTAGCTGATGAAAGTCTCTGTTCTTGTAGGGTTTTCTTTCTAAAAGGAAAAAACTTGAACATAAATCTTAACGCCATTGGTTTCTAGCATGCTGTATTAGTCTACTGAAAACAACAATAATAACAACAGCAACCCAAAATCTATAACAAAATGCTTGAGGCAGGCTAAATTTATGAAGACAATAGATTTTTTTAGTTAAAAGTTTTGAAAGCGGAGGATACAGAGGCTAGCTCTGGAAGTGATCCTCGTTATTGACAGAGTCCTAAGGTGGCAAGAAATGCGGAGCATCTGATATTTGTTTCTGTCTGTTTCTGTCATTTTATATAGCAAGCAGGATTTAATCATGGAGGCTGAACTCTAGTGACCTTGATTAAACATAATCCCTTTCAAAGGCCTGGCTTCTAAACACCAAGCTGGGTTAAGTATCCATTCTGTTAATACCAAGAACATGTGACTTAGGGATTAAACTCTTGCAGAACAATGATTGCAACTAGAGATCATTATGTTAAGCAAAATAGGCTTCACTCAGAAAGATAAATATCACATTTTTTTCATATGTGGAGTCTAGAATGTGTGTGTGTGTGTGTGTGTGTGTGTGTGTGTGTGTGTGTGTGTGTGAGCGTATGTGTGTGTGCCATGAAACTAGAAAGGGGACCTTGAGGAAGACAGGTCAATGGAGAATAATGGAATACATGTGGCTGACATGAAAGCAAAGAGGAGACTACCTGTGGGGAGATAGGAGACCAGTGAGAGTGGGGTGAGGAGCTAGGGAGAGCAGTGGTGTAGCATGGATTCTAATTGTTCTTAATAATAAAACCCCAGCGACAGATGTTGGGGTTAAAGCTGAAGATCAGAGAAGTAAAGCGGCCAGCCACTAGAGAGTTCTTACCTCTGAAAATGTTCAGACCAGAGGGGCGATCCACCAAACCTCAGACTGCCCTGTTCCTCTGACTGCTCCCAACTGCCCTGCTCCTCAGACTGCCTCAGACTGCACTGCTGTCCACCAAACCTCCGATTCCCTCAGCTCCTGTCTTCTCCTGCCTTATAATCTTCTCTAGTGGTGGGATTAAAGGCATGTCACTCTAAGTGCTGAGATCACCTTTGGATGAGCTCTGTCTCTCTTTTAGGCTGGATCAATTTCGTGTAGCTTAGAGTGGCCTTGAACTAACAAAGATCTGTCTGCCTCTGTCTCTTGAACAGTGGGATTAAAGGTACTACCACTGCTGGGCCCTATGGCTAGCCAGTGTGGCTGCTAAGTAAGATTAAAGGTGTGTGCCACCACTGTCTGGCCTCTATGGTTAACTAGTGTGGCTAGCTTTGCACTCTGCTCTTCAGGCAAGCTTTATCTGTTGTATCATTAGCAAAATCTCACCACATAACAGAGGACGGCAATGAATGAGAACCAAGCAAAATGATACATATGTAGAAAATGCAATAATGAAACCTATTACTTTGTGTGATAATATTTTTTTTAATTTTATTTATTTTATGTGTGTGTTTTGCTGTTATCTATGTGTCACATGTGTGCACTGGACCTCCTGGAACTTAAGTCATAGACAATGTGGGCCACCATGTGGATGCTTGGAACCAAACCTGAATTCTCTGGAAAAGTAACAAGTGCTCTTAACCGCTGACATATCTCTCCAGCCCTTTGTGTGGTAATTTTAAAAATAGGAAAAAAAATAAATTTTTGCGTGCCTCTTAAAACGAAATTCTTGTGTGAGTTCCTTGGGAGAAACCACATCTAATAATGAGTTGCTTCATGGTAGCTGGTAACCATTCTGTGTCAGTGCTTTCCATATTTGTAGCCTGGGATGACAAAACTGTGTTTACCCCTAATAGTCAGACCTCTCTACAGGTTACAGCAGCAAGTACTTGATGCCAGGAACCAAGTATTAGTGCTCTGCACAGAGGCAAGTGAAGGGGCTTTAGTACTGTCCCCTGTCAGGAAGAACAATGCATTGGATTCTCACAGCAGCGGCTGAAACAAAGCCTGCTAGCTAAAGGGATGGCTTAGAAACTTAGGCAAGACCAAACCCAGAAGTGCATGTTCAAGCAAATTCTAGAACACAGTGTACAGCCAGACTGATCACTTTTTCCCACAGTGGGGTCCTACATGGCCTCAGGGGGCTGAAAACAAATTTGTATGTTGTTAGGGTCCGACTTGTGTGGTGGGTTCCACAGGGACATGGACACCGCACTTAGCTCTGTGTTTGGAAGAGTGTTTTCACAGCTCATCTTTCTATATGAGACCTTGAGAGTTCTTTAATTTCTTATCCTGAGACTAGCCTGAATTTCTTATCCTGAGTCTGTTTGAGCTGCCCACCATGGCAGACACAGAAGCAAGCATGTTTCCTGTCAGAGTGATCCTTGCACAGACCTGGAGTGGGGGGGGGCAACAGAAATGTTGGTTTTTTTGATGTCTATAGCCATAATGCTCCTTAAATCGAAAGCTGTTTCTTTATCTCAGATGCTTCTAGTTTTTAGGGTCTGCATCTTTAACATTTCCAAATACGGCTGTGAAGAAGATGGGTATATTTTCTTTCTGTTTCGGGGCAAAGGCTTCTGGGAGCAGGGACTGAATTGACAACGAGAATGCTAGACTGGGCCTCAGGCAATTCATTTACTGCTTTCTGGACCCTGTGTCATCAAGGGAGTGTCAAAAATCCACATGATGCTTCTGAGCCCACTACCGTTTTTTTTTTTTTTTCTTTCACATTTGGGTCTCTGATTTAGCTGACAGATGTTAAAACACAAATACAGCCAGGTAACTTCCCAGTGATAGCACAAATGTAAAAGCTGCAGTTATCCCAGCCTCAGGCGAGGAGGGCATCCGGACTCTCAGAATCTTCCCTACTCAGAGTCTTTAAGCTTTTTTTTTTTTTTTTTTTTTTTTTTGGTCATCTATTATGGCTCAGGATAATTCCATCTCTCACTGATATCCCTATGTAGATCTAGAGGTCAGGAGACCAGGGAAATATTGGCACCAACAATAGACTTGAGTCCCTTTTGTGGCTGTCAGGGCTCAGACATTGCAAAGTTTGGTTCTAGAAAGAAAACAAAGAGGATGTGAGAGGGGCAGTGACTGTTCACCCAGTCACTTTCTGGATTGGGGAGTCTGATGCCCAGGGACATCACTGGCATCACAGTGGGTCACAGGAACCCTGAAACCTTAGCTCTCCTGATTTCTATGCAACTCTTTCCCCTTTGAGTCCTGCCATATGCAGGTCCCCCAGGGGTTCCCTTGAAACTGGTGCTGGGGAGAGGGATTGACAGTGGCGGCCTTGGTTCTCTCCTGTCTTGGGCTTGCCTCATCTCAGCTTCACACAGCTCATTTCTTTTGAAGAATGCTCACCTTGAACAGAGATAGACTTAAGGCCTATCACACACACACACACACACACACACACACACACACACACACACACACACACACACACACACACAGAGACAGAGAGAGAGAGAGAGACAGACACACAGAAAGAGAGAGACAGAGAGAGACAGACAGAGAGAAGGGGGGGCTGTGAACTGATAAGTCAGGCAGGAACAGAATTCATCTCTGTTCACTGTCATGGCTGCTATTTATCTGTACATGGCTGGGGAATAAAGAGCCAGGGCTCTACATCTTCAAGCTGATCTATTTAGATGTCTGAGATAATTAGTTTTAAATGTGTTTTATATGAATTTGCTGTGATGCCTTTTAGACCCTTTCTAACATAATGCTATTGTATTGCTCATACGATTATTTTGTGTGTGCATTTATTATGTGGCATATGTATGAGTTTGTAGGTATGTATATATGCATACATGCATGTGGATGTGAGTACATGTGCTCACCTGTACGTTGAGGTCAAAGGTGAATGTCAGGCGCCCTCCTTGATTCCCCTCTCCTTCATTTTTTTTTGGGGCAGGGTTTCTTACTGAATCTGGAACTCACAGATTAGCAAGGTCAACTAGCCAGTGGCTATAGGGATCAGCCTGTCTCTTTACTCTTGCCTCTCCCCACCTTCCAGTGGGGGCTGCCACACTGAGTTTTATGGGGAGTGCTGGAGATCAGACTCAGTCCTTCATGCTTGCGTAGCAGGCACTTTACCGGCTGAACCGTTTTTCTAGCTGCCTTACCTGACTATACACCATGCTAAAGAGTCTTTTCCTTTCGAGTGCGCTGGAGACGACCCCCAGAAACACTGAGGTAGGTGGGAAGGAGGATGGTTTTGGGCTCATATAGAAACAGATCTATGATCCTCATGTGTAGAGCCTCCTCCTTCAGAATCCTCCAAAAGGAAGCCTAAAAGGCGCCCCCAAATTGTGGCAATCATCTGTTTGTTCTGTTTTCCTGGTCCACCATTGTGAATCCACCCTCCTGGTGAGATGCCCCTGTCCTGGCCCATACACCTCTTTCTTTTTTTGTCTGTGCTGTTTCTTAAATCTGAATGTTTTCAATGACAGGGTATTTCTTGCAGCCATTTTGGGAGTAAGGCCTAGATGGAAGAAGTAAGCCACTGTGTGTGTGTGTGTGTGTGTGTGTGTGCGCGGCACACACACACACACACACACACACACACACGCAGAGAGACAGACAGACAGACAGAGACAGACAGACAGACAGACAGACAGACAGACAGACAGACAGACAGAAGGTTGTGTTGTTCCACGTGCTTTGCTGGCTTTGCTTTCCCTACACAGTGAGGTGAAGAGACTCTTCTGCCATTTATGCCTGCTGCCATGGTGCTTGGCCTGAGACATGGAGTGAAGAAACACTGTGGGCCAAATTCCTGCTTTCTCTCTGAAATTGTTTCTGCCCGCAATTTTGGTCACAATGATGAAAAGAGAGCTAACACAAATGACATGCTGAGGTCATAATGTCCTACCCTGGGGTCTCGTGGTGATATCTTGAAAACTGCCCTGCAGAGTGTAAATACTGAGACTATGCCATGTGGTCCTGGCTGCAGAACCTGACAGTATATGCAGAGCCAGGACTTATTTTATTATGGATTAAGTTTTAGTTTAATCTGGATTTCTATCATTCAGATTACAATTTGGGCCCTTGACAGAGGGATGTACAGCAGCAAGGAAATAAAGCTGTGGCCGCTGTCCAGACAGAGTCCCTCAAGAAAATGATGTCTTTAAAGTCGTTCTTTGGTTTTGTTTAAGACAGAGTCTCACTGTGTAGCCCCCCCCAGCAGCTGTGCACACTCTCTCTCCTCTGCACCCCGGTGTGAACAATTGATATATATTATAGGGCAACTTCCAAGTTGGTGGGATTTTATTTTACACATTTTGAGATTTAAGTCTTAAAACTGCTTGCATTTTAGTTATAAATTGTTAGCAGGTATTATAATCTCTTTAGTAGTCAAGGACTCTGAAGTCCTTAAAGAATTCAGGTAGGAGCCCTGCCTCCAGCCCAGAGTGCTGCTGCTTTACTGTCACACTTTGTCCTGTGCCCTTGTCTTATCTTGTTTCTCATTCCGGTGAGGATGCTTAAAGATCTCGATCAGGTTCAGTCTCCAGGGTTTTAGAGAGGATGCTGGGTTCTGGGTGCTTGGTGCTGGGTGTTGTTGTCAGCTTCATGCAGGCTAGAGTTTTCTGGGAAGAGGCGACCTTACTTGGGGGAGTGTCTACATCATATTGGCCCATAGGCAATCCATGGGGCATTTTCTTGACTGATGATTGATGTGGGAGGGCCCAGCCCACTTTAGGTGATGTCACTCCTGGGCAGGTGCTGGTAGGTGGTCCTGGGTGGTATAAGAAAGCAGACTGAACTCTGAATCTGGGCAGTACTCGGCACCCTGGGGAGCGCTCAGTACCCTGGGGGGGCACTCACTACATTCTGTCTGATGTTGCTGACTTGATTAAAAAAAATCCCTATTATTAAAATGTTAAAATGTAGCAAAAGAAAAAAAGGAAAAAGAAAGAAAGAAAGAAAGAAAGGAAGGAAGGAAGCAAGCAAGCAAACTGAGCAAGCCACAGGAAGCAAACCAATATGCAACGCTCCCGCATGGCTTCTGAATCGACTCCTGTGTAGCAGTCTTTCTCTTTTGGGGCCACCACCCAGCTCCCAAGTCATGACACAGGGACTTATTAGTTATGAATGCTTGGCCTAGCTTTGACTCACTCTTTCAATTTAAATTCACCTACTTCTCTTTAACTGCCTTTTGCCTCTGGGCTCCCCTTCCTTCTGTATATCTTGCTTTCACTGCTCCTCATGTCTATGCCTCTTTCTTCTCTTACTTATTCTCTCTGCTGGCCAGCCCTGCCTATCCCTTTCTCTGCCTAGCTATTGGCCATTCAGCTTTTTATTAGACCAATCAGGTGTCTTAGGCAGTCAAGGTGAAACAAAGGCACCTCATCCTTACATAATTAAATAAATGCAGCATAAACAAATGTCACACACCTTTATAGAGCTAAAGTTATACTCTGCAGCATAAACAATTGTAACATGTCCTTCCCCTAGTGTAAATAATATTTCACAACACTCCTGTGTCCTGGTTTCTGCTCTGACTGCCCTGTAGGTGCTAGGGTGAAATTAACTCGTTCCTCCCCAGTCATGTTTGGTCAGAATGCTCCATCGCAGGAATGAAAAGCAGACTGGAGCAGAAGGCATGCATACTACAGCAGCCTATTTTTGCTCATGCCTTTCCTTTCCAAGGTTTCATTATCTGCAGTTGACTACGGTATGAAAATATGGAATAGAGGATTCCAGAAATAAGGATTTTCAAGTTTTAAATTGTATGCTGAGTCCTTCTGCCCAGTCCTGCTAACACAAATCATCCCCATGTGCTATGTCTATTTATCTCCCTGTTAGCTATTTAATAGCTATTTCAGGCATCAGATTAACTGTTGTGGGGTTGCAGTGCTTGTACCAAGGCTGCTCTTAAAAATGTCCTCCAAGCACAAGTTCAGCGATTTGGCAATTTCATTACAGTAGATTGCTAAAGTATAAATGTTTTTTGTGTCTATTATTGTACAGTGTTGCTAATCTATTAATGCCTCTATTTTATAAATTAACGCTACCATAGGGGTATGTAGTATTTTTAGGAAAGTGGTGACTGAATAGGGTTAGGCATTGTTCACAGTGTCAGACATCCACTAAGGGGCTTGGAAAATGTCCCCTGTGGACAAGCAGCACTGCTGTACTTGCTTAAGTGAGGATGCTACCAGACTATAGAGGCCCTGGGACGGAGCATTTATCTCTTTCATATGAATAAAGATCTGCAGTGAGGCCAGGGTGGGATGCACTAAGGTTTTATTCGATGTGTTCTTCAGAGCAGAGTAAATCACCACTCCTAACCACAAGCATTTAGAAGGCCAAAGGTGGTGACCCATTCACTCTGACTACATAACACCCCCCCATGAATCAAAATCAGGGTTTTGAGGTGGTATTTGCTCATCCACATCCACAGTAGCATTGTTCATAACAGGCGAGAACTGAAAGCAATCTGGATGTTCACTAAGTGCTAAATGAAACACGAGACTGACAGGTGTTCCGTACACATCACCTTAAAGAAGATGCAGTCATGGTCATAGCCCCTTGAACCTTGAGGCACAGGCTGAGTAAGCCAGGTATCTAATGAAAAGTGCCATGCGACTTAGTTTCTGTGAGTTCCCTAGGGTAGTCAGCATCATAGGGTCAGGAAGCAGATTGGTGTCTGACAGGGGCTGGGGGAGGAACGAGCATAGAACAAGTTCTGTGGCTCAGTTACCCTGCAGTGGCAAGCTGTGTGAGACTATAGGGTTGAATACTTGAAAATGGTTAAGATGGCCAACTTTATTGTATGCATATTTTACTATAACTCAAACTCAAATTTCTAGGTTAAACTGAAGGTCAATTAAATTAAAATCTTTGTGTGGACATGTGTATTTGTTACAGTTTCTCCAGGTTAAATCAAGGGGGTGGGGATACCAATGGATCAGAGGCAGGTTGTACAATCTTAAAGTACTACAGAAAGAATAGAATAATGGGGGATTACGACAAGTCAAGTGGCCTGAAGGGAGGAACCAGTGTCAATGACAGGTTAGTGTGTGGGGGGAAAAGGTCATCTCCTCACACTAGATGCACTGTGAACCATGGGAGATGTCTTGAGAGGAGTCTAGAGATCTGCCATAGGAATCCAAGCTCCATTGTGCCTTAAAAATAAACATGGAGGAGGACAGTGGCATGCATCAGAGTGATTGCATGCAGAGAGGTGATTGCTGCACCAATCTGACAACCCAAGTGGGATCTTTTGATGTCACAGTTGAAGGGGAGAACTGACTCTCAAAGGTTGTCCTCTGACCTCACACACACACACACACACACACACACACACACACACACACACAAAACACCTCCAGACACATTCACCTCCACAATGAAAAATAGTAAATGAAAACTCAAAACATTTGTTGTTAGTTTTTTAAAAAATTCATAATTGACAAGATTTTACCTATTTAAGGTCTACAACATAATGAATCCATGCATATACACACAGTATGTAGTGATTAACACATTAAGAAGTGTGTTTCTGTATTTCCCACCTTTGCCTCAGAACTTGTACTTACTCATCTTGTGACTAAGAGTTTTCAGCTTTTGATCATGTCACCATGTTCCCCTCACTCCCTGGGGTCAGTATTGTGTCACTCTCTAAACCCTTGAGTTAGACACTTTAGTTTTCACAACTGAGTGAGGTCAAATGGTGTTTGCCTTCTTGTGTCCAGTTTATTCACTTGATACAGCGTCTTCCAGGATGATCCCTGTCATGGATGACAGGATTCCTTTAATTTTATGGCTGGACAATATTCCAGTATATACATATGAAGTCTTGACTGGCGCTCAGGTTTAGCTAAATGTTGTCGAGTGTAGAAAATGCTTTAGTGGACATCAGGCTACAGATATGGCTTTGGATACAGAGAGTATTTTCTCTGGATGTTTTTATTTTAAGAGTAAATACATAAAAGGCCCAAGGTAGAAAAATTTCCTTGTGGTCATTATATAGTTTATAGAAAAGATATGCCTAATTTTGAGTTATTTTAGAAACTGCATGGGTGAGGGACCTCAATCTGAGGTCCCTCCCTTGCTATGAAAATATTCTGTGGCTCCTCCTTAGGACCCTTTTTGGAAGCCAGTAGTGGATGAATTCACATTAAAAGGAACTTCACAGGCTATTCCTTTGGATGGCATTTAGATTTTTAGGACAAACTGAATCAGGAGAACAGCTATTTGATGTAAAATATTAAAATTTATTTTTACTGATACATCAGACACTGTGGCTCAGACCATCGATGTCAGTTCTCAGGAAGGCACTGAACAATGCTGCTCTGCTTTGGTGCTCGAGCTGATGGGGGATGCAGTGACTCTCGTGGTCCCATCGAGGTCTAATGGGAGTAGGAGAGCAAGCTGCATTTGTGGTCTAACCTCCTAGACAAATTAGTATGATATTAAATATGCCACCTTCCTGTGTTGCTGGATTATCATGTTAGGCAAAATAGAGTTGTGATTCTTCTTCACAAGCATCCAACACACTGAACCTTCCAAGCCGGGCTCAGAAACTGTCCCTTGGGTGGTTCTTCTGAAACCCACGCTGCGAAGCTCCTGGGTGCGTGGTAAGATGTAAACACTGCCATCGCGTTTGCTTTGGACAATTTAAACAGGAACGCCCAGACTGGTCCTGGAAATGAGGATAAGAGAGTCAGGCAAAGCTCTAAAAAAGCATGTGGGGTTGCTGTGTTTTTCTATCACAGAATCCAGCATGGGCAGGGTGGGACAGATTGCTGAGTGACTGGAGGTGGGATAGAAATTACTTCTTGGTGTCTCGCTAAATGATGTGTAGATGGTTTCTTGACAAAAACGCAAGAAGGCCTGGGTCCTGGTTCCCATTTTGTCACTCATTAATTCTGTGACATTGGCCCACACTAAGGTTCCCAGAACTTATCTCCCACATGTGGATGGGCACAGGAAAACTGTCTTTTTCAGGCACATGGCTTCGTTTGCCTTAAAGAAAACAGCAGACCTACAGTAATAGAAGACTCCATGATTCTCTACAAATATCGAGAGCAGTCATATTGAAAACACTGGGCTTCGTAGAGGATCATTTGAATTAGGGCAATTCATCATGACACACGTCTCTGTTGGTGAAAACTGAAAGTAAAACTCATGTACTTGAGATATGAAATTAAACCCAGCAATTTGAGTTACACTCGTTTCAGTAAGTAGTGTACTAATGTCAAGTAGGCAATGTACAGAGCAAACACAGCAAAGAAATAGTAACGCCTCTGGTCTCCTGGTGACCATCGTTTTCAGTATTTCTCCTGAGAAATTCATATCAACACCATGGTAAAGCTCATCACTGTCTGCAGAGCAGGTGCTGTTAGGGACACACACATGTTTCCACTGGTTTATTTTTACCAGAGGGGGTGTGTGTGTGTGTGTGTGTGTGTGTGTGTGTGTGTGTGTGTATTCATGCATGCACACAGTGAGGTGCACGTGTGGACATCAGGACAACACGCAGGAGTTTGTCATTTCACCATCTGCATGGATCCTGGGGGTCTAACTTGGTCATCAGTTTTGGTGGCAGGCACCTTCACCACTGAGCCCTCTGTCCCACTAAACTTGTTTCTTAATAGTCATCACATGTGTGCTTACTATTGGCTGGATGGGAAACTGTTCTCGTACTCTTTATGGAAGAAGCCCGACCTGGTCACAGCACAGACACCAGAGCTGAGGTCTACGTGTCTAGTTTGGCTGCTGTGCAGTGGTTTGTGAGTCTGTTTTCTCTGTGATTCAAAGGACCCAAGGGTTGACTGTAAGTTTGGAAAAAGTGACAAAGCACCCTGCACTATTTCACTTTGTTCATTTTTTATCTTCTCCAAAGTTGTTCATTTTTTATCTTCTCCAAAGTATGGCTAACATTTAAAATTTAATATTGAAAACGAGAAAGGGCAAATGGTTTTCTCTTTGTTTAAGTCAATGCATCCTTTCGAAGCCAATGTACAAATGCTGTACTCTGGGCAAAGTAGCAACAAAAGCCAACTATATTCAAGAAAAAGTGGATAAACATATCAGTGGTGCTATACACATGCTTATACAGGTGTTGCTTCTGTACTCCAAAAGAAAATTAAATAGGAAAATATTACTCATCTCAGGAGAAAAATAGGGTAGAGATTACAACTCGGGGACTTCGAAATATTTTGTCCGTGTGCCTTTTGTCAGAAGGCAATTTGTCTACACTGGAAAAGGATATGGTTTGGCTGACTAAACTGTGGAGTGATACAAGTGATAGGCAACGATAAAAAATGCTTAGGGAAATTTTCGGGGTGCTCCAGTAAAGTGCAAGTGCTGTGTGGGTGTAAAGAGCAGACTTCTCTCTCTGTTGCTTTGCTTTTGGGAGGGGGCATGTTTTTCAACACTGAAAGCTGCTGACATTTTATGACACTCTCAGGGCTGTTAAATAACAAGTTACTGGGCCTCTTGTAAACAGTCTTGATGGTGGAGTGTAAACGTGTTTGTGCATGCTTGACGTGCTTACTGGCATGCTCCTGTCTTTAGAAAGTGCACTGAGTATTTTCTCTTGGAATGCGTTGCTCTGTGATCCAAGAGCAAAGGATGGGAGAAGTCAGGACTGGCTTATTTCCAGGGAAATTTTAAGGATAATTCAGATGTCTCTCAGTCCTTTACAGACTTCTCTAACTAGCTACAATGCCTGAAATTCTGACAAAAGGCCTTTCTTGCTCCTCAATAATAGAGTTTGAAACCCTGTAGGGACACTCTGGAGAGGCCAGTGTGCCTCAAGTCCTTTTGGTGTTTTCACTGGTAGAACAAGGCTTTGGGGTAGGGATGCCGTGGAGAGTTTTGCGTGCATCAAAAGAAAATGCCAGCTACCTGCTTGACACAGTGATCAATAGTGGTGTGTTTTCTGCGCTGTGACTTTCTGTGAGAAGGGAAAAGAGGAGAAATGAGCAGTGGGCCATTTGTGTCCCTCCCCGGCTACATGTACCTTATGAGATTACCAGTCCACACAGACAGACGCTTGGTCATTCCTTGCCCAAGAAGACTTCTCAGCAGGTCAGTGAAAGAAATCTCAAGTAAGATAGAGCAGGATGTGGTGGGAACCCCATACTCACAGACTTTTCAAAGTAGTACGTCATCCACTTGATTGGGCTCCTGACACAAAGTGACTAGGAGAGAAATGGACAGGTAAAGGGACTCAACATCAATGATGGTCCCACTGAGATTATGAGCCATGCGTCAGACTCCAAGCACATCACCTTCGCTGTTTGGTGATGTACTCAGAACGCGGGCTGAGCAAGCTGGTGAGCAGCAGGTGAAAACTGCTGACTGAGAAAGACTGAGCCCTGAATGTAAGCACTGAGCTTCCTCCTGTCCAGAGGAAGACAGCATAGAGTAAGTTAGACACCGCTGTGTTTGTTGTCTTACAGCAGAATGTCCATTCCACCAGTTTACTTATTGTGGTGATATTATATTGTAATAGTTGGACACTGTGCTAAGCACTGGAGAGACTATGCTGACTAAAAGTTCAGAAGTTCTGCCCTTCACAGAGTGAGTAGTGGGAAGGCAGGTGGACAAAGCATTACAATATCCTAACTTGTACAGATGGTGCAGAGAGGCACAGGTCCTGTAGCAGGTGCGCCTGACTCTACTAGAATGTTAAGGGGGATTTTGTTGTGCATAGAAACTTTTCAAGTGGCCACACCTTTCCAGTAGCATAGATTATCATTGTGGGATTTCAATATTACTTGTCAAACAGATTTCTGTTTCTCTTCTTGTCCCAGGTGTTTTGGGGGCTGTAAGTTCAGTTGAAGTGACAGACTATACACAACTAGTCCTGAAAATGGGACATAAATGGTATCAAGAAATCTTGGTCACAGGTCTAGGAATCTCTCAGTGGCGCTAATGTCAAGTTCCCAAGGGACACGTGTAAGGTCATGACTGCCCGTGCCCAGACTAAAAATTCCCCTATTAAGCTCAAGAAAGTTCAGCCTGAAATACCAAAGGGTGCCAACCACAAACTCTGTGGGCTTGCTTTCACTATCCCTCCCAAGCCTGGATTTGTGGCTACATGTGCAAGGGTTGCAGACTCTTCCAGCCAAGGCTGAGGCTCAACCAGGGCAAGGCTCCAGCTCAGGCTCTCATAGGTTCCCAGACCCTCATGAAGGCCCCAGAGCGAAGGCCTCTATGTGCCAGTATGAAGGCAGATGGGCTGGTGTGACCCTTTTCACCCCCACACCATCTGAAGATGGTTGGTGATCTGTGTTATTTTTACAACTAAACTCGAGGTAGGATTTCTTAAAAAAGAGAGAAAATTCTATTTATTGGCACATGACTTTAAAATTAATAATGATGTCAGAACCACCAAGTCGGTTCCATGCTTTACCCATCCACATTTGATCATTTGTTTTAATTATTTTGATTTTTTTGAGGCAGGGTCTCATAGCACAGGCTGGCTTCAAACTCTTCACGTAGCTGAGGATGACCTTGAAATCCTGATCCTTCTGTCCCATTTCTTAACTGCTAGGATTACAGGTGTGTACCACCAGGCCTGGAAGGCAATTGATAATTTACTATTTGAAATGGGTTCTACATTATTATCTATTTTCCGAAGTATGTTATTTATACCAGGGTTTATGTTTTTTTCCTGTCTCTTCAAATTCCGTTAACAGGAGAGCATGGCACGGTCATTGAAACCCTCACATGTGTTGGTTTATTTCAGCATTAAACCACAAATGGGAGGGGATGACTAATCAGAGTGTGAACAGTCCCAAGGCTTTGGGGAGAAACAAACTCAGATTTTTCATGAAATGTGAAATGTAAACTGGGCTAATACAAAACTAAAAAACTTGGTTTTTGGAAAATATTATTGAATGTTACATGTAAACTATTTCTGCGGACATACAAAAGTAGTCTGTATTGTTGGTATAGAGAAGTGTGACACAGAGGCGGGAATAGCACGGTTATGAATGTGGGTTCATTAGAAGCCACCACACACTTTTGGCCACAGGGCATGGAGAAATGGTACTGGCAGGGAAGCTTCCTCTCTGCTAGGTAGTTTTTATAGCGCTGGAAAATTCATCAGCACTCTTACCTTATTGTGAATCCCTCGAGCTGCAATAGTGACCAAGGTGGCAAGTTATACATATGGCTACAAAGTGGCATGAAGGTTATAGGAGTGACCAACTGCTTTATGACTGGATTTAAGGCCTGTTCCAAAAGGACAAACACTTGCCTGGTGCTGTGAAGGAAGCAATGGCTGGGGAGCTCACAGGACTGGGGTGAACCATTACTATCACTCTGTGGAATGGACAATATCAGCATGCTCTCTGAATTCCTAGCCCCACACCTATGGATTAGCACTGAACTCATCAGAGAAGTTGCCTTGTGCAGTGGACCATGGTTCATGCAGAGTCACTGCTGGTCAAAGTGTAGAAAGTAAGATTCAGCGGAGTGCTGAGCCACCAATGGGATATGGGTAGTGTACCCTCTCCCTAAAGCTCAGGGACCATCACAGAAGAGGGGGTGGAAAGTTTTAGCAGTCAGTGTTTGGGAGGATGAGGATAAAACAGCATCTTCTGGACATGGCAGGATCACTGTCACCCCCAGCTAGGAGATGAGAAATTTAGATTAAAATACATGCCTTGAGCTTTAAACATTTCTATGGCTTATCTACTTACATGTTCACCTTTTGCATGTATTATATCATATGTATAAGCATATATTATTCTATTGTAGTAGAAAAGTTGAGTTTTTGATGATTACATGAAAATCATGTTTAAATCTAAAAGCACATGAGTTAAACTTTGATGACCCAAAACAATTTTGTTAATAACTGTTTTGTTAATAACACTGTTTTGTCAATAACAGTGTTGTTACTATTATTAGTTTTAGTGAAGATGCCTAAGTAGCCTAAGTAGGAAATACCTGTTGTTATTATCTCATCATGAGTACAATTTCAAAATTAATGTCTGCATCCTTTTCAAAGTAAAAGGAAGTGTCTCATTTAAATTCTCTGGAGGCAGGCTGCGTGTGGCGAAGCACGCCTTTAGTCCCAGCACTCCGAGAGGCAGAGACAGGTGGATCTCTCGGAATTGGAGTCCAACCTGGTTTACAAAGCAAAGTTCATGACAGCCAGGACTGTTACACAGAAAAAGCCCCCCAAATACTCTGAAGAAAAAAATTGTCTTAACTTTTTTTAAGATGCAATCGCTCCGTGGGTACCGGTCCTGTTGAATCCAGTATGAAGAATACCCACTGAGAGCAGAGGAGAAATTGTCCTTTCAGACTAGGGAAACAAGAGCAGGGAGATGGGGGCTAGAGGACAGAAAGCACCTCAGTTCTCTGCAGCTGGGGGTTCCTACATGTATTTCTGCTTTCTGTCTCGGGAGTAGGGAGTCTGCTTTAAAGCCCAGTGTCACACAATGTGTGTGTCATTGCCTCTTCATCTGCAAGCAGGATGGCAGAATATGGGGGTGACGGTGTTGTCTGAGAAGGCACTTTCAAGGGTTTATTTCTGGTGCTGTAGGCAACAGTAGGAAGAGGTACCTGGAAGACAGGCTAGAGTGGTACATGACTCTGCCCACCAAGGAGCCTAAGTTTGCTACTGTTAAGTGTCCACATCACTGATATCAAACGTACAGTGGGCAAGACCTGCATCAGCTGCCTTTTGCCTGTGCATCAGAATCTGACCTGGGTCCAGTTAGAGGGAATACGATAATTGGGACTGCCTCACATTCTCTGTGAACCTGAACTCACCAGTGGGGAATAAGGAAGCGATGTGGAAACAAACTCATGGGATGCTGGGCAAGGCAAAGGAGGACATAACAAGGTTGGGATGGATTTAGGATTCTGCTTTGCTCAGGGTGGAATCGTAGGCCCACTGCTGATGTTACTCAGAGCTCAGGATTCCTCAGCTGGGTGCTGGGCATGGCAGCTGCTAGGAGCTAGACCCTAGCTCCCTGACTGATACATAGCTCAGTCTCCACTGTGTGGTGAGGCCACTCACAGATTCCACTGAAATAGCTCTTCTTTTCACACTTGAAAATTGCTTCCAAACAACTGTTTCCTTTTAACATTCCCTAAGCAGACTGACTTTGTGAGTTTTGTGTTGCTTCCAGCTCTGACAGTGTTAGTCTGAGACCTTGAATCAATCCCAGCATCCACTGCTGTCTTCCTCCGGAGTTCCTCATGGTGTTGCAGCCACTTTGGGGCCAGTGTGTTTATGGCCATCACCATGTCCCCACCACTCTCTCCCACTGTCATGATTACCACAGGGGTCTCAATGATTATCACTCACTTTTTCCATCCCATGGTTTTGAGCAGTTGTATTTATTTAAAGCAAGCAGAGTCATATAGAAAGGAGGCAAGAGTAGAGTGTCACTTGCCTATTGTTAGAGTCATGAGGAAGGGAGGGAGGGAGGGAGGGAGGGAGAGAGGGAAAAAGAAAGGAAGGAAGGAGGGCAGGCAGGCCAGCCCCAGGGCAAAAATCATCGCATAGTAGGCAGCTGAGCCTAATAGAAGCTGGTTCTTTTCTTTGTTTCTTGTTTCTTCCTTTGTATTGATTCTTTGTGGAGTTCACATCATACACCTTGATCCCACCCATCTCCCGATGCCCTCACCTCTGCCTTCTGCCCTTGTGACCCCCAAACTAAACAAAATTTAAAAGTATAGCCAAGAAAACCAAATCTTTTTGTGGAAGTTGTAGTACGGCCCAGTGAGTCACACAGCAGACCTCTTAGTCCATACATCTTTACTTGGAAGTGTCTTTGCAATGGATCATTGGTCTGCTAGAGGCCTCTGGCTTCTGCTATCCTATGGATACTGGGCCCTCACTGGGACTCCTCTTGGCTATCCTGTTGTTGTCCTGTGCCATGGAGTCATGGAGCTTTGGATCTGAGGGTTCATCTCCTTCATATGCTCCAGCTGTTCACAGATGAGGTGGCTATTAGGGCGGACTAACTCATAGCCCTGGTTCTGAGCCTGGGTTGTAGCTAGGTTGTTCAGCCTGGCAGCTTTCCTTCATTGTCACCAACAGGATGAGCTCTCCAGCACTGCCATGGCTAACTCATCCAATGCAGCAAGGAGCAGGAACTCCTCCTGCTCTCAAGCTCTCAGGGCAGGCTCTCCAGAACTCACACTGCCAGGGTCAGCTCTACCGTTTTGCTCAGGTGAGGTACATGGTCCCTTATCTGAATTGCTGCAGTCAGTGGGGACAGGACCGGCTCTTCCATTTTCATGCTCTGGAGGCTGGCTCTCCTGCCTTCCACAGCCGATGAAGGCTAGGGAAGAGTACACATTTCCCCAGCCCATGCCACCACATGGCATACAAGGGAGGGGGCACAGGACCGACTCACCTGCTGTGTCCCTGCCCACAGGGTCAGCTCCAGTGTGTTCCCCAGGCAGGAGCAGGGCTTGCTCTCCATGCCGTGCAGCCAGTGAGGGGCTGGACCAGTAGTCCTGCCCTCGTGATCCTGGGGCCAGCTCTGACACAGGCGGCAAGGAGTGAGGGAAGGGGGCATCTTTCCCTCACCCCCTCACCCATGCCACCACAGCTGATGGGTGCTCTCACACCCTCCCAGCTGGCTCACCTGTGCCCCGCCAAGAGGGTCAGCTGTCCTGTGCTGCCTGGGTGAGGTGCAGTGCCAATTCTCCCACTCACATGACCCCAGGTGAGGGACAGGGGAGGAGGCGGGTCTTCTCTCCCCCACCATATGGCAGATGGGAGTGGGTGGGGCCAGATCTCCATACACTTTCGTGGGGGCAGATCACGTGAGCCCTGCCAATGGGGTCAGCTCCAGTGTGTTCCCCAGGCAAGGTGCAGGGCCTGCTCTTCTGAGAGCTATAGTAAGTGAGGGTCAGGACCAGCTTTCCTGCTCTTGTGACCAAGGCGGGTTTTTATTTATTTATTTATTTCTATTTGTAGAACAGCCTGTTTTCTCCTGATGCTCTTGGAGTTATGTGGACAGGCAGCCATCAGTCCCTATGCAGTCACACAGGGCTTGAACAGCAAAGGCTGGGTGGGCCATCTTCTTATGTGAATGCGCATGCCTGATTCTCTAGGGCACGCCCTCCTGAAGGAGCTCTCCCCTCCCCTCCCCAGATGGCCCTGTGCCCAGTCCATTTTCCCTCTGGTCGGACTTTGTTACATCATCGCTTCTTGCTAGTCTGCCTAGTGCTCACTTTCCTCTTGTGTATTCATTAGCTGACTTGTTTATTATGTCTTCACCAACCAGAATGTGGCTCTGTGAAGGAAGAGGCTCTGCCTTGTTTTGGGAATCTCCAGGGCCCCAAGGATGCTTGGCATGTGAGCAGCCCTACAGGAGGTATTGTTTACCAAGTGACGGTAAAATGCCAAGAGAGCTACTTTCCATCATTTACCGAGTGCTTACGCATGCCCAGTGAAGTGACTGGCATATGAAGTTGGTGCTTGTAATGCCTTCCCTTTCCGGGCTCCTCATAAAAAGGGTTCCCGGACCCAGGGCTGATGGGATTGCCGTGTTCTTACTTCAACTTTCAACTGACTCCTTACTTCTTTTTCTTACTCAGCTTTGGCCCGTGGAAGGTGCCAGAAGAGGCAGTAAAGCACAGCAAACTCCGGGATGTTGGGCCAGGGGTGGCACTGTTGGTTTCTGTGCTGACTTGGTGTGGGCTGTTGGCAGCTAACTCACTTAACGGCTCTGCAGACCACTTTTCTCATTAGTAAGAGTAATTTATAGTAAAAGTCATCAGTAAACGTAATTTGCAAAGTGCCATTAAGTCCTTAGATTAGTGTTTCTCAACCTGTGGGTCATGATCCCCCAGGGGTTGGATATTCTGCCTATCAGATCTTTACATTATGCTTCATAACTGTAGTGAAATTACAGTTATGAAGTAGCAACAACATAGTTTTATGGCTGGAGGGGGTCACCATGTAAGGAACAGTATTAGAGGGTTGCGGTGTCAGTCAGGAAGGTTGAGAACCACTGCGTTAGGGGAGTGTAGCTACACCCAGGGGCTGGCACCATCCTGCTTTTCACTTTGCCAAAGACCCTTGAACTCAAGCTTCTTTGCTGTGCACTCTCCGAGTCTTTATACCCAACGTATATTTATTTATCACCTTTTATTTTTCTACGCCATTTTCAACCGAGGAGATGAAGATTTATCGGCCTTTAAGTGCTATTATTTTAGAGTACTAGGATGACCTCTTGGAAATCCTAAGAATTGTTTATGCATTGGTCCTGAATTACACACCATTAGTTTTCATTATCACACACACCGTGGAATCCCATTATAAGCAACTGGCTAGTATGTGCTTTTGGAAAGTTTAGCCAAAATGCCAGAGTCCAGCAAACGGTGGGTTTTCAGAGTGTTCTTCCTCTGGGCCTTCCTTGGCTCCTCGATTGCCTGCAATCCCAGCTAGCTAGTGAGCATTCCTCCTTCATTCTCTGAACCTGCACTTTCTCTTAAGATGTTACCACTGAAAATCCAAACTCTTGGTGACTTGTTAGCCTCGGCTCATCTTGTCTGATGCACCCATAGTGGATGTTTCTTTGCCTCTACTGTGTCCCTCCTGGCACTCGCCAGCCACGCCTTTATCTTTCTGTCTCTGCAATGCCATTTCTGACCTGTATGACTGGCAAGCACATACCTCTCTTAGAGAAAGACATAGGTCAGACTTCACATCCTTTTGGTAGCTTCTGACCCACCCTCCCAGCCTGGGAATTCTGGCCTATCTATCTTCTCTCTACTAAGGCTGCCCCTACTGCAGCAATTGGGATTCTTAGCCTCATAGTCAATCACTTCTCTTTTTCATATCTGTATCACTTGTGGAGAATTCATGGTGCATAAAGATCTTTTGTCTTTTTAATTTCCATATTCTTAGGCTTAATTTGCATATTCTTAGGCATAGCCTGTTTGTTGAATGGGCGAGTGAATAAAAATACAGTGATTTAATTTCTGACCTCACATACAGTTCTGAGAAGGTTTGACTGGTGTGTGGAGAGTGCTCTTTGAAATGGCTTCTGGGTAGTAATGGGATCAGAAGGTGAATTCAGAGGCTTCTGTGTATCCCAAGGCAGATGTCTGTAGCTGCAGGTAGTATGGATGGAATTTGTTTTAGCTTACATTTCCTTATCTAATTAAGAGATGTTAATTAGACCACCCACCAGGCGGGTGACTGGAATGTTGTGATCCCTGGCTTTTCCTCTATCATAGTGGCAGTGAGATTCAGTACGAATTGAAGTTTGTGTGGTGGTCCGTGGGTGGGTGGGTGGGGTTGATAAAACTTGAAGGTTATTTTAGGAAAATTTGGGTTTCATGGCCTTTTACTAATTATAATCTTAGTTAAAATGTTTTAATATGAGAACCAAAGATAATTTAGTAAAGAACTGAAATCATTAACAAGTCTATTATTCTAAGCAACAGACTTTTTTCCCTTTTCTGTATAACATCACATGTGTACATATTTGCATATAGTTGTAGCTGTGATATTGGTTTCTGTTTTCCTATAGGAGAAAAAAAAGATGAACGTAAGGCATTTTCTGCAAATTGATCCTGACAAGAGCTTTTCCTTTCCTCTCCACTGCCCTGCCTTCCCTTCCTCTCCTCCCCTCTCCCCTTCCCTCTCCTTCACTTTTCAAACCTCTTTCTTTCCTTTTCTTTTCTTTTTGCAATGAAAGATCTGTTCTATTTACAAATGTTGCGAACACGTGTTGGGACTCAGTGTTGTCTAGATTTATGGAGTGTTGGTATAACCTAATTCACTCAGCCATCCCTCTGCTGTCTCACGATAGAGTCCTACATCCTTAGCCTGGCCTGTGCACTGCTGCGCTATCCAGCTCCTTTATGTCTCCTTTTTCACTCAGTTCTGATCACCCCGAGTCCCTTTGGGTTTTGTCAGCTTATTAAACTTGAGCCTCAAAAACCAGTCTATTGTATTTTCTTTCATTGAATTATTCTCTATTTTATTACCCATCTTCAAGAGCCACTTAGTAATCTGAAGGAAGGGCTGTTGGCTTCATCTTCACCAGCACAGTGTGTGTGTGTGTGTGTGTGTGTGTGTGTGTGTGTGTGTGTGTGTGTGTGGCACTACTTTGTATTGCAGAGACAGCCAATTGCAGTTCATGGTCAATGGAAATAAAACAGGAACAAAATAGATCAGTGTGAGTCACATGCAAGGAGATCATTGTGGGCTCTCTGTTGAGAAAATGGATGATTAGCCAGTGCTTTTCAAGGACTTTCGTCTGCATACCTTTGGCTGCCATTGCTCAGGAACGTGCTTAGGGTGACAGGGTGGCACTGTGCTCTCTCCCACACCCCTGAAGACTAAGGGTGCACTAAGGGTGAAGGAGGCCTAGTTAAAGCAGTCTCCCACAAGCATCATTTGAGATCTGGGATACACACAGTCTTCTTTACTTTGTCAGAGGCTGGACTGGGGCCTCTAGGCTTGCAATGGCAAATACTTTCACCCCCAGAGCCATCTCACTGGCCCTTGTCTTATTTTGAGACAGTGTCACTCACTGGACTGGAACTAGATTTGGCTAAGCTGGTTGGCCAGTGAGTCTTAGAGATCTTCCTCTCTTTCCTCAGCTCTATGTTTACAGGCATGTGTCACCATGTTTGGCCACCCCTCCCCCCACTGCCTTCACCCTTGATTTTGGCCTCTGGGGACCAAACTTAGGTCCTTGTACTTGCTCTCCCCTACTGACTAAGACATCTCCCCAGCCCCAATATTAAAATTTTTGACAGTCTCTAGAGATAGTCTGGAAACTGTACAACTAAAAGTATAAGCACAATGTAGATTCTGTGATGGACTGAGCCAATTCGGTCTCAAGAAACAAACTGACTTGAGAACATTTAAATACCAATAGAATTACCCAGGAGTTTGCCAGCCACAAGCACCATATCAGGTAAGCTGAAGTCTACAGCCAGACACAAAACGGCCTTTTAGCCTCCTAGGCTGACAAGTAGAGATAGCAGTCCAGACTCCCGCCTGGCTCAGAAAACGACACAAGTGCTGTATCTGGTGTTGTGAGTCCATGAGCTCTGAGGCCATGTGCATGGTTCTTAGCGCCAGCTCAGTGGAAAGCTACAGGGTTTACTGCTGTACCGTGCTGTGTGCAGCACACTCGACACAGAGCAGGGTCTCAGAAACACCAGTATTTAGTCTCCTTCCCCAAGAGGGGCAATCAGAGGCTGCCTGAACTTACAAACACACCCACTAAGGAAGTGGTGGGGAAGCTGGGCCATCTAGGTTCTGAAACAGATTCTTTAACACTGAGAGCTTGGTTCTTTGCTCTTAATCTGTTCGCTGTAGTTTCCTGATGACATATAGGAGTTTATTATTGTTAAGATCTTATTAGAATTGTAGAAATGCCAAATAATGAGCTCCCTCATCTCCTTCCCTTCCTTCCATCTTATGAGAGTCCTGGAAATATTTAGATTCTGGAATGTGAAATGTAATGATTTGTAGATAAACATGGGAACACAGTTCTAGGAGAGGTTGGGTTTTGCAATGGAATTATAGGGAGGGCACAGATAATGCAATTTCATTAAGAAATACCGACTTTGACACTGCAGAAGCATGGAGTGTTTTGAGGAAAACTAAATATAGATTTGCCACATGACCCAGCCACATCATTCCTGGATAATTCCCCAAGGAATCAAAGTCAACACAAGATCCTTGCTACCGGTGTTTGTTGCAGTACTGTCTACAACAGCTTAGTGAATGAAGGTATCCAACAACACAGGGATGGACCAAAAAAATGTAGTATGTATACATAGAATTTTGTTCAGTTATAAAGAAGAACAAAATTATGCCATTTGCAGGAAAAAGGATGCAACTGTAGGTAATCATATTAAATGAATTAAGTCAGTCTCAGACAAATGTTTCATGTTTTCTAGTACTCTGTGATGCTAGTTTATATACAAGCCCATGGAGCTAGATGTTGAAGTAAGACAGTTTGGAAGAACAAAGAGACCTAACAGGAGGGGGAAGGGGGAAGAGGGAGGGTGGGTGTACAGAGGGACATGCTTATAAAGGCACTGTGCTTACATGGGAACATGTAACCTCATACTAGGAGCAACAAATATACATCCACTAAAAGAACCACTGGCCTTGAGACGTCTGTGTTCCAGCTACCATGTGAAGCTCCTAGGATGCCGTGGAGGAGAAGACAGCCCAGTTTCTTGGGAGACAGACATTAAACAACTACTTACAGGAGTTTGAATATTCACCACAGGCTGCTATGGGCATATGAGCTACGAGAAGAGAAAGGGTTAGAAGGCGTCATGTTTGAGCCAAGGCTGGATGTAGTGTGGAAGCTGGTAAAGGGGAGAGAGAAGAGTTTCCGAGGCAAATATCAGCTCTGGGCCAGTGTCATCATTGTTTCCTTAATGTAAATGTGTGTTTACAAATGTGAGAATCACTTCATGGTGTCTTGGGTTTGCTGGAGAGACAAACAGCCCCAGGGATCATACACAGCCAGCAGGCTCAGGGAGGGATTCCTGCTTGCTTTGTCAGCATTGGCCTGGTGTGTGCAGTTCAGAGGGTCTAGTCTGTTGCAGAACTAAAGGCTTTAGGGGAAGCTTTTCCTTACATGGAGACTAATGTAATGGAGACTTAGGATGGCAATCTCTTTCTCAAAGGTCTCTGAAATTCAAGAATTTCACAGCAGCAGGAAGGAGTAGGAAAATAGTGTTTGAAGAAGGTAAGAGGGTAGAAGAGGCAAAGGCCTTCCTGGGGATGGAAGAGTGAGCAGAAATCAGAGGAAGGAGAAACCTTTGGAGATAGTGTATATCTATCCAAAGGGAAGAGAGGCCATGGAGAACAGTGGACAGTTTTTTTCAGACCAGCACTATGTAGGGTTGTCCTAGAGGGCCAAGCAAGAAGAAAATATTGAATATGTAAGTGATTTTCATGAATGTTGTGAATTTAGGCATGGTCCTACAAGGATGTCCAGTCTTTTGATATGGCAACACGATGTTGTCATCTACAAATGTGTTAGGAGGCATTCATAGCCATCCTAGGACACATGTGGCATGCAGGGTGGATGTCTAGAAGGAGGCAAGAGTCAAATTTCTGTGTTGTAAAGCCAGGCAAGGCATACTTGTGTTCTCACTCCTCTGTGGTTATGTTTGTGCAGATGTCAAGAGGTGTGGTGTTTGTGTGTCTTTGACTACTACTTTTCGAATTACTTGAGATTTGTTCTCCCAGGATTCTCTGCACTAGGCATTTTACCCTGGATTTGTTCCTTTTTTGGGCGAGTTCAGAATTCTGGTGGAATGCAGGGAAAGAGAGTGTGGTGAGCAGATAAGGAGAAGTGTTAAATGAGAAGCACCCTGATAGCATCTAAAGGGGACCTTGCTCAGGTCAGTTCATAGTGGAGGTTCCCTGAGAGAGTGGTACTGAGGTGAGATCCGAAAGAAGATCTGCTTTTAACTAGAGCCAGAGGGGGAACTGCAGGAAGCAATCCAGGCAAGGGAGCCAGATGATGATGGGAGTGATTTTTCCAGATAGACAGAAAGTAAAACTAATAGGACTTTATCATTACATTCAACAAGTCTATACTTCACACAGTCTTCTGGCTTTGGAGGCACAATTATGAATGAAAGCCTGACATTCAGTGCACTTACATTGTAGTAAGCACCAGTGAGAAGTGATAAGGATATGTTCTTTGTTTTAAGATGGCTGGAGCTGCTGTCATTTGTAGAGACAGATGATGCTGAGAGAGGGCTGGATTTGTGCATGCAGAGCCAGTGATTTAAAGAGCATTGGAGATGAATAAGTGAATTCTAAGGAGTCAGTGCTGTGTGTGGGCTTGAGTTTCAGACTTGTCTGAGGCTGACACACATATTTAGAAATATATAATATATATATAACATATATGATAGCTAAAGTGACAGGAGTGGGTGCAGTGCTCCATGACCCCATAAACAACCTGAAGGGGAGCCATTTACATATGTTGTATTATGAATTGTGTTACCTAGGCCTATGTAAAGGCATGCCATGGATAGAGACAAGAGGTCCAGGGAAAGGAAGATGCAGTGGGAAGAAAAGTGAGTTGTTAGGAAATTTCAGTATTTAATGGGGGAAGAGATATTGATAAAGGGCATAACAAAGGGGTATATGGAATGGAAGTTAAGGGAGAGACATGACTGAGATGGATGATGGAGAGGGTTCCCAGGGGAGTGGCCAACAGGGTCAAGTGCAGTCAAGAGACTCAGTAAGTCAAGGCTACTGGTGTAGTGGCTCATCTTGCTAGCTTAATGGAATTTGGAGTCACCTAGGAGACACACCTATGTCCATGAGGACACTTCAGAGAAGTTTAAGTGAGGAGGTAAAAGCCTATCCTGAACATGAACAGCACCATCGCATGGGCTGGGGTGCTAGACTAAATAAAAGGGAGAAAGCAGGCTGATACTAGCTCTAATCTTTTCCAGTTTTCTTGCAAGAGAAGTGTGAGAAGTTGCCTCACGTCCCACTGCCACACTATAGTGGCTTGAATGAGGTTGTTCCCCAAAGGCTTGGGCATTTCAGTACTCAGTCCCCACTTGGTGGTACTGCTTAGGGAGGTTTAAGAGGCATGGCCTTGCTGCAGGAAGTGCAGGTGAACTCGGGGATTAGAAGCCTCAAGCCACCTCCAGTTTGCTTCTTTTCTTCTTGGTGCTTACATTTAACGATGTGAGCCCTCAGCTTCCGGCTCCTGCCTCCATGCCTGCCACATGCTGCTCTGCTTTCCCACTATGATGAAGTCTTGTTCCCCTGGAACCGTAAACCTTCAAAGACACTCATCCTTCTATAAGTTGCCTTAGTCATCATGTTCTTTCACAGCAATAGAAAATTACTTCTTTGCTAATGATGGATCATACCCTTGAATCATGAACTCAAGTTGTTTTTGTCAGTCATTTGCCACAGTTACAAGACAACAATGAATACATGGTCATGGATTGGCAACAGCTCCTGCCTTTGTCCTTCGAACTGCCTTCATGGTTATCTCAGCAGCCCATTGGTTATTGGTCATTTAGTGACCTCAGCAAAAAACTACTTTTTTTTTTTGTTCAGTAATCTCAAGGGTGAAGTAACAAGGTAAGAGGGGAATGGATTGAAGAATGGGTGGGAGGTAAAAGAATGTAGACACTAATGTGTCCTCTAACATGCCATCTGAAGAATGTTGTCTTCCAGCCATGCAGGCTTGAGTTCCTGGCTGGAATGAGGTCAGCTCAAAGGGAGGTGGTAACTTTGCAAGAACCCCAGCTGGAAGTTTAGAAGTGGTTAGGTTCTCGAGGCTGGGTTTGTCTTATTTCCTTTTCTCTGCCATTTCCCCTCTGGAATATGACATTGTTTAGAATGTGAGTGTGTTTGAGGTGATGACAAGGGAGTGTTGGAGAAAGGCCTGGAGTTTTCAGAACACACATTGAGTCAATTCTACTGATACATTTAAACAGCATGGACAAATTGGGAAAACATGACACAGACCACACACAGCTCTTGAATGCTCTCCCACAGATTCAAGGATTATATTCCTCTATCCCTTTTGTTAAGTCTTCTCTACCATCCTCTCTCAGTGTATCTGCTTTTCCTTAAGGAATACCAACCTTGTGACCACTCCCAGGGCATGGTGTTTGTCAGCCTTGTCATGAGGTTGAGGGGAGGAGTCTGGGGAGCTTGTTGACTGTAGGCATGCTGGTCTGGATTGGCAATGACTTTTGCCTTGTCCTTTATGGTTTCTGTAGATTGCCTTTGTTCAAGGCACCTAAAATCTTGCTTTCAGAGGGTATATATAACATGAAGCTTCCCTTAGAATGTTCTTTAGAAAGAAACCCAAGAATTAGTATTTATGTTAGTTCAGAAAATTCTAATTTTGAAGATCGCACATATGAGCAGCCCACCCACTCACCTCACCTTGAAAGAGAGTACACATTTACAACATAAGAAATGGTCAAGGTCAACATCCAGGGCAGATCTCTCTCCTCCTATCTCTTTAAGTCACATAAGACTATCTTCCTTGTATCTAAATCCAAATTTATGTACCAAAATAATTTCAGAATAATATAAACATGGTGGAGATAATGTGGCTCCTGCTTACACATCTTGCCATTGCTTTCTCATACTGCCTTAACATATGAAGAACACGGCAGAATCTCTGTTCTCTAGTCCAGGTCAATACTCTTCTAGATATTTACAGATGTTCCTTGAGCTTGTGGAATTACATTGAACTTATATTTTCAAAGAAATTGAACAATATCTCATACAAATAAAGTCGTGTTGTCATTCAAATAGGTTTGAAATATCAAAGTATCCAAATTTAGTACTAACTTTTTAATATTTATATTTATACAGTATTATTTATATTTATACGCCATTATTTATGTTCACTTTGGAGGAAAATGTCTGGGAACAGAATCTTCAAACAGAAACCCTTGAACCAATTACTGCCTCATCCTTAGTGCCTTTTCATGTCAAAGCTAACATATTTTTAATTGTATACGGCAGATCTCAACACCAAACTAACTTTTTATTCACAGTAGCAAGCAAAAGGCAAACCTCTGTTCACTTAAACCAGCCCCCAGGAGGTCTAAGCCATGCCATCAGAAGTGACCATCTCCTGACTTCTATGATAACCAGTTGGTCTTGGAATTAGTTTAGGCTTTGCTGCAATAACACAGAACACTACTTTTCAGTGGTTCATTTCCTGTTTTGGATACTGAGTTTGATATCCTGAATACTGGTTCCATTTTGTCTGCAGTGCCTATGTCAAGCTCTGCCTGTAGGGGGCACTGGAGGGACCCTGGAAAAGTGTTTCCTATTCCTGAGTGCATCAGCCCAATAACTTCTTTATTGTGGTGGAGGCAGTTCAAGTGGTTTCTATACCTGCAACTGATGGCATCTTACTAATATGGATATTATATTCATTCAATTTGTCTGGCTTTTGCAAGCTACAAAGTTTTGCATAGCTACAAAGTTCAAATTTCACCATAATTGAAGGCCCATCTCTCCCAAAGCTGTCTCTACACCCTTCTTCCTCTGACAGAAGGAGGAAGAGGCACATGAGGGGTTAGGATCATTCTGACCTGAGATTGATGTGTATTGGACTCTATTCTGCTGGCTAGGCCTCACCCTGGGTGTTCATTCAGTGAACCCCATGCCTCTGCCTGGTGTGTGTGAAGTTTCACAAGCCATTAATAAGCTAGTTATGTCCTTCACATGCATGGTAAAGCTATCCTCAACTTGCACCAAGAATGACAACTACAAAGAAGATGAGAGGAGACAAGCATAGGTTTCAGGGATGGTACCTTTCTAGTCTGTGGGTTCAGTGTTTCATGGTATACCTCACATTTGCTCAGCCACTCTCCCCTACTTCCTTGTAAGATGTACCCAGACCCTTGTCTCTGATGCTCCTTCTAGACAGGTACTTTAGAAGAGAAAGATTTCTGAAGGAAGGAAACAGAAAAAAAAATGGTAAAATGGTCTTTAATTATTCTGCCAACGTTAGAAGTGGGCTTCTGGAATTGGCTTTAAAGAACGCCCATCCCTGGGTAGACATGATGCAAGACATTCTACCCACTCAAGCCAGAGGGAC